>JAOVVA010000017.1:6622650-6686557 GCA_028565275.1 Leiocassis micropogon | reverse complement strand
ATGATCAGAAACATTTTGTGTGACAAACATGCAAAAGAATAAGAAATCAGGAAGGGGGCAAATAGTTTTTCACACCATTGTACTTAAGTAAATGTAAAATTACACATTTTAAAAACTACTTTAAAAAGTAGAAGTAGTAATTTGTTACGTTCCACCTCTGTATTTTCCCCATGGTTGGAAACTTCTACAACACCCTGTAGTGCTCTTGTTAATTCCACTGCTCCGGTTTGAACATCAAACTAGAAACTGATCATGATTTTCTCACAGGCTACTTCATTTAAACCTCCCATTGCCTTGAACTCATTGGTCATGTGTTTATCAGATAATGGAGAGCGCCCCTCAACTGTCTGCTGTTGCCAGTGACCAGGCCAGCTGTGTCGAGGAGAAACCTGTGGACCCAATGGAAGTCTTCAGCAGGCAGCTGGAAGACATCATCAACACATATGGGTCTGCATGTAGCCTGATGGAGGAGAAGATCTCCATCTTGCAGGAAGAGGATGAAGAGAAGCTATATGAAGAGACAATGGCCAAGGATATGGATGTTAACACAGGGACATGCAGCAGCCTAGAGACAGAGCAAACAGCAGGTCAGCTCCTTGAAGGACTTGGTAAGGAACAACGCTGCCTTGATTCCTAAAATTGAGATTTAGGAATCTACTTGGAGATTAATTAATTTGTTTACTGTATGTGCATGATCATCATACATACTTAGTACAATTAAAAGTTTGCCCAGAATTACACCTATCATTCTGACTTGTACACACCAAGATGTTTATTATATTTGTACAGGTAATGACGCTTTGCTCTTGTTGGAAAGCCTAAAAACTCTCATTACACCTGAAGAGAAACTGGAGATGGTGATGGGGAAATATGCAGAGCTGGTGAGAGTCAGATTTAATAGACAAAGCACACGCCCTCTACTTAGTCACTACGGCCTTAATAACCCCAGTTTTACCACAGTAGAGATACCATGATGTATACTGTAGTACCATGTTTTTTAAAAAGCCATGCTTTTCTGATAAAGGCATATGGGATATGATTACTCCAAGTTGTTGCTGCCAACCATGGTAATGTCTGAAGTACCTTTATAGCACTATGCTATGTACTGTAGTTTACCATAGTAAGTTAACATTGAGCTGACAATGGGAGAAAGAGGCAGGATTCCCAAAAGAAATGGAACACTACAGATTCAATGTGCAAACAGGGCTCATACAAAACATACAATTTAAAAATCCTAAATATACAAGGTTCAACTGTTTGCTGAATATAAAGCACAAAATAGCATGCTTGAGACAAAGCCAGTGTAATCAATTAAACTACACACTGGATCTAGACCTCGTCCGGAAAAAAAGAGAACTTAACACTGGATAGAGAACTTTTTTTCTAAATAAAGAACATCACACACCCGAGAAATCTCAATAAGCCAGTCATTGGTTTTCTTACTTTCACTAATGGTGCATTAAACCCATACATACTCATTTCTAGAGAGCTTTTAATTGGATGATCATGAATTTATGCCTGAATATGAACCATAACTCTAACCAAAAAAAAAAACAATATTAAGTAAAATGTGTTAGTGATATGATATAGAAAAAAGATGTAGAAAAATGATAAATGTTTGAACTAATCTATGTGTGCTCCTTTTTGTGTAGCTAAAGGAGCAAAAAGCAGAGGAGGTACACCTAAAGCTACTTCAGAAGAAACAAGCCTTCCTGGTTAAACAGAGGGACCGGCTCCAGTTAGATCACAGCAAGGGGATCCTGGCACGGAGCAAGTTGGAAAGCCTCTGTCGTGAGCTTCATAAGCACAACATGACT
Source organism: Leiocassis micropogon (assembly GCA_028565275.1). Lineage (NCBI taxonomy): Eukaryota > Metazoa > Chordata > Actinopteri > Siluriformes > Bagridae > Leiocassis > Leiocassis micropogon. Next base: position 6,684,740 of record JAOVVA010000017.1, on the reverse strand, counting down.
CTAAAGGTAAGCTCACTCAGCTGCTGAAATGTCCTTTAAAAGGCAAATGTCAAAACCTTGATAGTGGCTTTAGTGTGTTAATGAGGGAATAGGTACATAAAGTACATCTGTGTCGCACCACAGGAAGACATGCAGCAGAAGTGTCAGGAGGATGAGAAAAAGCGAGCCGAGATCTCCTGCCACTTCCAGAACACGGTGGTAGACATCCAGGCCCAGATTGAGCACCACAGCAATCGCAACAACAAACTGTGCCAGGAGAACACTGAGCTAGCCAACAAGCTCACCTCCATCATCCAACAGTGTGAGAAGAGGGATGAGGTGTGTTAGGGACTAAACTGTTGTCCTCGTTCTTGTTGTCTACACACCTGTAGAGGTTGCAGACTTTTATGATGTATAGGATCTTATTTCACCCTTCATGTCATATAGTAGCTCATAACATTCAAGTCTTGGGTGCGCAAGTACAGTATGTACCCCCAACCAATACTGTGTTAAACTACCTTTTGCTTGTAATACAGCAATAAATGTAGCTATTTTATGCTCCAGATCTAACAAATATAGAGGACATGTCATTCCATAGGTTTTTAAGAAGGTTTAGATCTGGACACATTGGTCCATTATTGTTCTCGAAGGTGAAAGTTTCTTTTTTCACCTTAAGACTGACGGTCTGTGCTAAAAGCAGATTGGACGGATTTTCTACCCATGATTCCCTCTATCATGGCCTATGGTGTTCCTTGTGTCTTAATATTGTAAATACAAAGTTTTATGTGTAAAGACTATAACATATCTTCCACCATGGTTTAGGATGATTTAGGTGGGCTTTGAGTTTTTTTCACAAGAAAAGTCTTCTACCTAGAAACCCTACCTCACTGCTCAGACTGGGGAAGAATACGATACAGAAGTGACTAGTACTTGGCAGATGTTCTTGCAGCTCCTTTAATGTTGCTATAGATCATTCTGCAGCTTCCTCTTGACCTTTTGCTCGTCCAGAGTTCTGAACTTGGTGATTATGGCCTTAACGTTGTTCCATTTTAGCTAGGTGCATTATTGGGTAGAAAAAGACAGCACATGGCATTTAGCAGAGCATTGAGTAATGCACTCTTTTCTGCCCCCATGTGTTTCTGGAAAATAACTGCAAAGACATACAGAGCGGGATAGTGTAAGGTTTCTTTATATAAACTATTGAATATACATTATGTAATATACAAGTCACACTACATGTGCATCCCTAACCCCTGACCATCACACCTAATTCACCAAACACAAATGCTACCATTTTGCATTTAACACTGGATATATACAGTTGCACTGGAAATTATTCAACCCCTTTGAAAATTAGTTTTTTGTCCAAAATTACTAACGTTCAGCTGTTTGTAATATATCAGTGAAACAGGAGCAATTTAAACAACTTAACACAACTAATATAACAAATTTAAACCCCAGAATAAAATTAAATGTCAGAAATGGATAAGTCAGGGAGTTGTCCATAAAGTAAAGATAAGAGATCATTGCCTTGCACAAATAGGTACAAGAATATAAAAAATAGCAAAGGTACTAAATGTTCTTAGATATACAGTAGGAGGACTTTCGCAAATTCAAAGTTAAAGGAAAATTTAATAGAAAACTCGAAGTTAAAGGCTACACTATCTGGACATGGCAGGAAGAGGCAGCTGTCACCTGCTGCTACCAGATTCCTGAGGAGGCATGTGTTGAACAACTCTCGATTGACTGCTGCCACCAAATCTTTCTGTACACCTTTAGCAGACACTGAAGTTTCACTCTGCACTATAGGGCACATATTGAATGTTGAAGGTCACTTCAAGACATACCCCACTTCTGACCCTAAAATACAAGAAAAGTTGGCTCCAAAAAGCATGAAAAAAGAAAAAAAAAAACATAAAAAAGAAAAAAGTTTGGAAATTCTTCATGGTGGTGGCTCTGTAATGCTCTGGGGCTGCTTTACTTCCTCTGGCACTGGAAACCTGCAGCGTGTAGAGGGCAAAATTACATATCCTTGAAGAAAACGTCATGTCATCTGTGAGGAAGCTGAAACTTATGTCACTAGACCTCCCAACAGGACAATCACCCCAAGCATCCAAGGTAGTCCTGGAGGGTTCTGGATGGGTCCTGGAGTCGCCATCACAGTCGCGTTACTTGAATCCAATAGAAATTTTTTTTTTTAAATTATATAATAATTAACTATAAATAATAATATGCAAGCAATTCTACACAAGCTGATATATTTCAAGTGTTTTTGTCTTTTGATTTTGATGATTATGGCTTACAGCTAATGAAAACCCAAAATTCAGTAAAATTTTAATATTGTGAAAAAGTAATATTGAAGACTCATGGTGTCACACTCTAACAGTTTCCTGAGCCTTTCAATGTCTCTCAGTCTGGTTCAATAGGCTATACAATCATGGGGAAGACCGTCTACACAGCAATCATTGACACCCTGCACAGGAAAAGGTGCACAAGCAACAGGGATAACCATAGCCTTGTGAGGATTGTGAAATGAAGCCCATTCAAGAATTTGGGAGAGATTCACAAGGAGTGGACAGCAGCTGGAGTCAGTGCAGTGTCAAGAGCCCCCACGCAAAGACATATTAAGGACATGGGCTACAACTGTCGCAATGCTTGTGTCAAGGTAGTCTTGAACCACAGACAACGTCACCTGGGCTAAGGACAAAAAGAACTGGACTGTTGTATAGTGGGTCAAAGTCCTCTTTTTAGAAGATAGTAAATTTCGCATTTGTTTTGGAAATCAAGGTCCCATAGTCTGGAGGAAGAGAGAAGAGTAACAGAATCCAAGTTGCTTGAAGTGCAATGTAAAGTTTTCAGTCAGTGGTGGTTTAAGGAGCCCTGTCATCTGGTGGTGTTGGTCCACTGTGTTTGATCAGGTCCATGGTTAGTACAACCGTCTACCAGGACGTTTTAGGGCACTTCATGCTTCCCTTTGCTGACCAGCTATATGGAGATGCTGATTTCATTTGGCACCAGGACTTGCACCTGCCCACACTGGCAAAAGTACTAATAACTGGTTTAAGGACCATGGTATCCCTGTGCGTGATTGGCCAGACCTAAACCCTGTAGAGAATCTATGGGGTATCGTGAAGAGGAAGAAGCGAGACATCAGACCCAACAACTCAGAAGAGCTGAAGGATGCAGTCAGAGCAACTTGGAATTCCACAACACCTCAGCAGTGCCACAGACTGATCACCTCCATGCCACGGTGCATTGCTGCAGTAATTTATGCAAAGGGAGCCCCGACCAAGTATTGAGTGCTGTACATGTTCATAACTTTCAGTAGTCCAACATTTCTCCGTTAAAAATCTTTCTTTTCATTGTTCTTAGGTAATATTCTAATTGCATGAGATACTGAATTTTGGGTTTTCATTAGCTGTAAGCCATAAAAGACACTTATCACAGTCTGTGTATAATGAATCTATATATTATATGAATTACTGAAATAATTGATAATATAAATGGAATAATTATTGAGATGCATCTGTATATATACAGTGGGATGCGTAAGTTTGGGCACCCTTGTTAATCTTCATGATTTTCCTGTATAAATCGTTAGTTGTTACGATAAAAAATTCAGTTAAATATATCTTATAGGAGACACACACAGTGATATTTGAGAATGAAGTTTATAGGATTTACAGAAAGTGTGCAATAATTGTTTAAACAAAATTAGGCAGGTGCATAAATGTGGGCACCACAAAAAAGAAATTAACTCAATATTTAGTAGATCCTCCTTTTGCAGAAATTACAGCCTCTAAATGCTTCCTATAGCTTCCAATGAGAGTCTGGATTCTAGTTGAAGGTATTTTGGACCATTCCCCTTTACAAAACATCTCTAGTTCATTCAGGTTTGATGGATTCCGAGCATGGATAGCTCTCTTTAACTCACACCACAGATTTTCAATTATATTCAGGTCTGGGGACTGAGATGGCCATTCCAGAACGTTGTACTTGTTCCTCTGCATGTAGATTTTGAGCAGTGTTTAGGGTCGTTGTCTTGTTGAAATATCCAGCCCCGGCGCAGCTTCAGCTTTGTCACTGGTCCCTGGACATTGGTCTCCAGAATCTGCTGAATTTGAGTGGAATCCATGCATCCCTCAACTTCGACAAGATTCCCAGTCCCAGCACTAGCCACACAGCCCCACAGCATGATGGAACCACCACCATATTTTACTGTAGGTAGCAGTTGTTTTTCTTGGAATGCTGTGTCCTCCATGCATAACGCCCCTTGTTATGCCCAAATAACTCAATTTTAGTTTCATCAGTCCACAGCACCTTATTCCAAAATGAAGCTGGCTTGTCCAAATGTGCTTTAGCATACCTCAAGCGGCTCTGTTTGTGCTGTGGGCGGAGAAAAGGCTTCCTCTGCATCACTCTCGCGTACAGCATCTCCTTGTGTAAAGTGCGCCAAATAGTTGAACGATGCACAGTGACTCCGTCTGCAGCAAGATGATGTTGTAGGTCTTTGGTGCTGGTCTGTGGGTTGACTCTGACTGTTCTCACCAGTCGTCGCTTCTGTTTATCCGAGATTTTTGGTCTGCCACTTCGAGCCTTAACTTGAACTGTGCCTGTGGTCTTCCATTTCCTCAATACGTTCCTAACTGTGGAAACAGACAGCTGAAATCTCTGAGACAGCTTTCTGTATCCTTCCCCTAAACCATGATGGTGAACAATATTTGTTTTCAGGTCATTTGAGAGTTGTTTTGAGACTCCCATGTTGCTACATTTTCAGAGAATATTTAAAGAGGAAGGAAACTTACAATTGCCTCCCTTAAATACTCTTTCTCATAATAGGATTCACCTGTGTATGGAGGTCAGGGGTCACTGAGCTTACCAAGCCAATTTAAGTTCCAATAATTAGTACAGGTTTTGGAATCAATAAAATGACAACAGTGCCCAAATTTATGCACCTGCCTAATTTTGTTTAAACAATTATTGCACACTTTCTGTAAATCCTATAAACTTTGTTTCACTTCTCAAATATCTCTGTGCGTGTCTCCGATATGATATATTTAACTGAAATTTTTTATCGTAACAACCAACGATTTATACAGGAAAATTATGAAGATTAACAAGGGTGCCCAAATTTACGCATCCCACTGCATATATTTGGCAGATGTAAAGCATACATGTCTATGTTTTTTGTGTTAGTCCATTTTTTTTATTTTTTTTTTATTACTATAACAGCTCAAGGAGCAACATGTTTGTGCACTTTCTAAAGATTTTAGTTCTGTTTTGAATAAAGGGTTGGAAAGGGATGATTTTCTCAGGTTTTTTTCTTATAATAATTTCTTAAAATAATCGCCAGACTAATCGATTATTAAAATAATCAATAGTTGCAGCCCTAATTCTGATATATATATATAGAGGCACATATATAGAGACTCAACCAAGATTTTTATTAGCGTTCTGCTCATCATGGAATTAGACAATCAGCCAATAATGTCTTAGTAGTACTCAGTCACGCGCTCACTCATCATCTATACAGCTTAAATAAAACGCTGTATAAAGGGTCCCTGGAGCCTATCCCGGACCCTGGAAGTGCAAGGCGATTGTGCTAACCACTAGGCCACCTTGTTAGTAGTACAGTGTAGGGAAACATGCACATACAGGTCACGAGTTTCAGCTATTGTTCCTATCAAGCATCAGAATGAGCGGGACGGTGATCTGCGAATGGTTTTATACAACAGTCTCGAGAACGTTCATAGAATAGTACAAAGAGCAATAAAAAAATAAATAAGTAAATAAAAACATCCAGGCAGTATGAAGGGTGTTCAAGTCAAACTGGGACTTTTGATTGTACCGAATAACACAACAGTTATGTTATAAGTTATGAACAGTTGAGTTATGAGACTAAAAACTCCCTTTATTTCTCGATATAATCCCCTGCTACACTAATGCTCTTATCCCAGCGATTTACTAGTGCTTGGATTGAATCAAGGTAGATAGTTTTCTCAATATGCCGGAGCCACGTTTAGACTGCATGCTTCATGTCTGAATCACTGGGCTCCCAGGAACTTCTTTAGTATATTTTTCTTTAGTGAGAAAAAAAAAAAACAGCCTGGTTTGAAATAGACGACCTCATACTGCCCAGTGCACCACTTATCGCCACATCCCCCATACAGTCCTGACCTCGCTCCAAGCTATTTTCACATGGTTGGGCCAACAAAGGAGTTCCTAGGAGGCCAGTGTTTTAGATATGAGGTAGGCAGTGTAAACCTTTCTACCTTGATGCTATCAAGGCATTAGTGAAACACTGGGATAAATGCATTAGTGTAGCAAGGGGATTATATAGAAAAATAAAGGGAGTGTTTGACTTGAAAACCCCATATAATTATTAATTACTCCTAGATATTCCATCAACTCAGATCACTCTGACCATTCTCATCTTTTTATTAACCAATGTTGACTTTGTTTGATTTATTACTGTTTACTGAACTTACTGTTTTTAAGAATAAACTTTTCTCATTTCAAGGCATACTGTACTTGCTTTAGAGAAATCCTTTACTTCTGCCTGAGACATTTGCATAGTGCTGTATATATTGCACAGTGTAAATTCTCTCTCTCTCTCTCTTTCTCTCTCTCTCTCCTTTTTTTCCCCAAACACAAATCTTGTCTATTTTGTGCATTTAACTGAATGTCTTTTTCAGACAAAAAAAACAAAATGAAGCCTGCTGCGTTTTATCTGCAAAGACAAGCAAATGTGACAGTCGGAGTCTCTAAAAAGAGCTGTGGCAGGTTCTCTGAGATCCTCTGTAACACTTACCAGCCAGTTCTCTTTAGAACTGAACAGAGTGTACCTGAGACTGCTGATAAAGGAGATTCGTCATGCCAAATATTGACTCAGGTTTAGTTTATTACTGGTAATTGATCTGTGTGGGAAGTGGTTTTAAATGAAGAAAACTTTAATTGTATTGTTTTTTTAGATTTGTTCGCATGGGCCAAAGACTGTACTGTGTATTCGAGGTGCAACACAATGCAGTTAATTGTATTTGTATCTGATAGTGCATAATACAGTTTATTCATATCTGAGGGCATCACCTATACCTGAAGTTGATGGAAGAATTATGGAAGAATTACCACCCTGTTCCTGCAGGATATCCCGATGCATGGGTAAGAAAAACAAGGAGAGAAAGGACTCTATCTACAATCGTATTTGTAAATTTGGATTAATTTAGGACAAGTTATCTCTTCAATAAGGATAATGTATTCCTAGTTGTTTGAGTTATCATCGGTGTTTGTTCACAGCAAAGAATCAAGGCTCAGGCATTTAGATTTGTGACACAGCATCACCCAGGACGAGAGTGAACGAGAGGGAAACGGAAGTGTATAAGCTCTCAGCAGGGAGTGAAGGGAGGGCAGCTCAGACAGCGGCTCCCCCGAGTCTAATGTCAGTGATCTACACTGCTGGTGGCTGCCCTACTCTGACATCTCAATCCCAGCTGAGACAAGCTCCCAGCAGGCCTCGAGGGCAAAGAGCTAGCAGAGGCCTCCTAACACCCAGGCCACGATCACACTTGTTATTAACAAACATCCCTCGTGATCCAGTCACAAATGGATGTATGGACATTCACACCGTGTGCTTCCATGACTTGAATTGCTATCAACTGATTACTTTTTATCAGTAGCAGAGATGTTAAATTTCCCAAAAGCAAGTGGAATTCACTTCAAAACCAAACTTGAAAAAGATCAGCTGATGATTTTTACTGGAATTTAATTTCTTGTCATTTCTTTTTTGATATGTTTGCAATTTCATTATTGTTACACCATTGTGCAGGAAGACCACAAGAAATGTTTTACAAAGAACATTTATATGCTTGCTTGATGGGCCTTTGATAAAATGTTCAAAGCATTGCCGATAAACAATACAGCAGGAGTGAATGTTTTTTTTTTTTTTATAACGTAAAAACTGGCAACACTAAAGTAATGCGGTCTCTCACACACACAGCCACTTCTGCTATTCACCCGTTTGACAAAGATTCTCACAGATGCATTTTAAATGCATGATTATATGATGTCTTAAATGCTGCAGCAATTTAGAAATTGATCCATCAGTTGTTTTTAAAACCTAATTTCAGACATTCGATGTCTTAAATTGTAAATTATAACAAGTATATGCAAGTATAACAGAAAACATAACACGTAAAGAGAGAACAAACAGCAACTCTTCAATCCAGTCAAACTGACCACATTAAGACCCTGACTAACAAATGAGTTCTGTTCCGGGAGCATGTTCGTGAGTCAGATTCGTTTGTAAGTCACACAGTGAGTCTTCTACAACTTTGACACAAATATACAATGTAAAGCATAAAAAATAAATAAATAAAAAGAAAAAAAACAAACAGGTTTGGTGTTTTGATTCCAGATTATACTTTGAACCTTTGAATTGCGAAGGGAAAACATGGTGATACTGCGGGATCAGCTGGTCAGCCCGGGAAGACATGGTGTTTACTACATGCTTGAACTCTGTCGCATTGAGGATTTCCATCATCATTTCCAGGACTGATTCACTGACAACGATGCCGACTTATTTCTCCCGCGCACACACGCAATACATCAGACTTTGGGCATTTTATACATTTACTTACACACTGAAAATATTATATACAATTGTAAATATTGGCTGTAACTACTTTTTGGTCGCATCTACAAATGTTCGTAGATCTGCAGTTCATATCAGCGGAAATTCCTAACTTCAATGTTCGCAAGTTGAAGACTGTATTTCAAAAGCATTCACCTGACACAATACAAAGGACTGTTCCAGGTATGTTTAGTGTGGACTGCAATCTCAAGACAAGATGTAAAATGAAAAAAAAAAGAAAATAATAATAATAATAATAATAATAATAATAATAATAATAATAATAATAATGACAGACAGACAGTGAATTTTTAGATAAATTGAACATTTTATTTGTGAAAAACTACAAGCCAAAAATGCATAAATAGACATTTCTATTTGAAGCAAAGAAAATGATAAGGTAGCCTCTAAAGAGCAAAGTCGTGCACATGCTGAAAACTGTAGTATTGGAACAGTGTAGTAAGCTATAGACAAGGAGCAATGTCTAATAATAATAATAATAATAATAAAAAAAATAATAAAATACATTTACACAAGGAAATCGAACGCAACCATCACAGAAAATTATCAATAACACAAGAAGCGGGAAACGCAAAGCATGACAAAGTCAAATAAAACGGTTAGATTAATACACTAACAGACCCTACGCTTATTACGAAACGAACTGTAAAAGCGCTTCACAACAACATCGGATTAGGATCGAATGAAGCAACTGCGTGTACTGTACATTTATATTGGAATTTCACACAGTTAATGCTACCGTATATCACAAGGAAATAAGCAGTCTAATAAACGGGTTTCTGACAAAGGAAGCTTTAAAAAACAAAACAAAAAAAAAAACGTAACCATCTTTACACAGTAAATTAAGGTTACTGGTTGTACACAAGAACAGAACTGCTTGCGCGTTTAAAACCAAACCAAAAAAAATTCTTTACAAATGAAATAATGAAAAAACGTTCAGCTCCGTTGCCATTTGTAGCCTATTATGTTGACATTTGCACCATTATTGAGATACACATACAAGCATTGTTTAAACAGTTTTTTTTTCTTTTTAAAAATTCCAATAAATTAAGATACAATTCATTTTTCTCTTTACAATTTTACAAAAGTTAGCTAACTGCTCATGATAGTGGGTAAGGCAAGTGAAAAGATGGCTATATTCGAAAAGTAAAGTAGGCTATACAGTGCTCAGCAAGTGCCAACAACTACATGTGGGCTCAAATGTGGCAAGCATTTGGACCATTACTAAACCCCCCACCATAATTAACCCAATGTAGTTTTCTTCATGTCGTGTTCACATTGCATATTCGCAAAAAGTCATACCGACTCAGTACAACTGCCACATTTGTGGTTCAGCGTTCAATCAAGCAAGGCTCGGTGAAGCGTGTGCGGTCGAAGGTGGGTACAACTCGATGCTTTCGGAATCCAGCAATCACTGGTTTATATCACAAATACACAAACAAGACATGGTTACTGTCTCACAATGTGACCCAGTAAAGCCTTCATTTGTACATGACACTAAAGGACTATGCACTACCGCGGTCTGAACATGATGCATCCCAAAGCCACAGGAGGAAAGAAAACAAAGTCATAAAACTTCAATTCATCATGTCACTGGAGAAGCAAAACCAAGTCTTCACGTCTGTTTACAAGTGATACGTTCACAGCTGTTCACACGTCCGAGTCGAAACATTAACCAGTCACTAGAACATTAGTAAGAAGCAATTCGGTTCAAGTCGAAATATCGCGATACCGTTGGACAAAATGTGACCGTCTAACTGACCATGCCTTGCAAAAATCAACATGGTAACGTACAACATCTAGCGCCGACATGGTCTTTACAGGTTTGATTCCAAAGCAACTGATGAATTTCACAGTATATTGTGGACAAGAATTAGACAGTAAGAACTAGATATGGATTATATTAGACTTTATTTAAAATGTATTATTATATATAATCACACATATGATCAGTACATTTCGAATTGTTATTTGTCTATCATATCGATATCAAATTCCTTTGGTCCTTCAATAAATAAAACTCATATCATATACACATACTTTATACAGGTTTAATACAATTTAACAAAAAGTTGTCCCTTTTTTTTTTTTTCCTAAAGGTATGGATAGTTAGATTTTACTAATTTTGGGCTTTTTTAATTATGGTGAGGGTAAGGGGGGGGGACGGGGGTGGGGGGTGAATTCCCTCTGTTTTCCTTCTGAGTCCCGAGATACAATCTACATCTTCATTTTGTCTTACCTTTTTTTTCTTTTTTTTCATCCTTCACCAAACAAGCATTTGAAATTGTGACTGTGATTCAAGTATGCTGGAACGCACTCTGTAAGAAAATCACCACATGGGTCGCTGTGGCATAACTTAAAACCAGACTAGTTAGACTGGTTTCTGGACTGAAACGTTTAGTGTTTGAACTACATGCCATAAATAACCAATAAGTTACTAACAACTCAAACAATGCCATTAATTCCTTAATATAAACAATAAACAAAGAGAGCATTTCCAGTTAACTTTTTGAAAAAAAAAATCAACTGTAAACGCTCTTCTAATCCAAATATTATACCCAGATGCCTCTTTATGATCCAAAGCTAACCACTGCGAGTATAAAATATGAGGTTCTATTCACAGATTTCAAAAGACAGGCATCACAGGGAGCGAGGCGCAAAGTCTGGACTGTGGGAAAGCTAGAATATCGTCAGACCTGCCTGGCAAACTGATGGCTAGAAATGACACCATGAAGAGCAGACAGCCTTCCCTAGCACTCACAGAGGAGGAAAAAAACTAGAATAGCTGAGGTGAAGTGGCAGAAAAATGAGTGAAATAGGCTTTAAGCTTAAGGACCTTGAAGTGTGAAAGACAGTCTGAGGAGGAAAGAAAAAAGGATTCACAGTGTAGCTAGCACCAATGTGGCAGAGTTTCTCAGGGGGCTCCGGGAAAACAATTTAAACTCATTAAAATCTCATTAAAAGTGTAAAATGGAACCATCAGCCATGCTACTTAGTGAAGCATCAATGGGGAAAAAAAATCTCTAAAAGTATTAAGATACAACAGATAATAAATAAGTGTCATAGCCATTCAGGAAATTGTTAAAGTGTAGGTGGTTACTGTGCACAGCAGACTTGTTACAAAAAAAAAAAAAAGTTGATTCAGCCAGATGTTCACTTACAAGTATAAAACAATACATACAAGAGCGGGGATGCCATCTCACCGGCCCTGCTGTCACTCCAGTGCTGAGAATCCACTGCTAAGAGTCCAGGGAGATGAGATTATCTCCGATCAGGAAATGTATGTGCACGAGTCAACATTTGTGTAAATGTGGGGACGTGACAAACATTCGTCACCTCTTTTGGTAAATAGAAAGCAGATGGGCGGAATGAGAGCAGGGCATCAGAGAACTGCAGAACAACCAGCATCTCCACAGTGTGCAAGAGCAGTTTGAAGGCTCAGAATGACTCGTCGTGGCCAAGCGAGAGATCTCGTTTTGGAGTCGAGGCACGTGACGAGCTCTTGTCCATGCTCTCGGAACCCGAGCTTGGGTGCTGCTGCTCAGAGGCGGCACTGGACGTTACCGTCGAGGAGGAAGTGGAGGACGAACGCGTCTTCTCCTTAAAGTCCGTTATGATTACCGTCACGTTCCCCACCGTGATGGCCAGCTGCTGGGCCGTGCTCCGGTCCACGTTCTTCAATTTGGGTCTGCTGACCAGAATCAAAACAACAACTGTTATTCCCAAGTATGGGATATGCAATGATCTTTATTTAAAAGAAACGTCCCGGTCTATGATCAAGCTTTCTATGTAATGGCCACAGAAATTCATCACTATGCAATTTGTAAATTTATTTAACTGTGTTTAGAAAATTACTTTAAAACCATAGCAATCACAAGATTCATAACTGAGTATTTGATAAGCTGGTGGTAGCATTTCATAAAGTGATTAAAAACACACACCTCTTATCCATTTTGCTTATACAAAAAAGTAATCATTTTGCACTAAGGATCAATGGCAACTGTTTGTTAGACATTGCCAGTATCCGATTACATCGTTCTATTGGCCAGGCCTAGACAGATCAGTGGGAAAACAGCCAGCAGAGAGTGTGTGGGAGTGAAACCTTGCACTGCTCATTTGAGCACAGCCCACAACTACCACACTCATTCAGAGACAGAGAAGGAGAAAGAACGGGATAGAGTGTGGGGGGGGGGGGGGGGGTGCGGTTGTGAATCAGAGCAGCTCTTACATTGAGATGCACTGCGGCTGTCTGCCAGCTTTGTTCAGTGACAGAATGACTAACAGTAGCTATTCAAGCTGAGGGAAGGCATCTCAAACTGCAGTTATTAATACACTACCATCTATTTTTTTTTAATGGGATGGCATTAAACATTCTAATAAGACAGGAGACAAGAAACTATTGCTCAGTTTGAACGTAAAAAAGATAAGTGAAAAATGTATATAAAAATTTTTTTAAAGTAAAGATGGAAACCAAAGCACCTTGAGATGTGAGAGTTTTTAGTCTTGGTTGTTGATTTTCCAGACTGTATACTGTTTCTTTCACTTGGTGGGCTTTGATGGTTGTCCAACTTAGGTCTGCAAAGAGATGTCAAGAAACAATTACTGCATTAGAAAAGGTTAAACTAAAGTAGCATGCAAAAAAATTAATTACTAATGTGGGTTACCTGTTCTTTTTGCTGCTGGGTTTCTTTGGGAGGGCAATAGTGATTTCTTTCTCTCTGTCCTTCTTCTCTTTGTCAGCATGGTCCTTCTCAATCTTGTCCTTGGCCAGCTGCTCGCCATCAGGCAGGTTTCGCTCTGGTCGCTCGCAATCAACCCTCTCCTTCTCAGGTCTCTCTGGCTTCTCCTTCTTTTCTTTCTTTGCAGGGGGAGGAGTGGCATACTGCTGTGCCACCTGCTGTGCCACCAGCTGGGAGTTTATCCTGGGCTTCCTGTGGGGCCATTCAGAGTTCAGAGTGCATGTTAAAAAGGGAACGTGCAGAACACATCAAAACTACTGTAAGTGGGACAAGGATTTAAACATGGATATGATAAATGATTAAAATAACTCCTTGATATTTAGTGGGACAAAATTATTCGTGAAACATAATTCGGAAATAAGTGCTAGATTAAGTTATAAAGATGGATTAAGATGCACTTTATTAGAAACACTAAATAGGACCTCCATTTGCTCTCAAAACAGCCTCAATTATTACCCAGAATATGCAGTTCACAAGATGCCTAAAACATTTCTTTGAGATACTGGTCCCTTTGCCGTGATGACACCACGCCGTTTCTGTAGATCTTTTTAAGTGCATATTCCAGCTAAGATTCTTCTGTTCAAGGTGGTCTACTGGATTGAGATCAAGGGGCTGGCCATTAAATAACACTCATTGTCATGCTCTTGATACTAGTTCGAGGTCACGTTTGCTTTGTGACACGGTGCACTATTATGAAGTAGCCATAAGAAGATGGCAAAATTGTGGTCAGCAACAATATCAAACAATATATAAAGGCAGGTTTCACGATAAGTGATTAGTATTACAGAGCCCAAAATGTGCCAAGAAAACATTCCCCACACCATTACACCACCTCCACCATCCTGGACCGTTGACACAAGTTGTGTTGCGTTTCTGTAGCCTTTCTGTCAACTCAAACCGAGTCTGGCCGAGAGTCTTGACCTCGGTAATCAACGAGACATAATAAATGACATCATTTCTCTCGCAATTTTAATAGTTGATGCAAACATTACCCAATGCTGCTGGTCTGTGTCTGCATGAATTTCTGCATTGCACCGCTGCCACACATTAGCCAGATTACATAATTGTATAAACGCATAGTTGTGCATGTGCTGGTGCTTGGTAAATGAATCAGTCATACAAGTGCTGAAATGCCTTGTAGAGTTAATAATTAAACTTAAATATGTTCAACAGTAAACATTTCATGAGCACTTGTCATTGTCAATATTTTTTAATAGTTGGTTGTCAACAAAACAGGACTTCAGTGCTGTTAAACAATCTTTAAAATGCCCCTCCCTTGAATGCAAGTACTTCCTTGAATGCAAGTGCAAATTCTGGTCCTCATATGTTATGTGCTACGCGCATAAAACAGAGCAAGAGTGAGCTTAAGAATAGGAATGTATACTGACTTACTGCTGTACAAACAATTTGTGACACTTAAAGTAAAAAAAAAAAGAAAAGATGGGCAGATTGATTCACGCGTTGACAAATGCTGTGGATCAAAACACTGCCTGAAGAGGAAGCTTAACTGTTCAGCGAGACATGTGTGAGACAGCTCACTAACGTGGCAGTGTAAACTGCTCTTAAGCGCTCACCCTATTGTTAAAAAGATGTGAAGGCATTACACGCGTTTTAGGATTCACCCTCCTAGTGTGCTGGAATAAGCTATGACTACAAGAGAAAACTATATGAAATTATTTATTAAAAAAAAAAAAAAAAAAAAAAAAAAAAAATATGATACAACACACTATGATATAATGCTCAAAAGCAGATCACAATGAACACAGCGAATAAAAACAAATACATTATTTTATTCTATAGGCATCCGTACATTAAAATCTTCACAGAGGGCTCAGACTCCGTATTAATCAGGCTCTGTGCTATGCTATGCTCCAGCTGTGTGTGCCTGTTACAAGCCTAATCCCATTACTCCACTCTCTTAACAAATGAGTGTGAGGATCACAGGTGTGGGACAATGACAGGCACTAATCTAATTATGGCCTGGGGGTTGGCCTCATTCAGCAAAAAGAGGACTATATTGCTTCGCAATCTGTCCTGCCAGTACGTGAGGCCAAGCGCCACCACAGGTGGACAGATCTGATTACAACAACTCCTTGCTCTACAATGACATGGTGAAAGCCTTGTGGCTATTCACTGTTTTTTTTTTTTTTTTGCACAAACACACTTCTCACTCCTACACAAACCCACAAAGAGTCCGGACAGCAGCCCTGTGCTGCAGGCTTTCTCTCTTCCCTCTTCTCTGTGCACGGTTAATTAAAAGCCTAAAGGGGCTGTGGTTGAGATCTGAGACAATTGTGAACAACACAGGCCAGCTCATGCTCCCTGAGTATAATGGCAGACATCTGGCAGCAGCTGGGGGTAACAAAGCACCGAGACCGAACATGGGCGGAAATGGGGGAAGAGAGCCGACGAGCCCACTAGCTCTATTAACGTTGTCTAAACATTTTGACATGACAACCTGCCTTCGTTATCTTCCATCTGCTAACTTGTTGAAGGCCATCTTTTACCTCATTTGGCAGTTTACAGTTCAGCTAGAAGATCAAGCGGTACCTTGTTCATTTAAACACAGGGTTGCAAATATCAGGTATTTTGTTATGCAAATGCTCTGTCGAATACAGTCCTGGATATGAAACTTTTTCCTTAAAAAAAGAAAAAGTAAGAAAGAAGGAAAAGCTCAGGAGTATTCATCCTAATGATTTAATTAAAGGCATTAAACCACATCATCCAATTATATCTAATTAAATCCAATTGGCAACAAATGTATTAAAAGCAGATTACAATTTCTAATCTGTGTTCTCTTTATTTAATCGTTTTACTAACATAACCATCCCCATCTGTGAAGGATCTGAAAGAGCTACTGGAGTAAGAGTGAGACGGAAGTAACAGAGTGCTAAACTTCACAGTCTCGGCAAACAGCACACAGTTTCTGAGTTCAAGCTAACTTACACTTGTTCACATGTATACAACTTCATGCAAAGCTAGCTAGCATACAAGAGCAGAACCAAACATGACTCTAAACACAGCTCAAAAAGACCCAGGCACGCTCATACTGGCATGTTTTCTAGCATAACACCACATTAAAAAGGTACAATAGACCGTTTGGCAAAGAGATAAAGTGTGTGGAAGTGGACCTAATTTTACAGTTTCAAACTCCATGTACATTTGCTGCAGCACTGTTTACAAGTTACGTTAAACCTTGAAAAAGACATCACATACACACACGGAACTTCAGGCAAAAATATGCTGCATTAAAACACTGACACTAGTTTAAACAGGAATAAGGTTTGGGGCTGAAATATTTCTAAATGGCTCACATATTTGAACAAAAACAGTGCAACTAAGAAAACTCAAAACCTTTGGCTATTTGATAAACATATTTCGTTTTGTGTGTGTCCTTTAACACACGCACACTAATTCTTTAAATCAGGAGAACTTCCCTTATTGCTGATTAATAACCATTTTATTGAGCTCTCTCATCAATAGTGGTGCAATAGACAACACTTTTGAATATAACAGCTGCCTCTCTTGCGGAGTAAATCTTGGCCCTGAAGTGGCTAGGCTGAAAGATGTCTCTTTTTGCCCCTTGACAGACAGCCTGCAGGTTCCTGTCCCATAGGGACTAACCAATCACAAGACAATCAATCTCCACATAATAGGGAATCATGTCAAAGGGACCAGCATAACATCATAATCAATACCATCTCTGTGAGATGAGTCTGGGCTTTACAGAATTACAGAACTGCTGGGAACAAAGCCAACCACTAAAAATGGAACATCTGTAGGAGCAATGTTAGCAGGATTCCACCCCCCCCCCCCAAAAAAAAAAAAACAGGAACATTGAGAATTAATTAACATTTTTACCATTACAGTTATCATTTCCTAAATTGAGCAGAAAACCTTAAAGGTGAAGTCAAATAAATTTTCAGCAATTAGGTACATTTTCTTTTTAAATCTTTTTAAGCTTCCTATAAAAGGCAAAAAACTAGTCAACAGAAAGGTTAAGCGTTAAGTGTCATTATAGTCTAACCACTATAGGAGAGCCTAGAAGTATTTGCTCTGATCTAGCTAAGGGATTTATCAGAAGTGTGCACTGAGGCCTTGCTAAATGCCTGCTCGGCTGAGACTACCTTTAACGGGCATCCGAAACATCTTCCCACCTGGGGTTAGGCCGGGAGCGCTGCTGGAGGTGGACAGGGCTGTGATTGATTTGCTCAAACCCGCCCTCTCACTCTGCTGCCAAGTGCTGAGATTTGTATCATGCGTAGATCAAAAGAGCAGAAATAGGCCAGGCGGTTAAGCCGTGATTCAGTGCCAGCTGTAATTCAGCCATGAATGCTCTCTGGCATGTCAGGACCACTGTTAAACCTGCCACGACAAGGCAAAAAAATAAAATAAAATAATTCACACAATGCATTATTTACTGGCCAGCACATGACCAACAGCGGAACCATGCTCAGGTCAATGAGTGAGAAAGCATCTCTCCATGAAGCCCATCAGATTACCAAACGCAAACAACTTTTAGAGTCAGATCTGTGTGCAATATAAGTTACATAATGTTTCTTTAAAGAAACATTATTCCTTCAATACAGCAAACTGTCCTCCCCCTCAAGGCAGCTGTGGGTGAAAAAAATAATTCCGAGTGGGAACGGCGACAAAACAGCCACTACTCAGGAGCTCGGGTAAACTGCTCCAACAGTGTACAAGTATAACATCAGTGAACGGCAAACTCAAGACACTTCAGACCAGACAGTCTAATAGTACAGCTGCTTTTCACCACCATCTTAGACATTGACTGACAGTTCCTCCTCCCAACTGCCACTTCAATCTTCAGTGAACTGGGCCAGATGCTATTAAACGCCTGTCATTGACACACTATACTGAAGACCAGACAGAAAGGCAGCAAGCAACAAGGAGTTTACGCAAAGCTCAATCAGCATCACAGCCCTAAATACAAGCTCTGGTACAATAACTGACTACAGCAGGTAACATTCACGGTATACACAAACATGCACAACACTCATCTTTCAGATAAACAGTGCCTAGATTGTGTTTCGTCTGAGATTTATGTACAGTGAGCTTCAGGGAGATAGTGGGATACCAGGTCACAGACAGAGATAAATGAAACGTCTCTTACAATGGGGTGGCGGAATAAGAGTACTTGAGTGAAGAGAGGCTATAGAGAAAAAAAAAAAGTCCTCAATTAAAATAGCTCTTCAGTGCCAGTGTAGTGCAGGGACACGGGATTGCAAGCAGCAGCCTCTCTGACTGCACTGGTCTATAGTGTACTGACAGATGGTAGACATGTCAAAGAGACAAATAATCATTCTGACAACGGTAGCGCAGCCCTGTACGACAAGAATGTAAATACTTTGGTTGGAAACGGGCAGTGGTAACCCAAGCTCTATCTACTACTATTATTTCTCCCTGCAGAGAAAATGTGTTTTGTGCACCATAAGGATTACATTACTCAACCCCATGAGCAGAAATCTTTTGGATGCTCAGAGAAAAAGGGGGGGGGGGGGGGGGGGGGCCGAATAATGACTGTTGATGTATGAGATGCTTTGCTCTGTGCGCATTACCTCAAACCCTGATGCAAAATCTCAGGTAAAAAATCAAGCCTAAACCTCTTCTCCATTAGAGCATCACACATCATTGCCATGGCAGACAACATTCATATGCTGTCATCAGAATAACAGAGGCCTGATACTTTAGTACAACCATATTAAGCTTTCAGGAGTGGGGGATGATGGCTCTGCTGGTTTTTTGGTGAGTGTTAAACAAGCTCTGGGATTCAGCTCCCATAAGCCATTCCACTAAACGATTAGTGGCATGGCGCCTGTTCGCCAAAGCCGAGATGGAGTACGTAAACCCTCAGAGAACACCTGGGTTCCAGCAACTGGCCTGAACACATCAAGCATTCACCTTCCCATCATTTGGGATAAATTCTGATTCTCCTTTCAAGAATGTTTTACAGATTGACCAATCATAAATGTGTCATGAGACGTCTCTGATACACGTGTGAAACTTAAGAGGGGCTGTTCAGGTATACTGATGACCACCCAAGTGTATTTTGTCTTTCTAAAGAATGACTTATTAATCCGTTCTAAGAAAACAACGTGCTTTATTTCCAACTTGGAAGCACCGTGTCAGGAAGAGGGGGAGGGAGAGAAAGAGAGGGGAGAGGAAAGGAGAAGAAGGAGGAGGGGCTGGAGGACAGCAACAGAGGAGCTGAGAGAAGAAGCAGTGCCCTAGACAGACCTGGCTGTAAATCAGATTATGAGTTTCTTTGCTAGTAACTTGCGACTGCATAGAATATAGTAACCTGTGCTGCGTCAGGCTCTTCATGGTGCAGTGCCAGTCAGTTTAATTCAGCTCTCATATCCTGTGCACTTTACAGCACAAGACAAACATTGCACAGCAATGTTGCCTAAAGCATCAACGCAACATGACCTCGTGTTAAAATAGTTGCCGAGTATTTTACCTCGCTAGTTTGCATTTATTAAGTGTATAAAGCACCCTGCTCAGACACTTAACCTATTCACACACTGAGTTTCAAGCGGCAAAATGCAGCCAACAGACATACACACACTTCAAATCACTACCAATTACCTGCTGCCAGTGCTATGTGGTGACACTTTAAATGCTCTTTAGCCTCAGATAGTTTGTAAGGGAGCTGCAGGTGAACGATTAGTAATGAGATACTCTCATCTTCCCTGGGAACTTAAAAATACCCATAAAAGGTTTAATGATGAATTTGTAATTGGTTCTTCATCAGCTGTTTTAACACTTGTAAATGTGTCATGATTCCTTGCAGCAACATATGCATTAACTGAAACCGTCGCCTCAATCATTTCATGTTTGGCAGGCCTCTACTGTTTCTGCCTCTTCAGATAAACCAACAGAAGTTCAATAAAGTTGCGATTTACCACAAATAAACAATTAGGATATACGAATGCAAAAATTAACAATGCGTTTAAATGAATTATTTATTCTATTTGAAGATACGGTCGTAGCGGTATTGGAAGCTACAGGACCCCAACTTGCCAGGACACACAGAGTGTGAGAGACAGAGCAGAGACACACAAACTGATGGATACAAAGAAGCACTTTCCCTCTAGGATTAATAAAGTTCTTTGAATCACAACCTGACGGACAACAACAGAGAAACACAGAACGAAAGAGACACAACACGACAAAGAATAAAAATGCGGCAAAGACACAGAGCAACACAGAGACACAACATAAGAGACACAGTGCAACACAGAGACAAAGACAGAGACACAGCATAAACAGTAACACAACGTGACAGCATTACAGAAAGAGAAACAAGAAGACACCAACGCTCCAGCCTAACGCCATCTTGTGAAGTCACAATAAGGTACAGGATGATGTCAGATCTGTTCTGCAACTCTTTCAGAACAACAGTAAAATATCTAAAGTAACAGCTGGATTGTAGTAAAGTATCGCAGCAGGACCTTTTTTTATTTTTTATTTTAAACTTGCCACAAAAAAAAGGCACTTCTACACAGTGGTTTGTGGATCGTCATGTCAGACATCAGCAGAGATTTAAACAACATGCTCTCCACAGATTCCAATGGCAACGGTAAGCTGTGTGGGACTGTGCCACCCGGGTACAGCAATCTGACGATTTTAAAATGCATGACAAAGTGCCTGTGTTCTGGCGATTTATTGAAACATCTTTTTTCGTGTTTAATCATGCATTGCAAGTGCTCATGCTTATTTAGACTTAAGTAGTGATGCGAGTTGGGAACTATTCCATAATCGATCATAGTTTTGAGTAAACCAGTCAATGATTGATTAATATCAGTTTAACTGCACAGTACAATGCTTCGCTATGTTTGCTAAAAATCAATCCCACCACCATTAACTATTACTAAAACCAGAGTACATTACACATACATACATCGACTAAGATTACTCACAAACAAAGCTGAAGATACTACATTGGCATTGTAGGCCAACTAGTATTACCATTCTACCTACACACTTTCTGACAAATTTGATTGTTTACTTGTATATTTTTTCCTTTTGTTTCCTGCAAGAAAACTTTATAACAGGTAAATGAGAAAGATATTCCTGGCATTTTATATAATCGTGTTTTGAGCATGCACAGGTATCAGCATTATATGAATACGCGTTCCACTGTATTTGTGCGTTTCCTCTACACAGCTGTTGCCTGGATTTGTAGAAAACCATACAACAGAGCACGTTTTAAGACTAAAAACGATTACCATTTTTAATTAGTGATTGTGAAATGCACATCTATAATCGTTTTCTCAAAAGACTTGAAATCTATAGTCAGGATAATCCAACAGCATCTGATTACTTGTGTGTTAAAAAAAGAAATAGATTCAACAAGATAATGAATTACTTTGGGACAAGTCAAGTATCTGTTCAGCAGTTTCAGGATGATTCCGAGTTGTTTCTTAAAAAGGTTAATCTGGGGGCTCTGGACACAGTTTTAGAGAGACAGGTATGTACTTGTACACTCTGATAGAAAGACTCATGCGCTCTTTATCTTAGTGTGGCTGCCATAATGACTGGTCGTAGTAATCGAACGAAAAAAAGAAGGAAAAAAAAAGGCTAAAATTGATCCATAGTTTCTAGACCACAATCTGTGATGAGAGTGCTGGCAGAATACAGAACCTACTGCAGAAAGCAGAGAGTTAAAACAGAGGAAAAGCGCATGATGAAGCTTGTGCCAAGTAAGTCAATGCTTCACTGACAGTAAGTGCTCTGTCTCAGGAGGCAGAAAGCTGACTCCATCATCTGTCCATAATAGAGGGTTTCCTCCCCCGTCTGACCTTTCTTGCCACACGCTTGCCTGCCTTCGTCGAGACTGACAGATAGGTGGTGTGGCAGTGCTAAACACTTCTTAGCATCGTCCGTCAGCAGAAGCCCGTCACATTCTTTGACGTGCCACGTGTGCTACTTGCCTGCATGTTCTCCTCTCCCCCCTTGTGCTATCTGCTCTGGACCACAACTTGCCTTGCGCACTTGTTTCTCCTTCTCCCAGCTTGTGTAAACAGAACCTGTTTTGAATTAGCTTAAGTAGGCTCTGGGCAATACGGCATGCTGCTAAGCGGAGACAACATTTCACGAGATATTTTATGTCTAGACCAGACTGGTCTGCAAAACTAATGAGGAAAAATGCAATAAAGCAGCTCTTCATGTGCGAGGCTCAAACAGAAAACCACTCAAGCGAGCTTCTGAGAGTTGCATTTTAGAATGCCGGGATACTTCGCGCTGGCATGTTTCTTCCTTAAATCTCAACAGATAATCACAGGCTACAGACACTTTAGAAACATTTTAAGGGGAAAAAAAGCAGGGATAAAACCAAATATCTCCATAATCTATCAGGGTGGGGACATTTAATATTACAGTGTCAACAAAACTCCAAATGTCAGCATTTACAGAATAAGTAGTGGGTGCGCGCACCTATAAATGTCCCGAATGTTTTTTTGTATTTTAGCAGCCTCGCTTGTCAAATGAGGCACACCATGCCCGTACCTGTACCACAAGTAGAAAACACATAAAGTCATCTGTGCAAATGCAGTCTTGTGTGTCAGAGTCAGATAATGAAACCAAAGGAGAGGACAACTTACAGCATACTGTCTCAAAACAGTACATTTCCACCTTACATATCATCCTGACAGCTCAAAGCTCTACTGCTTGTTGCAACAGGTGTGGATAACCTGTGTGGTACGTCTTCGTTTCCGAGATGTTGAAGAAACAACTAATCCATAATGGCTAGTTTTTTGCTGCTTATTTTCCATAAAAACAACACAATGCCCTGTGGGAACAAGGAGTACCTTACCAACATTTCAACCACATCACGCTCTTTTATTTCAGAAAACTGTTTCTCCATTATACGAGCCCTTTAAGAGTATTAGCAGCAAAACACGAAAAGATGTCAGCATGTAATAAGACAATAGCGCTAATCCTCTTACTGGTGACACCACGCAAGGATTACAGCCTGAAGCAAGTGTACTGAGCTGGAGGTTTATCACACACACGGCGCTCCATCAGGATGTGTTGGGAAACTGCTGTATCAGGGCTAGATATTAATGACAGCTAGAAATTATACTGAGTGCAAATCGATCAAGCAATTTCACGGGTCAAGACCTGTTATAAATTCACATCGAAGCAAAAACCCAAAACGAGCAGATTAGCCGAAAGTAAATATATTATTAAGCAATAACTGAATAAGCTCTGTGGCAGTGTATCTTTGACAGTTCATAACGTGAAGTTAATCAACTCCGTGAAACCACACCTCCATATACTGAGACCACATAAGACACTTACACATTTATATGACTGATCTATAAAATACCACAAGCCAAGATTGATTCAAACATTTGCATTTTGGTGTTAAAATGGATTATGTGAAGGACTGAAACGCGCAGCGCAACGTGAAAAAAAAAATTGTCTTCAAAGAAACTGACGGACAAACTACTGTTTGTGCGTGGTTTCACTTACATGATTTAACCTTGATCACGGCATGTTGTGGTTTCACCGGCGCACGGCTCAGATAAGCACCCATCCCCTGTTCGACTGAATGACTGAAATGCTGTGCCGGGGGTGCATGGGGGAATAAAAGTGAGGCAACCCGAGTGCAAAAGAAAGAGTGCGAGAACGAGAGCGAGAGCCCGGCACTTCCCTTCACTGCGTAATGATGTGCTCCATTCTGCCTTCCCTCTGGGAGCCTCTCGGCTGAGTGAACACATCCCCGCACCACCGTCCATCAAACTGCCGCTCCCCTCACTCTCCCAGCATGGTCCCACTCACTCATTCACTCCCTCCCTCCCTCCTTCTTTCCTCTTTCTGCTTGTCCCTCTCCCCCTTTCCTTCTCTTCTCCCCTGTGCCTTGTCATCTGGTTCGCTCTCAATGTTCCGATTCACAGGGCAGTTTAGAGACTGTGCTGCGGCTCCAACTCGTTTGCTGGGTCCCTCGGCCAACAATCTCTCCCTCTGCTGATCTCAAGTTTCAGACTTGACAAAAACCCGTGCTCAAAACTCCCACCTGTACTGACGTATGTTTTAGCCAAAACGAAAAAGACTAAAGAACTATTTTTTTAATTAAAAACATTTTTGCGTGCGTGCGTGGGTTTTTTCTACCCAAAACCCTGAAGTCCAAAACCTTTCCCTTACACAAACCCCAACTCCATTCTTCCATAAAAATTTAAATTTTTGAAGAACCTCATGTTGCTTCAAAATAGCTAGTGGTCAAATCAAAACAGTTCCCAAGTTTAACTTTATTTTTGTTCTTTTTTAATACTCAGTAAGTGATGACTTTTCCTCCATTGACGATGTAAAACCTCAGCCATAGTAACAAAAACTATGTTTTTAATATCCCTAAAGTTGAGCGCACACTATACAATTTCCTATCACAAATTCTGGGGCTCAGCAACAAAGTTGATTCTTATTCGTTTCACCACATTTTTCTCTTATTTCTCTTTTGTTCCTTGAACAAAACTGTGTCGGGAGGGGGAGGGAGAAAGAAAAAAAAAAACAAAAAAAAACAGCACAGCAAAGTCATACGATAGGCATTTCACGTGTTTATTTTTGTAAGGCTTTGGGGATCAGGCGCACTTCAGCAGGGATCTCGCCAGGTGAAAGATGGTTGTAATGCGAGAGACTTGTTTGCTGTGCATAGCATTGCATCAACAAAACAACAGCCTACATACATTTTACATAGTGTTGTGCAGGACATTGATTTATAAATTGGTAATAGCTCACATGCTTGCAGAAATCGTCACATCTCGATAACAAATTTTATCCTACATCAGGGCAAACTAATGATGGAGGGGATGCGGGAACTGAGAGAAAACTGCACAAACTGCTTCTATAACTCCATTATGCATTGAATAGACGTGACGGTGAGGAAAATCCCAGGATTATAACCATCTCTTCAATCATTTTATATCAAACATGTGCAGACACACATCCGTCTGCACCCATCACCTTACTGCTTGCATGAGCAGGTAGTGTTTAAATACAATATTAGCATACTCCATACGGAATTACACACTTAAAGCCTTAATTTCCCATCAAATTATGAACAGCCCTTTCACTTCAACTGCAACAAATTCACACACTATTAGACACTTAATATTCCATCTGCTTGGCTTGACACATGAAGCAGGTCGCCCACAAATCGCAATTTCAGACTTATGTTTGATTGCAAGCTGCAGCTTAACACATCACACTCCTCAGAAACTGATAACATTCAAATGACCTGCTTGGAAAGTGTGTGTGTGTGTGTGTTTGTGCGCGCGTGTGTGGCAGCTTTAAAGGGAAACTGAAGAACAGCCTACTGGTTATAAACCTCTGTGTAGGTTCAGCAGTGATGCACTGATAGCGCTACATAGATAAAGGTCACATGCACCGTACCTCCACAGATTATTAATCAAATCTGTATCAATCATTTAGCGCTGCGAACTTGACCTTTAGATTTTACAGGAACGTACGAACGAGGAGAGAAGGAGTACACCAAAACAAGTAAACCAAACTGTAACCTTAGAATGACTACTGCGATTCTTCAAACACTCCCCTCGAGTAGGAAACAAACATAAAACTTAAAAATGTGCAGAGCAGAGCTGGCCAGCCAGCAGAAATCTGCAGGGGAAGGAGATGTAACGTACACCCACACTGAAGATCAAGGTAACACAAGCCTGCCTGGCACTTCCCCTCCGATCCCACACATCAATCAACTTAAGAAAGTCCTAATGGACACTTCCTGAAACCTGCGAGAGACTGATATGTGCACAGGGAACGGCCAGCATGAAAGCTGATACAGAAACTAGGTGTCGCGTTCTGAGACACTGCTCTCAGGCTTTTCACGGCAATGTTACAACATGGTGGTTAAGGGTCTTCTGAGGTTGCTGCATAAGAAAAACTCAGCAGCTGCAACACATGCAACTGGACAGCTGAATGTTCTTTGAGCAGTTCTTCTGCTGTTTTTTTTTTTTTTTTTTTTTTTTAATACATCTAATGGTTAATGTTTCAGTCCACACTGCTACATGGAACATAATGCATACTGATTAATAAAATGCACTTTAATACTTTACAGGTTTAGTCTTTAGACTCTGTTTTTTCTGTTTTATCATGTTTGAGTCACAGCCTTAACAGCGTTAATAAAGCGCTAGACATTGTACAAACACACAACGATCACTGCCTTTTTGTCAGCAGCGGCAAATCTATTCTGGTTCTAAACAGCAACATGCACTCCATCTACGCATATGCTTTTGTTTCAGTGCACATATATCAAATCATACCAGCTATAAGGAGATTAGAAAATGTCACGCAAGGAAATCTAGAAGTGTATAAATGACTAAATGCTGGAATCAATAAAATAGGAAGATTGAGCAGTGCCACAAGATAAATGAGTAATATAAGGAGGAGTTTATTAATTTTATTGACGGAGGCTATAACTCTAATAAAAATCACAACGTACTCAATTATATTTTGGACTATATTAATGACTGTTGTTATTTTGTACCTTCCATTTTCATGTCCCTTGCTTGAGAAATCCACAGCATAGCACTGCCTTCATTGAAGCGGCAGGATTTATGACCTGTGTGACCCCCGATGACCTCGGCTCATGTTAACGCAGGGCGACGGTCGCAGGCCACTGATGTGCAGCGGAGAACGCTGAAGACACCTCATTCACTGAGTGCTGTCTGCTACAGCAGACTGCATGCAGATCGGTGTTTTGAAAGACTGTTGAGTTTTACACAGCCTTTTCACTCGTACTGATTATTCTCTCTTTATTATCAAGTTACGTTTTCCATTATTTAATATCACTCGAATGTGTGGTACGTCAGCTTAATCTGACTCAAGCAACATCATAGAAACTGAAACTGTGCTGCGGTATTGTCTGTCGCAGTGTGGTCATCTGTGTAAAACATTCTAAAGCATAGCAAAACCAAACATTTTAAAATTGATTAATTTTACCAAAAACAGGTGAAAAAACTAAGTACTGAGACCTCTTTCCACTACGAATTGCATTTAAAAAAAAAAAAAAAAAAAAGACCACAAAACACTATCAGTTGAGGGCTGGCTGTGTTCTTTGAACTGAACACCATCAAAAGGTGAAATAATTGGCAAATGAAATGTGTTATAGTCACACAAAGGCCCATTCAGAGAGGGAAACCTAGATAAAAGGCGAGGAGAGTAAAAGACAAACCGCCAACAAGCACAAGTGCATGTCATTTTGCTGCATGCGCAAGCCGCTCTCCCTGCTACGCTGCTGGAACACATCAAACCAAGCACAAGGTGGCTAATTAGTGCTCATTAAACCAAGAGCCAGATTTCTTACATCAGCAAACAATCATGTCCATCAAAGGTTAACGTCTCCGATCAAACAAGGCTACACTTCTTTTCTCAGGTTTTTATTCACCAGGCTGACAGGGGCTTGGCAGTTACTGGCGAGAGGCAGATCTGTGTTTTGACGCTCGTGGTATTACTTTCTTCCATTACCATAAATCCTACTCATCTACTTCCTGCAAATCGTTCTGGTTGGTTACAGTTCGTTCAAGTCGGGAAGAAAGGCGTTATTGTTATCGATACTTGCGTTACAGGACATGTGTATTCCCCTTCAAAAAGGTGTATGCACACATACAAACTTTCCTCCCAAATGGCAGGTCTGTGCCGAGTGTAAAACCACAGATGAAAAGGTTAGCGTGTGGGGATTCCTGACGTGGGCCACACATTACTCATAGCTGTAGACGCCACATCAGTCAGCTGATGAGAAGTGTTGGCGGCTTCACTCACTCACTTATACACAAACACACACAATAAATACACCATCGCTATGACAGATAGAGCTTATTAGATTTATAAGAACAACACGATGACTGGGTTTCACAATTAGCATCAACCCCACAGCCTCAAAACAATGTACACAATCAAGTGACTTGGACACAGCACCTACGCTTTTAACAGTAATTTAGAGAAAAGTTTTACAGTCACAGTAAAAATGTCAGCTACCATTAGGGTTCTCTGCTTCAACTTAATAACAAATACAGACAGGTTTCACACCCGTGCGTCACACGGGAGTTGTACTAGAGAAGCACTTTATCATCACTGACAAATATGCATCACTTACAGAAGAGGAAGCGACTGAGAACCACAAGATTTCCTAACGGTTAATAGACTCCCCAACAGCAGTGTTCAACCAGACAAGAATATTTATGTAGCACCGAGTCATCTCTCACTTTCCACTTGGCAGTGAGAAAAACAGGATTTAATAATCAACACCTGACAACCTGAACACCTTACATGATGATGCCAGGCCTCTGGAGCATATCTACACATTCACTAGTTGTGTTTACACAGACCCTAATATTCCACTAATAATCCCAATAAAAGCCCATTTAGAATAACACGCATCCTGTAACCACTTCGACTGGCCTGATCCAACCCGATCAAAAAGAATTTGATTTGATCAGAATGAAGAGGGTGGTGTAAACCTTTGATAATCCATTAGATAGGAAAGCCTCAGTCACGTAAACACTTGATCTGATTCTTTCTCTCTTGTTGGCATAAATATACTCTTTTTGCTCACGTTTGCCCCACATGGAGGTAACATCAGGTGACGTGACGAGGTTCCAGGAGGGAAGTTTAGTTCTTAATCCGCTGTAAAAGGTCCTCTTGCACACTCCGTCTGCTTTAAAACTGCAGGAGCTGTATGCATTCATTATTTAGAAAGACATGCAAAAATGCAAATATTGTTCCCCCCCGAAACGACGTGGGTCCACACCGATCACCAGCTGTTATCGAACGGGATTAGTTTGCTTAAAGTTGTTTTATATTCCCAGCAGATTAACCACTGTCAAAAAAAAAAAGTTACATTCCAATTAAATGCTTTGAGCGTGTACACACAATCTGTCAAGAAACTGTTCATGTCCATGTAAAGTCCAATCGGTTTGAGGAAACATTGTCCATGCAACCGCTGCTGAAAACGACAATGCTGAAGGTAGATGCTTGAGGATTTGGAGAAGGAGAGTGATGCATGTGCGGATTGTGTTCTCCTTTTGCCAGGAGCTTTAAACTCCTCCAGGACATGGAAAAACGTGCAACTTTACACCATGCACTTCTGCTCTCAAGTCAACAGGGTGCACGAAAAAGGAGCATCGCTCATTTCAAACAAGGCTGTGGAAGAAGTTGATGTGCAACAGCAGCAGGATTGCATTAAGGAGAGTGTCAGGGAGAGTGAGTGAGAGAGAGAGAGAGAAAGGGAGGGAGTAAAGCCCTACCTTGTGGATGTGCCCTTCCGGACGTCGCAGATGCTGCATTTAAACGCTTCCGCGCTGTTCCTGAAGGTGCACACACTACAGTCCCAGTAGCCGTCATCCGCCGCCGGCTTGGCTTGTCTTTTTGGCCTGGAAAACAAGACGGAAAAACATTTCAATAATGTCAACTTCACTCCTCAGACATGCACTGTGTCCGAACGCATATTATTAATAAAGACACACAAGTAACGTAAAGTGACACATGCCAAAACTCTACACTGGGTGAAATCCTGTGACTAGCTAACTCTACACTGGGTGAGATCAGTTAACTAGCTTGCTAACTAGCGCAAGGGTTTTTTTTTTCTTCTTCTTCTTCTTCTAGTAGAGACAACACTCACTCGACTAACACGCACACACACCGTCCGATTGTAACCCTAGCATTAGCGCGCGACCAGGCTATAGCTAACGATATCGACGGTTAAACTTAAACACCAGAAACGTCCTCTCCAACTGAAAAATTCAAAACAGCCTAAAGTGGCAGTTAATACATGTTTTTTTTTTCTCGACGAGGCCCGGTGTATCCTCCTGTAAATCTCCCTTTGTCTGTGAGTGACTAGCTGCTCGAGTCAGTAGGGGTAGAGGAGAGAAGAAGAGAGGAGAAGAGGAGAGAGGAGAGAAGCCGCCATAGCTGCACTGTTCTCTCTCTCTCTAGCACACGAACCGAAAAAAAACCCGCACACACAAACACTCCTTCAGGGGGGGAAAAGCGTGTGAATAGCGCGAGCCCGAAAAAAAAAACGGCACGGAAACGCCGCCGAACAAACAGGAGTCTTTCTTTCTCTCAGGGACGTCCAAACGGTGGCGTTTCTTACCTGGTCGGGCTCTTTTTGTCGCCCATGATAGGGAGAAACGTCTCACGACAAAGAAAAAGAGGCTTTTAAAAAGGTTTGTGGGTAATTAAGAATAATTGTGAGGAGGATCCAGGGAGCTCGAAGCGCCGCTAGCGCAGGCAGGCAGGCTGAGTCGCGTTCACGGACGGGCGCGAGGCAGAGCGAGTGCACACCGCGTGACTCCGCACTGCCCAATCAGCGCCGCCTTCGCTTTAAAGTCTCGCTAGGAAATCGAAAATAGATCCAGCAAATAACGCCACTTCTGCCTTCTCTCTTCGACCGGACTGTCTTCCTCGACTCGCACCAAGAACTCCGTGTGAGTCTGAGCAGAGCGCGTCCAACTCTACTATCAGGGTGTCCTGCTCATCAGGGGAAGGGCTAAAGGCAGCCAAGTTCAGGCTGCCCACACTGACTGGTTTGCAAGTGAAGTCAGGCTGGTGCACTTGAAAAGACAATGTGCCCAAACTTGACAATTCTAGGCATTACCTAATCCTCCTTCTCCAACAACACTGAATGAGCATTATCTAATCCTCATTCTTCAACCCACTCCTAAAACCTGAGTTAAGCCCAGAAATGCACCCGATCCAGCTCATCAAGGTTTTCCATAGTATGAACATCTAAATACTAGAGCGAGGTGTGGCTTCAGGGTTGGGAATCAAAAGCAGCTACAGATACACTGTTGGATCTTGTTGTCGTCAGAAGTCATTCAGCTATTCCCGTCGAGGGGTCGCCACAGCGGACCATCCGATCCGCACACAGGTTTTACACCTGATGCCCTTCATGAACATTTTATCCTGGCTTGGGACGAGCACTGCAATCAGTGGTTGGGGTCTGGGCATCGGGTGGGGATCGAAGCCCTCCGCCTGGCAGGCGTGAAACCCATCACTGAGCCACCAGTGCCCATAACAGACACACTGATGGAAAATGTCTAGAAAATTCTTCAAAGATAAAGTGATGAACCAACAGACGCTCATGCACGTTCGTTCACCTGGTCAGGGTTTGAAGTGGTTCCCGGGTGTATCCCAGGAACACCTTGAGTGATGTGAGAATGCACCCTTTGACTATCTCTGGACAGCAAGCACACACATTTACACACAAGGGTAGATCTGCAGAAATCTAGCAACAGGTGTCTATTTATCAGATAGATGACAATGAAATTTGAGCTCTGGATCACCCGGGGAACCCTCCTATCTCTCCATCGTCGCCTCTCCCCAAAATTAAATGAAGTAATTCAGAAAAGATGAATTATTTTTGGTCATTGAAAATGTCTAAAGTATTCCAGTCTCAGCAGGCAAGCACATCACAACAGTGTTCTCTGCTCTGACACGGCTGTCTCACTTCCTACAGATTATGAACAATTAGCTGATGGATTGAATCGAATGTGTTAATGTGTACATGGCAGTGGGTATCCAAGGCTAAAGCTGACCACATTTATGTCATTATTTTTCCCAGTAGCTGACTTGTTGATTCACCACAGAGCAAGGCTGCATGGGGGTAAGAGCATACAGCTCTGAAAGGCGTCCTAATGTCAGAGACAAGGGCCACTCTGTGGGGGATGTGACGTGTGAATCATCATTCTCACTAGTCAGGCTCTGGTCAATCACGTGTCATTGTGCCCATCCCTTCTCTCTGACAAGAGGATGTACCACTGGGTCATCGTCAGCCCATTTGCCCTTGTCTCTGTCAGGTCTTGTAAGTGATGAATGAAACGCTCTGATACATAGAAACTGCCAATCAGGTTATTTATCTCCAGCTTTATGTTCAAGCTTGTCTTCAAAGAAGCACATTCACGTCATGAGTTGGTAAAAAATGAGCTAGGTGACAAATATGGACAGATAAGATATTGTTTTATGTTAATCGATGAACCTTTCAAGTTACAGTAAATATCATGGATGATCAACGAAGTGAAATGTCTGACTGTAAAGTACCTCCAGCTACCAATTTCTTTATCTTCCTGCCTTTAAAAAATGTGATATGTGTGGGCGTAGGGCAAATTAGAAGCGATGATTCAAATGATTCTGGCAATCATAACTGAAAGTGCACACAGAAGAAATAAAGACGCCTTCTTCCCACATCAAACCCAGATGCTTGCCTTTGTTCTTCATGCTTGATCCAGCATGAAACTCAACATTCACACAACCTGCTGACTATGGCCATATGTCATTAAAATATGCTTTTCAGTTCAATCGATTTAATTATAAGTAAACTATATTTGTTTAACAGTTTTAACAATAGATGTAGCCACAAACGCATGCTGGAACCATAATGAGGAAGTGGCAAGAAAAATTCCCTGACGTGGTAAGAGGTTAGAAATCTTGAGCGAAGACAAGATGCAAAATTATGAGACTCAGCTGCGTTAGTTTACTGTTTCAGCTGCAGTAATAGCTGAGCTTTAAATAAGAGGAAAGAGTCATAGATCATATGGGATGATATGATTAAAAATTCTTGAAATAAATCTTTATAAATGTTTCCAATATGCAAGAAAATGATGAAATACCCAGGCATGTCAGCAGAGGGTAATTGGGGGGGGGTTAGTTGTCCTAGAAGCAGACCCAGGGGATCCATTGACATGCTGAATAGTCAGATATAATGTACAAAACAAGAAAAGCCAAGGACATTTATATCATTCACATTTTATATTGGATCCGTTTAAAAAAACAGATTTCAAGAAAAAAAATTGCTGGCTCACAATCCTAATTAACTGGTATATCATTAGTTTTATATTGTGCTGCAATTACATGCCTATAAATGCTCATGGTGGAGGAGGCACCTGGGAATGCCAGACTGAATCGATAGAACAATGATGAATATGATCCTCTATGTGTTGCCAAACAATGAAATGTAATACACTATATGGCCAAAACTTTGTGAACACCTTGCCATTACAAAGGTGCAGGCTTTCCCAATTTTTTTGCCAAAATTTGGGTTCACACAATTGTTTAGAATGTCTTTTTATGCTCTTGTAAGCATTACAATGTCCCTTCTCTCAAACTAAAAGACCCAAACCTGTTACAGTATGGCAATTCTCCTGTGTACAAAATGAGCTCCATGAAGACATGGTCGGAATGGAAAAGCTTCCTGCGCAGAACTCGAGGGACATCCATGAACTGGAACGTCGACTGCTCACCAGGCCTTCTTGTCCAACATCAGTGGTTGACCTCACTAATGCTCTTGTGACTGCACAAGCACAATTCCCACAGTAATCTAGAAATCATTCCCAGAACAATGGAGGTTATTATAGCAACAAAGAGAGGAGGAGAGGTGGGAAACATCTGGAATAAG
Source organism: Leiocassis micropogon (assembly GCA_028565275.1). NCBI lineage: Eukaryota > Metazoa > Chordata > Actinopteri > Siluriformes > Bagridae > Leiocassis > Leiocassis micropogon. Next base: position 6,650,947 of record JAOVVA010000017.1, on the reverse strand, counting down.
ATGTTCAAAAGGCAAAAATACTACCAGTCAAAACCTTCTAATTCCATGGGGTTTCGTGATTTTTATTTCTTTATACATTATAAAATAATGCTAAATGTATCCAAAGTATGCCATCATCTCCTTTGAAAAGTTGATATTGAGATGTGTCTGCTACTCATGCTCTGTAAAGCCTTAATAACGGCTTCATTGGTGATTTTTGTGGTTGGTAAGTTCTCCTCTGCAGAACTGGTAAGGTTTGGTCTTGCTTTCCTGGGATGATCTTAATGAGAGCCAGTTTCATCACTGTGCTTGATGGGTTTTTGTAAATGCACTGGACAATACCGTTCTTGCAAGACCTTTGTGTCTTAAAACAACTGACTGTTCCTTTTGTTTTTATTTAATTACTTGATGCCACAGGTAATTTAATCGTTTTTAAATATAGAAAATAAATTAAAACTTATGTCCAAACTTTTGACTGGTACTGATATGATACTGCTGTGTGTGCGAGGGTCATGTGTCCACAAACTTTTGGCATTATAGTGTACTAACAGCAGCATCCTGCAAATTAATTGCAGTCATTAAACACAGCATCAATGCTGATAAATTGCCCTAGTTCAGTCGCTTGTTGGTGTTTTCAAGATTTCACGTTAACTATTAATCCCAGAAAGACCCACTGGAAATACAATATTGGCATTGTTCAGTTTATTTTTGAGACCAAAATAAACTGCATTGGGGGGAAAAAAGAGGGTACATAGCGTAAAGTGGGAAAGCCCATATACGTAAATGCAAAATGCAATGAATCATTGAGGACTGAGTACTTTTTTTTTTTACAGCTACAGGAAAACTGAAGGCATCATGAATTTAACATAATGATTCAACTTTTTTACTGTAAAAATGTGTAATACATCATACCAAATAACCTGCTGACTATACAGTACATTACAACACTACATTATCAGGGTAAAGCGTCTTGCTGTTATTAATTGTGGACCCCCACAGGAAGTACATTGTTAGTGTCTGAAATTGATACTACGACAGAGGAAAACACATGGTTTCAGACAGTCTTGTATAGTGTAGGCCGTGCAGGCCTCTCAATCACACATGACTCGGTTTCATTTTCTACTCATCTTCACCGATAAAGCCTCCTTAAATGGCAGCAATTTTTTTTTCATTATTTACTCATTCTGACGAAGCTTTCACAAGAAGCAACATCTGTTTTTTTTTTTTGGTGGGAGGTTGGATGTTTTTTCCTTTTACATAGTGGTGTGAAAGATAAAGAGAGAGCAAACCAAACTCAGAATACTCATGAATAAGCTTCTTTTCGGGTGCAAAGGTCAGGAGCTGTTCAGATATTACCGGATCATTTACTTTCAGTTTTTCTTTTTTTCCCCCTCCAGTCTCTAAAATTAACATAAATCCGAGCTCTGATTTCTGTAAGGTGTGCACCCTCACCTGCTATCTGCCAATGTCTTACACACGTGCTCCTTAATAAACCAAATCCCTACCCATCTGTTAACTACCTGTGTGATCATAAAAAACGAAAATGTAAAAATAAATTAGAAACATTTGATTCAGTAGTTAAGGATAAGGATTGCCAGAGCCGGAATAGATGATGAGCTGTGTACCTGCAAGGCTGGAGAAAGTTGTTTTGCTATGATAATGACTCTGTGTGATTTGTTCTACTTGACCTTTCACCCTGCAGATAAAACACATCTGGCTGCTTGCCCTAGGGACTGTTTGTTGTTGGCTGGACCCACCATGTGTGTTTGTGTGAGTGTGTGTGTGTAAAACTTCAAAGATACCTTGACTGATCAGTACACAGAGGATATTTGGTGATACGTATTCTCTCTCTCTCTCTCTCTCTCTCTCTCTCTCTCTTTCTGTGCGTGTGTGTGAGACAGATGTGGTAACGTGCAATGTTTTGTTGAACTAACATTATAATGCATATCTATTTTTGGTATCATATCATTTTGATATGACAAGTTAAGCACTCTGAAAATCTTTACTGAGCAACATAATAATAAACCCAATCTGAAGACTTCTATCTAATCAAACACTATTGGCCCCACAAGAGAGGGAGCAGTTCTAGGACGAAACAAGTGACAGGGTGGAATGATGTAGCCTGGCACTGAGTTATTGCTACCACCCTGAAGTGGATTATTTTCCTATAACAACATGTCAAACTTGTTTTATTGCACAGAAACCACAGCAATCTGCCAACTCTTAAAAATATGAATAAAAGAATGACACATCGTATGAATCAGATTATAATTAGGTTTAATGTAATGGAACAAGTTGGTTTCTGTTATCACTTGCGTCATAGCGAGTATAAATACTCATTATAAATAATGCGGCTTGTCATATGACAGACAAACCACAAAGTGTCCCATCCTGAATCCTTTTCTATGAGAGAAAAAAATAATAATTAATTCGATTTTAGTACTTTTTGACTTAGATTAAACAGAGTACACTATTGTACTAAATTCCTGTAAATGAGTTGTTACTATGATGTTATAATAAAATTATAATTTATTAGAATGAATACTTTAATATAATCCTATGATTGGAATTACAGCCTATCACCGTTGTTATATAAAAAAATAACAATAATCAAACCTCAACCCCTTTGTAAGCGCAGATTAGAGAATTCAACAGTGCTGTGGTTTAACACACCATAATACGATAATATTACACTGACCAAAAAAAAAATAAAAAAAAAATTGCACACTCTAAGATCTCATTTGAGCACCCTCAGATCTGATTACGCTGTGGCCAATTTAGGTGTAAAAATTATTACTCATATTCACAAAAGATAAATCTGGACAGCTTCAAAGTCTTTACGCTTTTTAGCAAATTCTAGCATTCTAGGAAATTCTAGAAAGTGCTTTTCTTACGATCACATAGCTGTTTAGCCCCAACCTATGATTTCTCATCACAGTGTTCATGTGAAGCTGCTCTTACCTTCTCTATTAAACATAGCTGTGATTTACATTGTCCATTTTTAGAAAGCACCTTCGCCAAACATTTAAGTGATCTTCATTCATACATTTCTTTTCACAAAAACATTCCAGGTTTTTGACGAGAGACGTTCAAGTCAAACCTGCACACATGAATAAATGTTTGCATGTTCATCATGTATACAAGTGTACATCTGATTGACAATTACAGAAGACATCAAGCACAGTATCTTTTGTTTTAGCCGCAGTAGAACATTTAAATGGTGCAAACGTTTTAAAGGATGCCGTACTTCCATGAATGATGATCACACTCCAGGCTGAGGTGGCTTGGAGCCCGCTGAAGTCGTTCCCGTGAAGTGGGAGGCCTGATCCTTGAAAATTGATGAATAACTTGTTACCAGCAGGAAGTCCGATCATAGCTCCGGCGTACTGAGAAAATGTTCTACCTTGATGGTATCCATGCACTAGTGAAAAGCCAGGATAAATGCATTATTGTAACAGGGGATTATATAGAGAAATAAATGTTATGCTGTTATTCTGCACAATCACAGTCCTAGATTGACTTGAATGCCCCACAAACAATGTGTTGAACAGTTTTTTAAATCTCCGTGGTTGCTTTCTTTTCTTAATGCAGGTCAATAATTTGACCTTTCTGAAACAGCAACTTCGGCCAAGCTGTGGAAAAGGAAATGATTATGTCCTACTTTTTTCTGCAAGGAACCTTGTAGGAGGTATAAAATCTTTAGTGCATGGCTCAATACACTATTTTAAGTGTGCGTTTAAAAGAGAGAAATTGTTTCACTCAATTCATTTATTTGAACTCTTTGGTTTGTTAGTTTTATCCAACATTTAACATCCCATTTCTCTTTGATTAAAAATCTGTAATTATTTTGGATAATCAACGCATAACATGAAATTCTTAACACTGACTTTATGCACAATGCAATTAAATGCTTACTTTTTTAATCTTCCACTGTACATGTATTGACAGATGCAACTAGCAGCATACAGAAATGCTGTGTACCGAAAATATATCGTCATTCTAGTATATACAGTATAGGTCAGGGACTGAGAAGGAATATACTGTAGGAGAGGAGAGAGTTATGTACACTCATCATCGTCTTTATCCTGTATTCAGGGTCGCAGGGGTCTGAAGCCTATCCCAGGTTAGGGTGCCAATCCATCGCAGAGCATACACACAGTAGTACATTATTGCTGTTTCCCTATGGATGTGCAGTGCCTCAGTGGCATGCTTGGAGCTGAGATCTGGACTTCAGTTTTTGTTTAAAGACATCCAGTGATTCAGCAGTTTGAACAGTCAGGGGAAAATTCCACCAGCTGACTTCCAGTCCAGAGAAGAGTCTTACTGAATGTCCTTCTTGTATCTTAAGGGATGGTTGGACTAGTTGAGCCGAAACATGGTGCCTAACGGATGAAATTTTCCAGCATTCCTAAAGTCTTATTTTAACACACTACCATCAACATGTCCAACCCATAAACTGGTCAATTTTGACATAAAATATATTGAGTCATGTCCAGTATGCACTTTTTCCATTACAGTGGATGAGGAGAACACTGAGCTCGAGGCAGGAGAGCATGCCCATTGCAGGGCAACACACACACACACACACACACACACACACACTTATTTGCATGCTCAGTCACGCCTAGGGGCAATGTAAAGTTGCCCACGTACAAGTGTGTTTGCGTGGGAGGTGGAAGAAAACACACTCAAACACAGGAAATAACTTAAGAAACTACACACACACAATATGCCAAAAAAAAAAAAATCTAATATTGTCTGAGTCTTTTGTTACAAAGATTAAATAAACTAGCAAAATGTGTTATTTTAATAATTGAATGCATATACACAGCAATTTATAACTGTCTTGACATTTTACATTTTTTACAATTTTGAAATGAAAGCATTTGTCGATTGAGCGGTGTGAAATTGTATTACATCATCATTCCTGTTAGGATTCACATTACCATCAATTTACAGTGCCAATGTGCATGATATCGGATAGAATCCTCAGCTGTCTAAGAAAGAAATGGATGTGTGTAGGGGTTTAATTGTGGCCAAGACCTCTGGGACTGAATTAGAGTGCCATTTTCATGAATAAGCGTACGTGTGTGCGCGCGCGTACATCCTGGGAGAGTTGGGGGATGGAGGTCATGGCTTCCTTTTCCACACGTGGAATGCCTCCATAAGTTCCTGTTTAGATAGGCAGCCCTCTCTCTCTCCCACTCCTTTTCTCCGTCATATGCTGGCATGAGCTTAAGTGCTGCTTATGTTCCGATGAGTGCTTGGTGATAAGACGAGGCATGGATAGGCTCCAGGGAGAGCTTCAGGAAGGTGGATTATCCTCCTTACTGCTACATGTGTAGTGTCTCAGTGCTGGTGGGAAAGGGAGCAAAATAAGGCAGAGACAGACTCAGAAGACGGTGGAAAGACTCCCCTTGAACAGAGGAGAAGTTATGAAAAGAATTTCGGAGCGATAGACATAGACGGACCGACGGCGAAAGAAAAATGCGGGAGACAGAGGACGGCCGAGGAGTCTGACTCAGTATCGCAGAGCTTTGTCGAATTCAATGCAGCCTTCACAAAAGACTTTTCAACAAAGCCCCGAGAGCTGAATGTCTGAGCGTGTAAGCATGTAGAAGTGTGCGCACGCATGTGTTACAGCATGTCTACAGATGTCACGACCCAATCCCATGGTTTGTTAACTAACCACACTGTACCTTTAAACAAGAAAATGAGGTGCTTTGTTTTGGCTGCCAGAGCTCAAGCGCACACTTTCGAGGAGTGTTCATTTTCAACGATGTGGCTTTCAAACAGCCTGTTTTTGTAATTCGCAGTTTTCTGAGCAGCTTCCTACAAGCCTTAACAAAACTGCCGTCACTCAATAAGAATACAGCGAAACACACAAAGCTTTACGCCAGGAAGGAAACGTACAAAACAGAAGATTTTTTTTTTTTTTTTTGGACATATTTAAATGTCTAGAGCTGACAAAAGCCATGCACAGGGAATGAGTTGCTTTGTGGTGTTGTGCAGTGCTTCTGTAGAACTGCTAATATAGAGAAAGAGAAATGGCTTTGCAGCAAAGAAGGATGGGGGAAGTGGAGACAGGATGATGCTATAGAATCTCACCCAGTACTATGGAACTCAGTCCATTTAACTGATTAGTGTGCAGACTAATGCATCTCAGGGGCAATTTCTCTGCTTGGAGATGAACATATTCTGACTGGAGCATAGTTACACTTGCTGCAATCCCATAACGAGAAGTAGAGAGAAAGAAAGAAAGAAAGAAAGAGAGCGTGAGAAAGAGAGATAGAGTATTTGATTTATGGCAGGGCTTACAGGGCTTACCTCTCCAGTCCTGGAGGGTCAGAGTCTATCAGAGTTAGCTCATTTTCTTGCTTAAAGACATCCGATTCATCTCACTAGTTTATTCCCAAGTTCCAAGTCGAGAAATAACCAAACTGTGATGGACTACAGAGAGTTTTACACACTTGCTATAAACCAAACCAAAGACTCTCTCTCTCTCACTCTTTATCTCTCGCTCTCTATCTCTCTCTTGGGTGACTCAGCTACTAAATACATGGCCTAAATCACTGAGGACATACCTCACTCTCTCTCTCTCTCTCTGTTTCACTCTCTTTCTCATGCTCATTCTGAAACGCAAGTAGCACACAGAGTATCCATCACACTTAGGCAGGTACAAGCAAGTGCCCTGACCATGCCTTACTTCACTCCGATTCCTTGGACCCTTGGGTTTTGTTCTCAGGAGTGTGTGAGCCGGGGGCATGATGCCTTACAATTATCCTCTCAGATTATTAAATGTGTTACATATGCCAATGAACAAAGACTTCAATAAGGTGAGTGAAAAAGACAGAGGAGAGAGACAGAGAGAATGGGGGGGGGGGGGGTAAAAGGAACATGTGGGTGGTAATTCTACATTAAATAGCAGAAGAGTTGAAGACTGAGAAAGGCTAAAGAGAGCAAAAGTGCATTATGTAAGGAGGGTAAAATGGGTTTTGGACGAATGGAGTCGTGTGGAAGACAAGTGGTACTGATGAAAAAGAGAAGGAGGTTACCAAGGCTACCAAGGCAGCATGCCTTCATAGAAAGCTCGGTGGCATTTTTGCACTAGATGTGAACCTTTCATGGTGTTATTAAAGCAATTTAGTCTAAGTACATGATCAAACAGGTAACTTCAGGCATCACTTCTGAATGTCAGGAGAACTGCAATGAAATTCACTCAGCTACGTTTCTGAAATATGTCTCAAGTTGGGGAGAAAAGCTCTGGAATGCTCGTCTTTTAATGATATTAGATGCATACTGTAGATGCATTTAAAATAAGTGTCACATTTTGTGTACAGTATCAGTTTACATACATCCTATCACTACAGTATGTTTTCTATTAAAAGAGTACAACAAATACTATATATTTTTTTGTTCCAAGAGCTGTCATGAACATTACCATTGTCAAGTCCAAGACAGCTCTAAAAGCACAGTTCGCCAAGAACCAGTCAAGATCGACTCTTAATGGGGTCGAGACCAAGTAAAATGCGAGTTCAAATGAAAACAAGACAGAGTCAACATCAATTATCATCAAATCCTTTTTCAAGGCAAAAACTTTACTTGAACCGTTTTGGCTTAGTTTTTGAATTGTACTTTATATCAGCCTTTGTGCTTGTGAAAAAAAAGACACGCCGCAGTGGTAGCTCAGTGGGTTAAGGCGATTCCAATTGGACGAGAGGCTTTCCACAAGTGCTGAGAATGGACAGCACTGGGATATTTACCTATTTGACTGGAATATTTACCTACATGAGGTGTTCTACAACTGTTAGTTACACTAACGATCGATCATAGCGTAGGTGAAAGTAGGTCTGTACGGTCTGCAGTACCGAGGAGAGAGAACTGCCTGTGGAAAACCACATTCAACACCAGTCACTGAAGCAAAAAAAAAAAAAAACACATTTGATACCACTGTCAACTTAAACAAAGCTTTCTCTCTTTAACAATTGCTTCTAAGTCATGCTGAATCAAAATAGAACTATCAATGTTCCTTTATTTATGGCTAACTAGCTGAATCCCAAATCGCTCTCCATCTTTGGATCTAGGGCCCTAGTTGGAAACAAGCACCCTATATGGTGCACTGGCTTTCCATTTCAACAGAGCTGATGTTCTAAATCCAAGAATACAAGGGAAAATATAGAGAGAAACTTTACAGGACTGTCCACCACGTCCATGCTTTATTCTCCACACCTTTTGGCTACGTGGTATCAGTAAGAACTGTCAGTCACTGTCATTTAGTTCTGCCACTTGCTGAAGAATATGTGGACTAAATAACTGGTTCACAAAAAAACAACAACTCATAATCTGTTGATAATAAATGGTGTTTGTGGGACTGTTATATAAAAGCAATATCACACTCTAGGTCGTGCTGTATTGCTGGATATAGCACGGCTGTGATACCTTCGGCACTCGGGCTGCGCCTTCATGTCTACAACCAATATCCAACTATATCCAACATGACCTCAAGGAGAGAAAAAAGCAAATCTGATATTAAAAGCTCTTCTAAAATTTGCTCTTTAGATGATGTATTTAAGCAATATCATATAGAATCTGCTTGTTTTTTTTTGCTGTCTCAGGGGAGATTTCAGTGGTTGGTGATTACACTCAGGAAACGTTTACGCTTCCTGACAGTACTGCAGACTGATGAAATGCCACTGAATAAATGGCATGATATAATCAAATTCATTCTTTAGGGAAAAAAAGGAATCTGGAAGGCTTTTCTTATTGAAAAAAAAAAATTAATGTTTTCTGTATGCCTTTCACAGCTTTGAAATAAGGTGTAAATTACATGAGTTATCGTCTCTGGATGATTGTGCCACATTTGAGTACTACAGTATATATAAGAGAAGGGGTGGGGGGATGCTGGTTGTGTTACATAAAACATGGCAATTCATCAAAGTCATATTCAGTAGACGAATCAAAACAAGACTAAAATGCTTTAACTTAATTGTGTGAAATTTCCTGAGATATTTCCTGCGCTGTGATGATAAGTAAGTGCATGAGGAGAAACACTAATATACTGTATGACTACTGTACATGTGATTTGTACAAATTTGATTAAAAAGCCAGGGAAATAAAAGCACAAAGAGGTGAGAATAATAGCAGGTGTATGCATAAAAAAAAAAAAGTAAGGTATTTATGGGGTCCAGGTGACGAGCTGACAGCTGAGACGGAGCTTTAAAAACGCTCTACTGAGGACACGTCCAGGACGGAAGCCTGGCCCTAAGGCGCAGCTCAGATGTCTCTTAACTGGAGTGTGAAGTTGATGTCCTTGGTCTGTAATGATACCTTCTGGCACTCCATCATGCCAGAATACATGATGGAACTGAGCTTCATGCATTTTATTGGTAGTAAACTCAAGGGCATCACCTGATGATGGCATTCAGAATTTCCAATGAATGATTGATGCACGCACTACGGCTCAACAGTTTGTCACAGTTTGCAATTTCACTATATAATAGAGATGTAACTGAGTGTGAATAAATTATTGGGAATGAACAGATAATAAAAATATGGATTTGAACTGACAGTTCAAGTTTCAGTTAAACTTGAATCCTGCAGAGATGTTTTGACTTCATGCAGGTGTAGAAAATGATCAGATTTGCAGCTTTGGGAGAAATAAAGACATTCATTTAGATGTATGCACAATGATACATTTACAGCAGCATTAACAGGATCATGTTAGTAACTGTCAGAGTGATGAGGGTTTAAAGTAGGCTACATGTTTATTTGGGTCATAGAATATATATATATATATATATATATATATATATATTTTTTTTTTTTTAGGTAATAACCATAACCATAACCTTAAAATCATTAAAACCACCTCGGTTTTAAGTTCCCCTTATGCCACTCTCCAGAGCATCCCATGGTTGCTTGATCGGACTGGGGAGTGTGGAGGCCTGTACAGCAGCCCCATGCATGGTGGGCTGTGGTGCACAAAGTCTCCTGTGCCTTTTTATTATGGCCAGCATTTAGTTTTTCAGCGATTTGTGCTGTATTGGATTTTCTGTGGGATTAAACCAGACGGGCTGGCCTTTGGTCCATCATTCCTATCTACTTTATCAACCTCTTTCCTATTCTTATTAGTTAATTAACATTGGCCCTTTACCAACGTAATGCCAACTAAATAACAGGATGTGTATTTTTAATCAAAAAATACAATTATATTGATATACCATTTAGACACAGAGGTAAATCCAATAAGACATTGGACTTGATATAGAGTAATCACTCAGTCCTGAGTGAGAAATCATTGTTTAGACTTGAGTGCCTGTTGCTTTAGAGCACTGTGAGGCTAAGAGGCATGAAACTTACATACAGTATGTGGGTGTGAGAGAGAGTGAAAGATAAAATGCGTGTACTAGAGAGTTGTGGTGGGCTCACTGGGGTGAAGCATTTCAGTGTAAAACATGCACCCAGGACAGGTCATGTGTTATGCATTGATCCATATAACAGCAGCAGAAATCCCACACGGCGAGATGGTGTTTCTGCCAAGGATTTTTTTTTTTTTTTAGACCACAGGAGTATTCAGGCCAAGCCAGACCACTAACATCCATCACATATGATCTATGAGAATTGGAAAAATGGTAGAAAAACATTTTTTTTAGTGGAACCACTTTACGGTTGAATATAACCAAGCTGAAAAACTGCACTGTCCATCAAGTGTGGTGTTCGTTTGTTCTTCGTTAGTGTATTAAATGTTACTGCTTCACTAAGTAGCATCATTAACCCCGAAATTACACGTTTTTTTTTTCTCCCAGATTTTCCTATTCATCCAGAAATCATACGCGTTATTAACCAGACTGTGAATGTTTCCTATGTTTCTTTCTCACGGCTTATATGGTGCGCTGCCAAGAAGCGCATTGTCAGAGACCCTCTCCAAACCAAAACTGGTTTACAGTCTCGTTTTTGCAGCCGCACTCTTTCTGTGAGAACACGAATTGTCTGGCCCTATAAAAGGCAAGCATGCCCTGCTCCACTCCGCTGACGGCACCACCCAAGCGGTGGAAGGCTCAAACCCAAGACTTACTGAGTGGAATTTGAAGGGAACACTTGAGAAACACAGCATGGATTGAGAATAAGGGAATGGAAAAATGTCTGCATCAATTTATCCCGCTCCCCCCAAAAAAAAGAAATAAAAAGAAAAAAGAAAATCATAAGCGATCTGTCTATATAGATTAGTTGTATGACTTTTCTATTTGAAGTGTCTGAAATAAACAAGCATTCAAATATGTACTGTTTACCACATCAATACAGCACATAAAACTTTTGGTTAGAAATGTTCAAAAGCCTCTCTAAGGTACTAAACAAGGGTTAGGGTTTTAACGGCATTGTAAAACAGTAAGCACTGGAGAAACAACAGTTCTCTCAGAGAGATTGCAAAAATGTACAGTGTATGGCTTTTCAAGACTGTAACGGTATGACTAGATCCGCTCTGAAACTATAATATTAAGATGATATTACTATTATGGCACAGCTGGGAGACTATGAACTGTGAGGAGTCTGATGTGAACGTCTCTACGGATCGAGAGTATGAAATTCTGCGTTACTTCTTGGCCGGTTCATATGAAAACTAGGCGTCTATGTGTGTGCGAGAGAGAGGGAGAGCGAGCCCCTGGTATTCGAGGGAATAAATCTCAGAGCGATTTTAACGCTATGCAGATGTGTAACAGCGATGTCTGCACTGAAGCCAACAGCGAGTGCAAGACACTAGTGCAAGTAGATGAATTTCACGTGGGTGGTTGCTTCATTGATTATGTGTCAAAGGCAGATTAGAGCATGTAAAGATTCCATGCACCCAGGGATGGAATAGATTACAGTGGAACGTAGTTCCTTTAGTCCTGGCTGGAGCCCCAGTTCAGCTTGAGTGATCTGAAGTCGGTAATTGCGCAGCAGGAAGCAGCCAGTTGTCCAGATGTTGGCACCGTTTTTTTTCCAGGAGATACAGGCCAAAACAATACACAATTTATACAATGTTACAGCATGGGACAAAAATTTTAGGCACATGTGATATAAAAAGAGAATGTTCTAAACTACATCACAACTACTAAAAAGTAAAAGAAAATTAAAAAAAAAGATTATAAAGAGCATTAAACGTTTAACCACTTATCTCCAGGAAGCATTTAAACTGGATAATTGTGTGAGGTGGGAATAGAACCTGAATGGTGTACCTGTCCATCACACACACACATTTACACAAGCTACCTACAGTCATGTTTTAGGGAGGAATGAGGAAACCGGAGAACCCTGAAGGCACAGAAAGAACATATGAAACTCCACACGGTAACAGGAACCCTGGAACTGTGAAGCAGGAATACTACCCACTGTGTCATTGTGCCGTTTAGCAGCAAGCGTAAAACTTAAACCAGGCCCACATGTAGCATTACCAGACTTTTCCTAGAAAGTTGCATTCAAACACATTGTCATGCAGTTATTAAGATTAGCATTTCAAGAAGAAGTGTCACAGTTCTTTCACAGTCTTTGGTTTTCGCTTTCTTTTGTTTCTGCAGGTAATCACCGGTTGCCTCGATGATGAAATCAGGGCTCAGATGAAATGAGGCCATACCAACAGCTGCAATTGTTTACCCTGATCAGCCGTAACAATAACACCACAAAACATTAACACATTAACAGTGATTATCAGTTATATACAGTACCAAAAAAAATGGTGACAAGATCATGGGCACCAAGGACTCACCCATGCCCATGGGAATCAATGGCCAGCCTGTCCAGTCCAATCCCACAGAAAAGCCAATGCAGGACAAATTGGCAAAGGGTAATGCTAGTCACAATAGAAAGGTACCAGAACACTCAGTGCATCACAGCTTATCATGCACAGGGCCTGGCAGCCAAAGAGCCCAAGGCCGTTGTCCCAACCTTTAAACAGCCCAGATCCCAATCTGAATGAGTACCCATGGGATATGTCAGACAAACAAGTCCGATAAATGGCAGACCCATTGCACAACCCATTGCACAACCTACAGCACACAAAGCATCCACTGCCCACATCCTGAAGCCAGACACCACAGCACACCCCCTGCAGAGCCATACCCCAAGGGGCCAGAACTGCCCCAGTGGCAGAAAGGGAACCTGCGCAATACTGGGCATAACATTTAGTGCTGTAATGTTATGAATGATCAGTGTACAGTCTATATAGAAAATAAAAGATACAAATCTAAAGTTTTTAAGTTCTTCATGTAATGCATTAAAAAACACCTCCAATGCTGCCTGAGACCTCTTGTACTAGTTTAAAATATGCTTCTCTGACCTGTCCTGATCTTAACCATAGATTTAAAAAATGTTCTAACTTAAAAATTCAAACCTAAAGGATACAGTGGAAAACTAATATTATGACAGGAAGCTGTTATTCTATAAACCCATGTTAAAACACCAATTTGTCTGAGATATATGTAAGAAATTAATGATGTTTAGAACTTGACATCCTGGTTACAATAGTCTGTTTTAAAGTTTAACTCTTTTCTTTCCCCAGGAATATCTGTATTGCTAATTGTATAGCTAGTTCTGGGGAATGGAAAGAGTTAAGTTTGCACAAAATACACTGTGACTTTGAAAGATACCAAATCGATTCAGCTCAATGGGACTGCAAAAACTTCATATGAGTCTCAGCTAAACTTTGGAACGCATCTTTGCACGGAACAAAGGTTGTGCAATTTGGTCCTGATTACTTACAGTAAATTGTACTCACGTTCTGGTTGACAAACTCCACAGTCAGTGTGTAGGACAATTTATAATGACTTAATTCTGATTTAAGACAGGCTTGGAAAAAAAATCCTTAAACTATCTCTTTAACTTTGCCAGTGTAATCTTGTTGAACCACAGTACTGTAGTTCTTGAAATTTCTGTCTGGATGTTTCGTATGAAGATTACGCATGCTCAGCACACTTGAATAAACTCTTGATTTGTCGAATGACAAACACCAGAATCTGCAGGAGTAAATTAATAACCAAGGGTAAGATCAGGTTCGATCCTGAGCTCAGGTTACTGTCTCTGTACAGTTCTACACATTTTCCCTGTTTACATGTGGGTTTCTTCCAGGATCTTTGGTTTCCTCACACCTCCCAAGATCATGCCAGGAAGTGGCTATCTTGCTAAATTGCCCCTAGGCGTGGGTGTATTCTTGCCTTATGCCATGAGTTCCGGGTATAGGAACTCCAGATCCGCTGCAACCCTGACCAGGATAGAGACGTTCCTGAAGATGAATTAATTGGCTTAAATGGCTTCTAAATTTTTATTATTATTTTTTTTAATGGAAGTAATGTAATTAAAAGAAAACTGGAAAAACATTTGCCTTTACTATACAATCATCTTTCAAGTAAAGTTTTTTTTTTTTTTTTTTTTAAGAAAAACCCCCACCCACATCTGAAAACCCTAAAACAAGCAATTCCTTTTTAGTTTTCATGGAAAACATTAGAAAAGTGACAAGCAACTTTCATGTCCTTTTTTGGTATCTATCTGAAACTACAGTTTCACTTAATAATAAACAAGCAGTTTTGAATCCCTGTCTAAAGATTAGAAGCAGGGAGTTAATGCTGCTGGTCCAAAAGTCATCGGTCTCACCCTTCCAGAGTGTAACGGACTCTGCAAACACCACAAGAGATTACATAAGAACCAGAGAGGCCAGCGCATTCCCTTAATGCATAGGCATCTTATCTCCCTCGACACACTTTCTAAGGCCTTATCCAAGAAGGGAGTTACCAATTAAGCTGCCACTGGCAAAGTGCATTAAGGTTATTCAGGATGTCATGTTGTTGTTTTTTTTTTTTTTCATTTTTCTTCTTGAATGCTACTGGAGCAGCAAAGCACTGTTAAAATCTAAGAATATACCTCACGTTTAATTAGTTCATTAGGAACATGGATCAGGTTCATGTTCGCACCAGTGAGTGAGAGAGGTTTTGTTACAGGCACAGCGTCGTGTTTCAGCAGTGAAGGTTGTGACAAGGCGAAGAGAGTCCTTGACATTCCCTCAGAGAGAAAGTGTGTGTGTGTGAGAGAGAGAGAGAAAGGTCCAGACAGCAGCACTGTGACACACTAACGACGTGCTGTGCTGATGATAAGGTGCTACTGTGGCAGACGCGCCCCCTCCTTTCGTACATGGTGTGTGTGTGTGCGGGTTGCCATGGCAATTGCAGACTGTATAACTGCACATGTTGGCCTTGACTGTCAGTCCTCACTGTGCATAGGTACTGTCTGGATGTGTGTAATATTACATCCAGACTGGTCTGAGCCCGACATGAATTTGTGTGTATGTTGGCTTTGCTCTTACTCAGTTTGCTTACGTGCACCAGCTGTGCGATCCTGCTGTTTGAGCGGGCGCGTCTGAGTGTTGTCCGGATGTAATCCTCACCAGCCAGGCGTTGACTGCTATGCTCCAAGAGCCACGGGGGGTATTCTGGGGGGTGACAAGCTGACACATTCAGGCAGGCACATGCAAGGAGATCTCCTTTCACACACGGCATCCCAAGGGCCTCTGCTATGTGAGAGAGGAGGGGAAATAGACAGAGACGGAAAAAGGAGCATGTGGGATCCTGAACTCTAGTTTTCGGAAAGAAAGATTTGAATTGTTTTAATGAACCTGGGGGGGTAGGAAGTCTCGGAAGAAAATTGACGGGGAACTAGGCTGTCCCGTAACCCTGGTCCGTATCCGGATAACAGGACATCGTTGATTCCGAGCTTTACTTAAAGCAAGCAGAGACGTGTGGGTTTCTGAGAATGGTCTATGGGGTCACCACTACCGTGACCACACCACTGTACAAACATGGCCCTCGTACCTCAACGGCATGCTTCTGAACCGCTACTTTGAGCAAGAATTATATGGTGCAAAGAATGTAAACACTGCTAAAGAATGCAGGCTCTTTAGGGATACAGTAATACGTCAAGTTGACTTTTTTTTTTTTTTTTTCTCCACCCAGCTTCAGGAGGTCATTTCAGGAAAGCCTGACATGTTGGATTAATTGTTTCACGCTCAAGCTAACCTTTGCCAAATTGTACAGAAATCAGGAATAAGAAAAGCAGGTCAAGATTTTCATACGATGCAAAGCTATGGGTTTTAATCTTAAGGCTAATGAGATTAAAGACAGGCAAACAACCCTGGAGCAGTTGATATGGTGGAGAGAGACGGACGTAGAGCAGGACATATAGGTAGTCTATTCCCTTCCAACTAAACTGAGTGTGTGAGAACTGTTTAAAACGCGAGACCATATCGACGACTGGGGCCTTTGTCTGAGCGACTGCGAAACTCTGAATCAATCTTGATAGCGAAGCCTACTGAGGAAAAAGCGATTGATTAATTTTCACACGCCGCTTAAGTGGGTTTTTCTGCGGAAATTAATAAAATATCATTTAGGATGTAAAAGCTCATTTAACACACTTCCTCTTGGGAGCAAGATATCACTTCACTAGACGCAACAATGACAGCATGTTCCAACTGCTGACAAGAGGCTTACACTTGACACTTGTGTTAATTGTTGCTTTACCCTGTGGGGCCCGCTGTTCAGTGCAGCACGGAGAGACTGTGCAATTTGAGACGTAATGACTGGACAATAGTGAGCTAATGAGACTCTGAGACATGTACAAAGTGGTGAGCCCTCCTGGACACAGAAAGAAACTAGAACCGTAATATACTGTAAGTGTATCATGTGTAAGGACAAAAAAAATATACACACACAGCATTGAAGCTTTGTCTGTTAATAGCTGTTGAAGGGCGTTCTCCGAGTTCCCTGCCCGAGCTCGACGCTCATCTGCATGATTTACATAGTTCCAGGCCGAAGCTCGCTCGACTTAACCGTCGCTTCCAAGAAACACACCTTGCATAACAGCACTTAAATAGAAGCTCAGTTCAAACAAAGAGCTCAGCGATCCAGTGCATTGTAGAATAACAAAGTGGATCACAAGAACTCAATGTACATGCTCTAGGTGATTTTATGCTACATGATAGGAACGGAGAACCAAAGGTTGCTTGTGTGCGTGAGTGAAAGGGTTTCTGGTGCCGGTTTACTGGTCGGTTTTCAGGGAGTGGAACGAGAGAGAGAGAGAGAGAGAGGACAAAGAGGTGCCAGTCGAGAAAGAGAAAGAGAGAGAGAGAACAAAAGCAATCAGGCCGAGTCACTGGAGAAGGCAGGCTCTGGAGTGCCACAGATTCATTTCTTCTTTAGGGCTATTCATCAGCTCAAGCACAAGAATCACTTTGCTCTATGGGCCGAGATGATATTGAGCTTTCTATCAGTTTCATAAGCAAGAGCTGCCGAGTAGGTATAAAGTATGTGTGTGTGTGTGTGTGTGTGTGTGTGTGTGTGAGTGAGTGAGCAAGAGAGAGAGAGAGAGAGAGATTGGTGGAGACCTTGTCCTTGGTCTGGAAGCAAAGCAATAAACCTATAGTAAGTTAGTGATGCATAGAGACAATGACAGTGTGTTGTGGCAGAATGACACTAATAGCAAGACTCTTCGGTGCTCAAGACAGTTGATGATATAATAAGTCACTAAAGAAGCATTTAAAGGAAAAAAGCATGCATTAAGTAGTGTATCACCTTCCACCTCTGACTTCTACCATCAGTGTTTTAGAGTTGCTTTAACTTTCTTTTTCCTTTTAGCACTTCATTCCAAGAGGGAACTAAGGACCTGGTCCAAGCAAAAACTGACCGGTCAACAGATGTCGGACCACACACACACACACACACACACACACACACACACACACACACACATACACACAGAAACAGCAGCTGCTGAAGTGGAAGTAGTTCATAAACGAGCAGTAGCAGGGAGTTTAATGAGGACCTCACACCAATGTCAGAGCCAGCCATAATTACCTCACTCTGCAGATGCTGGAGGGGAAAAAAAACAAAAAAACCCCAACAACGCACACACAGCCACATTCATCTAATTTTGTCAGCTGAATATGTTTAAAAGGCACAAATGTCCTCTTAGCCACAGGTTAAAGCCATTAAAAAACTAGCACTGGAAAAAAAAGAAGCACAAGCCAGCATCTTGTAAAAGCATTCAGAGACAGCCTTCATAACGGGAAATATAGAGCTCTTTAAGATGAAAAACAGCAATGCAACACGCTGTCATTTAATCAATGGCAGGCCCTGGAGGGGTGTGACTGCTAGTATGCTGCGGATGGCGGGATGAAGGAGAACAATTTGATAGTGGTCAGACCGATGACTCGGCTCCCGGGTGCTGGAGAGCGTGGTCAGCTCTTCTCTAGGGGAGTTTGCTTTAATGACACCATCCATCTCGCCAACAGTACTGAGAGCCTCTGCAGCCATTATCACCAGCTCTGAGGAAACAGCGGAGGAAGAGGAAAAGGAGAGAAAAGTCGAGATAAAACCGATTCCCTGGCTGACTGAGGTGGGGCACACTGCAGGCGCAACTCATGGTCGTGTCGCTCCACAGACAGCATGAGTCTCCACGAATCTCACTGAAGCTCATCCATTCCCCGTTTCACAGGTCCTAAGTAGCTCTCCCAGCACCTCGGTAAAGCTGAGATCACGCTGTTCGATTGCTGCAGCAGTCTTTTAAGATTATTACTTGTCTCATTGCAAGAGATGATGCCAGTGAAATCTTGGCTGAATTCTGTAACAGACTGTGAGATAACAATGAACCTACAATTAAAGCAAATCACCGCGTTCGGCTTCCGTCATCAATCAACACGATCTAGTGCTTGTACAGAAAATGGGCTTGCATGAATCGCAGTGCTCAGTCTAACAGTAGCAATTTTATGCTTGGAGAAAATGTGTTGGGGGGGGGGGGGGGGGGACTGACGGAAGAAAGAGGAAAACAGGGAATGCCCAAAATTAGGGGTACAGCGGCATAGTGGTCACACTGTGGTCTCGTACCTCCAGGGTTGAGGGTTTGATTCCCACTTTCCTTGGTGGGTCTCATCCATGTAGTCCAGTTTCCTCACACAGTCCAAAGACATGCAGACTAGGCTAATTGGCCTTCCCCTAATTGCTAGTAGTGTATGACTGGGAGTGATTGTATGTGTGTGTGCTTGTGCCCTAATATGGATGGATGAATACCATCCATCCACCCATCTCCCACACTTATCCTGTGTAGAATCATGCAGTCCATCTCAAGGGCCTTATGACAAAAGATAGGATACACCCTGGATGGGTTGCTAACCCATCATAGTGGAAGCACAAGCTCACATACCTGCACATACAATCACACCCAATCAGACAGTACAGGGAATTTGGAAACATTTATCAGCCTATAGAACGTCTTGGGACTGTGGGGGTAAAACTGAATTACCCAGAGGAACAAGCAAAATCCACGTACATGGACCAGAGATAACAGCATATTATCATCATATATCACAGAAAACGTATGGAATAACTACAAATAGGGTAAAAGTAATGGCAAAACTTACTGACTTGCCTACATTACAAGATGGACAGATTGAGATAGATTGGCTGTTTGGCTTAGCAAAGTGTTGGAGGAAAAAAACGTGTGTAAAGGTTCTGCGGGCCCTTAACCCTGCTCCAGGGGCGGTGGACGAGGCTGACCCTGCAGACTGACCTCCAGCTTCCTAACAAAGCTGGGATATGTGAAGAATAAAGGATGTTACTGTGCAGTGGGGAATGTGACCAATAAATGCTTAACATACTGTAAGTGAGCACTGGTGAGTGGTGCTTCGATATAGTCATTTCTTCCGCAGTTCGGTCTGTCAGTGAAACTCAACACAATTAAGTTCAGCTGTTAGAGCGCTGACACACACCGGGTTATCTGCTCATATCATATGTGTAATATTTTAGTTAAATTAGTTACCGGTCTCTTTCCATAATCAATAGTGACTTCGGATTCCTTTGAAAGCACTTTACAGTCTTGCTCCCCGCCTACCTTTCTGAGCGTCTCCATCCTTACACCCCGTCGCTCGCCCTCAGGTCCTTCGGTAGCAGACTGCTTGCAGCTCCCTTTACCAGGCTTTTTTTTTTTTATTGCAGCTTTCAAAATTTCAGCTAAAAACTTTTCTCTTACCACAATATTCTTGAGGTTTTTCTACTCCTTAAAGGTTATTTGGTGTTATATGCACTGTAAAGCCACCTTGGAACTACAGAAATTTCAAACACATAAGTGCTTAAAAAAATCTGTTTATTTATTCATTTCTGTTTTTCCTCGCATGAATTTGTTCTAAAACCAACCTACAGGCATAGCCTGGTCTGGACAAAGATTTTTCTTTTACAGGCAAGGAACATCCCCTGGCTGAAGAGTTTGTGGTGTAGAGTGCAACTTTTTATCCTTAGTAAGCCCGGGTCTTTAACAGCTCGGGCTAAAGAAAAAGGCTGTAGCTGTAGCAGACTCTCACTGCAACAACTGCAAGGACTTGACTTTGTATCCGGACTCGATACTAGATCAACACGCATATCTACTGCTGAACTGTCTCCAGTGCCCTTGTATGCTCTTCAAAAGCCAACTGGCAAAAGCTTGAGCAAGGGTAATTTCAGATACTACAGAGCAGACATCTTCAATCTTATCCAGAAAGGGCTGGTGTGACTGCAGGCTTTCATTCCAAGCATGCAGCAGAAGCCACACCTGATTCCACTTGTTTAATGGGTTCATCTTGATCTCCAATTAAGTGTATCTCCTATTCGGATGGAATGAAAGCCTGCAGCCATGCTGTGCCTTTGTGGATAAAATTAAAGACCCCTACCTCTTGCTTCATCCAAGAAAGCAGGTCATGGTGTTTTAAAGAGAATATATGTTTTCAGGTCAGACACATGGTGAACAAGATTACATGTTCAGCATGGGTACACCAAGTGTCATTAAAACATTTATTATTTTGAACATTAAATAGCCTATTCATTCACCTTCCATATCACTTATCCTGTTTACACTCACAGAGGCTCATTGACACACTACGGGCAATTTGAGAACCCCAATTAGCCGAATCTCTGCATCTTTGGACTGTGGGAGGAAACCGGAGTACCTGAAAAAAAAAACCTGGTGGGAACATGCAAACTCCAAGGCAACCATGCAAACCACTATGTCACTGTGCTACCTATTAAAAGTACACCAAGTAATTTATTTTTTCATTAACAGTATAGCTTAAGGCAGTGTAGTGGTTATCACTGTGGCCATACACCTCCAGGGTCAAGGGTTCGATTCATGCCTCGGGTCTGTGTGCAGTGTGCGCACGTTCTCCCCCTGCTTGGTGGACTTCCTCTGGGTACTCTGGTTTCCTCTCACAGTCCACAGACATGCAGAGTAGGCTAAATTGTGTTTCCAAATTCTCTGTAGTGTGTGAATATGTGTGCAACAGTGATGGATTGATCACCCATCTCTTAGTGTACCACGCCTACAGTAGTGCACCAAGTGCGTGGGATAGGCTCAAGGCTTATCGGGACACTGGACAGGATAAGTGGTACAGTATAGACAATGAGTGAGTGACGGTACAGCTTAAAATACACCTAAAGCTGGAAGTGTAATTTGTAATCTAAGAAAAGGTGTTCAGTGAACTATGACTCATTATTGAGTTAACAATAATAATAAATTAAAAAAATCTACTTTTTCATTAAGCTCATAGAGTAAAAACAGTCACACAACCCCTAATTAATGTATTAGGATTAGTGGTCCAATCATAAAACAGAAGAACTTGTCAGCATGAGGCTTTAATGATTCCTTTAGAAACACTTGGAGTAGAGCTGTCAACCTAAGGAGCGCACAAAATAGTAAACCAGCATAATGGAATTCTCAGTCAAAAAAAACACCAAAAAAAAAAAAAAACAGGTCTATATAGTGGCTGTGTCACATCTTTAGCAATAGCTCAGCTGGAACTGCAATCGCTCCCAGCTTTAGACACTCTCCCTTGAGAGCTACTCAGGGCTGCAGTTGACATTTCCTGCTGATATGCCTTCCCTGCTCGTTTATCGTTCAGTGACTGCCCCTTGCTGTTTTACTTCCAAGGAGACGAAAGAGCACAACTGAAACAAGCTAATCTTCCATTAGTCAGCATCGGGGGCTGACAGGAGCTCGAGTTAGGTTTCAAGATAAACGGCATCCGAGCGCCCTCGCTTTCGCACTGACTCTCCTTCGGCACATGGAAAAAAAAAATGACGAGGCCCGAAATCATAAACTGGAACGGCATGATTACAGGTGGTGTACGAGTTTAATAACTGTAAGGAATGAAAGAAGATTTTAATATAATGAAAATATTTTATATTCCATTTCAAGCTATGGTTGAAAAGTAAAAAAATATTACACGCAGAACAAAAAAAGCATTTAATATTACATTCATTTAAAGTGTTTGAATTCAAGGTAGACGTAGTCCTTAGCACAAAAAAAAAAAAAGTCCACTTTATCTTCTTGGGTCACTGTGAACACTCACTGATTGGGCTCGTCCTCGTCGTCACTGTCCAGTTCCTCAGTATTCAAGACGCGTATTGTACAGTGACGACGCTCTAAAAGAGCTGTATCGCTTGCTTCGTTCGTGTTCGTGATTCCAACTTCATCCAGAGCTCCTGACGTCTGCGAGCTGTCTGTTTGTCTCAGTCCTACAACCGCTCCCTCTTCGTCTCTCGCTGTGCTGCTGGACTGAACGCTTATTTGAGGCACGTCCTGGCTGATCCTCAGCTCCTCCTCCAGCCTCTCTCCCAGCTCCTGGATCATGATTTTTTCATGCTCAAGCTCCTGAGAGCAGGGGCAAGTCACCGCTGCTGATGGTCTATCTTTTTTCTCCTTTTCTTCGCTCTTAGGAACACTGCTGCCATGCTGCTCTCCTTCCTCACTGCTGGAGCATTCTTCTTCGTCCTCGCTGCTTGAGCATTCATCCTCTTCCTCACTGCTGCCGGAGTCATTCTCCTCCTCATGGTCTTTTGCTGGCTTTCTCTTCTTTATTTGCTCTTCCTTTTCCTCTTCTACCACCAGCTCAGCGGCTTCCTCCAGAATCTCGAGCTCCAGGTCCAGATCGTTCTTGTGCAGCTCAGCTTTGCGTAACGCTTCAGCCAGGGCCACTAGGTGCTTGGACCTGAAGGGAGAAACAAAGGCGAGCAGATGAAACTAGAGAAAAGAGTCTTCTACAGCGACACACATGACTGGATAAAGAATGCAATTGTCTATAAATGCAATGCAGTAGCTCTCTTCCTTTCATGACAGCCACTCCTATCCTGTTAGATTTGTCTTAGGTCGTTCATATTTCCTTTGCTTTTGTCAATGTGCTTGAACCCTCATGACCCTGTTTGAGTCAGGAAAAAGAGAAAAAAAAAGGGGGCACATCTTGTTAAGGACAAATTGAATTTAGGTGTGCCATTTTGACGAAAATAAAAAATAGCTGAATTCACTGTTATATGATCTCCATGCTTTATTTGCACAGGAATACCACACACTGCATGCTGCACACGAATATTCCATCTGACCGCCTTTAGCTTTAATTACAGCACACAATGTGTTGTCCAGTTCATGTGTGAAAATCATTCCTCATGCTCCCAGAACCATCTTTTCACAAACTGGAATATTCCTGTCTCATCAGGGAAGAAAAACACCACTGATGTGATAATCTGGTCATTCAGAACATTCAGGTCGCCATCTGACGTCATTTTATTGCCACATAACCAGACCAGAGTCTAGACCAGACTAAATGAAATAACCCCAGATCATAACACGGCCCCCAGAGGCTTGTACAGCAGGCACTATGTACAGTATGACAGGTCCATCTACATATACAGCTGTTTAGTCCCAGTTCTAATCACATTGTTAAAACATAGATGTGATTTCCACTGCCGCTGCAACTTAACCCAGTGTTTAAGCGATCACCGATATTGTTCCAGGTTTTAATAATGTGTTGGATAGTTATTAACCCAAATCCATTCATTTCAAATCTTCTTAGAGATTTTGTTTTCTTTGCTTGATACAGGCCAATAATTTGACTCTCCTGAAACGGCTTTTTGGCTAGTCAGTGAGTATTGCTGAAATCTGCTGTTTCCCCCCGAACATTTAGGAGTATTCAAGATTTTATTACAACATACTATTTTATCAATCAAATCTTTGGGCAAATTTGGGTTGTTTACACATTGGGTTAAAAACTTGGCCTACTGTATATTGGGCCAGTTATCTCTCCATTTTATTTTTGGATAATGATTAGTTATAATTCATAGTTATTATGTGTAATTAATTATAAGTAACCAATTTATATTAGTTGCCTTGATTAATTTCAATCTTTGCCTTTTAAATCAACGCACTGAAATCATCTCATTATTTCACCCCTGAAGTTGTTAGTCACTGCCAATGATACACATCACTGTATGATGCGAAAGCTCAGCACTTGCAGTAATAGGAGTCTAGATGTCATAATAAAGTTAGTCTGAGTAATACTGGCTCATCCACTACATTTCCTGGAAAAGTAAAAGTTCATGTCATTACCACCAACCTTGGACGAACAGGGAAGTTTATTTAGTCTAACAGAAATGGAAAAAGTCGCTGCCTGAAACAAACTGGTCTAAAATCAACAATAATATTTATGTTTTGGCTTGGGTTCATTATTAGTTTCATGATGTTGTTTTGGCATACTTTATAAATCTTATGTTAGTTATGACTGTCAGTCAATTGTTGATTACGCGTCTGCCTTTCATGTCTAACTCCCGATTGCCGCACCAATAAAGAAGTCACCGGGGTCGAACCGGGCCACCCCACTGGAAAAGGTCTAGCCACGCCCCTTGGTAGTGAACAGAGCACAAGCATTATACTTGTTATTGTTATCCTTAATCGACTAGACAGTGAACCTTTAGTGTGGGGGATAAAGTTCTTTTGTTTCCAGGCATGGCTTGTCAGATACACTTAGAGTTTTGTGTGTGAGTAAAGGAGGCAGTACACAGACGATGTTAGAATTCACCTCACAGAAAAGCAGTCTCCATGACTACTGTTGGGAGAACTCCGTAGTAGCACTTCAGTGCATGCTTATCAATCCTGCTCTCTGGTGGAATAATTATTTTAGGAGCGAGACAGTTTCTCACACTCATGCACAGACACACACATACTCACACACACACACACACACACACACACACACACACACACACACACACACACACACACACACACAAACTTACTTGCACACTTGCATACCCACCGTTTGAAACATTTCAACACGTTCATATTTCTGATATCCCAATTTCCCTGCAAACAGTTGTGGACGTGCAATCTGTTCCAAAAAAAAAACTAAAATAAAATAAATAAATAAATAAATAAACAATACGTCCCAAACCAAGTGCAGCGCTTTAAATAAATACAACAACCTGCTCCGATTTCAAGCTCTGCTAAGGACTCACTGAGCAACACGACAAAGCTGCCCTTCGAGAGGAAAGAAAAATCTGCTACAATGTGCTGCATATAAAGCTTATAATGCAAAGGGGCCCCAGGAACATGCATTATTCATGCGCTGAACAAGTCCGGGTCGTTGCTAAAACTCAAGTGGCTGCTACTGAGCACTCCAGACAGCTAGCGGTCTACATCGGCATGGTGATTATTGGAGCGTCCAGAGTGCTTCTGGGGTCGCGGCTTATTCACCGGGGATTGGTGGGGGGAACGAGAGGATACGCAGCCATCGCCGCTTCAATTAACCCACCACTGAGAAGCGAGATGCCTCCCTATTAGGGAGCGGGGCTAATGATCTCCCGCTTGGTGAGCAAAGCGAGCTATTGAGAGTGGGAGAGTTCAGCTAATGCCTTTGGAGGAGGCTGTTTATACAACGCTTTAGCCTCGAGTGCCGCGGCTCAGGAGCCACAGGTTTGGGGATGGTAGAAGGTGGAGAAAAGAGCAATCTGTTACAGTGAGGCGGGGAAGCGAGTTAAGAGAGCGTGCCGCCGAGTCTGTGTTTGCGTATCCTTGTGGTCAAAGGCCGACGAGGTAAACAAACGCCACGACTCCAAGAAGTCTTAAACGCGCAAACCTCCCATGTCGTGCGAGAAAGCCACAATGGCTTTCATGATATATTTGCAGTAATGGCACAATCAATAATGCCTAGCATGCCTGCAAAAAAAGCCTAGAAAGCCTGTAGGATGTAATCTAATCTTCTGAGAAATCTACAGGTTAACAGTCAGAACCGAGCCATCCGTGCAACACAAGGTTTCCATGACCCGGGATCATGTTCTTTAGTGTTAACACAAGTCAAAGGAATAATGTCCTCCAGGGCAAAGTTGATTAAGCAACTGCTTTCTTCTTCAGAGCAGTTCGTTCAATACGGCCTCGAGCCATGAGCTTCGGCCGACCACGAAGATGGTGAACGCAACACGATCCTGTAAACACACCTGAAAGCAACTGTAGAAGCTCCTCCAGCAGTGCGTCCAGGTCCATAAAAAGCAGCGAGGTGCTTCCTGGAGCGATGTTGCTGCAGGAAGTCCCATGGAAGTAGCGGCACTTCAAACACATGCAGTATTCTCTTTCTCCCCGTGGGAAGTCATTATTGAGTTAGAGCTGCAGAGGCGTGCTTGTTTTCTCTCTCTCTTTCTCTCTCTCTCTTTCTCTCTCTCAACCCCCCCCCCCCCTCCTTCTGTGCTTGGAGAATGTGTGCTTACGGTGCAAACAAAAGCTCCCTTTTTGGGCGAGGGATAATGCTGTATGTGATTCAGTCACTGGAACAGCACTGTCGTGGCTTGCAGTAATTAAGGGACGAGAGGTGGCTTTCAAGGTTGGGCGAGAGGGATAAAATAAAAAAAATATATAGCTTGTCATGACCAAGAAAAAAAAAAAAAAAGAAACCAAAAAACACACCAGAGACAGTCTGGGGAAACGGAATCAACTTTGATAGCAGGTTATGAAAGGTTGAACTCCTGTAAAAGGAAAATGTCCGGAAAACAAATCAAAAAGACTTCCAGGCACACACTGCAATGTTTTACAACCGCTTAACAGATTCTAAATGCGACTTCACACGCTTTTTCAGAATTCATGAATATAAAAGGTAACGACTTGATAAACAGTCGGTAATAAGTAATATGACTTGTCAAATGATCTCACTTATTGAAACTAAGCAGGCAATATCCAGCGATACCAGAGCCATCCACAATTAGCTGCATGCTCTCTCACGCAGACGCCAGACACCCGGTTCGCACATGTATGAGGAAGTGGGTAGATCACGCATTTGTCAGAGCATGCGGAGAAGTTTAAAAAAGATGCGGCTAGTTGGCTTCGTCCTGAGTGTTTCTAGCGTTTTTAATTCAAATCAAATTCAAATTTTCTGTCAGGTACACAAGCATACACAGTATGATGTGCAGTGAAATGCTTACACAACTGGTTGTGCCCTAAAATATGGAAAGATAAGATAGCATAGCAAGATGGAAAGATTTTACCGCAATGAAAAAAAATTGCACCAAGAAAAATCTGAATCTGAAAAAGTTACAATAACAAAATTAAGATATAAATATATGAAATGTAGAAATGATACAAGGTGTGCAGAATGTGCAATATAAAAGGATATATAAGGGTAAAGATATGGCAGGTAAGATATGGTGTAGGTATGAAAGCAGCAGTATGAGTGAACAATGCCGGATGAAATGAAATGATGTGTGTTTCGGCAGCAGTTTTATTGTTTTACCGTAAAGAAGAGATGAACAGGGGATGGTATTAATTTTAGAACACTACCTCTAGAATACCTGAGATACAGAAGATACGGTTCTCTTGGACCTGCTTAAATAAAATACTTGCTTTGGTACTTGCATTTAAGATTAAAATAAGGATGGACAAATGGACGTCCAGAACATGCAGATTTTTTGGGTTAACAGTTTAAAAAACAACAAGAAAAACAACCCCCCTACTTCTTACTGATATTATAGATGTTCTTCACAGTACGTCGAAGTAGGTTTAAGTATATTCGCTTCATAGTGGTGCGACCCATCTTGATCCCATAACCACAGCGCAAATCCCAATGCCTGTTGCACTACACTGAGGTGCGATATGCAGATTAATTAGCATGCACAGATGACAGATCTTTCATCGCAAAGACGTCATTTGAGTCTCCTGTTAACACCACGTGTAGTCACCTTGCATTAAATACGGGATAAATGCAGAACTTTATAAATAGAATAATTTGCCTCTATTTTGGCACTCACTCACTCATCTTCTATACCGCTTTATCCTGTATTCAGGGTAGCGGGGTCCTGGAGCCTATCCCAGGAGGCTTATACCCCTTTTCCACTGCTCTGGTTCCCGTGCCCGTTCCCAATTTTGGAACCAGTGCCGTGCTTTTCCACAGAAAAAAAATTGGTGCCGGTGCCCTAAAATAAGCACCGAACCGGCCCCTAAACTCTGCTGGTCTAGTCGTGAGAACCCG
>JAOVVA010000017.1:6585342-6602627 GCA_028565275.1 Leiocassis micropogon | reverse complement strand
TACTCGAACTAGTTACTTTTATCAGAAAGTAACGCTGTAATGTAACTGATTACTTTTTAAAGACAGTAATTTTGTAAAGTAATTAGTTACTTTAAAAAGTAACGTCCCCCAACACTGCATTTGAGAGTCACCTAATAAAATAAAAAAATCTCTGCACACAAAAGCAATTACTTGCTTTTGTTTGTTGACACGTTCCTTTCTTTATTCTGTGAAAGCTACTGAGTGTGAGATAGCAGGGCTTACAACTGAAAATGATGTGAGGAGTATCTAATATAGATACAAACCCAAACACATAACACAGTGTTAGTTATCAGTTGTATCACCTACTCGTGCTAATGAAATGGGAATTTCTCCGCAGCTCAATATTTTCACAGGAACCTGTGGTACAAGCCACAATTCCCACCAAAATCCCGAAAAAAACCCAAAAACAAACCTATACCAGGTGCCAATAATTCTGGAGCTGACTTTACAAAACCGTTTGCTATTATCATGCCTTTAAAGGTGGTCACTAAAATCAAGGCTTTTGGCGTAAACAACTCTCTAGAAAGCCACAAATCTGGCTGTGTTATCATCCCACTGCTCTACAGCCTGTTCACCCACCACTGTGTTACCGAGTGTGACTCAAACCCCCTCGCCAGCTCCGCTGATGTCACTGAGCTCGTGGGCTTGATGAGAGCGCAACTCAGAGGAGGTATGCCTCCTCCTTTCCTCTTATTAAAACAAGTTCAGGATTGTGACTTTAAACATAAATGAGGCATCGGTTAACTTGAGAACTAAATTTGTCTCTACTACCTACTTATTTCATCATCTTAATAATAGTATTTAATTAAATTGCTAAATATTTTAAGAATGATTTTAAGGTATGACTTAGTGTTCATTCATCCTTAGTCAATGCCTGGTCAGGGTTGCGATCATTTACCTTCAGGCAAATACATTTTTGAAAGATTTTGGGAAAGAGAACCAAGTAAATTTGCCTGAAAATGTCATGGAAAGTAAAACCAATTATGACAAGGTGAGACCTGAGTGATGTATTGGAGGTTGAGAAACTGTCCGAGTCAGAATACTCCAACTATGCTGATGGTGTTAGTATTGCTATGGCTTATTTATGTATTTTACAGGGTTTTCGAGGAGTAGCATTTATATTTAATTGAAAGAAACAAAAATGGCCATTAAGGTTACAGTCATACCCACTTCAGGCTTAAATACGAACACCACCAAGATACTGATACAGGTACTGATACTGAGAGTGTTCATGTGTTATACAGTACATCTCATTCATGTTGAAAGATTGTCTACTAGTGTTCTGTATTTTGCTGTGAACCCTTTAAAGAACACACATTCATCATTTTACAAATTAAGTCACATAGGGATTAAAACCAGATTTTGACATGGAGGTTTCTAAGATCTACAGGTCTGACTTCGTTTTATTAGGGGACCTTTTACACATAAAAACTGGCAGATAGTACCAGTCAAAAGTTTGGACACCTTCTAATTCAATGTTTTTTGAATTACATTCTACATTCTAGAGAAATACTGGAGATTTCAAAACTATAAAATAACACACATAGCATTAGGTAATTAAGTAATAACATCATCATCATCATCATAAGTCAGTTGTTATTTCAAGACATGAAGTTCAACAGTTCTGGAATAGTTCTTGCAACAACAATATTGCCAAGTGCATTTACAAAACCAATCAAGCACCATGATCAACCTGGCTCTCATGAAGACCCTTTCAGGAAAGTAAGACCAAAACTTACCACTGCTGCAGAGGAGAAGTTCATTTAGAGTTACCAGCCTCAAAAATAAAAAATGATAGCTATCTAAAAAACAGGCTAAAGGTTATCTCAGTGGAGGTCAAAATTTGCCTAATAAGGCTTGGAAACTGGCCACCTGAAAAAAGCTATACAGCTCTTTGAAAGATATAGGAAAATTAGATAGGGCAACGGTGGCTTAGAGGTTAAGGCTTTGCTCATCAAACAGTCCCCATCATCACCATGGTGCCACTAGAGTCCTTGAGCAAGATTCTTAACCCAAAACTGCCCAGTCCTACTTCACAGAAAATGCAAATGTATACAAATATCCTGTTCGAAACGTTTTATCCTGGTAAATTTGAATGACAAATGCCTGATAAGGGCTCCATGAAGACACTGTTTTCCAAGGATGTAGTGGAAGACCTTGAGTAGCCCGTGCAGAGCCCTGACCTCGACCTCACCCAACACCTTTATGCCACAGGACATTATCCTGATATTAGGGTCTGTTACTGGCTGAATGGGAGAATTCACACAGGTCATGCTGTAAAATCCATTGGAACGGCTTCCCAATAGAGAGGGGGTTATCATAACCACAAAGAAGATCCTGTTTCTGCAATGTGATGTTTAAAAAGCAACAATGTGACTGTCAGGTGTCCACAAAGTTTTGACCATTGTATTTCAGTGAAGACTCATGGATTCCATTTTAAAAACCATAACTTGGTAAACTTCATTAGAATTTAATCTTCAGTTCTTGGTTGTCGACCAACTTCTAAGCTTCTCAGATTTTAATGATGAGAACATTTGCCTACAGAGCCTGTAGCCTGCTATCAGATCATGCAAATGCCAGCAAGCAACTGTTTGTCCTGCTGCAATCTGGCAAGACATACTGAAGTATTCAAAATGATCCAAACCTATTTGAGCTACACATGCTTGCAGATTTCTCTTTCAATACTCTATAACATTGATGTAAAATACACTATATCTCACTATATTAATAGGAATGCATGTAAAAATGGCCATTTATAAAATGATGCAAATCAGCCAAACACAGATCCTAAGTCTGGTTCATTTTGATCAGTGAGAACACAAACGTTACGGACTTTGGAACCGTAAAAGGTGTTCCTGAGGACGGTACAGCATACTCGGGCATGGCTCGAATCAGATTAGAAAACCAATTTGGACCAGAACACAGAAACGGACCGCTGTTCAGAACCGCTGCTCATCTGGAAACTCCATGTGCACATGCCAGTCTCATCCTCTCATCAAGTAGCACTGCACTTGATAGTTTTTCCCCAAAACATTAGTAATACGAGGTGGTATCAAAAAGTTTCTAGACTAGTTTTGTTACACGCCAACAAATGGTAGCACATGGCTGTACGCACAGGCATATGGAGCACAGACCTTCATAAGTCAGTTTGCCAAAAGACATAGTCCTGTGTACATCGGGAGCTGTGCAACTGGTGCTATTCTGACAATGTCTGCTGTTTCATCATGGACAGCAAGTTAGAACAAAGAGTGAATGTGAAAAGGTGTTTTTAGTGGCGCGCACACTTCAAGAGCGAAAAAACATCTCTGGAAGACGGAGAGGTCACAAAGGCTTTCAATGAACTTTCAACCACAACATTCAGCAACTTGTGCATGATGATTGTCGGAGAACTAAGCTTAAGAGCATTGTGTTATACCAGTACTTCACTCCCGTGTTTAAATACAGTTGGCTTTTACATTTGATTTAAACTGTGTCCAAGTACAACGTATCTTAAAAAGATTGTCTAGAGCTCGGTACTCTGATCCGTGCCTCTAGAATCTCTCAGTGTGTGCAGCATGTGCCAGGTTCATCCTCTGACCAACACAGCCATAGCTGATAAAGTAGGAAGGTATTCAAGAAGGTAGCTCTTAACATTTTCCCCCTGAAATATCAATAATATTACGTTCATCATTGAAAGTCGACTTCTTTGTTCTCTTTGTGTTTCCCGACAGCTCGCAAACTAACTAGGTGCAAACTGCCAAGAGTACTCGAGTACAGACAATACAACACTGGCCAGTGGGGGAGTGGGGAGGGGAACCAATTGTTCCTGGGCACGGTACGCATCAATCATAGGAGGCTGAGTGGACTCGAGCAACAGTCTCCAGAGTTTATATAGAATGGTGCACAAAAAAAAAACAACAACCAAAAAAAGGAAAAACATCTAAAGAGCTATAGTTCTGTCAAGTGTCTAGGCTGGTTTGAGGACCATAGAATCTCAAATAAGAACTGTTTACAACTGTAAAGGACAGAAGGGCATTACAAGTCACCCAACTACACTTGGTTCCACTTTACTGCTGGATATAATCCAGATGTTCTATGTTGTACTAAATTGTTGACATTGACTAAATTGTTTGACTGGTCCAGTACCAGACAAAAGTGTGGACACGCCTTCTAATTCAATGTTTTTGTACATTCTAGAAAAAATACTGGAGATTTCCAGTATTTAACGTTCTTGCATGAACAGTACGTACCGTCAAGTGCATTTGCAAAACCCATTAAGCACCATGATGAAACTGGCACTCATGAAGATCATCCAATGAAGCAAGGCCAAAACTTACCTCTGCTGCAGAGGAGAAGGTCATTTAGAGTTACCAGCCTCAAAAATCACCAATTTACAGCATTTACCTCAGATCAGAGCCGGTATGACGGCTTTACAGAGCATAAGCAGCAGAGAAAATGTTCAAAGGAGATCATTGCATATTTCGGATGCTTTCAGCATTGTTTCACAATGTAGAAAGAAATCAAATCAGGCAAGACCACTGAATTAGGCGTGTTCAAACTTTTGATTGGTAGTGTATTTTCTGATTTGTATTACTGTACAAACATTTTGTCTCCACGTACATCTATACTACTAAGGTAAAATCCACTCTGTGGCATACTGTACCTCCAGCCAGCTTAAGGTCCCGCTGATTTTTCTGATGGTCCATGCTGACTCCACCTACAACACAAACCAGTCACACAGTATTACACATGAGGCATATCACTCAAAACACACATGCTTAACTCAGACTGACCACATCAAACATCTCCGATTCAAGTTCCAGACTTTTCAACGACTTCGCTCTTTTTATAACGAGAGCAACACGCGTTTTCACACCAACACGTTCACGCGTTTCCGCAACGGAAACACTATAAGGAAATCTGATTTGTTTTCCAGCTTTTGCAAGAGAAAACTAAAGCGCAGATGTGCAAGACAGTTTACAGTACTGTGTGCCGTACGCTTGGGATGCATTCCAACGGTTCTGTTTATGGGAGTTGCACCCCAGGTCTGAGCAGAATTATAGCCTCAGCTTCTCCGACGCATTAAACCTGTGATTTAAAACTCATATCCCTGAAGAAAACACTCTTTTTAGATGCTTTAACATATCTATTTTTATTGCTGGTATGTGGCATCTGTTCAATCAGTCTTTTTTTTTTTTTTGCTTCGTTTTTTCACAATGCCGTGTGGAATGACAAACGTGAACAGTCTGACAGCTGGGGTTTGAATTATATCATCATGATTGAGGAGGTATGTCAATGTCTGTGACGTTAGGCCAGAATTCTGGGGCTGACCCACAGCTGGATTAATGCACGGACTAACATAGGTTGAAGCCCTGGGTGATTAATCAAAAACTCTGAAGAAGCACACAGGCTTTCCGTCCAGAGATCAAGTTCAAGATTAAAAAAAAAAAAAATGCATCCATGCAGCTTGCTGCTCAAATTGTTGCTTTGATTTCCTTTGTTCATATACAGGTTTTCTGTCATTATTAAGCTTTTTAGTGGTTAAGCTGAGGGCAATTTGAGCGCTACAATCTCATGTGCTCATGATACGAGCTTGATGATCATTATAATCATCTTGTTAACCATGTCAGATAACAGACAATAAATACACTGGCAGAAAAACAAAACACAACACACTTCTAATGTTTCATTTGACCACCACATTTGATTACAGATTCCACTGTGGTGGCCAGTTCATGTGTGAAAATGATTTTTCACGGTCGCTCAACCACTCTTTCACAATCTGAGTCCTGGAAAATGGTTGTGTCATCAGCGTAGGAAAAAAACACATTAGTGGCATCGTGGTTTGCACTATGGCCTTGCACCTCCAAAGGGTTCAAGTCCTGCCTTAAAGACTGTGTGCGTGGAGTTGGTGAGTTTCCTCCCACAGTGCAAAAACATGCAGATTAGGCCATCTGGAGTTTCTACAGTAAATTGCCTGTAATGTGTTAGTGTGTGCTTGTGCCCTGTGATGGACAGCACCCCTGTCCAGGGTGTACCCTGACTAGTGCCCTAAAGGGGTACCCTCTGGGGTAGGCTCCAGGCCTCCCGCAACCCTATAAAGGATAAG
This sequence comes from Leiocassis micropogon, assembly GCA_028565275.1. NCBI lineage: Eukaryota > Metazoa > Chordata > Actinopteri > Siluriformes > Bagridae > Leiocassis > Leiocassis micropogon. Next base: position 6,596,518 of record JAOVVA010000017.1, on the reverse strand, counting down.
CGGCTTAACAGAGCTTGAATGAGCGAGTGATAACCTGGTCATTCAGTACATTCAGGTCATCAGCTGACTTCATTTTGTTGCCACATAACCTTGCTGAGGTCAGACCTGACCAGCTGAAGCAACCTCAGATAGCTCCAGAGGCTTGTACAGTGGGCACTATGCATGAGATGGACTAGGGTCAATCTGGACTCATCAGACCAGATTACATTTTTTCAATGCTCCAAAGTCCAATCTTTATGGACCTTAGGAAATTGAAGCCGTTCCCCTTCAATTATGCTCACTAACAAGTGGTTTTTCAATAGACGTACAGCTGTCTGGTCTTCCATTCATTATAGCTGTGATATCTACTGTACTGTTGTTCTTCTATTTCTTTTTGTGCTTATTTTTTCCAACCACATTTCTTCTGCAAAGATAATGGTTCAACACTATCCTTCCAGGTTTCAATAGTACATTGGACAGGTCTTAATGTTTTCTTTGCTTGCTGCAGGTCTCTAATTCAACCCTATTGAAACAGAAGACTTCTTTTTTTTGCCAGGTGGGATATGATAATATGATGCAACAAAACAAAGAACTTTGGAAGGTGGATTCTGCTAACTTAATCGACATCTAATCAACGCATCCAAAAGGTAACGAAATACCTCTTAAAAAATGTATCTTTAGAATAGTTTTTATTATATGCACCAAACTGCTGTTCATCATCAATTTCTATGGGGTGGAACATGTTCTGTAGAAAGCCACATAGACACATTTGATCCTGCAAACATAGTGCCATTCTGTCTCTTTAACTCTGGACATTATGTTTTAAGACTAAGTGTCAAGAATCCCTTGTGACTAAAACCACCTAGACACAGGAAAACTGATTAGACAAACTGTTCATCTAGAAACAATTAACAGAACATTGTGAATAATATATAATTGACATATAATTGACATATAATTGACATTGAAGCAGAAATTGTAATCTGATGCAATAAAGGTAAAAGCGTGGATGAGTAGTTGTTATTATCCCGTGAATTGTTTTCTAACCCCATTCCATCAGGACATTTTCTGCAAGGTTGACAATGTTGCTTGAAAACATGTTGCACGATATTGTGCACTTTCTCTAAAATTTATGTGACAACCCTTAATTTAGACACTTGCATGCTTTCTTGATCTCTTTTGTGTTGTGCTTATGTCGTCAAAATTGCTGTAATCACAACCCTGTTCTTTTATTCAGCTTGACATGGTAAGCTCTCTTTTCATTATACCCCTAACACACACACACATGCACAGACGCATTTGTATTCTTGCCTTGTGTTGGCTATTAATTAAGATTTGAAGCTTTTTTTTAAATGCACACTGTCTCTCAGTATTTGTTACTCTTCCCTGACTGTATGATTTATGCTGCTGTGCTCTGCATATGGTCCATAAGGGCTGTTTATTTTTTCTATTTTGAGCAGTTAAAGATTCATGTCATGGTGTAGATACTGTATAATGCCTCAACAACAACAACAACAACAACGACAACTCAAGCCCAGGTCCCCCATCACCCTACGTCCTAAGATCATGAGAAAAATTCCACCAAATCCGTCACTCCTTACAGCCGGATAAGACGCAACACAAGAAAACAAGTGCCACACTTACGTTGTGTTCTCCTTCTGTAGTGCGCACGTCGTAGACGTAGGCCAGGATGATGTCGACTAGACTAAGCCAGACGTGGCGTCTTGTTGCCTTATCCAGCAAATAGGAACGATTTGTGAACTTTCTCATTTGCTCTTTTTCCTCATCGGTGAAAATCACAGCTGTAGAGAGAAAGACAGAAACGGTCAGATGCAAGATGATAATATAAATCCATTCATTCCTCTCCTATACCGCTTATCCTATACAGGGGCATGGAGCCTATCACAGGAGACTTTGGCAACAATCCGGGCTACACCCTGGACATGGTGACAACACACTCACACAAATACACACACTAAAGACTTAAAGACAACTTGGGAACGCCAACTAACCTAATCTGCATGTCTTTGGACTCAAGAGGAAACCAGGGTACCCGGAGGAAACCCACCAAGCACGGGGAGAACATGCAATCATCATGCATACAGACGTGAGTTGGGAATCGAACCCAGACCCCAGATGCGTAAGAAAATTTAAAAAAATGAAAAATAAACATTGTACAATGCTGCTTACAACAAAACAGAGTAATTATAAATTATGGATCTACATAATGACTCAAATAGATATCATGGAAATTATGACATACAGTACATACTGTACTTGAATGCCACCCCTACCGCATTGAGCTGCTGCCACACGATTGGCTGATTAGATTATGACAAATTATTTTTCTCCCACCTGAAATATGGAGACCTTTGCTTATTTTATATTATAGACTAACACTATTTCTTATATATTATTTTTAATGTCTTATATATTATTTTCCATTATGTATTCTTTACACAAAAGTTTCAAAGACATCACTCATACGGTCGTAATATTTAAGGGTAACAAATGGTTGAATAGAGTCAACCATTAGTAAATCTAATATTAACACAGTAGTCTTGGGGGGGGGGGGAACATGATTGATTCTACAACTATACACACACACTGGAATTATGTAATTGTCCCACATCTGTGGTGATTTAACCCTGTGATTGTGGCCTGGGGTCGATCTGACATGGTGTAGATTCTCAATGGCCTGGAAAAGAAAAGGGTTAAACCGTACTCTGTACTCTGTGGCCCAGCAGGATGGGAGTCTGAATGTCGGCCCCAGCTGGGGAAATTACTTAAATTACTTTAAATTACTAGAGATGCACTAATTGCAATTTTCTTACCAGATTCCAGTTTCCTTTTTTAAAGTCTGACCTGCCAATTTGGATTCGGCTTGATTCCGGTTTCTTAAAAACTATAATTTACAGTGTACCGAAACCGAAACTATAATTTACGTGCCCGTAACTTTTCTTTAACGGACTATTCAATTGTATGTTCTTAATAAAACAATTTTCAAATTCAAATTTTAATTTTCACACGGAGTAATAATTAACAGTTTTACAGAACTGCACAAGGTTACAGGATTTTCTTGCACACAAACAAACTTCAAAATAAAAACAAATCGATGATGATGATGATGATGATGATGATGATACTGTACAGGTAAAAAGTGACATTTGTGGAAAATAAAATAGACAAATGCATATCTTTGCTTCATAATAAAGGTTCTGCAAAGGTTTAGTTAAATTCACAAGAATGGTCTCACGGATGGAAAAAGTTTGTCATTACGAGACGACAGATAGTGAGCTCTACTGTATGCGTCACCTACATTTCGCACGGAAACTGCTCCAGGTTACTGGACAGAGATTTTCTGTACAAATCTAATCCAACTGAAAAAAGGCGACAAAGAGCGACCAGGTATGGCGAAGGCTATCGCGTGCTTCTCCTGAGACACGCGACACCAGTCGACTGCATGTCTATGAGTTGCTGCTCACGCACTGTTTGCAGGTGGCGGGATATATTTGGAGGAAAGCTCTATTGATGCGAGCGTGCAGGAGCAATCTGCTCATTAGACTCGGCCAGGATTCAAACCCGCAGTCTCTGGATGGTGGAGGAACTCTTTCCTGTTGCGCTTGATCGAATCCTATCACTGGACGATCGATTGTTGCGTCTTTATTAGTTACTGTATGCAAACAGCATTTTGCATGTTACTTAAGTATTATTGAAAGTGAACACTTTTAATCAGGAATAATAATAATGATAATAATAATAAAAACTCCAGGATTGAAAATGTACATTTTGGAAAAAATAGAAGAAAAAAAGAGAAAAAAAAAACTCCTTTTCTTACTAAAATGTAAAATGCCTGTTTTTTTTTATTTGCTACACCCTGCTGTTTTCCCTTTGTATATATTTTTAAAGACGTCTAATCAAATTCGCATTAATGTCAAATGAAACTGCACCCAACTGTGCTAATTGGTTTTTGAGCAAAGGCCAGCAGCCACCACCTGAGACCTACTGCTTTTTAATTACAACTGCTGCAAACAACGGACGAGCCGGAGCCAGGCCCGAGTCGTGTGGAGCGAGATGAGCATCCACACCACCGTAATCCTGCTTCCGACTGAGATTTTAACACATCGCACAGTCTAGCTTTCTTTTTCACACTTCGGTGGGCAGCCCGCCCTCGTATACAATCGATACAGTAAATCAATATCAGCACGCACGCCGATTGTACACGTCTTGTGCCGCTCGTTATCGCCCGTGCTACTTCATTCACGACTCCTCATGACAAATGAACGCGGACGAAATTGCAGGCTGCGCGCGCTCTGTCATGGATTACGATTCCTCCAAATGGACGAGTGTTGTAGAAGAAAAGCACACGCTGTGAAAATGAAAACGCTCTTGACAGCTGCTTGATGTCCCGCACTCCACGTAGCTCTCGTTTACATCTCGTGTGGGAGAACCAGGATCCGATCACAAAACGCAGGAATTATCGTTACCAAGATGGAAAAGCAAATAAAATTACAGGCAGGTAAGAGAGAAAGAGGGAGGCATCGGTTTATATGTTCTTCTGATTACCACCCAGATACGGATCAGACTGTTGTTCCAGGCTTAAATGGATGTTTGCTTAGAACTAAAGGTGTTTTCAGGCACAGCGACGATATATAAATTAATAAATAACTCCTTAATTAACGCAAGACGGAAATGTTACATTTTTGCCAAAAAAAAAATCATTTGCTGTAATGATGAATATAATCAGTGCGAAAGCTGCACGGCACTTCTCTGCATTAAAAACCTATTAAGCAATTAAACTACGAGTGGTGCTGAAATTTGTGATGAAATTTCTCGTGAATGAATGCGTAAAACCGATATTTACAGAAGACGTCGAGCACAGTGCGGAGATGAGACTCTTGGCAGCAATAAAACATTTCAAATTAAATCGGAGCAGACATTTTAAAGAAGGCCGTACATCTGTTAATGATGATCTGAGCCAAGGTGGCTCGGCAGCCACTGCAGTCGTTCCCGTGAACATTCAGCAAGCGGAAAGCCTGCTGCTTGAAAACATGCTCATATTAGTTCACAAACGCCACTCGCGCGTTACAGGAACTCGGCTGGGGGTCACTGCCACACCCTCCATACAGTCCTGACCTCGATTCATGTTCACATGTTTGGGCTGTAAAAGGAGTTCCTGGGAGGCCAGCGTTTCAGACAGTTCAAACATGGTTCCAGCGTACTGAGAAGACTTTCTACTTTGATGGTATCCAAGCATCATCTGGGATATGTGGATTAGTGTAGCAGGGGATTATAAAGAGAAATTTGAGAATTGTGCTCTGTAATCAAAAGTCCCGGTTTGACTTGAATACTTCACGTAGTTACAGTAAAGCTATATAATACTGGGAATCAAGCATGCCTGTTTAAAGATTTATTTTTCTTAATCCTGTAGCCTGTAACCCCCCATGCTTTCTCAATCTGTCTCCCAATAAAATAAGAGTTTGGTCACTGCAGTGACAGGCGGAATTGTATCCCCCTGCAGCACCTCTTTCCCCAAATGCACTTCTCTACCCATATATTGTGCAAAAGAAAAAAGATGGATGTCTGTTTCGGTGCAAGAGCGAAACAAAACATTTATACGTACAAAAGAAAAGTTGGACTCCATGTTGCAAGTTTATGGCTCAGCGATGGATCACTGTGAATGTTTAATGTGTGCAGCTGAAGTTAATGCACGGAGTGGGGATTAATGAGCTTGACTGATGCCTTGATAATCCGATGGGGCAGGAGAGAGAGAGAGAGAGAGAGAGAGAGAGAGAGCAGTTTAGGAACAGCTGAATGTGTTCTCGCTGGCAGCAAGCTTCCCCGATATAGAGCCCTTGGTATACAAGACACAACTGATCTGGGATCTGGAGACCATTACACAAACACACACACAGTTACACATGCACTTCAAACGAGGTTGCTGGCTGCAGCTGGGTCTTGGCTTGGCCAGGAGCTGCTGGATTCCTGCAACATGATGACAGGTGTGCTCTCTCTCTCTCTCTCTCAGGCTGAGCCTTTGTACAAAAAGAAATGATAAATGTTTGACTAGGTTTCCCAAGCCTAAGAGACAGGCCGGTGTAAATATACATTTGAAACTCCAGACACTTGCTAAAGCGAGCAAATAAATCATTGTAATCCCTTTTTAATTACTGCATATTGAGAATATCCTTTAAGAAAACAATATGACAGCTAGTCTGTGAGGTTTGGGAAACGTAAAGCATTCATCTATTTACAGCACTGTTGAATGATCTCGCCAAATCTGCTTTTGTTAGCCAACTGGAGTCAGACCACTCGAGTCAAGACCGTCTTTCAGCCACGCAATTAGACAACATTGATGTGAGCTGAACTCGTACTCGCAACAAAACACAACCTCCTGTGTGAAGCATCCTGACGTAAACGTGCTATTGGATTTTTGGAAACCGTACTCGGAGATATTCATCTTTTAAAACTGCATTAATCAAGGATACGATAAAGGTATGAGGTGTCGTTCGAGTCAAAACAGGACTTCTCAAAAATGAAGTACGGTAATGAAACTCTTAGTGCTGTAAAATATGTGAAAGGTGCAATTTTTTTAAAGAAGGCTTTACATCCATTCATGAGCAAGTGGAACGCCTGACCCTTGAAAACTGACAGATAAAACTCGTCACCAGCTTGACGAATTTGTCTGTGGGAACTGCACACACAATCAATCATTCACAAACACCACCACCACCACCACCACCACCACTACTACTACATTACAGGAACTCAGCTAGGAGGTATTGCTGCGTGAGTCCATGTACAGTCCGCACCTGACATGTCCAATCTATTTCCACATGTCTGGGACAGTAAAAGAGTTCCTGGGAGGCCAGTATTTCAAACGTAAAGCAGGCAGTCTGTTCCAGCAGACTAAGAAAGCTTTCTATCGTAATGGTATCCAAGCACTAGTGTAGCAGGGGATTATATAGAAAAATAAAGCAAGGTTTATTCTCATAACAGTGTTCTGATATTCAGTGAAATCAAAAGTCGCAATGATTTTAATATAAACCACGATCAAAGTCATAGTTATGACAAAGCATACAGTACTGGTCACACACACACCTTCTAATTTAATGTGGAAACAATACACATGTGGATGAAAGTGCAATCCTCCCACTACTGCATGCATGAGCTCAAAGACACCTATGATTAGATGTGGGTGAGCACGTTTGCCACCTGTTCCTCATGACAGCATGGTTAATCTGCTCCCTAGTCTGCTGATGGATGTGACATCATCTGGGATTCGAACTCACAACCTCTGGATGATATTTTTTGCCACTTGGAAGCCTTGGTCCAGTTTAGTATAACGTATTTCAGACCTGAAATTCAAGCTGAGAGGCGCAATAGAAAAGCAGTCAGTCACCCTTTGATCTCGAAATTAAGTTAGAATCTGCACAACAAAGCAGCTTAGAATCTTGACGTTTCCCGCAAACGTCCATGGAGCTGGACTTCCAAGACAGCTAAACTGGCCATACTCTGGAGGAGGACGGGATGGCACTATATCAATTACACCGACACGGACATCTGTGAGCTCAAGTATGGGGAAGTGACACTCCTACAAGTATGCTCTGCTGCTCTGTGACGTTGCTTGCTGGAATGGGAATTGGCTGTGAAAATGGTGAGGGGGAAAAAAAGGAGAGGGGATTCAAACCTAGCTAATTGCACTAGTATCAAGTCAAGAAGAAAAAAGATGATGTCAAAGCCATTAAGACTGTAGATGGGGTGGCTGCTCCTCCATAGGCTGTCCTTCTTACCAATTTGTATGACAGAAATGCCCATAAAAATACTTCAAACAGGAGGAAAGCTATTAAAGAACAACTGTTTCAGACACCTGACCTTGCAGTGACCTTGATCTTGTTTAGATAAATTCCAAAATGATTACCAAAAACTAATTAAAATCCATTGAGTTCATCTGCCGGTGACACTGATAATGCCATAAAAATCCTACAAATGTTCAGTGGCTCATTCTCGAGATATCATGCTAATGAAAATCTATGACGGACACAGGGACAACCTGATAACACCAATTAGCTGCAGAGGCATAGGAATAGCGTGGACTGCTAGCCCCTGTGTCATTTTACAAAAGCAGGGTTTTTTTTCCCCCAAAGCAGATGAAAAATAAATAAATTATTACCCCGAACAGGTCCTTGTTGTGAAAAAGTTCTGGTTCAATAAAGCTAATCGTCATGCAAATGAGTGTGACTGACAGACTGCATTGAGCCAGTCAGATAAGGGCTCCACAAAGAGGGGAAAGACTCTAGTTCTCCATAAGCAAATCCACAGAAACGCACAGTGGAATAGAAAGACGCGGTGCGGTGACTATATTTGCAAGTGTAAACATGCAACTGCTCTAAACAATGGAGTCAGTCAAGGCACCAAGAATACCATTATCATCTCAACTAAGTCCATCATGATATAATTTATCATGATATTGATATCTTCATATCACCCCAGCAACCATCATGGCTAGCAGTTCAGTAAATAAACAAAGCGAATGATTACGAGATGCTGCCAACATCACCAAGGCAACAGCCCAGCCATGACGGGGAACTCAATAATAATGCACACATATGGAATTGGCTGCTCATTTGTAACTTAATATAGATAAGCAAACTGGTTAAGTGGACTGGTTATGATAGTGTAGTGGGTAGCAATGCTACCTAACGTCTTAAGGGTTCAATCTTGACCTCATGTTCCTGTCTGTGTGGAGTTTCTGTGAATATTGTCTTCCGGATTCCTCCAACCTTCAACAAACAGGTGGTCTGTTATCTCTAAACTACCTCTAGGTGTTCGTGTGTGTGCTTGGTGCCCCGGAATGCACTGGCTTCCCATTAAGAATAAGATTAAATAATCTGTCAAATATACCTTACTGCACAGTGATATTTTTTCCCCCACATATCCCAGTTAGGGGTCGAAGCACAGGGTCAGCCAGGATACAGCACCCCTGGAAAAGATAGGGTTAAGGGACTGACTCAAAAACTCAGATCTGGCAACTTGGCCTCCGACCAGTACCCCATTAACTCGCACATCATCTATACCCCTTAATCCTGTATACAGGGTCTCGGGGGGCCTGGAGCCTATCCTAGGAGACTTGGGGCATAAGTCAGGGTAATCCATTGTAGGGCACACACATACACACACTCACCCTCACACACTAAGGCCAATTTTTGGACCGCCAATTAGGCTAATCTGCATTCCAATCTTTGGATTGTGAAAGGAAACCGGAGTACCCAGAGAAAACCCACCAAGCATGGGAAGAACATGCAAACTCCATGCATACAGAGGCAGGAATCGAACACAGACCCTTGAGGTTCAAGGCTATTGGGCTAACCACTAAGCCACCATGCCGAGTAACCCAGTAAACTACAGAGCCACCACAGTCCACAGAACTGTGTACATCTAGCCTGTATTCCCCCCTCAAACCTTGGACTAGGACAAAGTTCCTGATCCTTTTCCAACCTGATGAAGATGATGTGTTTACTGGAAATAATTGGAAGAATTATAATATGTAATCAAATAGAAACACTGGACTGTGTGCTGAAAACATATTTCTTTCCCTTGAGTCAGACCGCATGTAAAAGAAGAGGTCAAGAGGGTTGCGGAACATTTGGAACGTCATTACATAACGCAACGCTTCATCCGTCTATTAGAAAAATCTTTCTAAATGAATGTAGCGCTGCATACCTGAGGCAAATTTTCATCCAAACTCAAAAGGCTGTTCACATCCTGTAATTCCGAAATGTTGTCCAAGACAACAACTGGGCCAACGATCATTAAAAAATATATATAAAAGTAAACACATCAGAGTTAATTAACTTTAATTTTATGACTTAACAAGGATGATGCAGTCAGGGGAATCTCTGAAAAGCAAACAGCATTGATGGAGTGTGGAGGCTGGAGAAGTGTTCTGGCAGTGGCATTTACGATGTCTGAATCACAGCCAGCCAGCTTGGAACTGTCAATCCAGGCAATTAAAGAGCAATAAAAGGTGGCTTTACATGAGGACAAGCTTAATGCAGCGTGTGTGTGTACTCATCAGCTACAGATCTGTACTGGTAAATTTTTGTAGTAGATTTGTCATTAGAGACGCTGCTTCCTCCAACCTGGCAGATCTGTGATGCAAAATATGTAAGGCAAACATTCACACGTTTAGGAAAACCATGAGGCTGGTATCTGTTGCAGATTAAAGTGTTCCTATTTGCAGCGTTTGCAGTATGTCTTGTGGGGGAGGGAAAGGAAAAAAAAAGAAAAGAATTTGAGTAGAAACCCGATTCGACATTAAAGAGACCATTAGCTGTATGTGCAATGCATATTTGAATGCAGTACAGCAAAACAGTGACACACACTAAAAACAACAAATCAACACTCACATTATACTGTACATGACAGGTGACATTTAAAGAATACTCAAAGTTATGTCTTAGAAAAATACTTCAACTTGGATTGCTAGATGTTGCTGGGATCTACAGTATGAAGAATGGTTTTCCAGAGAGGAATGTCTTAGGAACCTGGACACTTGACCCCAACTTCTGGTTCATTTCGTTAAGTGAGAACTGCTAGAAAATGTCGTCTTGAGCATGGTACAGCGTAATCAGGCACAGATCAAATCATTTACATTTATGGCACTTTGTGGACACCCTTATCCAGAGCAACTTACATTTTTATCTCGTTATAGTAATATATCTGAGCGGTTGAGGGTTAAGGGCCTTGCTCAAGCGCCCAACAGGAATGGGTGGTGGGGTTTGATCCTGAGACCATCTGATTTGAAGTTAAACACCTTAAACGCTAAGTTACCCCTGCCCTCAGAAATGAAAACCTGAATACTGAAGTGAAAAAATGTTTAGAATGCGACATCATTAGTCCTGTCATCTCCTCCGAAATCGCTAGTCTCATCCTCTGACCAGAGGTTGCTCTTGACATTTTTTCCAAAAAATCGACAATTTGCGGCTTGCAAGCTAACTAGGTGCAAACTGCCACCTGCTGTGTTGGACATGGGAAAATACGCAAGTGTACCCGAGTACAGAGAATAATAATACAGTGGTACCTCTGCAAACGAACGGCCCGCCGGTCGCGCGTACTTTCACTTACACTACCGTTCAAAAGTTTGGGGTCACTTGCAAATTTCTTTGTTTTTGTTTAGTGATTTATTTTCTACATT
>JAOVVA010000017.1:6559876-6570871 GCA_028565275.1 Leiocassis micropogon | reverse complement strand
GTCTGCTTCTTCTTCTTCTTCTTCTGCATGGCTGGTGGCAAAAAAAAAATGCTAAGTTTATATACATGCATATATATATATATATATATATATATATATATATATATATAAATAAATCCACATCAGTGTGAGTGCAGATTTCTCTTGCATCATATCATCTGAGTGAACAGTTGCACTCTTACTGATCAGTCCAATAAGACTCATAAGGTATTTGTGTGTTCAGTCTGGATTGGCTAGGATTCATCTTCTTTAACATTTCCTAGAGACCAGCTGCATTCGAGGACATCTCTGAGCCCTGTGTGCGGCTAACCAGCGTTTGCTCCCTGCACTGATCATCCAGCGGTTAGAATCAATACAAAGAGAAAAGCAGATGTGCCTGTCAAATGTTTCTGCTTTTGCTTTCTGGTTCACGCGTTTGTACACTCAAGAGGATGGGGGGGAAAACTTTGTGCCCTGCCATATAATATGGTGTAACAATCCTCAGGATCTGTGCATGCATCCATTCAGAGATCTATCCAGGGGGTGCAAGTGGATCTGGAGACCTGGGTGTGAAGTGGGATCACACCTTTACAACCCTGGGACACCAATTGATTGCACTCGCACGCGCTCGTTCACACGTCAAAAGCATTAGACGCACCTTATAATTCTATGTTTTATTATTATGATTATTTTAGTGATTTATTTTCAACATTCTAGAACAATACTGGATCTTTTTAATTATGAAATGACACATATGGCAATTAACATCAACAGTCAGGTGTTATTTTAAGACAGGAAAGTCCGCTGTTTTAAAATAGTTCTTGCAAGAACAGTATTGTCACATGCATTTACAACAACCCTCAAGCACCATGATGACACTGGCTCTCATAAAGACTATTCCAGGAAAGCAGGACCCAAACTTACCTCTGCCGCAAAAGAGAAGTTCATTCAGAGTTTCCAGCCTCAAAAACCACCAATTAACATCACCTTAGATTAGAGCCGGTATAAAGGCTTTACAGATCATAAGTAGCAGATACGTCTCAAAACCAACTGTTCCTATTTTGGATGCATTCAGCATTGTTTTACAATGTAGAATTAAATAAGAAATCAGGAAACACCACGGAATTAGATGGTGTGTCCAAACCTTTGACTGGTTGTGTAGGTGCAGTTTAGCAAAGTTAATCCATCTTGTATGTTTTTGGGAGGTGGGATGAAGAAGCTGATAAAAAAAACACAATAGAGGCCATGCAACACTCCACACATAGCCGTAACCCGAGCTCAGTTTCATACCGGGGCCTTGGAGCTGTGAGGTGCAACACTACGCTGTCAGAAACTGCCAAAAAATAGTAATACATTGCTGACATCAAAGCGATACCTTTTCTAATTATAGTGTGTGTCCTGTATCCAGATAGGTTCTTGTTTTAAGGCTGGCTTTTAAAACTAATTTATGGCCTGTTTGTGTATTTAAAAGCATTTGAATGATAGCATTTTATACCATATTTACCATGACCGTATTTGAAGGTCCACACTGTGTAATGTTTAAGGTCTATGATGGTTGCTCTATAATTAATAAGACCGTTTAATTCATCTTAATAATGTCAGTTCTGTTCTTGGGTCGCATGACGGTTTATGCAAGCATATTGTCTGGCCTATTTATCAGATGATTATTGTGATCAGGATTGACCCGCGGTCACCTTGGAAAGAACCGACTCATTTCCGAAGGACTCCCGTGAGCTAAGCAGGGGAGGCCAAAATCAATGATCAGCTTGTTCGGTCTAATTGAGCGAGCATGCTCCCTTGTGAGCGGTTTTGATTTGGAACGGCGTTATCCACTCCGGCAGCCCCTGCTTTCATTCAGAGCGATGCAGAAAGGAGCGATTGTGAGCCTTACTGAATTAAATGTGGATGAATCGATGGCATTGTTTTTTCCTCAGATGCAGAGCGTTCATGCACACGGGTCCTTGATACGATAAGGCTAAATTAACATCTTGCTGTACAAATCACAAACAGGAATAGTTTCAACAGGTATTGTTTAGTCGGATTTTGACCTTCCTCATTGTTTTCTCACACATAGACGCAGAACACATCTATCAAAGAAACACACGGGCAGGCTTTAGTCAGCACTGGAAACTGTCGCTTTAAGTAAATCCTTTACACGTGAGGAGAACAAGGAAGTGCTATGTGGAAAATACCATTAAGGGTGAAATAAATGACCTGTTTGATTTAGCTATGATCACTGCTTACAGTCGTTGTTTTTTTCCGTTTTGCGCTCATCCTCCCTCGGACAGACTTCCTGCCTTACCAGGCTGCGACTCACAAACAAGTCCCTGATGAGGCATCGCATCATTTCCCCTGATCTACTGTCGAGTGTTAGTGTGAGGTAAAGAGTGCGTTTATGTGTGTGTGCTAACAAGCCAGGCTGTTTTTAAAGTGCTTGAAGTGGTGTCACAAATTCTTGACCAAGAAAAAAAAAAAATGTGTGTGTGCATCTCACTTTGGGAAATGTGTTTTTGAACACCATTGACTGACGAGGACGAGGAGTGAGCAGCTAGTGAGTGGGAACTGATGCACATTGCTGCTTGACATTCAAGTATTCGCAGAAGATTTAGTGTAAGTGTAAATGGATGAACTGCATAAATAATTTATGTGAAGGATTAATCTGAAATGTGGTAATGCACGCTAGGGCTTTTTGGATAGTCCCTGGATAGCTTTCTAAAGGAATTCTTCATTTTAAAGGCATGGTGGGAGGGTAAATAAATAAATAATAATTTAAAAAAAAGTATTTCTTTAAAACTATTTGAAGAAATCACGTTACATATTCAGATGGGAATGCAGGAAAATACAATCCCTACTTTTTGTCTTGGCGAGGGTTTAAACAAGCTAATTAGATTAGATTTCCCCCTCTTGTGACCTCATATGAGAAAAGCTCCTGCCTTAGCTTATTGCTCAGCTCTGCTGCTCTGTGGAGGGGCGTGGCTTAGTGGGAGCTCATTTAAATAGACACTGAAATGCCATATTTGGAGGAGGAGTGAAACGTCAGAGTCGGAGGGTTATTTTAGCTGGAGTATTAACACACACTTTGAACGATTTTTGAGACCTATTAAAGGAATAGATTGTGCTTAAACTGCCATTTTACATATAATAATTTGATCCAAAGACTTTTATAGATACTTTACAGCTTTTAATACTGCTACTTTTTTTTTCACCTCAGTTTGATGTTCTTGTGATGTTTTACTTTATTCTTCAGTATTATTCATTCCTGGGCCCTCCGCGTTAGTAAAAATTTAATTGACTGAATAGTAAACGTCTGGAATAAACGATAAACCGTCGTTTCTAAAAAAAAATTCTTTTATGTGGTTCAGGAATGAGTCTTTATAGGAATTTTGCCTTACACCACAACAGAGGACTTTACCAAAGGCCTTGAATTCTTATCAGCCTCGTCCTCATGAGAGAAGACGAAAGTGCGTCGGCTCGGGAAAGAGCTTCGAACGCTCCCCCTGGATTAAGTTAAATGAAATTGGAGATCTGGCTTAATCCTTTCATGAGGCAGGACTCTGTTCTGTTCTTTTGGCTGATCTTCCTCCCAGTGAGTCACAGAGTTCATGATGGAGTAATGAAGCTGTGCTGTCGCTGCACATGTGCAGTCTGTATACATTCCTTCCACGCAAGCATTACTTCTTGTTGGTCTTATTGCCTGTAATATGGGGCGACATGACGACAAAAAATATCATATTGCATTTGAAGGAGTTTTACTAAACCACAATATGTATTATAATATATCAGTTTGGTCAGAAATGTGTGCCAGTAATTACAATAGTTTTAATATTTTACAACTTTAAAGATTCAGCACAAATTGTAACCTATATATTCTGTTTATAACTCATGTATGTATTAAAAAAAGAAGAAGAAGATCTCAGGGTAAAGGTTACAGCTTGTAAAAGCATATTGTCTAGCTTTTTGAAAGTTAGTGTTTAAACTAGGAGAATTGCCTGAAAGGTCTGGATTTGGTAACGTATAGTGGGGGGGGCGGCAACTGTGTAATGCTGTAGGAAAATAACCAATAAACAGGGAAATGGTTTATTATTTTCAGCAATTGCAAATTAGTTTATCAGCTTGTAATTCCATTTAACATTGTGCAACACCTGCAAGAAGATACTTGTTCAGCATGTGAGCAGTGACATTTTTCAAGATTAATGTATGTGGATCGTCTGCTACCGAAATCCCCATCCCAGCTGTTACTATAGTAACCGCGTTAGAATTATGCTGTATCGTGTGAGCAGGAAGGCGGTCATAGTGAATATTGACATGGCTCTTATTTAGCTATGCCTATACTCAGTATATCTGCATAGTGGCGAGTTCGATATTGCTTTTTAAGCAATTAATTTTGTTAAGAATTTAATGGGTTAAACATGTATTAAGCATTAAGTTTTGTATTGCATGTAGTGGTAAGATTGAAAAAAAAGCTTGATATTGATAGTGTGGCGGCTAACCACAAATAAATCGGTGTATGGGAGACACTGGATAGTGCCCTTGGGGCAATCCCCGGTTCTAAACAAGAAGTGCTAAAATGTGCAAATCATTAAATGCCACTACTTGCTCCAAACGTAAGTCAATCCCCATAGGTTCACATGTTAAAATGGACAATTTTACAACAAAAATAAACATGGTTCAGAAAAGGGTTTTGGTCTCCATAGCTAAATGTCCTATTCATGACAACTGGAAATGGGTGGATTTTTATTCAACTCGTCAGTGAAAAGTAGATAAAGTCATAAAATTCTGCAGAATTACTAGAGATGGATGCCACACTGACTCAAAAATCAAGTTTTTAAAATGCGTTTTTAAATGTATTTGTTTGCATTTGAAGTAATGAAACTAAACTATTCACACATTGGCAGGCGACACTGCATCCTGTGTGGTAGGTTTCTTTCGAATTGTAACAAAATCTAAAACAATATAGCGACATCGTGTCGGGTGATTCTCAACCCTAATAATTGCCGTGGGCGTTTTGAGTGGCGGCTGCATTGCAGGTGTCAAACTGCTAGCTGTCTGCTATGCATTACTTTAGCTAACCAGCTAACTGAATATAATTTAATGTTGCTGTTAAATTTGCAACCGGAATTGTACTAGTGGACACAAGACCATATAAATTGGGACGCAAAGTAATGTAATCAATCAATTTTTTAATTAATTATTTTAGCTAAGCTAGCTAGCTTGTGGTAACTGAAATAAGTAGGCATGTTCCAATCAACAGCCAGGCTCCTTTTGTTCCGCCCATTTGCCCATATATGGATTAACCAGTGTTTAGGTGGAGTCGGCTCCTATCAAGATGGTGGCGACCAGAGCTTCCACAGCTGAGCTGTCAAAATCGCTCTTCAAAGAAGCAACACTCGCTTAAGCACTAGCCTAGCCTTAATCGCCTAGCTCAGTAGCTAGCTCACAGCGATTTGTGCATTCTTGTCGAAGTCACTCGTGGTAAAATACTTCCTAAACAGTGGGAATATTCATGAAATGCACATGTATTGTTTACCATGTCCACTGGTCCCACTATCGCTGTGTACTCACGACATACTGTATATTGCATTCAAGCCACAGTCACGCTGAAACTAGATATTACATTAGTGACAGAATGACAAGTGGAGTGTGATGCGCACTGAATGTGAAACCTCCCAGTGCAGTTATACTAAATAAAAGCAGTTAAAAATAATTCGAAATAGTAGATCCCATCAAAACTGCTGTGCATTAAACGATTTGTTATAAACCGTCTTTTTTTCTTTTTTTAGTGCTGCAGTTCTAGAACATTAATTCTCATCAATCAGATGTGAGAATTCGACAGCGGTGTGATCTAACAAACACATTATCACAGTATTATCCGGGGGGTTATGAGGCGTTTATAACACCACCCTCGCTTAACATTTGATTTCGTTAATTTGTCCTTCATTTATTTAAAGACGTTTGATACGAGGGCCGTGTACTGAAAGTAATGCAAAAGTGGGCATACATTTTTTTTATTTTTAATAACTGACAAAGTAGGTTGTTCAAATTGTATGTCTCGAATCCTCTTTGAAAATTCCCTAGAAATCATAGTCGTTGGTCTCAGGCTGCATGGTCCGTCTTCAGTGCTGGTTTCCCCATTCTTTAAACTTCTTCATCCTTCTGTTCGCGCTACCCTTGTCAATGGTGGCATCTCCATAAACATTCTGTAGCGCAGTGCGAGACCATCAGCTGAGACAAAGGGCAATTTGAAAGACCTATCTGAGGTATTTAAAAAGGTATCCCCACTTTTGCATTACTTTCAGTACAATGCTGATACTTACAGAATAAAGGGGGAAAAGAGCTTTATTCAGAACATGTTCATAAGTGTGCAGGGTTAAATCTATCTGAATGAAACCCTGGCATGTTTATCACCTTTATGCGGTTTGTATAGGCAGATAATAATAAAAAAAACAAACTTTTTTGATGTTTTTTTGTTTTTCCATGTTGTCAATTGTTAAATTATATGCCATGTGACGGTATAGCAAATAAACCAGAAGGATTAAAGTAATAAGTCTGAATGTGCGGGAAGAAAACGTATTGTGCGCCACGAAAACCTCATCAAGTCTTGTGGTATTTTGCTGTATCGCTCCCATGTGTTTTTCTCTTCCTTCATCTGTCTTGACCATTTTTTTCCTTCATTTGTGAAAAAATCCTGGGTTTTTTTTGTTTTTTTTTAAATAGCTAAAGGCTCGGCTTGTATTCTGCCTCCTTTTCAAGTTGGTTTGTGTGCGTCTGCATGACTTAGTCACATGATTAAAGTTTTGCTGGTGAAATGCAGTTGCACCATCAGGTTTGTTGTACTGTTGTGAGTGTTGTCTAGCATCGGGGAAACATTTCCACAGTTCCCGAAGAAGCCTTTTTAAACAAATGCTTTTTGCCGTCGTGTCCCAGGAGGCCAATGTGCCGGTTCGTGGCAGGAACATTACATAGAGTCATAGACATGTCATCTCTCTAACCATCTCTCTCTCTCTCTCACTCTCTGGCTCTCTGTCTCTCTGTCTGTCTGTGCTATTCTATATTTTCCCTGTATGATGCCCTAAGCATCTGCACGAGTTGTAATTCCGCTCACTCCAGTTCCTATCCTTCTTGAGCAAATCTCAACTTTTCTGCTTTTACTCACCGGCTTTTGCAGTTCATTTACAGCCAAGAATGGCAAGAAAAATCAGCCTTTGGCAGGCAGGGATCATTTTGTGTGTGTGTGTGTGTGTGTGTGTGTGTGTGTGTGTTAATTCAGTTGGCCGTCGATCGATTTGCTGTGGAAAAAGCCTGCTGACAAATGCTGGCTGGACTCCTGAGTTCAGAGAGAGGATTTTCTCTGATTGGAAGACGCACGTCTATTTTTCCTGTCTTTTCTGCTCAGGGCTGCTCCATCGTCTGAGGCACTTTCCTGCACATTACTTCCTTTTGTTGAAATCATTTTTAAAAGTCTTTGGAATTTATTTCTACTGTGTCTCGTTATAGCAAGGCATTACCTGATTATTACCTGCTGTACGCACACACCCTATAAAAATGACTTCTGGTCCTCCTCTTCCCAAATAACATCGTGTTAAATGTTTCCAGATGTGCCGAATGGGGCTGCAAATATTTTCGCAGTCAGCCCAGTGAAAGCTCACAGCTTTGTGCTGGCAAGTCCTTGATGAGAGTACAGAGTATTCCCTTTATTTTGTCCTCAGTTGTTTAGCTTATAACAGAAAGGAAATCTAATTAGTCATTTTTCTGTGTGTTTAACTGAGTGACCACAGAAAGGCTGAATTTAGCTTCTTGGAACTGACTGCAATAATATCATGTTTTCTGAGAATGTTCCTCTCGAGCGAAGCCGGCGAATAAGAAGCCTTTGCAATCGTCGTGGCGGCTTTATTGTGTGGCGAGCGAGTGATCTGGTTTAAATGCTGAGCAGCGATGTCTTCAGCATGCACTCCTCCAGGCATCATTTTCAAATGAAATCTGCTCCTTTTATTGACTGCTGAGAGAAAGTAAAGGCCTCATGGGTAAAACGGAGCAGCGGAATCGTTAATTCATTAGATAGGCCATTTAATGTTTACCCAGCGGCCCAATTAACTAAAGCTAAAAAAAATGAGCTTAATTGTGTGCACTTAAGCAGACTATGGAAAATAAATGAGGACATGAAACCCTGCGAGAGGCGACTCTTCTGTAGATGTAGTCTTTATCCCGGCCTGGTGATGAAGCGTGTCCCATTGGTACCCTCGATACCAAGGCAGAAAGTTTTCGGAAAATTATTCAGTCATGTGCTGTGGAGTTCTCTTATCTCGTATAAAGAAGTGTAGCGAGCATGTTCATGTTCGTCTTTAGAGAGGCAGTCAAAAATACATTTGAGCGTCTTAATATGTGTAGTAATATACACTATATGGCCATGTGGGTTTTTTTGTTTGTTTGTTTGTTTGTTTGTTTTTCGTCAGGCTGGTGGTGCAATGTTGAACTGTGTTTTCTGAAGCAACCCCAGATCATAACACTGCGTGTTCAGTGGGCACAATGCATGATGGGTATATCACTTCATGTGCTTTCCTTCTTACCCAGATGCACCCATCACTCTGGAACATGGTCAATCTGAACTCATCAGACCACATGAACCCTTTCCATTGTTAAAATCCAAATCACATTATGTTCCGTAACAAATGAAAGCATTTATTTTTTCTGATTAGTCTCACTAACAAGTGGTTTTCTAATGGCTTGCTGTTTAGTCCCAATTCTTTTGAGTTTTCATCACATTGTGTGTGTATGAAAACGCTCTTAGTTTCACTATTACACATAGCTGAGGTTTAGTTGGTGATTTTTAACCACTCGACTTCATCAAGTATTTAAGTGAGCCTCATTCATGATTTTATTTTTCCAACCACATTTCTTTCACAAAGTTGACGGCTCAGCACTTTCCTCCCAGATTTAAACCATTTAGTGCTCTTTAACCAGTTCCAGTCATTTGAAATTCTCTTATTGTTTTCTTTGCTTGATGCCGCACAATCCAGTAGTTTGACCATTATGAATTGGCCTTTTTTTTTTTTTTCTTTTTTGACCAGGCAGTTAATACATGTCTGTCTGTCTACCTAGGAGTTGCATGTTCAAAAAGTACACATGGATGTTCTTGGCAGATGAAGTGATCTTGAATCCGCATCGTGACATAATGTATGTCAAATGATGATCTGCTTTGGGTATCTACCCGATACAGATAGATCTAACAATCTGTCACATTGCAAACATTAACAATTGACGACAAGCAAAAAGTCTGCAGTTTTTTTTTGGCTTGCATGTCAGAGTGCACACCCATTTCCTCCCCCAAAGCACTGTTTGAGCTTCAGTAGAATAAAAGTGTGAAAACGAGGAAAAAAAGAGAGGAACCTTCAAGGTGAACTAAAGTCACAGTGAAATGAGACTGAATGAGTGAAGCAAGAAGCAGTGCTAGTGTTTTCTAGTGTTAACAGCCTACTCATCCTGCACGTCTACTGGGCAAAAAAAAAAAAAAAAAAAGCCCTAATTTCCAAAGCTGCAAATGCATTTTTGTTCATGTTGTTAGGGCGAATATATTCAAATGTCAGCATATCTGAGCAGCATAAATATACGATGATGTGTTTAACTAGCTCATGTATTTGAAGTCCCGAATAAAGGAAGTAAAGAAGCTCAAAAATAATATGGGGAAGTACCACACATGTTGGCAAAGCTGTTGTCACACTGTTGCGGGGGATTTCAGTTGAACTCTGTACATAGTTTATAGCACGTCGAGTTCCTTTGCATTTGATGAAACTTCTCTTCTTTGAAGTGGGCCAGCTAATATAGTGTCTCTCATTCTTAGTGTCTCATTTCCCATTTGCATGATATGTTGAGTAAGAAAACCCCATTAGATCGTTCGGATAGTTTGAACTACATGACAAATGTGAATAAAATTGGCATCTGAGGAGCATCTGAACTGGATTTTAGTATTTTAGAAGTGGGGGAAAAAATAGCGTGACATTTCTTTGTACAAGGGTGAGTCAAGTTATCCGGCGTTAGAATTTATTTTAATACAATTTTGGAAAAGACAAATGCATAATTTTTGACATAATCTTCTTGTTTATATCCATCTATATAAGTCAACAAGCTTTCACATTCCCTCATAAAAAATGTTTTAGGCTGAGCTGTGAGTTGTGAATACACATGAATATACACGTATGCTATCTTCTCCATCAGAAGTGAAATCTTTATCCTTTAGGGGACAAAACAGGTGAAAGTCCAACATAAACGGGTGTATAGCAGTCCTCCGAAGTTTAGGCTTCAGCTCTTTAAAAAGCATCTAACTGTAAGAAGCACTGTTGATTGTTGAACATTTTTCCTTATATTGTTCCAATACTTACCCTTGAGAATCCCAGAAAACTGTAAGCATCAATTTTCCAGCTGATGGTTGAACTTTTGAACTTTGTCATTGGTCAGCCATTGAGGATGTTTCCTCATGTCTCACCACCAGTAATGATTCTATTTAAGAAACATTCACCTTCTATAGAGCATCTGTCTAAATTTAGTTTGCAGATCTTACACCGCTGTTACAAATGAACTGATGTAACACGTTCACAGCTGCACAGCAGTTACTGGGGAGACAGGATCCTTGAACGGAAAGCACTGAATTCGGCCAACAGAAGTCTTAATATAACTGAGTGTGGATCATTTTTGACTCACCCTCATATTTAACATGTAAACATATAAACTGGTAAATAGAGGCAGACTGGCCATACTTTGCTAAAAATAGTCAAATAATGAAACAGCAAATCAACATGGCTACACACCAGACTATGAATAAAGAAAGTAAAGCGTTCTACTTTTAAATGGGTTGTACTATATATGCAATCATTAGCTTTAATCATATTCGTTAGTTAAATCTAAAACAGTGACTATACAGTTCGTTATTTTAGAAATAAATATATATCGGCCTCCGAGTGGCGCAGTGGTAAAGCGCTCGCCCTATCATCCGGAGATCGCTGGTTCGAACCCCGGGTGATGCTG
>JAOVVA010000017.1:6536038-6559776 GCA_028565275.1 Leiocassis micropogon | reverse complement strand
CGGTCTGCGGCCCTCCCGACTGATTGGCGGTAGAAGCTTAATGTGGGAGCCTCCAGTGACGGGGTGGAATTGGACACGACTAAATTAGGGGAGAAATTCTGAAAAATCGGAAACAGGGGGATAAATTTATTAGAAATAAATATATATCACTTGTCCGAGCAAATAGCATGTTTCTAACAAAACCCAAACATGTGTCAACTGCGCCTACATCAGAATGAAGTAATTCTAAACAGCAATTTACGCCTTAGGATGAAATGCTGAATTAAATTTTGAACAAATTTGATTTTTCATTTCAGTTTAATTCTATTTTATTTATATAGGGCTTTTAACAATGGTCATTGTCACACAGCAGCTTTACAGAATCAAAACATTTATGGAAATGATCTTGAAAAATGTGAGGAAATATGTATAAATCATAATTTTAGATTGTCCCTGATGAGCAAACTGAGTGGCGAAGAAAAGCTTTCTAAGATGGCAATAGAGAAAAACCTTGAGAGGAACCAGACTCGACAGGTAACCCGTCCTCATTGGGGTGATATCGGATAGCAGAGACTGATCTGCAGCCATACTGTGTGTTAGGAAGCTGGAAGTTCAATATAAGGTGCAGAGGTCTTTAAGTTTATATCAAGTCCACTTTCGTTGCAAATTCTATTGGCATCAGCTGAGCGATGTCTCTTCCATTAGGTCACACTACCTGAATTAATGGAGAAAACGTCCTGTGTGGTATGAGCAGCACGAATATGTTATACCATAATGAATACACTAGAAAGTGGATATTTTTGAACTGCGATCACCAGGGACCACCCGATACGATATCATGATGCCCAAATACCGATTTAATTTGTATTGTCATTTTGTAAGTATCATTTTATAAAATATCCTGATTCAATACATTCTTTTAGATTTTTATTAGCATTTTAAAGAAACTCAGCGAATAATTTGCTGTTTGAACACTTTGGAGCAGGCCTCCTGCAGGACTATAGAGAAATGGCAACATTTTACCACCTCAAATGAAAGCATACACTATATGGATAATCGGTCCCCCGTTTGCAGATATATAACGGCTTCCACTTTTCTTGGGAGGCTGTGCACAAGATTTTGGAGTGTTTTCGCGGGAATTTGTGCCCATTCATTCTGTTGGTCAGTCGCTACTGTTGGACAAGAAGGCTTCGCTCACAATCTCCGTTTCAGTTCATCCCAAAGGTGTCGATAGGGTTGAAGTCAAGGCTCTGTGCGGGCCAGTCAAGTTCTTCCACACCGAACTCATCGAACCATGCCTTTATAGTCCTTGGTTTGTGCACTGGGGCGTAGTCATGTTGGAATAGAATAGGGCCTTCCCCAAACTGTTGCCACAAAGTTGGAAGCATAGCATTGTCCAAGATGCAAATACATTTCTCCATATAGTGTATCTAAAAAAAAAAAAAGTTTTTTTTTTATGATGTTGCGAGTTGTTCTAGACTCCCATCTGGCTTGGAATGGGCAGATCTATCAAAACTTGGAGGCATGGCTATGCAGTAAGTGACTGAATAATGTGAATGTTACAGGACACTAAGAGTTGATTAAACTTCTATCTAACATTTCTGTCATGCAGGAAACGTGTGCCGTTCTGGATCAATAAAGCATCCATCCATTAATCCTTCCATCCCTCTACTTTAATGTGGCTATGGGATATTACATCAGAGTCAGGAAATCATAAAGCTTGCTGTATTCAGGGCAAGCTTGCTATGTTGAGGTTGCAGTTTAAAAGTGATGTATTACTGTCCTTTTTGAAATGTCCGTGTTCATTTTCCAGCTGAAATACCTCTCAGATCATGTGTTCTGGCAAGCATGGAAATCCCTCTGTTTTACTCTTGCTCCAAACAAACTGTTCCAATGTCTGTAGCTTTAAATGCAAACGAGCTACTGCCCCCCATGCCTCTTCTGTGACCTTTCCATCCTGTGCTTCTGTTGTTACTGTGGTGACGGGCCAGTCTGTCTAAATGCCGGGGGAAAAAACAGTAAGTATACGGAAATGGCTGGAGTTCTAAGCAAGGGATTCATCTTCACACGACTGATCCGGATTCGCGTTTAAAAACGGGAAAGAGGTTTTGGAGACGGACGCTTTCGGAATGCAATAGGACAGCTCTAAATGTTGTCCCGGGTTTCACATGTATATCCTAACGGCAGCATATTTTGACTCTGAGAATGTGAAGACTCTCAAAAAGCCCCGGATTCTAGAGAACAAAAAAAAAAAGAAATCCTTTGAAAGACAAGAGGGCCCTACACACGCTATAACATCAGCACTTTCAGACATCAGCATTATCATAGCGATGACGATGATGCAATAGCGATGACCTCATCGTGCTGATGTCATAGTGCTTGGGCCCCAAGAAATCTGTTTCAGAGTCAATGTGTGCCGATACGTGGACTCCCACACTCCCACTGAATCTATATTTTCCTCCATCTCTGATAAGAAATTTAAAAGTGTTGTGGTTGTCTAATGTATTTCAGTTCGGCACTACGCCAAAAGTTTTAACAGAAGAACAAATTTCACACATGGGTCACTCAAATCATTGTTATTCACAGTGAACAAAAAAAACAAAAAACAAAGCTCTAGCCCTTACAGTTTCAAAGATATGAAGATAAGCAAAAGGCTAACATCTGTCTCTGTAGAAATGCACTTGTTCCCCGAAGCCTGAACTTGCTGTTCAGACTCAGCTGTAGCGAGAAAATCACAATGGCGTAGAGTGAAGCAGTTTAGTTAGTTAATCCTGTGCTTCACTGAGCATTGAGCTGGAGAAAAGTCTATACTGTCATAAGTGGGACAAATCTGACGGGTCAGTTTGAGCACAGACGTCTCACCCGATGGAAACCTAGACCGAAGGAAGATGTTTTGTTTTTTCACATTTGTGAATTCAGGTGACTATTAGTATATTGTTCACATGTGCACACAATTAATTCATAGTAAGTTGGAATAGTTCTGTCTTCCTTCTGAGAAGAAAAAGAAAATGGATCTGCAACGTCTGCGTGCTAAAAAAAATTAAAAATCTATCCATTGAGAGAAATTCATAACAGAGATGTAAGCTCCTTGTTCAACATTCGATGCAAGCATGTAAAGGCATATACAGTACATAGTATTGTTTATACTGGATAATCTGTTCCTTCGAAAGTCCAGCTCGGTTAATTTAGTAATCTGAGTATCAAAGATATGAAACCTGATGGAATTGTGTGTAGTAACCATTATATAAATGTTTATCAGCCTCAAGGGTCAAATTATTGGACTGTATTAAGCAAAGAAAACAACTAGGGAGAAAAGATTATGAGTTAAGAACCCTTCCACTCATTATCAAAACCTGGAAGCTTAGTGCTGAGCTGTCAGTTTTGTGGACGAAATGAGGTTGGGGGGGGGGGAAAATCAAGAATGAAGATCACTTAAACAGTTGGTTAAATTGCATGGTAAAAATTCAACAGTAAAAACCACAGGCATGTTTAGTAAGAGCATTAGGATACATGTACAATGTGCTGAGAATTCACAGGATTGGGATCAAACCACTTGTTAGTGAGACTAATCATAAAAGCTGCTTTAATTTGTTAGAGAGCAGAAAGGTTGAAGTCTGGAGCAGTGGAACATGGTCATGTGGTCTGATAAGTTCAGATCGATCCTATTCCAGTCCGATAGGAGCATCAGGGTAAGAAGGGAAGTGCATGTAATGAGCGATGCAACTGCTCAATAAGGCAAATATCCAATCAGCCAATCACGTCAGCAACTGAACACATGTAGGCATGTAGACATGGTCAAGACAATCTGCTGAAGTTCAAACCAAGAAGTGATTTTTAACATGGCATGGTCATTAGTGCCAGGCAGGTATTTCTGAAACTGGGATCTACTGGGATTTTCACACACCGCCATCTCTAGGGTTTACAAGGATTGGCATGGAAAAAAAAAAAATTAAAATTAAAATTTACGTACTGATTTTGCAAATTCAGATTCATAATAATGCATTGATGGGACAACTGTTTATAGCTGAAAACTAATTTTGCGAACCTTACACCAGCATTAAATGTAAGCTATTAGAAGTGGGATTTCCATTAAAACGTTAAGAATTGTAATTATAGGCAAATCCCTGCTGTATAAGAGAAATAAAATGTCTCAAGATGTGACGTTATTAGCCAGTACTTATCAGAACGCGTGGTCACTGATCATCACCGTCACGTTATATTTGAATCCTTACATAATAATATGTTTCAGTCCTGCAAGCTTTTCAGCAATTACGTTTAACTTCCTTGCCTTGCGATCTACTGGAGCACTGACCTAGCTTTTGTAATTTATCTCTCTGAGACAGAGCAAAGTGTTTTGTGAGGAAGAACTGAAATCTTAAAAGCAGGTCGTCTTGGTGCCTAAGGTGTGTAGTGTGATTGGGTCTCAGACAGACAGAAAAAGTATCACTTTTTTTTTTCTTTTTTTTTCACTTCTCAGCTTTGTTCTCCCCGGTATCAAGGTCTATGGTTGACTTTTAACTTCACCTTCTTCTGTTAAAGTCTTTTGATGTCTACTTTCCATCCCTTCTCTTTAGTCTTAAGACTTGGTTTCTTTTAACTAAATCCTAACAGAAATGGAGCACTGCATCCCCAAGGTCATCTCTGGTTGCGGTGCTGGAAAGTTTACCAATTGTGATGGGTGCAGCATCTGCTTAAGATATGGAGAGCCCTGACTCCAAGCCAATTTTGCAGGATATCAGAATGAAGCAGTGCTGGACAAATCGATAGCCCAGGTACTAGAGACAAGCAGAGTTTTATGTCAACACTTGAATGTCAACACTTGAATACTGCTGACGACCTGAATGACATGAATGGCCAGGTTATCACATTAATGGAGGTTTTCCTTTCCTGATGTCACGCGCGTATTCCAGGACTCAGCTTGTGAAAGAGTAGGTCTCGGAGCATGGTGAATCATTTTCACACCTGAACCGGTGACAACTTTGTGTGCTGTAATCAAATGAATATGAACATATGTATATATTTTTTTTATTAAAACATTCTCGAATGCTGTTTGAAAATGAAACACATCTAAAGAAAAACACAGCATTGTACAGTCTGTGCTCCTCAAAGTATAAGCTTTAATGTGGGTGAAGGTTAAGTGAAATGAAAGTTTTTATTTTACTTGTGTGTGTGCTGTTATAAGTGGTTTTAGAAATTATTTTTTAATGCTTCAGCAAAGTGGAAAAGATAATGCTAGTAAAAAAAAAAAATCTAAATTACACAGTGCTTATTATAATTTTTATGACTTATATACTGTTCCCTGTACAAATATTGTAATAGCAAGGTCATTATATTTCTAATTCTAGTTTGAGAAATGCAGAATACAAGAAGATACATCAGTTACCTGATATTTATATCTAGATGTTACTTCTTCAAATGTGGCGAATGTGGATGTTACTTCTTCAAATGTGGTAATTTAATTTTTTATTAAAATCGCCCATTTTCAAGTGATAAATATTTAAAATATTAGAACATGTGAATGACAGGTGTTTGTTTAAGGTGGTTAGACTCTTAAATCGTAAAATCTTTTGAATGGCTTTGAACTTTTTTTTTTTTTTTTTTTTTAAGAAGGCCATACGTCCGTGAATGACGATCCCGTCTGAGAGGCTCGGAGCCCACTGCATTTGTTCCCGTGAACATTCCATTGATCTGCCTGATCCTTGAAAATTGACAGATAACTTGTCACCAACTTGCGGAAGAGACGTATCTGTCTTTGGGAACTGTTCACAAAATCATTCACAAACACCACTTGCACGTTACAGGAACTCAGCTGGGAGTTTTTGTCACATTCCTGGTACAGTCCTCACCTCACTCCAAGCAATTTTCACATGTTTGGGCCATTAAAGGAGTTCCTGGAAGGCCAGCGTTTCAGATGTGAAGCAGGCAGAGCAATCATGGCTGCGGCAGACTGAGAGTCTGACTTTCTACCTTGATGGTATCCGAGCACTAGTGAAAGGCTAGGATGAGTTCATTAGTGTAGCAGGGGATTATATTTGGAAATAAAGAGTTTTAATTTTATTATATTTGAATAGAGAGATGTGTTCTTTTCCTATGCAATTAAAAGTCCAAGTTTGACTTGAACACCCCTTGCATGTCTGAATGTGTCATCTTAGTATGCGCCCAGGTTTTTACCTGTGATGACTGCATTTTTTATTTAAAAGGATGAACCAACACAGACCAGGGAGCTGTCTATGGGATAAAAGCAGGCCATTTTGGAAGAATAGAGGGGGAAATAGATCAGAGCTATTGCACAAGCATTGAGCTTAGAAAAATGTTTCAACAATTTGTAATGTCCTAAAAATGAACGAAACATTAATGATGCGTGTAGAGTCCATCCTCACATCATCCATCATTGTCTGGTATAGTGGAGTTATCAAACAGGACATTCAAAGGCTGGATCTACTAAAGCTAAACTATAAATAAAACCAATTAAGTTGCTTTATGTTTTAAATGGTTTTGATTTTCATGCACAGCCAATATGTTAGTAGAGAGTTATAAGCCTTGTCCCTTGTTATAACCCCTGCAGGCAGAAGAGCGAGCTTGGCCAGTCCGGGTTAAAGGTCCCTCGAGCCGAGGACATCATGCACCTTGCAGTGGTCGCTTGTGGAAACCGACTCGAGGAAACTCTTACCATGGTTAAATCCGCACTCCTCTTCAGCATCAAGAAGATCAAGTTTCACATCTTTGCAGAGGATGAGCTGACAGAGCAGTTTGAGAAAGAGGTGAGAGTTCTATTAGAGTCACTATGTACTTCCCTTTCCTTATCACGTAAAGCTTGTGGTTTATTTAATTTTTTTTTATCACATTTTAATCCATATTTGGTTGTTCATATTTAGCAGTACTTGCTTGCACTTGGTTGATGACTTATCTCTGAGATGAATGCTCAAGAATTTATCAGGAAAAGCAGGCCCGAGTCATTTCTCTTGCCGAATCATATACGTTTAATTTGACTTCAGGTCTTATCAGAACATCAGGTCCTACCATACTTTCTACTGTGATTCACTCTTTGAATTTTTTGAATTTTGCTTTATCAACCCACACAATGTCCTCCTTGTATACATAACTCTTTTTTTTTTTTTTCTTTTGTGAAGGTCACGTCTTTTGTGGATTTTTTTTTTTTCCGTTCTGCTCTGTTCTGCAACTTCTGTAATTCCTCGTGTTGTCATTATATACTCACTCACTCACTCTTCTATACCGCTTTATCCTGTATTCAGGATCGCGGGGGCCTGGAGCCTATCCCAAGAGGCTTAGGGCACGAGGCGGGGTACACCCTGGACGGGGTGTCAATCCATCGCAGGGCACACACACTAACACACACACTATTGGCAATTTTTTGTGAACACCAATTACCCTAACCTGCATATCTTCGGACTGTGGGAGGAAACCGGAGTACCCGAAGGAAACTCAACAAGCACGGGGAGAATATGTAAACTCCATGCACACAGAGATGTGAATCGAGCCTGGCCAGGAATCGAACGCGGACCCTGAAGGTGCAAGGCGACAGTGCTAACCACTACACCACCGTGCCACCGTTATTATATAATTTAATTTTAATAATATGGAATGCTGCAAACCCCAACCACTGGATGCAGTGCCGGTCCCAAGCCTGGATGAAATGCTCAGGAAGGGTATAAAGCGGTGTAAAGCCTGTGCAGAATTTTTTGTGCGGATCAGATAGTCCACTGTGGCGACCTTTCAACAGGAGCAGCCGATAGACAAACAACGTAACATCAATTACAGTGGAATCTCGGTTCATAAACACCCCAGAGTACAAACAAATCGTTCATGACCAAAACATTTGTCCATGTTCAGGAACTCCACATGGGAACAAAACCCAGGAACACCATCCCATGCTGCCGCTATCAGCTGAACAAATGCATAAGTATGTCACCCAGCATCTGTTTTGCTTAGGTTGCGGATTGCACACACAGTTTAGGGAGCAAAGACTAGCCGATCTGGTCTGATCCCACGGGAAATCCAGTGCAGCACAAGTTCCTGAAAAGTAAATGCTGGCTATGATAGAAAGGTATCAGAACACTCAGTGCATCACAGCCTCCTGTGTATGGGGCTCAGCAGGCAAAGAGGTTCAAGATTGTTGATCTGACCTCCAAATTCCCCAGATTTCAATCGGATCAAGCAAGCACGAAATGCTCTGGACAAACAAGTCTCATCCACGGAAGCCCCAGCCCATAAACCACAGCACACACAGGATCCGCAGCTAACGTACCCCTTCCAGACACCACAGCACACCCTCAGAGGTCTTGG
This sequence comes from Leiocassis micropogon, assembly GCA_028565275.1. Lineage (NCBI taxonomy): Eukaryota > Metazoa > Chordata > Actinopteri > Siluriformes > Bagridae > Leiocassis > Leiocassis micropogon. The sequence goes on along the minus strand of JAOVVA010000017.1, from coordinate 6,551,493 downwards.
AGAGTCATTTCCCAAGGGGTCGGAGCTGCACCGGTGGAACAAGGGGAACCATACACAATATTGAGTTTAATGTTTTTTTTTTTTAATGTTATGGCTGATCAGTGTATTTGCGTCCACTTCCATTTTTCTGGGAAGCCTTTCCATAGGATTTCTGGAGTGTTTATTATTTAGTCAGAGTATTAGTAAGATCAGAATCAAAATATTTATTTATGCTGCTGACTTTGTGGCCTCCTAGTTCCAGTGAAGGGAAACATAATGCTACAATGTACAAAGATACTGTAACCAATCGTGTGCTTCCAACCTCACCAGAACAGTTTGACCATTTGTAGACTTGCCTTAGCAGAGATGGAACAAACAAGTGGAACTAAAAATAGTTCAGGGCACTGATAGATCAAACACAGTCACACAGATTGATTAATGGCCTAAATCACTTCTCTTCCTTTGTCGAGTTATAAAGTGTCTGCCAGAGTTTTTCTCCTCTCAGAAGTTCTTTGTTTCTTGGAGATTAATGAGGCAACATCACAGTATGAAACAACAATTTAGGGGGTTTCTGTTTCCCCTCCGGACCTGTCTGACTCATCCTGGTGTCCCGCTTCTGGGTGGAGATCTCGTCACATGGAGGCCCTGTCTGGTCTGCTTGTGATGCGTGTGGTGCCTGGGGACAGCTCCGCTGGACCATGAATATGGTCTTGGATTTGGCTCATGTAGACAGCAATTTTTTGATGACTTGTGACTGCAGTCACTCATTAGTTCAGGACTGAAATTTCCATAAACTATTTTTTGTACCTGAGCCTTTGAACGAAAGTGGATTCCATATTAACTTAAACACCTTTCCTGTTATACTGAATTGATCTGTCCCTGCTCTCTGTTATCACCCAAATCAGGATGGGTTCCCTGTTTAGTCTGGTTCTTCTAAAGGTTCCTCCCTATATTGCCATCTCAGGGAGTTTTTTTCACACTTTTCAAACTCATTTCCCTATTTTAATTTTATTCTCTAATGCTGCCTTTCGACAATGACCATCATTAAAAGCACTATATAAATAAAACGAAACCCACAATTACTTTTTTTTCCCTGTAACATATTTACATTTCCACCGTCTTGCACTATCACCATCATCTAAGGCAAATGATACATCTCTTTCTTTTCACTTTGCTTGCACCCTTCAGTTTATCGAATTTCAGTTTCAATTACAAATTTGGCTGCGAGCAATAATAAAAACAAGATAACTGGGATTAAATGTTTATTGTGCCACATTGCGTTTTGCAATGATGGTATGATTTTGTGTTATAAATCCAGTGCTTGCTTTTGCTTAGCAGCAGTGTGCGTTTACTCCTCACTGAAATTCCAAACTCACTCTCAGCCTTGCTGTGGCATTTAACAAATAATATATATATATATTTTTTGAGTTGCAGTTTATGTTTAAAGTTCAAGAATATCCACTGTTAAGGTTAAGTCCAATAAGTTGACTCACTCACTCCTCATCTATACAGCTTTATCCTGTCGCATTGGGCCTGGAGCCTATCCCAGGAGACTCGAGGCAGGGGTACACCCTGGACGGGGTGCCAGTCCATCGCAGGACACACACACTCGCACTCGTTCATGCACTACACGCAATTTCGGTTGCTGTCTCTCATGCTCGCTCGTTCATTTCACATCAACGTTAAATGAAAAATGTTTGTTAAATTGTTATGAAGTCAAGTCCCTGCTTCTGAACCTCCAGAGAATCTCATGCATAGAGTTATTCAGTGTAATCGAAACCCGCCCATTTTACTCTAATCCTACATTCGGATTTGTTGCCGAATTATAATAACCTGCCCTGTCTAGTGGAGAAGACTGTTCATGAATCCAAATGCATAACAAAGTGGCTTGTACAACCTCTAGTGTGTTAATATATTCAAGCCAGTCAGACACGGACGTCCCAGCTTGTACTCAGCACCACTTCAGCGCGGCTGTTCAAAAGGGCCGCAATGGAAACGAATGGAAAAAGCCTTCGAGTCATTTGTGCTTTGATCCTTTACCCATATCAATGACACAACTTCTGGCTTTTAGCATTGTGATCTCTCCCTGCGGAACAAACTGTTTTATAGTGATGTGGACCCGGCGTGCAACACAGCAGAAAATGATCACAGTACACATGTAGCACAAGGCAGCTTTTAGAGGCTGGTTCAACAGAATTTTTTTTTTTTTTTAAAGGAACGCAGGATGCAGGCAGCAAAAAGCTATAAAAGTAAGAATAAAGATGAAAGAAGATCATTAACTAATGTGAATAATTCTGTCTTTAATAATTTGCAGTGCAGAGGTTATTGGAAAATGATCCAGTGATCTGTGGTGTGCTTAATTTATGTTGCTGTAGTCTTTTAGTCTGTTGGTCTTGAGTTAAGTTCAATAGCTTTGCCAAGTATATCAGATTCTCCACTTTTGTTTCAGTTAAAACCGCCAAAATATTCATCATTCTTTATAAATTGGCCAGAACAATAATAAATTATTTGCTATGAATTAGTTTGCTTCTGTAAACTGTCCTCATATCCCATTGTTAAAAATTCATGCAGACCTTACCATGACACATACATGTGCTTTGTGAATATCCCATTCCAGATCGAGTTCCTCTTTTCTGTTATAACAGCCTTCCATAAACAGGAAAGGCTTTAAACTAGTCTCGGAGTAGTGTGGCTGTAGGGTTTTGCTCTTTGTTAGGTTTTAGAGGAGTGTTTAAAGTTTTAAGATGAATTAAAAGGAGAAGAATTATTGTTTAATGTCTCTTGATACGCTTACTGGCTGGGCCGGAACCCGGGAGCTTTTTTTTTTTTGTCTGAAAAATTTATTTCTGAATATGTATGTATTAGAAATGTATTAGAATTAGTTTTTCCAATACATTTAACCTGTAATTTAGTGGCGGACTACTGATTTTTAAAAAACAGAAATGCTTCTGTATTAACTAAAAAAAAAGGTCCTAAAATAATAATTATAATTTTAAAAAATCCACGGGAAAGTTTGTACTACAAACACAGGGTGCCTAAGACTTTTGCTCAGTACTATATGTCTTGTGCATTGTCATAATCCAACACATTTCATGACATACCTTTAAACACATCAGTGCAGTGCAATCTAACAAATTCCAAAGCTAAACCATAATCATAGTTGTGATTGGAGGATTGTAACCTAAATTAATAAGGATTAATAAAATGGATATTCTTGACTTCATATTTGGGATTATACTTTGCTTTTCCTAAAGGAGTGTTGGCAGAATTGTTTGATTGTTTTGGGTGACTTGTTGAACAGATAGCATTCCTGACCACATTAATTTTCTGTCTCAGCTGAGCCGCTGGCCACGGCCGCTTTCCTTCAAGCTCCAGTACAAGCTTTACCCAATCACTTTTTCCGTGGGGAATGCTGAGGAATGGAAAAAACTCTTCAAGCCATGTGCTGCCCAGAGACTCTTCCTTCCAGTAAGGGCTCACCTTCTTTTTTTCCCCTCTAATCTGTCCATATATCTCTATCTAATTGAATAACTTTATCTTAACTTTTTGGAACCTCAGGTCATCCTGAAAGACGTAGACTTGTTGCTGTATGTAGACACCGATGTCCTTTTTCTCCGGCCAATGGACGACATCTGGAAATTCCTGAAAGCCTTCAACAGCACTCAGCTGGCAGCCATGGCCCCTGAGCATGAGATCCCTAAAATAGGATGGTATAGTCGTTTTGCAAGGCACCCTTTCTACGGCGTTACAGGAGTCAACTCTGGGGTCATGCTGATGAACCTCACACGCATTCGCAGCACTCTGTTTAAGGTGAGAAGTAATGTGGTTTCTCAATACTGATGTGAAGATGAACAAATTATTTAATTTGATTTAATTTGTTAATTTTTTATTTTTCTTAATACGAGGTGGTATCAAAAGGTTTCAAGACTAGTTTTGCAGCAAAAGGCTGCACGCACCGTCACAGGGAGCACCAAGCTTCATAAGTCAGTGTGCCAAAAGACATTGTCCTGTGGAAATCTGGAGCTGTGCTATTCTGACCACGTGCGTTGGTCATGACATCCATGGCACTGTGCATCGAGAATTCGTCCCCAGAGGCCAGACCGCCAATAGCGATTTGGCGAAAACAACCACATCAGGGGTACACGAATATTGAAAATTTTTTGATACACCCTCGTATTTCATTTGAGCTTTGAACTTTTTAGCTTTGTGTCTAGTCTGTTATCGGAAGCATATGAGCTAAACATTTATTTGGGCGTGCAAGTAATCCGGGAATATGTTTCTTTTTTTGAGCTTTCATAGAAAAAAGACACTAATTGTGTTTAAATGCTAATTCTAAATGCTACTTTTCTTCCATTTAACTCCTTAAGTCCATGATGTTTTCTTTTAGGCTACCACAGGCATAACCACCACCTTAGAGCCCTGACCCACTGATGACTTCTCATTTCTTAAGATGAAATGTTAGATGATCATTATTTTTATCTTCACTGAATTTTACTGCCCTCTCAGAGGAGTAGCATGTCAGTGAAGATAAATGGAAAGTATAAAGGCTTGCCGTTGAAAAAAATTCTTTTACCTCCTCGTCATACCCTACGTTTATCTAATTTATGTGACTCTTCAGACTGCTGGCAGGGACCATGTTTCTAGGATCAAAGACGGCCAATTGTCCTATTAGACAGAAAATATTTTACTGGTAAATGTGCAGAATGAGGCAATATCCTAGAGATTTTGGAGGTCAAAACATAAAAACAGAGATGATCGAGGCTTTACCGAGCCCCTTGCTGCTCCAGGATTATGGAACAGTTTACCTTTTAGTATAATATCAGCTTTTAATTTGGAACCTTGGAAAGTCTCTGTTAAATTGATGATTCTTAACTTTTGTGGTTTGATTTTTATTTTTATTTTTTTTTAACATCATTTTATGGGGTTTTTTTTAGTTTTTTTTTTTATGCACTTTCAGTTTGATTTATTTTCAGTCACTTGTTCGGGCCCAAGCACCATCACATCACATACTCTCTTGTTTTAGTACCTTTTTTTTGTTTTTAACTGTGCCATCAAAAAACACTTGTTAGTCACAATTGCTAGAGAGCATAGAGATTGGACTTGGGAGCAATTAAAAAGGGCATGTGGTCTGATGTGTCCTGACTGATCCTATTCCAAAGTGATGTGTGTGTCAGGATAAGAAGGGAAGCACATGAGGTGATGCATTCATGATGCATATTGCCCCCTGTACATGCCTCTGTAGGCAGCGATATGATTTGGGGTTGCTCCAGTTGGTCAGGTCGAGGCTCAGCAATGTTATGTGGCATTGAAATGAAGTCAGCTGAATGCACTGAATGATTAGGTTATCACATCAATGCATCCCCCCCCCCCCCTGGTGGCATGGCCATATTCCATTGTCATGAGTCTGACTTGGACAGAAATTGAGACACATTCTTTCATCTTCTAAATCCTGCTTCAGATAAGTGTTTTTTTTTCCCCCTCAGCCATGGGTCAAGTATCAATTTTTAAACATGTATGATGGCGGTGGAATTTTATAACACGTTGCAGACATCCAATGCAGGTTGTTATCTTTAAAACCTGACCGAGGCTTTAGTGCTTACTTGTCCGTCACCTGCTTCATGAAGCCCTTTATACAGCGTCACTCGGAGACAACAGAGATGTATGTGAAAGTGGGTGCTTGCAGTATTCTTTCAAACTTGCACAAATGCAAGAGAGCCATAAATAAAAATATTCTCTATTGACAGATGTCTGAAGGTAAGCTGCTAGACTCATTGTTGAGGAAAATAACCTGCCAATCTCGATTTTATAGAACAGCATGATCGCTGGCGGCCTGTCATGGGAGGACTTGCTTAATCCACTCTACCAGAAATACAAGAATCACATCACATGGGGCGACCAAGATCTCCTCAACATTATTTTCCACTACAATCCAGGTACGTTTTTTTTATTATTTTTTTTTTTATGATAAGCTGTGGATATAGTTACGGATTTTAGGCCTAAACATCAGCTTATTTTCAATCAACAGTTCCTAAGCTCAGTTATAACTTGCTTATGGTTATAATAGAAATATATTCTTATTATTACTTCTTCTTCTTATTATTATTATTATTATTGTTAATATTATTATTTAACACACCCATAGGACATGTTTTATAGACCAAAACATTCACAGATGGTTGCCTCATCCTCATCATCCCTTGTCAGAAAATCAATACAGTTGCATGAGTATAACACCAGACAGTTGCTCAAGCCACCGTGTGTAAGAAGGTAAACACTTGACTACTCTGGAGTGACTGTGACAAACTCCAAGCAAGGTGTTGGGATTAAGTGCTTGTGTTAGTGAAGGGAGACTTGGCACAGCTTGTGTTTGTCTGTCAGTGAGATGGAGCACAGCCAAATATAGCAGCACAGAAAAGAGCCATTCAGACGTGTGAAACGAATGTGTGAAACAAGCTTGTTAAACTCCGGGAGGCTAAAAAAAAAAACACACACACACACGAGTGTGTAGACTTTTTGACATTTGTCTTTGTGACTGCTGTAATTCCTTAAGGCACTGCATTTGTTGCCATAAATTGATCTCTGCATATATAAAGTCACACACACAATAGAGGGTACCCGTGGCTCCGCCCAAACGTGCAGATCCTGACGTTCACGTGCCACCATTACCTGGGAATGGAGTGTGCAGGCAACTTGCTGCCACTCCCTGCGCTGCCTAATGTTACGACACAGTACGAGTAGGGTTGGGTACCGAACCCATATAACCGGTATGTCCTATAACCGAATCAGATTTCAGTGCCTCACTTCAGTGCCACTTAAATGCCTAAGCGATCGATTGATATATTTGTTCTCTGAAACAGATGTAAGAAGTATCATCACCATCACCGCACGTGAAAAATATTAATTTCCAGATTGAGAAAATGCATGCAATCCAGAAAGTTCGAATAATACAAATCCACCTAATCTTTGTAGTGACGCCAGTGTCTTCACATCCCAACTTAAGCACAACTTAGGAAATGACTGCGGCGCATACACGCAGTAATTCCGCTTGCTCTGCCTGCAGCAGGTAGCGTTCAATTGAAACGCCTAAAGCTAAACATTCTAACGTGTGGCTGTATTTCACAACAAAGGATTCTGACACAGAGACATGCGACAGATGTCTTCGCTTCGATTGCGTGTAAAGGGGGAAACATGTCAAACCTAATGTAACATTTGAGATGAAGTCAAAAGCAGAGGGTTGCACCGTGTCTAACAGCTTGTGGACATCAGCTGGCAGTGTGTGCGTCTCCGGTCCCAGTCACACCAAGTATATATGGTACACTGTGTGTGTGTGTGTTTGTGTTTGTGTGTGTGTTTGTTTGTGTGTGTGTGGGGAGATCAATTTATTTTCAATTTAGACTGTTCCAGGATGTTAAAGTTGTAACTAGTATTAGATTAATATTGTTAATACCTGATCGGTATTGTCTCACCGGTACTGATATTCAAGTACAACATTTATTAGCTTGGCCGACAGATCATACCACTGCCATGTTATTATTCCTGGCATGTATGCTCTTCACAAGATAACACACTTAATTAAAGCTAGCAGCATAATGAGATGTAGAATTAATTCATGCTTGACACAAGCAGTCCTGAGATACTGTATATGTAATGAAAATTTTCGAACGTGCAAAAACAGAAGTGATTTCAGTAAGTGAAACAATAATTTTAGGTGAGAATAAACAACAACAAAAAAACTGATTTCAATGTGTAGAGAGAAAAAAAACCTGGTAGGGAAAAACGAGTACACCCTATAAATGTTTTCAGAGTCTCACATCACGTTGAAGAAATATTTATCCCACTTTTCTTTACAACATTGCATCAATTCATTGCCATTTGTGCTTTATGTTGCACAGTCATAAGTCCCGGTTTGACTTGAACATCCCTTGTAATGGGATTACGCATCATTCGCCATATAGTGAATATGTGCATATTATATACATGTTGAAATGTTCCCTAGGGCACACGCACAAAAAAAAAAAAACTATATTTGTTAAACTATATTCAGGGGTCTGAGGTGTTCTAGGAGTATTATTAGTGTTATAGGAGATTACAGTATAGAGTTATATGCCTCTATAATCTTATCTGCAATGAGACGGTGTGGCTGCAGGCGTTAGTTCCATCCAAATAGGAGCCAGATCTAATACCCGTTTGAAGAACAAGAACAACAGGTTAAGCAGGTGGAGAGAAACCTGCAGCAGCACCGGCTCATTGCAGTTGAGATTGAAGACGCCTGGTGGGTAGGTGCATATGTCCCACATGTGACGATCAGAACATCTTAAATAGTACTTAATAATGTACATGCACTAGGACTGCCACAGGTTTGGCGTGGTAAAAGATTTTAGGTGTGTTTTTGTATTATTTAGTTTTTTCTTTGTTTTGTTTTTTGCATAAAACAATCTGGGTAAAGTATTATGAACTGATTTGTGTATTGTGCATTCTGATTCAGTTTGGCTAACCAGAGACACAATTGAATAGAGCTGCTTAAAATCTAATCAGGACACAATCCAGGAGCCAAACGCATGAAATGATCATGGTGTATCATCGTGAATAAAGCACAGTCAGGACTGGGTGATATGATGATATACTGTTAACCCTTTGAGTCTAATAGTAAGCAGGATTATAAATGTGATCTTATTTAACAAAAAGAAAAAAAACATAATTTTTGATAAGGTGATTTTTTTTTTTCTGTAAAGAGATGTTTAACATTTATCTTCAGCAGAAGTGCATTGAGAGATTAGCATTATCGAAGACAAACGTTTATTGTTTAATAAATGAATAATTATAATTGTTGATGGGGGGAGTGTGTTGCTAGGAGACATTGATTTGACATTTATTTTAAAAAGTCTCTTTTGTAAGCACTCTTGTCTTGGTACTCCTAGACATGCCGACATGCTGTACACCAGTCCGGTGTACATAATTAACATCACAGTGTGTTATTTCTTACATCATACATTATACCCTAATACTAATACACTTTTTCTGAAATTGTTACAGATGTTGTTTGTCTTCCTTGTCTTTGACTGGGTACTTAATGTTGTTCTTTTTTTTAATGTCATTTAACAATATACTTGTATGAAATAAAAGTAGCACACGGTTTTCATAGAAATCTGTCACAAAGGTCTTTTTTCAGCATTCGGGGCTTTTTTGAAGGTCTTGACATAAAATTCCCCCTATTCTAATATGTCATAATGGTATTGGTATGTCTCCTTTAAATGTGCCCACTGTGCCCATTATCTTTCTGATACACCCAGGCGGTGATGGCACAGTTGCTTGGACCGAATCATCCTTGCTTGCAACTATATTTAACAGTATTCTTATATGAATTAAAAGTAGGCCATGTTTGTCCAAGTTTTTTTGTTTTTCCCCTAACACTTTTTTAATAGTGTTTATATCATGAATAAATGTGTTTGCCTCTACAGAATGCCTGTATACATTTCCATGCCAGTGGAACTACAGGCCCGATCACTGCATGTACGGCAGCAACTGCAAGGGGGCCGAGGAGGAGGGTGTGTCTATTCTCCATGGCAACCGTGGCGTTTACCATGACGACAAGCAGCCAGCTTTTAAAGTGGTGTATGATTCTATACGCGATGTGAGTCATTCCTGTACATGCATTCGTATAAAAAGAAGTATGTGGGTGACCTTTCCCTATATAATTTTCCATTTCTATTCCATTGTCCATGTGCTAACACTCCTGATTGAGCTGAATGTGCGTAATAGGTACTTAATCAGCTCAGTCAGGTGTGAAGTGAGGAAAATGTCAATCAATCATGTAATAGTAATAGTGGATGTAATCATGCAGATACAGGTCAAGAGTTTCAGTTCATTTTTGCATCAAATAATCTCCTCCCCTTTTAGCAATCTTAAGCTGGACTTTTTTGGAAAGCCTGCGCTTACTGTAGCCTCAGATTCCTGTTCCTGCCTGACGAGAGCAGACCTTGATGTGGTCTTGTTCTGTTCAATTCAATTGAATTGAATTTTATTTGTGTAGTGCTTTTACCAAAGTTAATTTTTTCAAAGCAGTTTTACAGAATCAAAAAATTAGGGATATTAATCAGGGGGAAACAAGGACAAAAGGTGTCAATTATAATTGTCGGTTTGTCCCTGATGAGCAAGCCGAGAGCAAGGGTGGCAGAGGAAAAACTCTCTGAGATGACAATAGGAAGAATCCTTGAGAGATCAGTATGATTTTATGCATTGCGCTGCTGCCATAAGTTTGGCTAATAGGATGAATGGGTTCCTAATAAAAATGACCATGGAGGGGGTATGGCTTTTTTCAGATTTTCATAAATTTAACTTCTCTTATTACGCCCTGAAATCATTTTCTTGTTTTTCAGTATCCTGTTGGGGAAAACCTGTTCCAGTCCTTGTTTTATCCTCTCCAGAACAAATTCCTGGACACGGTTAACACACTATGTGGCAGAGTCCCTCAGGTGTTCCTGAAGCAGATCGAGAAGACCATGAAGCTTGCGTTCGAGCAAAAAGTGATCCGCCACGCACGTCCGCTACGCAGACAGCGTCGCTGAACTGCAACAGATGCAGTTTGTAAACGACAAGGGGAAGAGCTGATTCTCCAAAACCAGTGGTGTTTTTTTTAAACTGGAACATGTGCAATACCAAGAACTCGATGTGGTTTCCTGAAGAGCGCTCTATCTGGATGATGGAAAGGATGATGCAGAGCTTCTTGGATAGACTGGGTTTTAAGCAGTGGTTATTATGGAATAAATGGCAGCTTGATGAGAGGGAGTGCTCTCCAAAGAACTGAACCACTTAAGTATGAGAGGTTATAAGATTAATACCTTAAAGGTATTGGGTATATGTTGAATGAATTTAGCAGGATATTTTTGAGAGAAGTTGGTATAAGTGATGTTAAAATGTCATCTTTTTTTCTCTTACCCAGTGTAACAGAGCGACAGATTGCACGCGCACACGCACACACACGCACACACATTATATTATTAGTTTGACTCTCGTTGCAAGGAATATTAAGATAACTGCACAGACACAAAGACATGATGATGAAAATGCAACTAGGGACCAGACCGCGAGCCAGACAGAGGCAAGAGCAGGGTGGTGTAGCACTTGAATGTGCAATGTTCCTATTCAGAGATGATGTTTTAGAAGAAAGCAAATGCCAGTCATTGTTGCCTTCGGGCAGCGTTGCAGAACTGAGTGACTTTATTGCCTGATAATGGACTCCTTTTATTCATTTTAGTAGTCAGCTCATGCCTGGCTCCCTTTCAGCTAAAATCCTGGTTTGCATACTGTATATGCTTATGTCTACAAGAGAGCCCTGGTCATGTCGCAAGCCGTAAATAATGTGAAATCTGTGTACATTCCTACATATCATCTTAATAAGGTACAGACACAGCATAAAGCTTTCCATCTTTCCAACATGATAAAATTATATTCTGATAGGAACCGCTAAAAGCACAATATAGTTTTTTTTTTTTTAACTGCATTATTGTTTTTTTGTGAAATTCATGCTTCTAAAACTGGATACAAAACAAATTTGATCTCTTATAGGCTTCTACGAGGCATAAAATATGGCAGCGAAATTGCTTTTGGAAACTAATATACTGCTAATGCAGGAGCAATATTCCGAGACATTTGTGCTATTATTTCCATCTTGTGGCAAGAACCGATAAAGAACAGAAACGGTCTTATAACACACTCAGGACCATTTTTATACTCCATGCCCCTTTCAAGGTTGTTGAAAGTGTTCTGCACAGACTCGCTGATCATTAATCTTCATTCCCCTGAAGTGTGTTGCATATAGAATACGTGGATTATTGTGTATGTGTCGCATGTCTTCAAGTCAAGATCCTACCACCTCCTGATCAGGCAAGGAAACAAAACTAATGAGATCAAGCTAATGGGAAAATAATTATTTCCTATTTTGTCAAATTTGAGGAGTACATTACATTATGCAGTCCTAATTCGAACAGTAACATGAGGTGGTGAGGCTGAGCTGGTTTTAAGCTAGTAGTTGCCTGACGGAGGAAATCAAATCAAAAGAAAATTTATTACTTCATCTTTATAATAATTAGCACGGTATCTTCACTGTCATCGTGTTTTGTTTTTTTGTTTATTTTTGGAATGAAATTACGATTTGGCTTTTCGAGTTTAAACACATTTCATTGGTCTTAATTGCCTTTCATTGGTCTATATTCTTTTCTTTAAAAATTTACTGATCCACTGATACCATCCACTGATATTGGTGCAGTAGGACTTGTTCTATATTTGGCTTGCCTCATTATTACACCTACATATTCGTCTTCTGCTAGCAACAAGCTAGCTAGCTAACTCAAATAAGCGATTGAATACACTGATCAGCCATTACATTACCACAATTGGCAGGTGAATTGAATAACATTATCAATTATAGTACCATAATATAATACCAGTAAACTCTTGACAGGATCATGGCCACCCAAGTCTCATCTATGTCTGTGACCAACCTGTCTGGATTGAGCTCACAGAAAAGCCAATGCAGCATGAATCACTGAAAAGGTTTGATGATAGAAAGGTATCAGAACACCTACTGCACCACAGCCTGCTACAAATGGGGCTTTAAGGTTGTTGATCCAGGCTCTAAATTCCCAAGATCTCAATCCGATCGAGCACACATGTGTCTGATCCATTGAAGCCCCACCCTGCAACCCGCAACACTTAAAGGATCCTGGTGCCAGACACCACCGTACACCTTCAGAGGTCTTGTGGAGGCATGCCTTTAGGCGGTTTTAATGTTATGGCTGAGCCACAGCAAATGTATACAGAATAACTCAGAGGTTTGAAGTACTACTTTGTTTACTTCAGATGTTGTTTACAGTGTTGATTTGACTTCACTCCTCAAACTGGGGGAACGAACTCGTACTTAAAAAGATTACGAGTTAACGGGTATGAATTTTAAATCGAGAGGGCTGCCTAAAACGAGACGAAATGCTAGAAAATGGTGGGGGGGGGGAGTATTGTGCTTCTGTTTTAAGGAGCTAACAAGAACCGACACTCGATCGTTTTCGCTTACATTCGAAATTGTTAAAATCTTTTGTCCTGTTAAACACAATTTTTGCTAGCAAACTTTTCACAAGAAAGATGGAAATACGGTACCAACTAGCAAGCGTTTTAGCAACAGAATTACTTATATACATGTGAAAAATGTTCTTCCTTGAAATAGTTGTGCCTAGTTGGGAAGCATAGATTTCACATAAACTACAAATAAAAACATGTCAATATTGTTTACTTGTCCATATCCGAACACCAAATAACCGTTTTCATAGACTCCTGAATTGTCAAGTAACCATATTTGATATCCACTTGCAATTACATTTCAGACTTTATGTTGATCATGCTTATACATTTTTTTCTTATAATTTTAAAATCTAAAAAAAAAAAAAAAGAGGATAAAGTGTTGTAAATAATATGAGAGAAAGATAAATGTGACCATCAGCACAGAGAGCTTTTTCTTATCTGGGACTGATCATCTCAGTGTTGATGAATTGGAACATTCTGAAGCATTCAATTATGTCCTTTTTTCCCCCAGTGGTGTCAATGCATGTCAGAAATGTTATAAATTAAAACACATTCTTTTTCCTATTCTTCTTTTCAGCGTATTATATAATCAGCTATGGCTTTTTGTGTCTGGCCAGGATTATAATACAGTCTTATTAGAAAATCCAGCTCGGTCTGAAGAGCTGCCAAAACCAGGTTGTAGACTGTCTTTGCCAGCTATTAAGGAACTAGTTTTTGAACTACTGCTACTAATGCACAATCATAAGACCTTTTAAGAGAATAACACCACAGTAAGACAGTTTAAAGCTGCAGAGATGATTTCCTGGCTAGTCAGCTCAGTGATTGGTCATCCAGTGCCTTGTGAGACAACACTAGATTCTTCAGCAGCGAATGATTCTTTCCCAATAACGGCCAATTTTTAATATTGAAATTTATATTTCTTACAAAACACTTTTGTCAATTACATTGTATTTTTCAGAAAGGATACAATGTTTACGTTAAGAGCATTTAACAGACATCCTTATCCAGGTCATCCTAAAACAGTGCTTTGAAAACTATAGAATATGTTCTGTGCCATTCATTTTAACAGTTTATAATTACAGATAATGTTGTTAGATCCTGTTATCATTTGTTATTACTGCTATAAAAGGTTTTTTCTTCACTAAACACTTTCTCTCTTATGGCTCCCACTTAGAAAAACAAAAAAACATTCAGTCTGTTATTTGGAGATAACATGTTGCTGGGAGTCCAAGTGAGCAAAACTGGCTGTTCTCCACAAGTGGACCAGGTGCGATGAAAACTCTCCCTTAAGTACACTAGCCAATCACCGGCATCTGTTATCTCATTCATGAGGAACAGGGTGGATAGTGCTTTCCTTTAAGTGAAAGGAAGGCCACTTAAGCCCTGTGACTGGTTGGTTGGGCCCTTGAGCAAGGCCCTTAACCCTGTCTGCTCTAAGCATATGTATCATGGCTGACCCCAGCCCCCAAGCTGGGATATGGAAAGAACAGAATTTCACTATGGGTCATGTACAAATATTCCACTAGTGACAAATAAAGGCTTAACTTAAAGGTCAAGGCCAAATTAATGAAGAGGCCAAGACCTGACTATGGTATAAAAGGTACTCTGTAAATGTTTGAAAAGACATCTAATAAAAGAATTACTGTGCAACATCATGTAAGGCAATAGTAAATTGACAGTTTTATAATGAAATGTAAGTACATGTCTTTTCCTTCCTTTCAGATTGAAATATAGCCAGCTTTAATCATGCTCTGAAGTGAGAATTCCAAAGAAATTTCTGATTGTCAAAGAAGCCAGATTGTTGGTCTGTCTGAAGGTGGACTATTCAACAGACCAATAGCTAGGAATCTTGAAATAGCCCTTTCTTCTGTTGGCAGAATTTTAGTTTAAAGTAAATGATAAAAATAATGGAGGGGTCATGTGAAAAAGCTCTAACACACTGAGCTTCCGTTGTCCACTGTGTTTGTTAAGGCTATAAATTACTGAGGGAGGAAGGATGGTGGTTCAAGCCCCAGCTCCATTAAGTTGCTGCTGTTGGGCAAAGTCCTTAACCCTGTCTGCTCCAGGGGCACTGTATCATGGCTGACCATGTGTTCTGATCCTAAATTACTAACAAGCTGGGATATGTAATGAAAAGAATTTCACTATTTGGATGTATGTGTGACAAATAAAGGCTTAGCTTAACTCTGTTAAGGAAAAACAGTAATGACATTTTTTATATATATATATAGTGGCTTGCAAAAGTATTCGCCCCCTTGAACTTTTTCACAGTTTGTCACAGAAATGGAAGAAGTATGGCACAACTGTAAACCTACCAAGACAAGGCCATCCACCTAAACTCACAGGCCGAACAAGGAGAGCGCTGATCAGAAATGCAGCCAAGAGGCCCATGGTGACTCTGGACG
>JAOVVA010000017.1:6518904-6530707 GCA_028565275.1 Leiocassis micropogon | reverse complement strand
TGGTCTTTCACGTGGAATTCCAATAACATTGATTCATGTTTGTGGCTGTAATGTGACAAAATGTGGAAAAGTTCAAGTGGGCCGAATACTTTTGCAAGCCACTGTAAATAAACAAAATAGTAGAAACTAAAACTATATCGCATGTAACTTACATAATTGTAAAATTCTAACAATTTTAACAGTTTTTTTTAAATATGTTTAAATTACCTTATAATGTCATTTTAATACAAGAAAGAGAGGCCTTTACCATTCTTAAATGTGATGTGCGACTGAAAATCATACCTGGGCTACAAGTGTATTGCTGGCATATATCTATTTTATCACGTTGGCATATATCTGAAACAACAGGAGCTAGAAACTTCGTAGCGCGGGCGCATTGATATGTGACGTAATCTGTAAAGGAAAACATTCGCTAACGCGTTTGAATGAAAAGGCTCGGCGGCTTTTCTTTGAAGATAGCGATTGCGTAATGGGGGGCAATCCGCGGCAGGGGGCGTTTTAGGGCATAACACCGGAACTACTGTCGGAGCCGCAACGCCTTGTGACCAATCAGATTTAAGCATCCGACGGCGCTGTGGTGTAATGGTTTAATTAGTAACGGGGCACACACTGTTTGAATGATAATCATCCCAGAACACTAGCGAGTGTTTGATCAATCAGTAAACCCGTTGAAGATCACGCCGCACTGTTAATGAGAGGAGGGCAGGTCACGGTGTAGTGTGCGGACTACAACACCGGCGGCTTTCCACGTTTGACGTCACGCGCGCCATATTGATTTTTTTTTTTCCTCTTTCCCCTTCAACTGTAGCCATTAGCACGCCGCTTCGTGGTGGATTAACACGCTCGGAAACATGGAAATTGACTCCCTTCTTGAGGCTCTAAAAGGTTCTTCTTCTTTACTGTATTTTCTAGTGAGGGTTAAGGTTATGGAGGCAGACCGGCGGCGAAGAGACCCAGCGCTAGAGGCTTTAACGTTAACGAAAGCGGTGTGTTAGCTCCTCAAACCTTCGCGTTAGCACGACAACTTAGCTCGCTCGTTAGCGCTCGCCGCCGACTCGTTTTTTCTTTCTTTTTCGGGTTGGGATTTGAGTCGTCGATTTGTCATGAGTTAAACTGCGAATTGTGGTATAAGTAGGTTAGTTTTGTTTGGTTTTCGCCTTATGGGTTTAAAGACTTTGTGTAAGGTTAGCGCTTAGCTGCTACCTGGTAGCTGTTCCGGTCTAAAGCCAAGTCCTGAGCCGCGAGTTCGAGCTAGCTGCGCATTACGCGCCTCAGAGTAATGCTTACTATAATGTCCTGAGTACTGGCGGGTTTTTAAACTTCATGTTCTCACGCTGTGTCCGCGTTGTCTTCTTTAAGTTATAGACATGGTGTAGTCTTAAAGTCTATGAAGTTTCAAATCAGTGAAGCTAATAATTAGTGATTAACTTTCCTTATTAATAAGGTAAAAGCAGTAAAGCTGGTTATCTATAAATGGTCAATATTTAATAGCTTTAGATCTGTTCTTGTCAGGATGGATAACCCAAAAGTGTGTACTGTTTACAACTCCTGATTATTTTCTCAGTATACACTGTAGTGTAAATTACGATCCTGTTGTTGACCTGCTGTCCTGTGTTTCTCTCTTGTCCTCAGATTTCGAGAAGAAAGGGAAAAAGGAAGTGTCTCCAGTGTTGGACCAGTTTCTGAGTCATGTCGCTAAGACCGGAGAGACCATGTAAGTCATGTGGATGAGCTCCGCTTAACTTTCTGTACACACGCCTTGTTTAGAAATAGTGTAAGTTGTAATGTCATATGTGGAATGTTTGATCAATCAGTAAACCCTTTTCTGTTTAGGGTCTCATGGTCGCAGTTTAAAAGCTACTTTCTGTTTAAACTGGAGAAGGTGATGGAGGACTTTCATGCTTCAGCGCCAGAGCAGAGAGGACCAGCGAACCCTAACGTGGAGTCCGTCCCGTTTGAGGAGATGAAGGAGAGAATCTTGAAGATTGTCAATGGATACAACGGGTGAGCTTTATACAGGGTTTGACAAATTATGTATCCATTGAAAATTCCAATGCGACAACCCGGAATGTGAAACCTTATTAACTCATTTTAAACATCGGAGCTAATGTAGTTTAACCAAGTTAAATGCAATAATACACACCAAAGCAAACAAGTACATTGCCGGGCCAAAAAAAAAAAGCCGCACTTTTGTACTTCACCTTAAGCTTTGATTACAGCACACAATTTAGTGTCCAGTTTGTGTGAAAATGATTCCTCATGCTCTCAGAACACAATTTGAGTCTTGGAAGGGGAAAAAAAATCCACTGATGTTATACCCTGGTTATTCAGCACATTCAAGTCCCCACATTTCTTGCCCAAAGTTGATGACTCGGCACCATCCTTACAGGTTTTGATGTGTTGAAAGGTTAACTCGGTTCCAGTAAGTTTAAAGCTCCTTAGTTGTTTTCTTTTCTCGATGCAGCCCAATAATTTGACACTGTTTAAATGTCAACGACTGTTTTGGCCAGGCAGTGTATAATAGTGTTTTTTCTTATGTTAGTTATAACATATATAATAGTTTCTTATGCGGAATATCAGGATGGTGCCCTTGACAAAAGTCAGGAAGTCTCTGGCCAAGATTTTGGCTATGGGATTTGACCGTGTGTTCAGAACAATCTGGTCAGCGTCTCTGTTTTCATCTTAATGTTTGTCTGTGAAGCGATTTACTCAAAAACCAATAGCTCATGACACAAAATCTGTTTTCCACCATGTCTGGACTACTGATTTGTATCTGCGTATTATATTGAGCTCTCATCTGATCATTCACAAGGTTAAAACCAGCAGTTGCCTCAAATTGTCTTAATTCGTGCTGCCAAAACAGCTTTGACACATCAAGGTATGGACTCCACAAAACCTCTGAAGGTGTGTTGTGGTCTCTGGCACCAAGACATGTACAGCAGATCCCAATTGAATGTGTTGGGATACATTATTCTGATTAAAGAGAATACCTTGGTCATGAAGAGGTGTACTTGGTCTGCAGTAGTGTTAATGTAATTGGTACGTGTCAAAGTAACATCCTTTTGTTTCCAAGCAGGACATTTTTCAGGGTATCATAGTGTCATGGCCGGCTTGCTGTTTTCCCCAAAGTGCCATCAGGTGCAACTGCTTCCCCAGGAAAGCAAAACAGACATCCCCGGCCATCTAAATGGGGTAAAGGAAAACATGATTTATCAGACCAGGCCACCTTCCTCCACTTCTTTATTATCCACTTCTGAAGAGGGTTCAGCATGGACACCCTGACTATTCTACGGTTAACAGCCCCTTCCAAATATGTTCTGACATCTTTCAATCACAACTGACGTTTATCTTTTTTTAATCAGTTTGTGCTACAGTAGCTCTTTTATGGTGTCAGACGAGACGTACTAGCTGTCGCTCCCCATGCGCATCAGCGAGCCTTGGGCACCCATAACCTTGTTTTCAGTTTACTGAACCACTTTTGGAAGGTACTAACCACTGCAACCCAAGAACATCCCACAAGACTTGCCATCTTGGAAGTCTTTTAACTATCATAATTTCACCCTTGCCAAATTCGCTCAGATCCTTGCCTGTTTTCAAGTTCACACCACTTGACAGGTGGCACTACAACGAGATAATATTCACATCACCTGTCAGTGTTTTCAATGTTATGGATGATGTAATGGTGTTTGTAAAAATGAATCTGATATGTTTTAAATGTGGAAGCTCTAATAAGCATTTTTTTTTAATCATTAATCCTCTAGTCTTTTGGTGATTGTGCTGGTGATGTTTTTTGTTTAGTTTTTGACTTGCTTTGACCTTAGGCAAAAAAAGACGCGTGCAAGACTTTTTAAATTTCACATTGGATGTCTTTTTAATAGATTTTATGTCCATGTCATTCCTGAATCACTTCCATTTTCAATGCATTTTTCTTGGACCTGACTTTCCTTCCCCCCAAGCCTGTAACCTCCCCCCACAAACCCAGTTTTAAATCAACCATGTCAAGATGTAAATAATCAAAAAGATGTAATCCTATTTGCTTATTCTGCATTCTCTACTGTTCATGAATGAGCCTTCATCATGATTTTCCAGGAAATTGTACTAGGTCTTGACCTGACTGTATTTGTATTTCTTGTATTTTAACTCTGCTCTGTGTTTAAACTTAACATTTTTTTTAATAATCTTTGAATTCTTGCTTTAAAGTGCAGGTATGAAGGGGGTTATGGAGAAGGGTAGTTCAGGCTTAACATTGTGAAAGTGCACTATTAACAGCCTGAAGATTAATCGTATGGTTGAAAGGAGACTGTTATAAATAGATTGGTTTACTATATAAAAAAAAATAGTATGTGTATTTGATGTGGCACTTTTTTCACGGCCCAGTCTTTTACTTACAGGCAGCGCCCCCTGTTGGTGACCAGACAGATTGTTTTTGCTCATGATTGGCACTGCACAAAGGCAGAGCTCTCAGTCAGCAATTCAGCTCCATAACATGCTTGCTTTTCTTTTTTTTCGTGTGTGTGTAAGGAAAGATATTTCTTTATATGGGAAATTCGACAGCACACATGCTTATAATTACATATATGCTCTACTTTTCTTTCCTAGGATTCCATTCACTATCCAGCGCTTGTGCGAACTCCTCACAGATCCCAAGAGGAACTACACAGGAACGGAGAAATTTCTCAGAGGGGTTGAGAAGGTAAGAACATATGTTAATACTAAATTCAAAAGGTTCTGAGTAGTACAGCGTCACACATCGAGGTCTTTAACTCAAACTTAAATAAACGTTCTCCATTATTTTTATTTATTTATTTTTACTTTCAGTAGTGTAATGTTTTCATTATTTACAGACATTCCAGATGATTAAGTCTAGTTTAGGACACATTCAGGAACTATTAATCCAGTCTGAAATATGGCCTCCACTTGCTCTGACAAATGTGCTACATGACAAGTTTACCTTTTAATGATTTAAATAGTGTAGACACAAACAACTCTTTGCAAAAAACGCTATTTTTCCCCCACAGAAAACCTTTCTGTACGTCCACACACTTGTTTGTTTGTTTGTGTCATGTAAAGTTACTACTGAAGCTCTAATATTTTGGAACAAGTTGTGAGTTACATTAGGTACTGCATCAAAATTAATCAAAACCATTTGACCAATCGGGCTTAAAAAATTACTGTGGTTGTGTAAATTGTTGCTTGATAAGCCCCTTTATCTTTAGCCCACATTGTTCTTGTTAATCTTTGTTTCTCTGTGGAGTCTAGGCACTACTTGACCTAAATTCAGCTTGCCCGACAGCTTTAAAATGTAAAACTTGTCATTTCTAATTATAAAGCATGCACAATTCCTGATATTTAGAGCATATATTATCAGAAGCTAAACAGAACCCAAATAATTTGCCTTCCAAGGAGAGAGAGGTCTGTCAGTCTTGAAGTTTACCACTAGTTATTTTTTCTAAAATTGTTTGACATGTAAATATTGTTTGCTGTATAGAATGTGCAGGAAAAGGTTTTGACTGACTTGTAGCGTTGCACCATGGTATTTTTACACTTTCTTTTTTTCCCCCTCCCAGAATGTAATGGTTGTCAGCTGTGTGTATCCCACCTCTGAGTAAGTACTATTGATTTATGTCAAATCATTTTATTAGCTCTGCTCATGTACAGTACAGATTGATGATAATTGATGGCAATTGTTACATTCTCAGGAAAAATGGATGTACTGGTGTTAACAGAATGAATGGAGTCATGTTGCCAGGTAGCACGTCCATATTCACAGAAAGGTAAATTAGGTTATCGTTAAGGATCCATATATTATTCTACCAATAGAAATATGACTACTGCTGTTACATCCGTTTGCTTAAATCCACTTTCTCTCATAACCTGTTCCTCAGGAAAGTGAATGGGCCTGGAACACCCCGGCCGATGAACAGACTGAAAATTTCCCCATCTAGCTCACTGGCCACAAACGGTCTGCTGGACAGCACCGAAAACAAAGACTCAAACACAACCGTGGGCCACAGCAAACCTGTTGGGTAAACTTTACCTACTCTGACCTATTAGTCATATTTGTTTAAAGAACTCTACTTGTTAATATTCAGCTTGTTTTAGCTTTAGACTATAGGCTTCAAGGTGCATAAGATGAGTAACGCACACTAAGTCTTATGTTCTTTTCTATGTTGAAATTAAGACACTTGATGGGTGTCATTTTGGGTGAAATTGAGAAATATGCAGAACTATGCAAAAGTGTTTACATTTTATTAATTCAGAACTAAATACTGATTCACAAACATTGGTATTCCAGAAGAAAAAAAATATTTTCTTTAGGCCAGAAAAGAAAGTAGCATATTGTGTAAAAGACCACTTTTCAGACAAAAATAAGCTTCTGAATTTGGCATCCATGAAAAAACAACAACTAGGTGTAACAAAGTCCTCAGAAGGACTGTGGCTGGTTCTGCTGGATGTTGAGTAAAACTAAGCAGCTGATTTTATTCTAAAACTGCACACATTGTGCCCGAGACTATATTATAAGCAAAGAGTCATCACATTTTTGGCTTTGGTTTATTAATCACTGTTTACTGCTATTTATAGTACTTTTTTTTTAAAATGTAGAGCCTTTTCTGAAAGCTTTCATGCTCTACAGCAGTTACTTGCATGTGTCTAAGATTTTAGCATAGTACTTAATGTTAAACGGAAACTCCTGATGAACTGTTTACTGCTAAAAGGACACATTAATTCTTTTTTTTTTTTTTTAATCAGTGGTTGCTCTTTTAACAAGTGGAGCCACTTGTTAAGGCTCTGGGTTACTGATAAGAATGTCAGGGGTTTAAGTCCCAGCACCACCAAGTTGCCACTTTTGATCCGTTGAGCAAGGCTCTTAATTCTATATGCTCTGGGGAGCTGTAGCCTGGCTGACCCTGTGCTCTGACCCCACTGTCCTAACTGCGATATGGAAATAATTAAAAAAAAAATCTAAATTACTTGTTTTATTAAATAATTTGTTTAGAACAATAAGAATATATGGGGGGCGGGGATAAGTTTGCATGATTTTACCACTTATTGCACTCACTGAAATAAGCAGAGCAGTATGTGGGACGTGACAAAATTACATACACGCAATCAACGAAAATAGTATAAAATAAGAGGAAACACATTTTAATAGATTTATAATTGTGCTCGTTTTGTTTGGTTTTATTTTCAATTTGACCTCAGAATTTCATTAGTTTGCAATATCTTTATGATATCTGGATAGTTATGATGAGGATACCAAAGGCACTTTATATTGATATTAACGTAACTACTCCAGAATTCAGTATTAGTGTTGAGTATTAGTGGTAGGCTAAACCCAACCTGTCTCAATTACGTTAAAGCTAATGCTTTAGCTAGGTAGCAGATAGCAACCGGTAACATGTATAAAAATGTTATATAAAAATTTTATATTTTGTCACATGCAGCTTTAGTTACTGTTTAGCTGCAAGAGAGCAATCACAGATTAGGAACACAGTATATGTGATTGGGGACAGGATATGAAAACTGCAGTTGACAATGTTCAAGACACCGACAGCACATGGAAATAGTCACAGGACACCGGCAACGCAGACAGGTAGTCACAAGACACAGGACGATTCAGGGAAGCATGCACATGACGCAGGGACAAGAAACGGACAACACAGGGAGCCTGAGGTAGAAAAGTTCTATGTGTTCTTAAAGCCCATAAGTGTTGGAGAGAGCAGTTCTAAGATCTACAAAAGCAAGAAAAGGGAGATGAACTCTGATAACTGGAAGTAAAACAGACTATGTA
This sequence comes from Leiocassis micropogon, assembly GCA_028565275.1. Taxonomy (NCBI): domain Eukaryota; kingdom Metazoa; phylum Chordata; class Actinopteri; order Siluriformes; family Bagridae; genus Leiocassis; species Leiocassis micropogon. Next base: position 6,522,915 of record JAOVVA010000017.1, on the reverse strand, counting down.
ACACAGGGCAAAGATGTGTTAATTCAAAAACCATTCATGTACCAGGATGAGTCAGAGCTGAACATCCTGTGCAACCAACATTTGCCACATTTCAGAGAGGGAAATAAATTTATCAGTTCTGGAAAATGTGGGATGTGACGAATTAAACATTGTATTGGCTATTTAATATTGTTCTGTAGCTTAATTTCAGTAGGCAATGGCTAAATGTTGTAATGTAGTTGTTCATATTTAGTCCATGTAAGATGATAAACCTGATGTTCAGTATAATTTAGTTAATTTTTGTTATTGGTGTGAAGATGATAACCTATATTTAATCATATCTGGTCAAATGTTGGCTGAATTCATTCGGTGGACTTTCAGAAGTTGTGTGCGTGTGTGTTTCAGTGATGTGTCAGGTCTTGGGTCACCCTTGAATAGCTGCATAAAGAACAAGCATGCAGGAGAGGAAGAAGACTCTGAGGAAGAGCAACAGGAGGTTAAGAAGCTCAAGTTCAGTGACGAAGCAGGTGAGGAGGACGAGGAAGAAGACACTGAAGTTGAATCAGATGACAAGACCGTTCAATCTGAGGGGATGTCCGATGTGTCAGAAAGCGCTGAGTCACCATCCTCCATGATGGAGGAGAAAGATGAAGGGCACGAGGAAGAGCGGGAGGATGCCATTTCAACGGCAGCTTGTGAGGACCAAGGTAATGCCTGAAAATGTTCTATAGGAAATGTTTCTGTAGAAGTAGACCATGTTTTTGCTTTATCCTAGTCTATTAATAGTCAATTAATCTTAATGCCGTTTAAAGGTAATGCTTAAACACAATCCCGTTATTTTTACACAAGATAAGCTGTATGTTAAGTGGCTGAAACTCTAATCAAGGATGGAGACAATATGAAACAAGATTTTTTTAAATACAGATTTATCAGCTAGAAATACCAAGTTATTTTTATTTTTAAAAAATAATTCATTTAAAGGTCAGATTGATACATTATTAAAATAGTCCTGTTGTGTTACTGAATTTCTGAATGTTTATCAAGTTTTTTTCTTATACATTTTTTTTTCTATCACTTAATTTCTATCGCTTGTGCCTAAAAACAAAGTACATGTCTGTGTTCAGAGCCTGATTCCGAATTCTTTGTCTCCGCAGAGCCGTCCAGTACTCAGTCCGAATCTGCAGAGCGGGAAGTTCCTTCCGGCTCCGCCCAGGAACCCAGTGACATGGACCAGTCAGAGCAGACAGCTCCTGCTTCCAGCCCTGAGAGGCAGGATGTGGGAGAGGAGTCTAGCGAGCCAGACAGTAGTAGTAGTAGCAGCAGCAGCAGCAGTAATGAGCCTACTGCCGGCCCTGCCGCCTCTTCTGACTCCACCCCCAGTGGTGCAGACTCGCCCACAGAGGGCAGTGTGGAGTTGGGGGATCTAGACTTAGAAAACACAGAAGAGCCTATGGAGCAGGATTAAAAAGCTTCTGAAACACAGACTTTGTAGCATAAACAACAACAACCAGCGTGTGAAGATTTGATAACACACTAACAGGACAGGCTCTTTTAACTAGGACCACCGACAGCCTTTTGGTCCAGCATCACTTACTTTTTCCAGCTCTCTTACCTGTTATGGGTGGACACACTATGCTGGTGTACATATGTGATGTTTTTTGTTTGTTTGTTCACTTTCTTTTTAGTTTTGTATTGAAGGTTTTAGACTGGAAGTTTATTTTCTATTATACCCCCGTCACCTAAGTACCACTGAATGCAGCTGGTCTTTAAAGGCATTTCCTCCTCTGTTATTGTAGAGTCGAGGGATGATGATGATGATCTCTCTCTTTTGGTTCTTTTTTTTTTGTTTTGTTTTTTTGGCAATTCAGTTACACAGACTTGTTCTAGAACAGTAGTTTTCTGCTTGCTTTTGCAGTTTCTCCAAAGACCCATCAGTTATTAGAGTTAGATGCAAGGGCCATATATATATAAATAAATAAAATATATTTTTCTCTTTTTTTTCCCCCTCTTTCTCGTATATAGTTTGGGTTGTCAGTTAGGAGTTGTTACAAGTCTGTGTATGGACCCATGTAGGAAGTATGATCAGATGGGTATTGTTTTGTCCATTGAACACATGCCCCCTCCCTCACAATGTTCTCGCTTTCCCTTATTAAACTCTCGTTGTGGCACTCAAGACTGCAATGAAGGAAGGAGTTTCATATAAAAGGTACATGTACTTAATGGAAACTATTTCAAACTGATGACCATTTTTGGTTTACAAAAAAATAATTTATACGAACATTTCAGTGAATATTTTTTTTTCTGTTGAAATTTCTCTCTCCATTTTTTTTTTGTTTTTTTAAGCCAGTCTGAGAATTAGTCAGATGAGCTAAAACTGTTTGTGAAAGTGGGAGCGTGTGAGAGGCGCTCGTGTCTATATCACGCTGTCTCACCAGTTACAACTGACTGCCTCTACTGCACCTGTACTGTTTTGATATTTAGAATTTTTAAATTTCTGTAGTTTTGTAGAGCATTGTGTTCACTGCTGTTTGTGGATCCATATTATTGTAAGATCTTTCTGTGTATACTGAATGCTTGTGCTTTCAATGCAGTATTCAGGTGAAGCAATAAATGTTCTGATTTTAAATGTGCAAATGAGGTGTTTTTTTTGTTTTTTTTTAATTATCTAAGAGTTTCTAAATTTTATTGTACATAACTTCTGTTATCTTTGTAAGCAGTGAACAGGAACTTCATCTGCTGCACTACACACATACATGGAGTGAAGTAGTAATGACATCTCATGCAGACTGGTCCAAATATTACCACGCTCTTCTGTATAAAAAAAAAAAAAAACACATTTGTTCATAAGCTAATATTGCATTCAAGTTCATTTTGTATACACTTACATTGTACATTAAAAACATGGCCATTTAAAATGTTGTCCTGCTCAGTCATGATTTAATCACTTGCGCTCTCTTTACTTAGCTATTTGTCTATATGTTGCATATAAAGGTTGGTCCAAAAGGTGTCGTTAGTAATTACGGTTTGTGTGTATATATATGCTGAATACAAGATTTGATGTTTCAGAACAGCTGTTACATGCTGAGATTTGGTACTATTCAATCATGTATTGTTTTGAAACCATGTTAGATCTAAAATAAAATATCACTGGGGGCAGGGGAAATATGCATATGAATCCAGATCTTTGGGTGTCGTTTTAGTAACAAGTTAATATTTTGCCCTCTTGTTCTGTTTCGTGTTGGTATAGGAAATGCTATAGTACGATGTAGGGACCCATTTTCTTAAAGGCTGCTTTGTAAAAATGTCTACAGCTGAAAATCTCTTTACTTCATAACGTTGCATGCAAAAACAAAATGAGAACCAATAACTTTAGCTGACTAGCCAGTTAAATGCCATCATTAATACTGTAACTAACTTGCCAAAATTAATCTTATTCAAAAACATTGAAAATTGACCTTAATATTTAATGCTAAAAGATAGGAAAAACATTTTACTCAAACTATTTTGAGATTCACAAGGAGTGGACTGTAACTGTCGCATTCCTTGTGTCAAGCCACTATTGAACCAGATGTCAGAGGCGTCTTACCTGGACTAAGGACCAAAAGAACTGGACTGTTGCTCAATGGGCCAAAGTCTTCTTTTCCTCTTAAATTGTGTGTCATGTCATCTGCTGTTGTTGGTCCACTGTGTTTCATCAGGTCCAAGGTCAGCACAGCCATCTGCCAGGAAGTTTTAGAGTACTTCATTTTTCTCTCTGGTGACCAGCTTTATGGAGATGCAGATTTTATTTTCTAGCAGGACTTGGCACCTGCCCACACTGCCAAAAGTACTAATACCTGGTTTAAGGACCTTGGTATCCCTGTGCTTGATTGGCCAGCAAACTTGCCCAACTTAAACCACAGACAATCTATGGGGTATTGTGACATATTGGGACATACAGTTGTGTACAAAATAATAGTGTGTTGAAAAAAGTGAGTAAAGCTCCATATCCATATAATAACTTTTAATTTAAATCACACAAATGCATTGGAC
>JAOVVA010000017.1:6453063-6490018 GCA_028565275.1 Leiocassis micropogon | reverse complement strand
GGAATTAAGTGGGGGGTGGGTGGGGGGGTGTCGAGAACCAGATTTCTTTAGCCGAGCAATTTTAGGTCCAGTGAAATATGGTGCCACACTGGGAGATTAAGTGAGCGCAGTATGTTATCCTGCCGAGATTAATATGCGCAACAAGCCAATAGTGGGAGCAGAGAGTTAATTACAAAGAAGTAGGACGTGCAAGAAGACAGACAATATTTTTCAATTTGACTTGTTGTCAGCGGCTTGCTTAAGTGCCTAATTAACTAATCAGGAACCATGAGGGTGAATTGGACCATAAACAATACGACTGTAAAATTTAGAAATGAAAGTTAACAGTAAAAAAAAAAAAAAAAACCTTGCACTCAGAAAAGTAATAAATATAATTCATAGGCATGGCATATCATAAAAAGTGTAGCCACTGAACAGTTATGAATTAGTACTAAAACCACAGCTGCATGCTGCTACTGCAGGTCACAGCTTGTGATCTGACTGTTATTAGTGCATTAAGCTCAGAAGTTTAAGTGAAACTGGTGTTATATAAAAGCAATCAAAATTGTTGAATTTTGATGAATGTCCTAAAAATTGTATCTTAGAATGTAATCCACAGTGTATACAGATCTAATGGGAATATACACTGTTAAAGTAAGAAGTATTTAAGGCTATGCATCGGCCAAATCCCAGAAAAAGTAGGTTGTGGATTTCAGCAAGCTGAAAGAGTACCTTAGCTAGTTTAATCAAGGTACTATGGAGCCAGAGGCTATTTTAGCACTACTGCTAACTGGATATTAAACCCAGGGTCAGCTACCTCTCTTATCACAGCACTAGCAGAGCTTTTCCCTTGGCGCTTCACCATCCTCAGCAATCCGGACGCGTTCGTCTGTGAATCCTGGATGAGAGACAGCTTTGATGCTATCTGCACCTTGGGAATTTCTACATCCGTGAACAACTCGGTTTTACAGCTGAGCAAAAGCGCGAATGCACGTTCCGCCGATGACGAAACCGACATGAATTCATAAGAAACTGACATGCAACAAACATTTTGTGTAATTCATCTCGACGTTAATATAATACAGTGGAACTCGGCGCTTCTTACGTGTACAGGATTGGCTTTGTGATGAGAATAAACACACATTTTATCTGACATCTGTCATAACAAAGATGTCTGCATGAAAGCCAGATAAACAAACTCTCTCCCGAGGCATCTAAGCATTGTCTACAACCATCTTTAGAAATGAGTTGTATCCTTAACCGTGCCTATAAAACTCTCAGTAAGGGGATATTTACAGTAAAGACATTATTACAGTAATAACAGTACTAGATTGTCAAGGAGACAACAAAGAGAAAACTCACTAAGAAATCGTGCACTCTTCTCTCTCAAGATCCAGAAAGTAATAACTCTGGGAGACAAATCATCATGGATCAATCAGTAACAACAATCATAATTAAAAAGAAAAAGAATGCAGGTGCATAATACACTGTTTGGAAATTAAGGCCAAGTTAAACCAATAATCTAAAAACATTAAATGAGATTTAAATCTGCTAAATTCTCAAACAAACTGCCACAAGACTCATTCATCCATTCTTCGACAATTAATTTGTACTATCCCGTTCGCCCTCTATCCACTTTTTTAAAGTCTTCCTTTGTGCTTTTATTCCATGCAAGACCCTCCCTTTCCTCCCCCGTGTTATAAAAAAAAGTCACTCCTCTGGCTGTCCGCAGCTCCCTGCAAGACCTCCCTAGGAATCTCTTCCCTCTCTAGAACTCATGACCCCTGAGACAAAGCATTGGCCATGCACAGCCTCAGTTCCACACCCAGCATCCTCCCTTCTCCAGCTCCTTAACAGAGAATACACTCTACCAGAACTCTCACCTTTGACACAGACTACAATGGCTGGAAGCAGTAGCCTCCAGTCTCTCGCAACCCTGTTGAACTACAGAGATGGTCACCCCCCGGAGGACACTAGTAATGACATAGCTGCTCAAACAACCTTTCATTAACGGGAACGTTACACTGACAAACTGCTTAAAATCGCTTACGGAACGACCTTTTTTCTATGTCTTGGCGTTCTGCTTAATCTTACATGTCGTAGGCTGTTAATGCCTCAGAGGATTGTTTTATGTTAAATCAGGCAGCTGGCTAAATGTTAATATTCAGCCAAGTCCTTGGTAATGGCAGAAGGCCACAGCATGCACTCTTGGGCTGGAATAATAATGAGCAATAATGATGTGTGATAATAATGAGCAATAAAACACTGCTTTGCATTTCCAGTGCTGCACAGTTAGCAAAAGGCTGATCTTGAATGAACAGTCAAACTGAATCAGTGGTGTGATGCTTTACGCCATGATGTGTTTGGAGCAACTAGTCTAAGCAATAGACGGTAAGTATTGATCAGTACACTGTTTCATTCTACACACTCATTTAAGTGATGTGGTAGAATGTAAGCTCTTCTGAACTGAGGTTTGAAGTCACCCACATTTCTAATGCTTCCGAATCAAATGCTTCAAGATTATTAATCAAAAAGAGGAAAAGAGAAGGAAAATGTTTTCTAGGTCTGGACAGAGTTGAACGACTCAGGAAGAGCCTGGAGGAATGGACTACCAAACAGTCTTGTTAAAGGGGAGTTCGGTCTATAGTTGTGTTATTCGCTTTTTTTCTTACATGCTTAGCAGTCTGGTCACAAGAACAAACCCACCAGAACTAGTGTTAGAGTTTTAGTCCTTTTTTTCGAGTGGTCAGGGGATGCCAATGGTGGCGAGGGGCGCTTCTTTGGACGGTGTGAGACCAAGCAACTTTTCTTCTCCAGTGGTATGCATTCTTGATGTGGATTAAGCAGCAAAGACTGATCGCTTGTAATAGGCATAAGCTGCTTGGAAAAATACAGCACTATTTATTTCCACCTAATCTTGTCTAAGCATGGGACATTGTACTTTTTTTCCTAAGAAGAACGACAAAAGGAAAACGGTCACTTCCTCCAAGCGCTCCTTAGTCTTTCTGTATGGCTTAATAAGCACTGATTCAGGTGTTTGTGGAAAAACTTTCCCACGCTCAGACGAAAAAAATAAAAATAAAGACATGGTGTATAATACAGAGTGCGATTGCATGTGATTAATATTAAATAACACAAAGTATCGATCATTCTTAATTATCACTATAACTAACGACGACTCCTTGGACTGAGTGGCAGAAAGTGGTTTAATCCACATCTTTTGATTATCTCTATCACCAGTCGTGAGCATAAACACCACTGGTCTCCTTTTAGTGGATATTTTATTCAAGTTGCTTGAAGGTAACAAGAAAAAATCATAAAGTCCTACACTGAAAGATGCTGTATTATATTTAGTTAAACAGCAGTAATCCAGCATCATAATGCAGCCTGAAGGAAAAGGGAAAAAAGCCATGCAGCTAGAGTGCGAGGCTTTGTAGTTCAGGAGAAAGGGAAGATTGAGTCATTTTGTCAGTAATGGTGAGAAAAGGGCAGAAGCTTGCACCTACATCAACCTTAATTAGAAGCGTTTTCTCCTGCTGCTAGCTTGATTAATGGCACTTAAAAACACAGAACTAGAACAGACTAGATCTCAACGAAACAGAGAGAAGGACTTGCCATTATCTAAACCCGCTTTAACGCTGAAAAGCAACAAATAGTGCAGTTTGAGTTATATGCGTGTTAGCGCATTAGAATTAGAATTATGAATTGTAATTCTGTTAACCATTTATACATTATATGATCAAAGGTTTGTTTGATGGACCTGACCCAAACTGTTGGGACACAAATGTTATAGAATAGAATATTATAGAAGGTCTTCGTACATTATGCTGCAGAAATACCTCGTCCATGCTGGAGTAGAAGTTCTCGATTGGCCTGCACAGCACCTTGACCAAAACCCCACTAAACATCTTAGTCTTAGATGATTTGAAAGGCAAACTGTACCCCAAGTTCTCTTCCGACATCAGTTCCCATTCTCAGTAATCCTCTTGGGGCTGAATAAGCACAAATCCCCGTAGCCATAATATTAAAAATAGTGGAACGTCTGTGTGTGTGAAGCTTGCATGCTTGCGTGCTTGGTGGGTTTCCTCTGAGTACTCGTTTCCTCCCACAGACCTGCACTTTCTAATAACCTGAAGTGTGTCCAAGTGTGTGTCAGTATGTGTGTGTGCTTATGTGTCTGTGTGGCTTTCCATGCATTGGCACCCTGTCCAGTGTGTACCCCACCTAATGCCCTGCGTCCTCTGGGATAGGATCCAGGCCACCTGACCCTGCACAGGAGAAGTGGCATAGAGCATGAGTAATAGAGGGTGTAAGGGTTTCCTATTATAAGACAAAAAACAATGACGCAATATAGAGCAGCTCAATGTCAAACTAAAGGTAATTTACTGACTGTTACAAAAAAAAAAAAAATCCTTAAAAGCCTCAAATTTTACTCTTACTTTAACAGGTTAACAAAGCTCTCAGAGTGTGTGTGTGTGTGTGTGTGTGTGTGTGTGTGTGTGTAAATGCTTCAGCTGAGATTGCCCTCAGATAAGGCAGTTAATCATACTTAATCATCCTCGGCCCGAATGCACAATTTCAGTGTCAATGCATTAAGCTATTGCTGAGCCACTTGACACCAGGGAACAGCGGAGCTGAGAAACATGCCAGGGGAAGGGCTACAGGAACTTCTTATATGAGGTCACAATAGGGGAAAAACATTATGGGCATTTTTAAACGCTGGCAAATACAAAAATGGAGAAAGTACAGAAAGCACTTATAATAATAGCCTAGTGAACATTGCATTTTGTTAAAACCCTTTTTAGTCAGATTTATTATTAGTCACATGAAAAATGTGAATATTTTACTACAGACAAGAAAATTACCTATTGTAATCAGCACATTAAAATATAAACCTGTGATCTGAACGAGCAGCTGCAGTTCTGTCAGAGCTGCTGTTATCAAAATTTAATTAACGCTCTCTGACCTGGTCAGCACTGAGAATTTAACAGCGCTGTGGTGCAAGTCATTATAAAAGGACGAATCCAAATGATTGTTCCGAGTATTTTCCGGGAGCTGATGATATCGTGCAGGTTGTCCACTGCCTACTTAATTATTTTGTTCTTGAGCTCCTGCTCTTGAGTACTCCCTCAGCGCCTAATCTACCTGCCATACAAAAAAAAAAACCTTTCCATTTTAAAGCAGCAGCTAAGCAATGATCCCAATTTCAATCCAGGTTAACGCTAACATTTTGCTGTGATTAGCATTTTCAGAGCTTAATAATTGAAAATAGATGCAATCATTTTAGTAATGTACCAAAATGAACCTACTATGGTCACGTATACAGAGGTCATGAATAATGCATCCACATTAATGCATTATAAAAAATTTGAATTACTGCATTGATTTTTATCCTCTCAAAAGACCACAGGACTTATTATATTAATAATTATTAAATGACAACATCAAACAATACGTTACTTCAAAACACGTTAAAAAATGATCTTGGTTGTCTTCTTCACTGCCTCCACTCTGTGTCTTAAATATCAGCTGTCCTGCGCAGAGGGATGGCGATGATTAGGCGCTGAGGGAGTACTCACGCTGACGAGGAATAATGAGAAGTAATGGCTCTCCATCATCTGCATTTAAAAGGGGCGCACAGCTCTAACAAGAGATTAGACCTCTCTGTCAGCATGTTTTATTCATCACTCGGCATGGACTCCGAGGATACGTCCCGCTTTTCACCTCCGAAACATGTGTTCACACACGCAATTTATATCGTTAATCATGTCCCATCATTTAGGAGCGAAGAACAAATCTCTGGAGCGAAGCGCTGGAGGTGTTAATACAAAGAAGTCTGAAAATGAACGAATACACAATACATTTGTCCCCAGATCTATTTGGAATACTGACTGTTAACTGTTAATTAAAATAAAAATAAAAAAACACCCCCAAAGCACAATACACTGCAATTATGATATTTCTGATCGTACACCTGGAAGAACAAAGACGTGCCAACAAAAGACTTAACAGAATACACCGGGAAAAGCAGACGGCGCATTTAATCTGCCCTGATGTCTTTGTTATTTTTTTTGTTGTTTTTTTAGGATCAGCACGAAAGACTTGTGAGCATCTGTTCAAACACATCACCCATAAAAAAAGGACCCAATCACACCTGCTCCTGTATGTCCTCACACATCATCACAGCTGCACTATATTTCAGACCAAAATATTACGGTCTATAGCCTTATTGATGTAGGTTTATTATATATTGTGCCCCTTATTTGCAAATTTTCAATTCTACATTTACAATAAGTGTATATACATATGCTTTTTATATTATTCTTTCCTGTTATGGTGTTCTAATACTTTAATTTCTTTCTTTCTTTCTTTCTTATCTAGATTACAGCTATATATCCAATTCAATGCATAAAATTAAAAAGACAATGCAATATATAACATTTAAACATACATGTATTTTTTGGGTTACATATTTTTGCATTTTCCTGTCATCGGGCATTGATAACTCAGTGGTACAGTAGGTTTCTTGCCTGCCATGCAGAAGGCCCGGGTTCAATTCCCACCAAATGCCCAAACCCCAGCCAGTGGAGGATGTGCCGGTCCCAAGTCCGGATGAAATGTGTCAAGGAGGGGATTCTGCATAAAACCTGTGCAAAGCTGTGTGCGGATTGGATGGTCCACTGTGGCGACCCCTCGACAGGAGCAGCCGAAAGACTAACAACAGCATTATCCCGTCATCAAATGCTGTCACACAGCGCCTCTGCCTTGCTTTATTAATACCATGTTACGTCTTGATTGATCCTGTTATGATTAATCTTACTTTCCCTCTTAACAACAAAGTGTTTTGTTTGATTGTTTACTACACATTTATTTTGTCGACACGTCCTGTCCGTAGCCATCACATTATATCTGTGCTTAGTCTGTGTCACTTGTGTATCTTGTCATCCGACAGAGATTGTTATGTCTCGACTGGTCCAGAGTGTACTGATCCATCCCCAGTGACCGCTGGCCACCTGCTCGAGTGTGAAACAGCTGTGGAAGCGCTGGGGCTCCAATCTGTCTCTGATTAAGCTTAGTGTCTCTCTCTCTCTCTCTCTCAATTTTCTTTAGCTTGCTCAAAACAAGTTAACTATTGCTTCACTATGACCCTGTCAAGCCTCATTAGCACAGGGACTCCAGAGTGAGGATGTTCTTGACTGTCAGATCCTTGTCTTATTAGGGAAATTAACAGAATCTTAGTTTGGCATTTCCTAATGAACGAAAAAACAAATTGCAGTTTCCAGAAAAGCTCATATTTTTTTTTAACAGTTAATATGATTACCGAAACGAGTAGCTTCCTATATCTATTTCCCACTCGCCACTATCTCGCACAAGACGATGTCCTTATCTGTACATGAAATTGAATTAGATTTATGTTCATTTTCAAACAGAATTACTTTTTTTATTCTTCCGTAGGACAATCTGTTCTAATAACATCAAAAGCACTCTTTGATGGAGAAAACATTATGATGCTCCTCAAGATCTTAACAGAACCTTACTAGCTAGTCAGGGTTGAAGCTATTTAGAAAACAAAATACAGGCACCGTGCTGATTGTTGGCTGCTTTTGGGTGACTTTAGGCGTCTCCATTACGCCATGACCCAGTTTTATCCACGCCGCCAGATTAAGGCCGAATACCACTGAAGAAACTTGCATCTCCACATGGTGCATACCTTTCCAGCTTTGAAGCTGTCAGCAGGGGGTCGTGGTGCACTTATCGGGGTCAATCGTTTGCAAGGACGGCGAGAGAAAGTCACACTGTGCCTCGTATAAGCTTTAATCATCTGAAATGAGGGAGAAACTGCTTTTCTCTCTCCTTGTACACTTTCAGAGACGCCAGTGCTAATACGCTTTACCCAACAGTGACTTTTTGGAATCGGCTCTTTTCTCTGGAATCAATGAACAGAAAGAAGTGCTATTGGTCAAGCACTAGAATATGCATTGTTTAAGCTTTGCCTAAGCATATTACAAAGCCACTGAGGAGGTTAAGCTGTCCTTTAATGGAAGTACACCCTTCTGGCTCAGTGCCGATGATGCCACAGCTCTGGGTCTCTAGGATAATGGACGTGTTAAGGGAGCCAAGTGTTTTGTATGGACTTTGTAGATAATCTGATACAGTTCCTGAGAGCATGTTTCTTCTCATTAGTTGACTGAGGCAATGATGAAACAGAGACATAATTCTGGACCAAGAGAGATAGAGAAACAAAATGATAGCTGGAAAATCTGGGAGGTGGCCGAGAACCCAAACTCCCTGACGAATAAGATCTGTGTGTGTTATCTTAGGATGAGGGCAGCCTGGAGCCTGAACCTCCATGTAACCCATCCATTCTCAGACAAACACAGCCACTCCTACCACACCAGACGGATCATAGGTCACTCTCTCTGGATCTGCTGCCATTGAAATATCCAGCAGAAAGACATGAGGATGTTTCAAAATAAAACTTTGGGCTGTGTTTTTTCAATCACCAGTCCTGTGCTCTCTTCCAGTAGAACAAAAAATGTTCGCTCTATTGATGGGATCATGAGTGTGAATCCTGTTGATAACCCAGCCGTCCATATCAATTCTTTCTGGGTGGAATGGATGGTGTTAAGTGTTCCGTGTTAGTCATGAGCAACACTATCCAACTGTATGCTTGTTTAACCTTGTGTATGCTGAGGATGGCAGTAAGTGCTTTTCTCACAGTGTGCTCAGCAGCTCGAAAAAAAGGATGCAGTGGTTTACTTCATGTGACTGTCAGGAAGCACACTCTGCCCTCACTTAGTTTTTGTGGGAATGGAAAGCGGTGGAAATTGAAAAATTGGAGAAAAAAAAAAAATGCACCATAGCTACACTGCTAATCATTCCACTTGGGGCTGACGGAGGCGCTGACCAAAAACAGAATCTCAGTGACCATATCCTCATATCCTCAGAAGAAAGGTATACTACATGTGCCACGAAGGAAATTTACATCAGGACTTTTATATCCATGGATGAAAAACAATAAACCCCCCCTCACAGAAGCCGACACACACACACACACACACACACACACACACACACAAAATGCAAGCAGACTCCCTGATTGATCTCTTGTTTTGATGCATCAACGGGTGACATTTATTGCTAAAATTTACTCATGTTACTTGTCACTTGCTTTGCCAATGTTACACACTGAGATCATGAGATCTCTAGAGAGAGAAAATCCTCTCTCCTGCCTTTTCATTTCATTTGAAAAGGAAGCTGAGGACGAGAATTCAGGCCATATGGGGTGCCTTATCTGAGGAGTGATAAATAGAGTTTGATGTAGACATGGACGAGTGTCTTTGTGTACTGAAGCTCAGCCCGCTCAGGTGGTAGCCCTGCTAGGAGTAATTGGCAAGGCGAGGGGGGCTGTAAGACTAATAGCATGGCGCCTTTAGCTAACAGTCTGGCAATCAAACCTTAGTGACAGGTTGCATAAAACTCTATAAGGAATGGGAAGAGCAGGACAAAAGATGCTCTATTAGGGTGGTCCTATATTTTTCTTTCATATAATTTTTTTGTATACAACAAGCTGGATTAAAAACACAATTTACTGTTGGAGCTCTCTCTCTCTCTCTCTCTGTCCGTCTCTCCCACCCTCCCCTCAATAGAGGACAAGGCTTTTAGCCCCGCTTTCACATGGGTTTGATCAAAGCAGATCTCATCTGCAGACGCACTAGAGAAGGAACATTGTTAGCAGAGGAACACCTACAGATGCTATTACAAAGGAGAAATACACAATAGTGTATAAGCTTTTTGCTTATAACAAACATTCAATCTCAAGCGCACATATACATACATATAAAAAGCAGCTAACACAATGCAATGCTCTTCTTAGAGTTTCTTGATGTTTGGAAAATGCCGCCAGATCGTGACTCTTTGCCTTCCTCAAGCATAGGAACATGCGACTAGTTTGAACTTCATCTCGCCCTCTCAAGGTACTGGACACTGTTTTTCTTTTCCAATGACTGCAGCCTTTATATAAGTGGAGTTAAGGATATGATTACATCATTACACACAGCATTAATTACCTGCATTAATAATTACATTAAGTGTAGGTCACAACGAGCGCGTGTGCGCGCGTGTGTGTGTCTGTAATTGAACAAGTGAACAGGCTATACACAGCCCCCTGCTGGCTCAATCACAGCCCTGTTGAGCATTTGCAATAGTAAATCTCAGCATCCTAAAACACAATAGAACTAAAAAACACAGCATGAGACAATATTGCTGTACATACACTTGTGTGTTTAAATGTCTTGCCTGAAAACAGAAAACCTTGTCTTCATTAATTACACTTCTCTGGATTAAAATATTCTGGTCTTGAGAGCAAACATAAAAATCATATAAAAGAGGAGTAACCAAAGACCTAAATACCTGTAACCTACGAACATTGAGATCTAATAGTGAAATAATAATAATAATAATAATAATAATAATAATAATAAAACAGCTATCGATGTAAGTGGAAAAGAAACTACAAAGTTGCTATAAAATGTTAATTTTAACTATAAAAGTGGACAAATGTGAAATAGACATCACATGGTGAATCACTCATCTCGTTCTCTTTGACCAACACACACTAACCCCACCAACAGCTAAAACTGGGTGTGCAAACTTTTGCCTTCAACGCACACATAACCATAACAAGGGAAACAGCAGACTCGTAATCAAGACATATAATCATCTATCTGTCATCACCAGACCGTGAAAGGAAAGATATTTTATAAAGCCAAAATATTTTACAAAATATCAGAAAATCTGATATTATTCCATGCAGGAAACAGCAAACAAAACTGTAAATAAAGACTCTACTATTTCCCCCTGTCCCAACCATCTATCACTGATCCTTAATGTTTGTAACAAACGCACAAAGAAATGAAGAATCAGTTACCCGGCACACTTCATACAGTAGTTTGTATCGTTCTGCTGGCTTCTGTAAAGTACAGAGGCTGCATCCCATGATGAAGAGTTCACACCATCCAGCCTGCCTGCTGGAGCAGAGCAGTAACTCTGTATGCTCTCTCCCTCCTTCCTGTAGGCTCCTCTCCTGCGCTCTGCCTCACTAGTGAAGATTTATACCCTCTCCACAATGCGGTGTTCGCTCTGTGTGTGAACACATCTAAGTGCCCGAGCGCAGTCATTTCCTGTCCTCTCGCTCTTCCTTTTATGCCTTTATACCACTAACGCACTTCTGCTTATACACTCCCACTCATGCATATTAAGCGGCGGGCTCACTGAATATTCATAAGGAGGGACGGACTACAAAGATGGGGAGGGGGATGAGATGAGGAGTCTAATTGCTATCAGAACTAAAAAAAACAACAAAACCTGTGTCTTTCCAAGAAAAGCACAGCTCAGCCCTGAGATCAGATCATTCATGAAATAAAATTGTATTAAATCACTTGATGAAACCCTAAGTAATGCATATCGGAAAAATATGTTAATAATAATAATAATAATAATAATAATAATAATAATAATAATCTATATATTTTTATTAATGAAAATATTATAATCTGACATCTTTTAAGTCTACTTTATGACGCTGCATTGATTGAGATGGACTCGTAATTAGGTTGTATACTTAGAACTTGTATAGTAAAGTTTGACCATGTGAAGTATTTTCCCAGGTGACCGACCATGCATTTAACATGAACGTAAAGCAAGCCAAAGTCAGGAAGGGGGGAAAACAAGGAATAGACTAAATGTTCTACAAATGAAACACACGTGCCGAAATGCACAACACACACTGAAGCAGCATGTTAGTCATGTTTTCAGTGACCTTTAATGCATTTTCCACACAAACCAAAAACAAAAATACAATCCAGCAACCCGACTGCACCACCACTTGCCCCTACTAATGGCTTGGCCCGTAACCAGACAGACAGCCTGAGCTACTCTCTGCCTCATGAACAAAGCATGTAGTATAGTACACTGCCAAACAGCACTGATTGATGTAAAACAAAATAGCTTTCTGAGCAGCACTTGCTCGTTCTGTGGCCGTTCATTCAGACACCACGTTTAACAAAAGGGAAAAGAAGGGCAGCGTAGACCTGGCGCCCTCCTGGCACTTCACTCTGGTGCCACTCAGTCAACCATAGCTAAACTCCAATTAGAGACAGCAGCATCAAGCCTAACTTGTGTATATACACACACTTACACAAGCATTACAGCATTTCTGCAGTACCACAAAATGCACCTCCCTTTTTGAAATGGTAATCACATGCACAAGTGTAAAATCATTTTAAATGTCAGCATACAATGATTACATATGATCCATCGCATCTGTTGCCTGTTTACTAATTGCAAATTATCTTAAAATTACTGATGTGAAAACCAAATATTGCCAAATATTCTTTTTGTGAAGCCAGACTTTGCAACTGGGAGATGGAAAACCCCATACACACACAGTGAGCCAAGCTCAGGATCAAAGTGGAGACCAAATGATCTGTGATACCACCAGGACTTTAATCATAACTGTTAATAAACAAACAAAAAAACTAAACAAAACAAAACATAAATTTGGTTATATGAGTTGATCGCACTAGTGTGTTATGAAGAAATAGAAAACAATTCAAGCACAGTTAGAGTTTACACATTCCATGCATAAGCTAAAGGGAAACAAAGGGCAAATGAACTCTTACTAAAAATATTCTTTATTAAGAAATAGGAAAGATATCCAGCTATCCAAGATATTCTGCCAGGGAGGGAAAAAACCTTTTACACTGAACATCGGCCAGTTGATTGGCACTTAATGACGGAGCAGAAAATTTCCCAGCAAGCCCTCATCTGCACAATTTCCTAGAACTACAAAATATCTGTGCAAAATATAGTTAAACAATACAGAACAAATGAGTTTATTTATTAAAATCATGAACAAAAGTTAATTGTCAAAGCGCTGTTCAAAGCAAATGGCATTGTTGTAAATTGCCAGCTAAATATCATACTACTAGGGCCATAGTGTCTGACTTAACATTCCATAAATGCCATTTTATTTTCACACGCTGCACATTGTACAGAGCGTGCCAAAGATATCACTGGGGTGTGAATTCTTTCCTCTGCTGGGTGTATGAGGTTATCACTTGAGGAAATATTATTTCAGACAGAAAGGCTAATATGGCCTCCTCCCTGAACATCTCAGTAGACAGGAAGTTCTCATACCTGTCTCGCTTACACGGGGCTAGGATGATGGCCAACGTGACACTCTGTGTTGGCTTTAGTGCCAGAGGTGGGATTTCCTGAGGTCGAGGCCAGATGTTTCCATATGATATGTAAAAACTGCTGTATTACAAACCAGCTGAACACAATCAGAGCAATTGTAATTGTCAGAGAAAGGAGCAACACCATTCATCCCAACTGAAGAGCCTACTGAATCAAAGATTACATTGTGCCTTTCAGGAGCAACGTCTTACACTCCTTACTCATTTTATAGCAACTGTGCAGAATTCTATATCATCATATCAACTCCACAGCAGATGAAGCTTCCCAACAAAATAAGTATAACCACCTGAACATAAAGGGTCACAGTGGATGTCTTAGTTAGGGATAACTATATATTAACTAGCATTATAATCTCTGCACGCCAGACAGAAGGAAGCAGAAAAAGATGTCCCGATGGAAATAATAAAGGATTAGGCCGTGACAAAGGAAAACATGGGACGGCATTCTAGCTGCTGGCGGTGGAAGGGTTCATCTACAGGAGGACAGCCACTGCTTTCTTCTCACTTTAATTAAAGCAGCACAGCCAGTGACCCCGTCTGTCTGGACATTTGTTCTGATTCGCTATCCATATTCATGGCCTGGTCTCGCTTAATCTGTACACTGTTGCGCCTCAGGAGCAGCCTTAACACTTGCCTGTGCTGTAATTTTAGCTGCCACTACAGAGGGATCAGAAGCCAGATGCATGCTCCTAAAAACGCACACAGTCTAGATCTCACCTTAAGAGTATAACTTAAATAATGCAATGTTGCTAAATGATTCATTGCATTACTTCTATGACAGACAGTAAGATCAGTCTGGCCATGTGTTGCTTAAATCTAAACAGTTCAACTTTCAATAACGGTTCAGAATTTGTATATCTTTGTCATTATAACCTTGGCTACAGTACCCCTATAAACTCTAAGTGCATAAGGACAAAAGTGCTCTATAACATGACTCAAGCTGTGTAAAGGAAATTTATCTTCCTCCATTTAATACACCCTCTGGAGAGCAGGGTTCAGACTCCAGTTAATAGAGTCATGCCCTCAACATTTCAGCACAACACTAAAAGAAATGCCATGCTATCCATCTCTGAGCTACAGCAAGATCAGATAATTAACAGACACTGGTCCAGGTAACAACACGGGCACGGCACATATGGAACCAAAAAAGATTTTTACTGTAATAAATACTAGACTATATCAGAAGTGAAATTATTTCATACAACTTTTATTACTAATACTAATAATTGTAACCTTCTCCGGTCTGCTCTAGCTGATACACGGTAACATAAAGTCATGTGATCATTGTACAGTATACACTACTGTACATCAGCACAAAGATCTTGGCTAGGCATGATTTATCAGTACAGTGCCAAGCTGGAACCTCGGTGTGCCCAGTGGTACCTCGGCACACAAATTTCATTTATTTTAGTGGGGCGAGTTCTTAAGCTTGTTTTTTAAGCGTTCTTAAAATCTTGTATTGCAAAATGCATTTTTCCATAGGAAATAATGAAAATACAGTTACATCTGTTCCAGCCACCCAAAAATATTACCAATTTCCAACATTATAAACATATTTTTGCATATAAAAACAATAAAAACATTTGAAAAGACATGTAAATGAAGTCAAATATGAAATAAACAGACATTAAACCTCACTTATCCTTTATTTATGATTCCTTTGGCACCGGCTGCTTGGGACCGATGGTGCTATGTCTTCAGAAAATTTTGCACAAAATGCTGCAAATCCCGCAAAAAAATATCTATCCTCGCTTCGTTTGGCTTTCCACTGATGCAAACAAGTTCTCAACAGCTCCCGGACACACGTGCAACTTGGCCTTGCGTTCGCCTCGCGTTCGCCTCGGTTCGTTCACTTGTATGTCGAAAATCTTTCGTTTGCAAAAACATTTTTTTTGCTAAATTTCAGTTATTTAAGGCAAATATTCTTAGTCGTGGGTATTCATATGCTTGGGTACCACTGTTCTACAAAAGCAAATTAATACTGACACCAGGGTGAGGGGAGACGAGTTACACACCACACAAACTTACAAACTAATATCTCTGGATATAGCCATAATGTTAAATGGCAGATGAGAGTTTCTGACTACCAGAAAGACAGTGATGGTGAACCTAAGATCTCGCAGTGAACTAACATTTAAAATGAATTAAAATGATGCAGTGGCATCAAAGGGCACAGTGCTATAAATGTCAACCAACCATAATCAGAGCTGTATTTATAATCAGATTCTTACAGGTTCAGTCTATTTCACTAATAAGTTGCAACAAACGTTACATTTGTTCTGCTGGTGGACAGTTCAGGGGTAAAACTAAGATAGACAGCCACCATGCATATTTATATATCACATCTACAGAAATCCCTGTCTGCAAAGACATACTAAATAAATTACATACTGGGGGAGGGATGAAGTGTCAAACATTCTGATGTTGCTCTGCTGGATGCTGATGCATAACCATTTTGTGATCAACGTTTCTACATCAACTCTGCCGTAATCAGACTTCAACACTGCACTACCAAGAGAGGTGGTCTGAGCTATGGTCAAAATATTTCCCACCATATTCAATACTAATCCCTGACAGCAAAAGATATGATTTCAATGTGACAAAGGCAGGAAAAAAAAAAAGCACAGAAAATGAAGAAGCGACAATGAAAAGCTGTCAGGCACAGGGTTCTTAGTCAGGAGGATAAGAATGGATTTAAATGGAAATAAATTGGCTGAGGTGATGAGAGAGGTGGGCCTTGGCCCAGGGAAGTGTATTCTCTGTCTGTCTGGCATTGCTAATATGTCTTCAGACTTGGCATGTTTCCAACTTACACCAAATCGTCCCCACTGGATAAAGCAGCAGAACGTCTATAATAAGGGCATTAAAATCGGGTCCTGACCTTTGCCACAATAAGCCCTCCTTTCACCCCACTCTAGACGGCTATAGTAAGGCCTAATAAAACCCTATTTACAGTTCATTATCCAAATGCCATGACAGTCCTCTAGCCAGCTAACTTATGTGGCTTGTCAGCGCTAGGTATTAGGATGGATATTAAACGTGTTCATATTTCATCTGTCAGCCTTAATGAGATGGAAATGGAGTCTCATATTGTGGGGAGAAGAGTGCTGGACACCTTTTTCCTGTCAGGTCTGGGAATAAGTAGTGTTTTCGGGGGATGTACAACCACACATGCACACATGCACGCACCGATTAACAATGACATTAAATCCAATAGCATTAAAACCACTTATGTTTGGGGTTCCCTTGTGCCACAGGGCACAGGGCATGCTCCACAAAAACGTCTGGGAGTGTGAGGTGGTGTCTGGCACCAGTACGCTGGCAGCGGATCCTTTGGGTGCTGTGGGTTGCGGGGTGGATCCTCGATTGTGATCTGGGGAGTTTGGAGGAAGGGGCGACAGCCTGGGCTCTTTCCCTGCTAGACCCCACATGCGGGAGGCTGTGGTGCACTGGGTGTTATATATATATACAATACTCTGCAAAAGTCTTAGGCACATGCAAATAAATGCTGTAGGGCAAGCATTCCTCAAAAAGAAAAAAGGAAAAAAAAATCCCAATACACAGTAATTAATGAAACAAAGTCAGTATTTGGCATGGTGTCGCTTTGAGGACTCTTTAGTCTAACGTACAATTTGTGCAGTTTTATATGGATGCTTTTACTGAGCATCCAGCAGAACCTCCCACAGTTCTTCTGAGCTATTCACTGCTAATTATCTACGATGCTCATCCCTTATCAATACAAATCCCATTAGCACAATAAATCAATATGATGAGCCAGACAACTAGCATGGCAAAGTACAATTTGTCACATCTCCACTTCCCATATGTCACCTTGCCTGCCTATTCACAAAAGGGTAGCTTTTAAGTTGCAGTCCCTAATCTTTTTAGTAGAAGATATGAATAATACATTTGTACCAGCTACCTATTGAACGCTTCAATTTCTCGTAATTAATCGATGGGCTAATGAATAGTCATGCTAATGATGAGCATGGAAACTGCTAGCCTGCAGGGGATGTGAAAGGAGAAAGAGTAATGGAAAAAGAATTAAATACCATATTGGATTATCCATGTAGACTTAAGGCTATAGGATCAGACAATACTGTTAACATCAATATAGTTTGATGTTGCATTACATTACAGTTCTTCCGTAAATCCGTGCCATATATGGTATTGCATCTCTCCACTCTCACACTCTCCATACAACCCCGCCCCTATTCTCTCCCTGTGTTGGCACAGCCCCCCCACTCTCCCTATATCTACATCTTGGCATTTGCCAGACGTCCTTATCCAAAACGACTTGCGTTATTATACATCTGAGCAGTTAAGGGGTAAGGGTCTTGCTCAAGGGCCCAACTGTGGCAACTTGGTGGTTGTAGGGTTTGAACCTGGGACCTTCTGAACCGTAGTCTAATGCAACTGTGCTATTGTGAAATTACGGCATGCCTGAAAAGTCTTCTGTCCTGAAGTAAAGTGTGTTTATAACCCCTTAATATGTATTTCTTTCACTTTATGACAATTCTATGAGCTCTGCTAAAGTGGCCCTCTTATTTCTTTTTGTTTCATTCATATTTTAACTCTATTTTTATGGCTTTGACTGTAAGTGCACTTAATCCACTTTGCAGAAAATACGTATAGTGTATAGAGATACATATATTGCATCGATATTAAGCCTAAAAATACTGAAATATAAATTTTTTGTCCATATCACCCACCTCTAGTACGAGTTACCCAAATGGCAAACCGAGATGCGTAAATTTCCTCCGAAAGCCAATTTAAGAGGCTTCTCAAACCGCAACAAAAGCATGTCAATACCACATCCTTTGGGGGCCTCAAAGAAGCACTCAAAGCTCTTTTAAAGAGCGAAAAACAGACACAAGGTGCACTTAGCTAATGTCAGAATTTCTCTTACAGCCTGGGTTATTACCCTCCCCATTATTCCCTGGTAGCTGTTTCCCTCAACATAGCTATCGAAAACCTTTGGTTTGTTTGTAGATAATTCCATCCTCCTACCCCCTTTGGCCCTGTAACAAGAAGGAGAATGAGGGAAAATGGACATTTTCTTTCTCTTTTCTATAAAAAGATGACAGGCCCTGCAATTTTGCTCCAATTCAAACTTCATTTGTAATGGAACACTCCTGCTACCATTTTTAAAGAGTACAATGGCGTAGCTCAATCAGGAGAGACATCATGAATCCATTACGCTCAGCCAGAAAAGCTTGCCCCATTCTTGTCTGGCCAGACAACAAGACAAGGTAGATCGAGAGAAAAGAGTAAAGTGTGCTCTTTGGTCGTCACAAATCCCCATGTAAAAACCTTTAATGTACACCAATCAGCCACAACACTAACACCACCGCCAGGTGAATTGAATAACATTATTCAATTATATACCAGTAAACTGCCGACAGGGTCATGGGCTCATCTATGCCTGTTTGGACCACAGGTTAGCCTGTCTGGTCTGATCACAACACAAAAGCCAACGCAGCACAAAATTGCTGAAAAAATTCAGCAATACGACATAAAGGTATCACAATACACAGTAACATAACAGCTTGCTAAGTAAACGCAAAGAGTTCAGGGCGGTTGTTCTGTCCTCCAAATTTCCCAGCTCTCAATATGCCTGAGCACCTATTCACAGCATGCCACTTGTGTCCCAGTGCCAGACAGGTCTTGTGGCCACATGCCCCAAAGGGCCAGAGCTGCACCGCTGGCACAAGGGGAAGCAACACAATATGTTTGTGTCAGATCGGTGTATTAGAATGTATTATGTCTGAGCTTATATCAGTGTATTAGTATGATCAAAACAAGATCATACATACATGAAAGCCCAAAAAATCACTCTAAGCTCTCATCATAAATGTGGCTTAATGGGTCAGCCCTTTTGGTATGTAGGAGTTTACTAGTTTAGCTTTATTTCTAAATATGTTCAGAAAGCAGAAATTGACTGGTCTCCTAACTAAACCCATCAGGTTCTGTGAATACGACTCTTATGTGCTCATTTTGCTCTTCCCATGATTGCGAGAAAATCATGGGAAGATTTGCTGTCTGCTGTCCATAAAACAGCAATTGACCTTCACAGTGATTTTTTTTGTTGCTGCTTCTAAATGTAACAATCAACAAAATCTTGTCAGTCATGAGGTGGGGGACAGGACAACATGGCTGTATGGAAGCACACTGCTGCCAAGCCAAATAAATAGATTAATTAAATAGAATTAAATCAAATAAAAACTATCAAGTTGACATTATTATTTTATTACATAAAAAGCTTGTGTTTGTTGTTGTTATTAGAAAGCATGTCACCATTATAAAAAATCATCTTGTTAATATGAATGAATTGGATTGTTATGAGGAAACGTTCCCCAAACCATTCTCAAATCCCTATTTGCAATATTTTTCATTTTACTCCTTCTGTCACGCTGATATATTAATCATTCCTTTTCTCTACTGCATCAGCTTATCTAATGGAGTGCACTGAAGCGCATCCTTCCTTTTTCGAGTCCTCTTCTCGTGATGTGTTTTCAATTACCGTTGCCTGGACCCACAAAGGCAACCTGTGTGCTAATTCAATAAAGACACAAAGGGGCCAGGGGATGGGGCAAGACCTCCCATTGTCATGGTAACGGTTGACTGACAGTGCTTGTTCTGCTCCTCTCTCTTGGCTCCCTGAGTGGCAAGTGCTTACTTTGTACCTGTCACTCAAATGTTGACACCAGGACCTTGCACAGACTTCTGTGTGTATGTGTGTAAAGTGTGTATACATGAGATGAGGAAGGGTGAAAGGGCTGTTGACCATGGCCCTTTCCCAGCAGGACACGTCCTTTTAAACGGGCCCTCAGAAAAGACACTTACCAGATGGTGTTCCCTTTTCTTAATGACAAATTCTTCATAACCAAGACCACATTAGACACACTGCGGCTAAGTGATAGCATATTTAAATTAGAACCAAAAGAAACATTTTAAATGTATTAAAATAAAATAGAATAGAATAATAATGAATTGGCACGCAAGTCAAATTATTTTAAGGAACTCCTGAAGTCCAACTTTCTCACAATGGCTACTTTCATATTGCCAGACCTCAAATAACTGATTCAAATCTAACTCAAATTTGATTCTTTTTTTAACCCTAATGTGACACAGGTCTGATTTTAAGGGCTGTCTGAACATACAAATCTGATGCCTTTTCAAATCAGATCTGAGTCACTTTTGTATGTGGTCCTAGATCAGATAAATATCTGATACATGGTCATGTGACGTGAGCGAGAACAGGCAGAGTGGGATTCATGCGTCTGGCTTTCTTCCTTCCTCTGCATCTCAACTAATACAGTTGATTAACTGCTTGCCACTCTCCAGAGCAAAATCCCAAGCATGATTTTCCTAAAATAGCATCCATTGTGCTCACAAAATATGACGTGCTTTACCCCAGATAGCGTGAGCAAAGACATATTGATGCGCGCATACATGCTGTTTCAGGACAGATGCCTCCACATTATAGTCAAATAAATGTCAACTGTAATTATGAATATGAAAAGTCATGACCTGCAAGTCCAATCTGACCAAAAAAATCTGAATTGAACAATGTGGCTTGTAATGTCAACATAATGTATGTCTGTTGAAGAATCCTGTCCTGAATGTATCATTTTATGATTTTATAATGTACTGAAGACCAGTTTCTATAAACACACACAGCTTGAGTGACTTGATCTCCAGGGACACTACTAAAAAGAATGAGTTAAGCCCGGGTATAAAAATAATTACAGGCCACAGGGAATTAACAGTCCATGACTGCTGGAAATACGAGTAAATGTTTAGAAACTTCTCAATACTCAAAAATCAATACTGCAAACCCAGAGAGGCCGTACACACTATTGAGCACTGTGTTCATGCCAGACACTTGAACGTAGGTCGATCAGGATTTACTGTCAGCTAGAATGGTCGTTACAGTGAGACAGAATTCAGATAGTAGATGCAATCATCATCTTATTTGCGATCTTTATCATGGTTAATGTGCAGTGCAGTTTGGACAAAAACACAATTATGTTCTTATGTTGTTAGAAATTTGATTAGTAGCATTTAGGCTGTGGTGGAGCATTTCAACTTTAATGAACATTTTTTCTTATATTGTACATAGTCCATAACTTAGCAATATTTACTCATAACTGCTCATATTCAGAGACAGGTAACCACTCTAGATTTTGTAGATTCTTCTATCATGTTATTCAAATGACCTTCCTGCTGTCTGTGTCTCGGAGACCGATAGACTCAGATCAAAGGTTTTTCAATAGCAGCTAGACAAGCACAATTAAGCACAAGCCATTCACTTTAAACAGTAACACTAATAGGGGATAGACAATAAGGACCGAAGATGATTCATGCTTTTTTCTGTTTGCTGTCAAATGTAATAAAGCATGAGAATGTACATCACTAATATAAGTATATACTAAAGCGTGTGTAACTTGTGTTGTTGATGATGTAAAAGTCATGTCTTGTAAAGTGACGTTTCTACTCAAACCCCCCCAGTTCAGTAGGTGACGGTATTGCACCGACCTCCCATAAACTCAAAAGAAGATAAAGCAATACTCTTAAAAAAAGGAGACAGAAGAATTTGTACGGTACCTACAGGTGCTTAAAAAAACAGATATATTTTTAGGGTATTCGTCAATGTTAGATGTTTAACATTTGTATGTCTAAGTTTATTTTGAATAAGAATTAAAATCTCACCAGCAAAAGATTATAAGATGAAGATTTAAAAAAATAAATTGCATAATCGATTAAACTGAAAAGCTCTGGCATATACAAATCGATCTGCCGTAACACTAAAACCACTGACAAGTGACATGAAAAAAGCTGAATATCTCAAGGGGTGAGATATACAGTATTAGGCAATGAGTGCGCTGTCAGTTCTTGATGTTGATGTGTTGTAAGTGAAAAAAATGAGCAAAGTAATGGGCAGATGTCAAAATCTGAGCAACCTTGTTGAGGGTCAAACTGTGATCGCTACAACTGGTCAACTGGTTTAGAGCATCTCGAAAAATGGCAGCTCTTCTGCGGTGTTTGATATGCAATGACTAGTGTCTACCTAAAGATAGAACTTTAGTGTGTAACAGCAGTCCAGTACTGTACATCACTAATATATTGCTCCATGAAGGGTCTAATCTAAACAACATGCCTTCAACTCATTATTGCGTAGCTTATAAACAACACTCCATCTCCCATTATGTTGCGTTTTTTTCTGTTTATTTTATATTGTGCTCCGGCAGTAACAAAGCCATGAGATTAATAAACTGAAGTCGTAAAATCGTAATAGGCTGTTTTATAATGCTTTTAATGTGCTATTTTAAGCTAACATAATACCGTCAATGTTATAGTAATTCAGTGTGGTCTATATAAAACACTCCCATGGTTTGAAGGTTGAGCTGATTGAGCGCTCATTTGCTCCACTTACAACTGGTTCATGATTTATATTCCCGAGATAAAATTTTGAACTAGAACACGAATAAATTTTTAGTATATGCTTTAACCAATCCGATCTGGCCTTCTGCTCAGCGGTAGTCTTCTAAACATTATGCAGATATACTTTAGATGGCATGGTTAGATGGCAAGCGGTGTTACAGAAAATGATGGTTCCCTGGATAAGCTAGGGAAAGCTAACATTGTGTATTTTTTTATTCTGAATCCAAGGGAGGTAAAACAGCGAACCTTGTCACTGTCACATAATTACACAGCACACAGCATGTCTGCAAGCCACGCTTGTTATTTGGGTCCAATTTTCTCTACCCCCTTTCTCACTATTTCTAACCTCTCTCTTTGACTGTGTGTGAGAATGGGCGCTGCAGTGTTTTACCTCGTCGAAAGTGATGGTTGCATCCCAGACTCGATGATGTTTTTTCGGGCCACCTTTGATGCACACGGCTAATTCATTCAAATTAAGATTATATTCAAAACTAGAGCTCGTGTGGTAATGTGCCTTACACTGGGATTCTAACTGGCTGCTCGAAATGATCATTATTAGCGTTGCGATGTAACGGCAGCTGTGTGTATGTTTGCGTTCTCTCTCTCTTTCAAACTGTCTGTCTCTCAGTGGGGATTTGTAGTGCCTAGTGGTAGTGGGACATGGAGTGATGGATGCTCATTACTCCAAACTCCCTTCTCTTTCATGCTC
The DNA here is from genome assembly GCA_028565275.1 of Leiocassis micropogon. Classification (NCBI taxonomy): domain Eukaryota; kingdom Metazoa; phylum Chordata; class Actinopteri; order Siluriformes; family Bagridae; genus Leiocassis; species Leiocassis micropogon. The sequence goes on along the minus strand of JAOVVA010000017.1, from coordinate 6,466,624 downwards.
TGTCACGCTTCACCACACACCAGCCGATAATGAGGCAAACAGGTGAGAGGGATTACAACACCCAAACACACACGCCCGTGCGCGCACACACACACACACACACACAAAACAAAAAGGAAGAGTGAACATGAGAACCATAACATCTGAACCAGATAAAAAGCTCTTTGAAAACAGCATGAGGGGAAAAACAACATGTTGAAAAAGGAAAAAGCTCACATCGTCCCTGCAGTGGATGTCCACAGACTTGTAAGAAACATAACACACACACACACACACACACACACACATCTCTACTGTATACATCGCACTAACAGACACTACCACAGAAAGAGTAAGAAATGAAAACAGAATCCGCATCTTTTTTTTTAAGTAGCATCCAGAGCACTTGTGTTGCTATAGCATCCTCTTCCCGGATGGCTGCTACTGCCAAAAAACTCTCTCTCTCTCACACACACACACGCCACATCAAACTAATCAGCTATGAAGAATGTGAGTTCAAACGCAAACCAAGAGGGTTAGAAAAACATGCTGACATCGTGGCCTCAGTGCCAGATATGAGGAGAGACAGTGCTTGGCAGGGAGGCAAAGTCTCAGCAAAAATGTTCAGCCCAACCTCATCCACCAAAAAAAAAAAAAAAAAGGCTTAAACCAGCCCAGAATGTTGGGATGCTGGAAAACGAAGCTTCTTCTTTTTGCCCTTGGCCTTTTCATGAAAAGCAAGTTCACTTCGTACCTTTTTCCAATCTTAGAGACACATAAAGCAGAAATGCTTTTGTAGATCTTGCAGACACGCGCGGTCCGCACTTACTGGACACTGTACATGTTTACTTCGTTTGAAATCTAATTAAAAGCATTTGCTTTAAAACAAGACCTTGGCAGCCATAGACTGTTTAACCACAACATGGTTCTGAAACCGACCCAGTATGGTATTAAAATCATGATCCTGCTGCGTGAAAAATGCCTTAATAAGTCACATGACTCTAATTTTAAAGGGAAATTATTACCATAACAAGCATGATTTCTGCAATAATCATGCACACCTATTGAAGACTATGCTTTTTGCTATGATGTTTTTTGTTCTAAAAAAAACAATTAACCAAATGACCTTTAATAAACTTTTCTTTTGTACTGAACTAGATTGCACAATAAACCTATATAACATGATTTCTTCTTTAACTTTAAATGAAAACATCACACAAACTGCAGGCACAACCTTATAAACATCCATCTTATATACTCACTCAGTTCAAATAGTTATCAATGGCAAGACCATAATGAGTAACAGTATTGCGAAAGCGAGTCGGCTAATTTTGACAGTGAAAGAACAAAACATTAGATTTAGCAGTATTGTGATGAGAGAAAAAAAAGAATCTGTGTAGAGACAGAAAAAAAGAGGGGGGGGGGGTTGGGAAGACAAGCCCCAGGCAATCTTGACTTAGCTCCTGACCTTTTCAATGCCGCTGGTCCAATTATGTGTCTTTAATAATTTTCAATATAGGAATCATGATAATTCCTTTTCAATCACAGGCACAATGCTACCAGAGGTGCACTACAGACGGCGTTTTCAATCTCCACAGTCCTGAATGTCTCTGTTAGAGTGAGATTTAAAGCGAGATAGAGTGGGATAGAGAGTTCTTGCAGGCGGTACTTTTGATGGATGTTAGCAGTTAGATATTGTTCAGTGGGTGAGACCTGCACTGCACGATGAAGTAAAGCATAACTTCACCGCAAATGCCAGATGATGTTTATTTATTTATTAATTTACTTGGAGAAATTATATTTAATTTCTCTGGCACATTTCTAGAAACTTGCACAATATATAAATAAGGTGCTCTGAAGCTCGGGCATCACATGGTAAAATGAACTCATTATTTTATACACAAACACACACTATGCACAGTTGTGTTCAAAAGTTTGCGAACCTTGAAAGAATTTGCAAGATGTGTACCTTTTTATAAGTAATCATTTATTTTATTTCTTATAGTACTCAAGTTCATACGTATGTAAGGCATAACGGAATGGCATAATCATCAAACAAAACAGGACAATAAAGAAAATGAGGAAATAATCCCTGTTCAAAAGGTTTGCATACCTGTAGGTCTTAATATCGTGATGGCATGCAGTGTTTTGTAATAATTGTACATAAGGTCCATAATTCTCTCAGGTGGTATCGCTGCCCATTCTTCTTGGAAAAATGCCTCCAGTTCCTGTAAATCTTTTGGTTGTCTTGCATGAACCGCATATTTGAGATTTCCCCAAAGTGGCTCAATGATATTGATGTCAGGAGACTATCTCAGATCTGGCCTCTCCAGAACCTGCACCTTCTTCTGCTGTAGCCACTGGAGGGTCAGCTTGGCCTTGTGCTTTGGCTCATTGTCATGTTGGAACATCCAAGAGCGTCCCATGTGCAGCTTTCGTGCTGTAGAATGCAAATTGTCTGCCAGTATTTTCTGATAACATGCTGCATTTATCTTGCCATCAATTTTGACCAACTTCCCTGTGCCACTGGAGCTCACCACCATGCTTTACAGTGGGGATGGTGTACTTTTCACCATAGGCCTTGTTAACTCCTCTCCAAACAGAGCACAATTTTGGTCTCATCACTTCAAATGACTGCTGCAGGACCTGTGAGGCTTGTCTAGGTGCTATCTGGCGAACCGCAAGCGGGCCTTTTTGTGGCATGGGGCCAGTAACGGCTTTCTTCTGGCAACTCGACTATGCAGGTCATTTGTGTTCAAATACTTTCTTGGTCATGGTCTTCAACAGCACTGACTGGCGTTTTCAAGTGTTCAGTTGTCATTTTATATCCTTTTCTTGCTTTAAAAAACTTTAACTACCTTATTGCGCAGATCCATTGAGAGTTCTTTCAATGGCAGTATCCAGCCAAGTCAGTGCATCACCTCATGACACCAATTACAATGAGTCACAGGTGTAAAAACTTCCCTTTAATAGCCATTTAAACCTGTGCGGTTCAACCTGTGTGTTTATAATGTGGCCAAACATTCAAGGTTATGCAAACTTTTGAGCAGTGGTGTCTGTATGATTTCAGTTATCATTAGGATTTTAAAGAGGAGTCAAACACCTATGAGATAATTAATGACTTCACATGACCGGTATCTTTAAATAAGATAAAAATCTTTTGCATTATCAAGTCATATTTTCCAAATAAATGGCGATGTTTAAAAAAAATTTTCAGGGTATGCAAACTTTTGAGCACAACTATATGCAGGTGCATGTGTGTATGTGTGAGTTGGGTCAGCAGTGAGCAAATGGAAAAACTGATGGAACACATTAGCTCATCTGAAAAACAGCGCTTCTGATCATTTGATTAGTGAGGTTATATCTCCCCCCACAGGCAGAAAGTGGTAATACATTTAAATTATGAAGAATAACCAGGAAAAGCTTGTGTACATGATTTCATCTAGTGGCATTTAATTCATTCATAATTCATTTACATTTAACACACACACATTTTCCATCCGCAATTTCCCTCAGGATTAAAAGATAGATTTATATACATTTCACAGGATATTGCACACACACTCACAGACACCACACACCGATCAGCAATAACATCATGACCACCCGCCTAATAATGAGCAGGTCCCACCTTTTGCCACCAAAACAGTAATGACCTTTGTGTTCTGACACATTTCTATGTGAAGCAGCATTAACCTTTTCATCAATTTCTACTACAGTAGCTTTTCAAATGGATCAGACTACAAGGGCCAACTATCGCTTCCCACAGGGCATCAGTGAGCCATGGCCACCCATCACCCTGTTATCCTTCCTTTCGCCATTTTTGGAAAGATTCCACAAGAGCTGCGATTTTGGAATTGCTCGGATCCAGTCATCTAACCATCACAATTCAGCCACCAATATTTCCTAAATGACTCAATTCTAACCAGGATTGTTGTGGATTGTGCAGAATAACAGTACACTATATAACCCCCTGCTACACTAAGGAACTATTTTATTATTGCTTGGATACCATCAAAGGAGAAAGTTTTGTCAGTATTCCAGAGCCTTGATCATATTGCCTGCATCATGTCTGAAACGCTGGCCTCCCAGGAACTCCTTTAATAGCCCAATCATGCGGAAATCACTTGCAGTGCAGTCAGAACTGTATATGGCAGTAACTTCCAGACGGGTTTCTGTAATGTGCAAGCGGTGTGATCGGCAGGATGACGTGGTGCATTGTCCTACAAAAACAGAATGCCTTCGGAAATGAATTCAAGATGTTTTTTTGCCCGAGGGCGATCCATTCGCTTAAACGTTGCAGTGGGCTCTAAGCCACTTCGTTGGGAACGTCATTTATGAATGTTCGGCCTTCTTTAAACGTTTGCACCCTTCGGATCACTGTACACTGCGTAAAGTCTTCTGTAAACGTCGAACACAAGAAATCGCCACAGGTCCCGGCTTGACTTGAACACCCCTCGTGTATAGATTGCATGTGCGTGTGTGTAGAGTGGAAGTAAGATTGCTATTATCCTTAAGGAAACTAAATATCTGTGAAAAAAGAATCAGAAAAAGAGAGAAGGGGAGAGAGAGAGAGAGAGAGAGACAGGGCAAACAGAGGTCTACTGTTTACCACTACATTCTTCAGCACCCCATAAATCTTCCCTAAGCTAACCACCACCCGAGTACACACTTCAATTCATCAGCTTCAACTGCTCCTATATTATCTGCTAGTGTCCTTCTGTGCTATCTATATACTGTGTGTCAAATGTCTGGGGATCGTGCGTAATGTCTGATTTGCGCTGATGCCTCCAGCTGTACTAGACATACTGTTCTGTCTGTAATGAAGCAGCCTGTCTAGGCACGTGACCTTAACCTAATCGAACTGCTCTGAGGAAATTTGGATCGAAAGGGCTGAGAGAGGGAGGCGTTCAATCAGCTCGGTCAAGTCTGGCAAGATTCATTGCAGTGAAGCTTGAAGAAACAACACAGAATTGTTTACATGAGCAAAGTATTTGCAACAGTTATAGCGGCTTTTTTTAAAATCTATATATTGATTTATCCTGCATGTGAGTGTGTGTGCGCGTGCACTTAACTCTCAACACCTCCAGTGTTGTGAATCAGTATATCTCCAGGGAGAAACAGGCTCTAAAACACTCCACCAGCTCCTCCTCTGCTTATTTTTACAAAATCCTGTCGCCACTGCCTTTTGTTACTCAGCTCTCTCAAACAGTAAAAAAAACAAACCCTACAGAATTTCTCGGAATGTGTCTCGCTCTACTTAAAATAAACAGGTCTCATGGCACGTTCTACTATCCATTAAGTCTTAGAAATTAGACCTTCAGAAAGGATTTCAAGACAAAAGGGACAATTTAAATGTTCATCAAGTACGATAGAGAGGTGGAGATACTGAGCATTTTGGATGATGGTCAAATCACTGAGGCTCAATCACTCTCTTTATTTCTCTGGAGAAAATCACAAAATGTTTAAATAAATGAATGCATGATGTGCAATAAGGTCTCTTGAGTCTGTCCTTCAGTACAGGCCTCGGTTCTGATCTTGGTATGTTACACAGGTTGTCCAAAACTAGCATCTGAGTGTGTAAGCTATTAGTGGGTAGCTCTCTCTCTCTCTTTTTTTTTTTTAATGGAAGAACATTATTCAATCAGTCGATCTCATAATAATAATAATAATAATAATAATAATAATATCAGGCCACCTTCTGATTTGTTTGTTTAATTAGTTGATTTTGTGGGAAATAGCATTAAAGTCATTTATTCATTTATCCATTCATCATCTGTACTGCGTATCCTGTATTCAGGGTCGCAGGGGCCTAAAAGCCTATCCCAGGAGACTTTAAGCACAAGGCGGGGTACACCCTGTACAGGATGCCAGGCCATCACAGGGCACACACACACTATCAGACACGACGAGAAATTCGGGCACGCCAATGTCTCTGGACTATAGGAGGGAACTGGAGTACCAGGAGGAAAACCACCAAGCACAGGGAGAACATGCAAATTCTATGCACAAAGACCCGAGGCAGGAATCAAACCGTCGACCCTGGAGGTGTGAGGCTACAGTGCTGAAAAATAGGTGTACCAGGTGTCTAAAAATTAGGACTGCAATGATTCATATGGTAACAGAACACTAGCAGTTGAAGGGCGAAAGATGATGATGATAAATGTCTCTACGCTGTTGATGAGCACTTTATTTTTTTTTTACTTCCCCTTTTATAATGCCTGCCTGGAAAACACTATAGTAAGCCATTTACAATCAAACAAGCTAAAGTTTCCTAAACAGGACATAACAGGCTGTTTTGTCAGACGCTACACCTGGCGTTTATGCAACAGGTTTCGACTTGCTACATTCAGCTTAAGACAGACTTAACGACAGACTTCGCTTTCTTCAACATCCTCCAATCTGTGGCCAGAGCGAACGCTCTCTCGTGAGGGGGAAAAACACAGACATCTAAAACAGCATGTGGGAGGACAGGCTCTTTTCCAACACTTGTGATCGAGATGATTTCTTTACGGCAAGTCCACTAGGGGACACTGCTCTCCTAGTGTTCCTGTGCTTTTTCTTTCGTCGGTTGAGTCCAGCTGGCCTCTTGGGCAGGACTCGAGGAAGGAGCTGGAATTCTCCGGGCCTCTCGGAAAAACAAGATCTACTCGAGAGTTAACTGAGGCCTGATGAAACACTGCTCTTATGACATAAAAAAAAAAAAAACTGAATCTTTTAATGAGCATGTAAATATTTAACAATGATACTACACAGGGGTGCATAACTCAGCTCTCTAACTGGAAAGAGAAGAAAAAAAAAAATCAACCTTTCACCCAGGTGTAGTATCAAAATACAGAACAACAAAATTCTAACTGTATGCCAACTATCTATCTGTTCAGCTGTGGCCAAAAGTATTAGGACAACAACTCCCGTTCGTTCTCGCCTATCTGTCTAAACAGTTGTGTTAACCAGAATCAGTTGGTTTAATTAATGTGTGGGACAAATACGTGGAAGAACTTTTACTTTCTAAAGCAGACTCTGCACAAAAATAGCTAAAACGAGGGAATTCTCAGGTGAATTGTGAAGTTCTGTGGCAAATTTCTGTATACGATCTTCAGGAAGCAGGCATGGATTGAGCAAGTAACACCAGAGTACCACAGACGTCCTTTTTGACTCCACGCCCAGCCGGATCCAGCAGGGTTTGAAGAATAAAGGACTTCATACTAAAAACACGATTTCACTGCATAAAATAAATGATTCTTATCATCTTAATTCACATTATTTAAAATTTTCAGAAAGTCATTAAAAGATTGAATTTCACTTTTGTCTCAGTACTTCTGGCCACGACTGTACATACATAGCAAACATTGCCAAGGCATGAATAGACTGTACCATAAAAAAGTCCAGGGAGTCAAATGACAGTGAGCCTGGGTTTATGCACTGTGCAGTTACAGATTATATGGTTCACCGCTGACAAACCATAAACAAATAATGCTTAGCTTTTCAACCCACTAACCTAAATGTGGCCAATGAGTTCATTGTTTAAATGTAACAGAGGGGGCAGAAAAAGGTGGCCGTAAGGGTGGAGAGACGTGGGAAAAGAAAAGATTAACACACTAGAGTTTTTCAATCACTTAGGTCTACTAAACAGAATGGAAACACTTGGGCTCTGCTGAGCACAACATCTGAGCAGCATTCCAAGCGGAGTTAAATCTCTCTCACTCTTTCTCTTGTATATATGCATGTGTGTGTGTGTGTGTGTGTGTGTGTGTGTGTGTGTGTGCGAGCAAGAGCATGAATGTGTGTGTACTTTCATGAGCCGGTTACTCAACACCCGGCCACCCAGTTTACATAAACACTGCCCTTTCAGCAGTACAACAACCCCTCGGCTTTGTCTCGAGCTCTGAGTTCTCAGAATGCGAGTGTGTTTAAAATGGTGGCCGCAGAATGCATAAACACACCGAGTGACCACTGCATCAGGTAAACCTACCATATACGTGTGAGTTATACTGACTGCACTTCTTCTGCGAGTACGAACGCTTCGTGTAACCTTTACCCAAATTCTACCATTAGAAAGTGAGAGCTGCTGACCTGAGGTCTGGCTGCTAGATCTCGGGATAGCAGTGACACTGACATGATGCTTGTCTAATAGTGTGTGTATTTTTAAAAGAAAGGTATGGGTGCGAGGGGGGAGTTTTGCTGACATTATGACACCTGAATGTCATTTCTGGGTTCGAGAAACAGTTGATGAAACAAAAATATCCAGCCAACAATGGTGCTGTGGTCAGAAACTTACTGTACACTGGGGACTAGGCTATAATACAATGAACAAAGTGTGTATGGAAGAAAAATGGTGACACACCATCCATCCATCCATCTATCCATCCAAAGTCTTAGCGTAAAAACACAACTTACAACTTGAATTGGTTTCCCTTATAAACTGTATACACCAAGTTGTAGTGCGGACTGGATATTCCGCTGTGGCGACCCCTTGCCTGGAGCAGACGAAAGACCAACAACAACAACAACACCAATCAGCCATAACATTACATTCATCAACTTTACAAACCACCTAGGTTTTGGTTTCCCTTGTGCGCCCTGGGTAGCTCTGGCCCTTTGGGGCATGATTTCATGACCCCTGAGGGGGTTCTATGGTATCTGGAACCAGGACATTGGCAGTTAATCCTTTGGGTGCTGTAGGTTGCGGGTTGTGTGGCAGGACCTCTGTGGTTTAGATGTGTTCGTCCATTGTGCAACTCAAGCCCAGATAAAAAATGGGAGGGTTGCATCAGGAAGGGCATCCGGCATAAAACCTGTGCCAAGCTTATACGGTACAGACTGGACGGTCCGCTGTGGCGACATCTTGCCGGGAGCAACCGAAAGACCAACAACAAGGTGTATACAGTGTAATCCAAATCGAATTTTCCCATAAGAAATAATGGAAACCCAAATTATTCGTTCCACAGCCCCAAGAAATAAATACATAAAAATAATTAACACAAAATATAAAGTAAAAATAAAACAAATTAACTTGCACTTTACCTTAAAAAAAAAAAGGAAAAATAAATCCCGACAGATAAGCGTTTCCCTTTGTGCGCGCAGGCGCTGTTTATGTGTGTGTGTTTGTGTGTGTGTGAATCTAAAGTAAGCTCGCCCTTTCCCCCTTCTCGTCTTACGCAGTTACCCTTCCTCCACTCTTTTCACACGAGCGCGCACACAATGAAAACATCGGAAAAATAAACAAGAAATCTCTCTAATGACACTCGATTGAGTGACACACTAACGGAATCACTGCTGTAAAGTAAAAATAAAACAAATTAACCTGCACTCTACCTTTGAAAAGAATTGCGAGCAGTGTTTCTGTGTAGAGCAAAGAGAAAGAGTGTGTGTGTGTGTCTGTGAAGGCGAAAGTAGGAGGGGTCTGCGTGTGTGGCACGGTGTCCAATGATGCTCGCGCACACACAGACACAAAGAGCAGGCTGATACAGAGAGAGAAAATGGATCTTTAACCTCTCTAATGAGACTTGAATTGTGATCACGTGACGATCATGACGAAAACAAGAAGCGCATGCGTGATACATGATACTCGGTACTCGTAAACCAAGACTTGTTTGTTTTCCAAGGAAAAAAATTATTAAAAATCTTTGCTCGTCTTGCGGAACACTCGCAATCTGAGGTTTCATTCATTTCATTTATTATCTTTTACCTGAAAGTGCCAGCGAGCCTTTAACATGAAGATCTCAAACATACTTGCCCATTTTTACATCCACAAATGAATACCTGATATCCCAGAGACAGAACATGCTTGATTGGGCACCTGGGTTAGGTGTATGTCCTTGGTGCTGGTGCTGTATATCTTATACACTCATGCCAATGGTTCACACAAGCTATTGTGTTAGTATCACTGCTGTACTGAAAACCATGCACCAAATCCTATCTGGTTAGTGGTGGGCTTATTGTAGTTGTGAACAGAGGAGCCCAGAGCAGATAGCACCACAGTGGCCACTGTGAGACTTTGTCAGCTTAGTCAGCATGTGACACCAGAATACTGTACAGGACTTTGCTAGCTGTTGTTCAGGTTTCTTAAGGCTTGTTGCAACAGTGTTGGCACAATGGTATGTGTGTGTGTGGCATGTGGCTAAGCCCATGCTGGGATTCGCTCGTGGCTACAGCAGACAGAGGCGGGTGACCCAACATAAACAAGCTTCTTATCCGCTGGCACAAAGGGGCCTTCTGCCACAAATGACAGCTTTCGAAAAGACTTTCACCCCTAATGATGTATGTGCATGTTGAAAACGTGTATGTGTTAGAAATTGGGTTCTCTTGACTTGGCTTTTCTAAACCCATCTTTCTTTGAACGTGCATTCTGGACAACATGTTCAGGCAAAAAAAATAAACTGTCCTCAGATGGACGCGTTTGGATTAAACCCAGCGAAATGATGCAAGCGCACAAGAGAGCAACGTTTGCTAATCTTCTGTTGTTTCCTTTAATTAGACCAAGACCCTTCCTGGGCCAAATCTGCATTGCAGATACTATACTTCCAAAATCAATGTCATTCAAGCGACCGTGTCTGACGCAGTCGACGCTTCAACTTGGCTTTGGACTTGAGGTTATTTTTTAACACTGTATAACAGCAGGGAAGCCTCTGATGTTAACCATTTCACACAGCCGTAGCAGTTAATGATATACGACACTTGTGAAACAGGCCACAGGTTAAAATGGCATGCTTCACACTCAACTTCCACGTCCTAAAAAGCACCCGCTCTAGCAGCAGAATGAAAGGTTACAACTATAATAGACAGTAATCTTCCATAAGAAAATGCTTGAGGGGAAAAAAAGTAATCTATAATCACCGGAAGACAATTCACAGTGCACGTCTACACTTCTGTTCCCTGTGTAAAGATTTACTTTTGGTAAATATAGGCTTAAAAATGTCTAAGCAAACATAACAGGAAAAGGGCAGACATGCTTTCAAAGCATACATGTACCTGCCACGGAGTTCCTTCATTTAGTAATCCATCAAACGTACAAGTCCAGGGACTAACAATCATCAAAGACCCATGAGAGCATGTAATTTTGGTTAGGGTTAGAGTGCGAGAAGTAGAAGATGAAGCAAAATGGTTCAATTGGTCATGGCTTTTCCACCAAATTTCCGGTCTAATTAAAGGCTAGTAAGATCAGTTCAACTAGATGTTAAAAAAAGTTGATCTGCACACGTTTTACTCATTATGAGCAATGTGAGAATTTCTTTTAGAGACTCGAATCAAGGTCAGTGTTTACAGCTGGACCCTTCATTTGGAGTGAAAAAGTCTGAGTCCGTCCATGTTCTATAAACTAGAAAACATCTGTGATTTGCTCTTTGATCTTTGCCATATTATACACTAATGCGAGAAGCTTTAGAGAGCATCCTGAGCAGCTGTATCACTGCCTGGTGTAAAAATTTTTTTTAAAAAAAGCATCGTCTCGCATCTCAAGACCCTGCAGCGAGGACAACTGAGAGGATCATAGGGGTCTCTCTTCCCTTCGTCATAGACATTTACACCACATGCTGCATCTGCAAAGCCACCAGCACTAAGGATGACCACACACATGCACACACACCCCTCATACAAAGTCTACATCCTCCTGCCATCTGGAAAAAGTCGGGCCCAAACGGTCGCACGGTGTAACAGCTTCCTCTTCCAAGGAAATCAGTCTCAAACACCAAAATACACAGGAACAAACAAACACGCACAAAAATACTCATACTTTCATACACATTTCTACCTTTCACTGCTGTTGAAAGACTAGATGAAACACTAACGTATGGATCACCTGCATTATTGCTGGAAAAACACTAAAAAAGACGCCACTAGATGGCCGAAATCATGTTAGCTAAAAATAATTCAGGATAAATAGCCTCAGGTCTATAAAAAGTATAAACACCACGAGTGAACAGAAACAACCACTGACTTGCTCCATTTGTCTGGAATGCAAAAATACACAACACATCAAGTGCACCTGTAGCTCTACCGAGCTAATAGTGACCCCCCAAAAAGAAAATAAATCAGATGACTGCCATTCATCAACTTCCCACCAAATTACAGAACAAATATATGCATTACCTGCTCAGAAAGGGAAAACCAAATAAAACTTCATCAGATTTGAATTCCATTTATACCTACAGTACAACATCAGAGTCCTTCAACCCTGTTTGGTTTATTTTCACTCTCTAGTGCGCCCTCTTGCCCTCAGCTCCTGTCAGTCACCATGTAACCGTTAGCGTTTATTTCTTTATTTTCCCGGAGAATACTGCAGTTAACTGTACCTGTTAAACCATCTTGATTCTACAAACCCCACCTGAACCCCCCTCTTTGTCTGCTCCTAATTAACAAATTAATGGATCAGGTTTGCTCCTGGACTGCAGCCTGCCTCGTCTCAAAAGGCTTGGTCTAGAGTCGAGGGGGCAGTTTGAACGTGAGGTGCTCTGGTACAGATTAACGCTAATCTCTCTGCTAATGAAAACAGGGGTGTGTGCAATGGAGCCTTTGAAGACGGCTCAGCAGGGCGGAATAAAAAGAAATCCCAGAGAGCAGGGGGTCCCCGGGGGCAGAGCTGCAGCCCGGGTAGCAGAGGTCAAGCAGGTTCTTACACCTAACTCTTGCTTGGAATCGAATCAAAGTTATAGTTGTCTCCTGGCAGAGTTACAGCAACCTCGGGTCCGGTAAAGCAGAGCTTCTTTACCTAATGCAAGCCTCTTACTTGCGCAAGCCCCAGCTCATTCTACAGAGAGTGTGTGTTTTCGTAAAAAACAGAGGAGAGATAAAGGCACTGAATGAAAGACGGTATGCCGCTGGAGTAGCTTGTATATACACATTACCACGGGCAGCACGGAGACGGAGGCTCTGCTTCTCAGACTTGGCACGGGCTAAAGGTCGTAACATCAAAGAAGCAGCGAGAGGCTCATTGAGTCCACTTCAACAAAGCAGCCAGAGCCCATAACCAGAGCCCACTTGATTAGAAATGTAAATGCAGTACTGCCCAGCCAAGCTAAATGTCCTCAAGCACCCTACCAGGCGTGCTGAACTGAAGAGACCTGTGGTGTGCTCAGCAATTTCGTCTCTCTGCTGCTTGTCTTGGCCACAGTGAGGAAAGACTCGTGTCCAAAGTTGAGCTAACAACAGGCTATTCAGTATGTTGCTGACATTGCCTGTCTTTATTAAGCCTACACCTCAGCCTTAAGCTGTGTTTTATATTTGGATATCGATGCTCCTACTGCATGCATATTTAAATTTGGTAAAAATGTACCATACTTTGTTTAACACCAAACCCCTGCTGGACTTTCCAGGTCCTCATTCTGATCTCATCTCCCAACAGCACACATGAAAGATAAAGAGACAATACGACCAAATACCTGAACCGATGCTGTCTTCTTGTTTAATTTCACTGCCATTTTCAGATTTAACGTATTTCCACGTGGTCTCAGTCAGCCTCGAGTTCATACACTCCCTTGCTCTGTGCTAAATTACCGTCTTTGAACCAGAAATAGGGCTTGATGGAGGTTTTGGACGTCTGTTTCGTGGAAATCAAAAGTGCTAGTCTGTCCAGAGAAAGCCAGTA
>JAOVVA010000017.1:6379791-6422705 GCA_028565275.1 Leiocassis micropogon | reverse complement strand
GCCTTTACGGCGTGAATAAAGGTGGCTTCAGCCAGGACACGAGAGGGCGTGATATCCCATACTATATGTGTTGTACCTCGTTCCTCTCCTTCAGGGAACAGAGGTTATAGTCATAACCATTCGTTCTGATACCTTTCCATCATAACCAGCATTGTGTTGGTTAGCTGCTTTAGTATGTGTGGCGAACCAAAAGACCTATTGGATGAAAGCCTGACGCAAGTCTGATATTGCTGTTCTGTGTTTTAAACTCTGTCGGCACTTGGTTTCAGTGGCAGGCAATAGAAACTAATGCTCCATGAAGACTCGTTATATCGTTATTCAAATGATAAAATGGAATCTTTACCAAAATGTGGATTGCTGGGAATAAAATACCAGTAACAAGGCATGTCCCACCTCCAGATGTAAAACCAACAGAGTTCAAAGAGAATACAAAGAGTTGTCGGTGATAGTATGAGCCTCTAGCACTGACTTTCCATAGTGTGGATTACGTACAACTGAACTATGTACTATGCTAAAATATATTAAACTTAAAATGCATTGTTTGTGTCTCAGTTCTAAAACCATGTGACATGGAAGTTGCTGAAATGCCTGCAAAAATTATGCTATATGTAAAAAAAATAAATAAATATAAAAATCCATGACGCTAGCTGCAGACCAACCACAGCACAGTTATTATGGGCAAAATATATCTGCAAAAACAAGACCTTACATGGCAATGCTAATCTTAGATCAAGAACCCATTCCATTTCCAGCAAAACACATTTGTTTGATCATCAAGATCACAGACTGGAATTTTTTTTTCCCCTGTTTTATTGTCTTCACACCACAACAATTTGGAATTGTTTTGACTGTGATGAAGTATGCAGCAGAAATCGGAAAAAAAGAGAGATTTCACTTTTTCTAGAACATTCACATGAAACTAGTCTTACTGAAAGGCTGGATACATTGCTTCAGTTGTTCAGCACATCTGCTACCTGGAGATAAAGGAAATATAAAGGTTTGGACAGAAATAGAGCTTCACCTAGGATTTCCCCATCGCTCTGTTTTTCTTCCCTTTAAGAACCAGGGCAAACATGTGGTTCTCATTTTCTGAGCTTAAAACAAGTGATAATGCTTGAAAATATTATTGAGCGCTTGGTTTTCGACCACTCTTAGAACCAAACGGGAAACTGAAGTGAAACCGAATAAGGGTAGACAGAACGAGGGCACGCATGTACTTCCACAGATCGACATCAAATACACTCGGTTTACTGATCTGCAACATACACATGACCTTATTGATCCCTTGGGGCTGAATAAAGGATATTTTTCACATCATGCCTCGAAGCATGTTCATCCAGACATGTTTGCTAGGCTAGGTTCTTAGTTATGAAATTTATACATGTTCACACATTAGCAACTCTGAACTCTAGAAGACCTTAAATTTCTAACATACTTATCAAAACCAGCATGGTGCCATAAATAAGAATGCAAAGAGTTTAAGTTTCTATGAAATAGTTCAAGTTTAAAACAAAAAATGTAAATATTCCATATCGTAACGTATATGGTCCTGTATAGTATTTTAAATATTTATTTAAATACAATGAAAAATTGATTTCAACTATAATACATTTTGACAAGTGTGCGCCAGTCTGAAATGAATGATAATTGATATAAAAATGATAATTATCATACCACATGCGCCGTTATTGCACTCATTATTTCACAATAGTAATCTGTCGCTATGTGGATTTTGCACTGAAGTATTTAAAGTATCCTTCATTAGATTAATTACTAGTGTTCTGAAATACATTGAGCATTTATGGACACTTTAAAACCATGCATGCTTGTATTCTCTCATACAACCATTTAAGAAATTCAACATCTTTCCTTCAACCTGCCTAGGCTCAACCTGGACACTTACAAGTAAGACGATGATGGCTGTTTTACCATCATAGTCATGGTTGCCCAAGTGGTTGCGATTTTGTAAGAGGACTGCGGGAGCCTACCAAAATAATAAAAATATCCCAGAATCCTTATGCAAGAGCAACTGTGTCTGGGAAACGTTTAAGGCAGCAAGGATGCCTTAACACACAAAACAGCAGCTGTTACCCTGATATAGCAGTGAAGTGCTGGGGGCAGATGAGTTCAGCATTTCTATCTGTTACTCTCCTCCTTGCAGAAAAATCACTGTTTATTACATTTTTTTCAACAACTCACTAACCATGAAAACAGCTTGATATTTGCATAAACTATCATGCAAGCTTTTGTCACTGGATAATGAAACTATTGTCCAGCACACGTCCCATTGTGCTCCCTTCAATTCATAAAAAAAGGATTTCATTGCTATTCAAGACATGTGACGTGCTCTCCTCACAGCTTAGACACACTTTGCGTTAGGCCAGACCTCATTTAGACATCTGTTAAGTAAAATTCTTTCACTCACACATCACTTTCACTTCTCCCAAGATAACATGCCTAGACAGAATGAGGCTAGATGAAGACACATCACAGAAAAGGAACCATGTTCTCTCACATAAATCTAAATGATGCATTGAATGTTACCCATTGCAAATCAAAGAGAGGAGGATAGCTGTGCAAAGCGAGGAGAGTCTCCCTGAGTCCACAAAGGAACGCTTGTCAGGCTGCCAGTACACTCCGTAACTTGATGCCTGGCTGCAGATGTGCTGTGGTTTATTTAACATCACCTACCTTGTCTGACAGGACTTGCACTAAAGCCACCCCTGCTGTACCCGACCCCTTTCACACACACACCCCATGGAGATAAACGACCATCTCCTCTGGCCTGATCTGTTTCATCTCTAGCCTTGAATTTCCGCCACCTTCTCTACAGATTAACTCGCCCATTTTTGAATGAGTCGAGCTCCACAATGGGCGGTTGTCTTCTGTCCCAGTGTGAAGCCAGACAGGTATGCTCTTAGAGTCTGAGAGACATGAATACATAAATATCCCCTTCCTTAAGTGCAGCTACTTGTACAATACTCGGCTGGTGTTTTTGTGTTATTCTGTATGTTAGTGGGAACATCTGGAATCCCTCACAAGCAATGCATAAATTCTGATCAGAGTTTTAACATTTAACTGTCTTCTACAGTTGCAAATAATATACACCAATCAGCCATAACGTTAACACTCTAAAAAGATAGAGAGAGAGAGAGAGAGAGAGAGAGAGAGAGACTGGGATATTTTTTATAACCTAACCCTGCTTTAAACTTCTCCACAACTTTATTTCTGACCTGACTGTTATGTTTCTTGGCCTTTATTATGCTGTTTATTCACTAATGTTCTCTAACAAACCTCTGAGGGCTTCACAGAACAGCGTGATTTATATTGAGATTAAATCACACACAGGTGGCTTTATTTACTAATTAGAAGACTTCTAATGGCAATTGGTTGCACTGGATTGCAGAGTAAAGGGGGCATAATACAAATGCACATCACACCCTTCAGTATTTTATTCGTGATGAACTTTGCAAACCATTTATCATTTTTCTTTCACTTCACAATTATGTACCACTTTATGTTGGTCTATCACATAAAATCCCAATAAAATACTGTACATTCATGTTTGTGGTTGTAACATGACAATATGTGGAAAGGTTCAAGGAGTATGAATACTTTGGAAAGGCACCAACAGTAAACTGGTGACTGGATCAAGTTTCAGGTTAAACCTCGTAAGAATAACCACTCGAAGAACTCATGGGCACTCTCTTAAATAAAATGCTGCCACGAAATATGATCAGCTTACAGCAGGCAAAACCATCTTTACTTGTTTGTGACACCATGTCACTGGCCTGACTGTGGATTAAAAGCAACGACGCCTTAATGTTTGCTAAGGCCTGGGAAATACTTTCCTTGACCAATGCATTTTAAATGCCAGTCTCCTCTACCACAGTTTGTATTAACATTACTGGGTTTGGAGACCAAATAAATCAACAGCCCAAGTTTTATTAAGGCTGTATTAAAACCATCCTATTCTGTTAATGGTTGATTCCAATGAATCCGCTGAATCTTGATCCAAACCAAACCAAAGATTCATCCAGACTTACTCATCTTATAGCTGAGATCAAGCTACTAAATTCTCCTTTCCAAGTAGGAAGCCCAGATGGAGCACCAAATGGAGATGTTGAATGTGAAAGGGACTACATCCCTCTGTGGAGGTCACGGGCAGGACGCAGAAAGACTCAGCAACAAACAGAGCTAACTTAGGAACACTGGTTTCTATTTTCACACGTTTGCATGAGAACGGCGCACAGCAGTTGCTGGTTCCACTTTGTTTGCACTGTAAATGACTGCTCATTTCAACTTCTACTGAACAAAAAAGAATGGGGGTGAAGGCATTTGTTAAGCAGACTTTTTATATTAAGAGCCGTTGGCGTATGATTGGTATCTTACTGGATTCATGCCTCAATGTTCAAGCACAAATTTTATGTTCAGTGATCACTGATTACAGTATCAGTCATAGAGCTGGACCACTCGTTTAACACACAAAAGTGTGATAAAAAAATTTTTTTATCTTGGATGACAATCTCATGAAACTTGTTTCTACTTTGAAGAATGTAAAATATGCAGCTTTTTGCTGGGTTTACGATTTCTGATTTATTTTGCTGTTTTAAAGACTGTTACTGTAAATAAAGCTGACACTGGACATGGGATTTAGACAAAGTGCTTAATTATCTGAGATTATCTTGCGCTATCTGAGATTATCTTGCGCTTAGCACTTAATTATCTGAGATTATCTTGTCAAAAGGGGTACTCCTAATCTGTATTCACGTTCTTCAGAGCAGGCCTATGATTGTCGACACGGTTTTATATAGTATGCTTTTCCATTTGTAGAGGAAAGACAAAAAAATGCTTAGATTCATATGTCACTGATTTATGGGAGGAAATGTTACTGCGAGGGCCGCCGCTCACATGCAGAGTGACTTTAATGTTGGATCGTGAAAGGACAGTTGAAATATAGCACAAAGTATACTCGAATTACAGTATGGTCATTTCAGTTTGAACATTTACAAGGGCAGCAGCAGCTCTGGCTTGACTTGCAGGAGGAAAAGAAAGCAACTCTGGGATCCAAGTTTTAAAATAGGAATGTTATCTTTATGCCTCGGGGTAAAATGAACAGGGTTGGAAAACGACATGTCTCTTTTCATACCGTATTTGGAAACGATGCAAAGGACCCAATCATAAATTACAGCAGAGGTGTCACAATTATTCCAGCAATAGATGGAAATGATAAATGTATGCATTTTAATAGACATAATACATGTAGGGCTGTGATGCTAAAACAATTGGATGGAACTACACACCCAGGAAACTATCTATTTCAAAACCCCTACCTCCCCCACAAAGTGCTGTCACGCTTCCGAACAAGTCACCGATAACAAAAATCGGAATTGGAATTTCCCTACACTGTACATTGTAGGCTGACTTTGCATTTTATGCACTGTGCCCATTTTAATGTATTTCAACTTAAGAGTTAATTTCCTCAATGTGCATCCTGCGCCAATATAAATAACATTTACACTAAATAAAGATATACATACTTTTAATATGAAATTATCATTTTGTACCACTCTCAGTCAATGGAAATACTCAATCTTACCTTTTAATAGACAGGCACTGGTGTAGTCTTGATTTTGTTTTGCAAAACACATTTAAGATGATGTAGCCAGACTACAGACATATAAGGCCTGGACTGTATTACAGAGGGAAACCAGAAGTAGGCAACAGGCTGTTATGACCCTGAGGAAATGCCTGTTAGCCAGTTTATTAGAATTTAACTGATGGTGAATTACAGACAGCCAATATGAAAGTATCGACCTACTGGGCAATATGGGCAAAATCTTATATCACGCTATGGACAATTTCATATCTTGAACCAATATAAAATCACAATGAGCAAAAACATACAGTACTGAAACTAGCGCATCTCGAACGTGCATTTGCAGACGGGGCATAGCTCCTGCCATACGTGTTCCCTGTAGTGAAAAGGAAGTTGTGTTGTGCAGTTGCTCTCGGAAATGGGTCTCTCAAGGGAGGAAAACAGTATTTACAGTATAGTTAAGAATACCTGAGTATTATTTCCGCTCATATGGAAGTGGACATGAATGGGGACCGGATTTTAAAAAAGGTGGCAGGACCTTTTGCAGGAGTTTGTGGCAACCTTTGTTCCAGGATACGTTCAAGAATCTGCGTGAACGATATGAACAATTTCTACAGCGAGGCGGTGCACACACACTTCGAACACTTACAATACACATACCGTGGAAAATCAACACGATTATAGTGTGTACAGTATGTTAGTTTCTTTTAGGAGAAATAAACTCCCAGGTGACAACAAGGTAATATTGTTCGTCTTTTCATTTTAGTAGTGTATATTATTGTGCATACTGTATTATGTTTTTTTTTATGAAATCAATGAAAAATGAGCTACACGAAATAACTGCATGAACTCATGTCTGCTTCTTAATAAGTCCCTGAACACCACATCTCCTTTTATTTGAAGGTAACCTTGAACAGGACTGTTATAAATAATAACAAGAAAAAAACAACATTGTCATGTTGAGAACAATATGAATACAAATTATAGAAAGCACTGTTATGTTTCTTTTAAATCTACAGCATACAACATTTTTCACTGTGCCAATATATAACAAATACGAAGGCAAAAAAAAAAAAAAAAAAACATATAGGTAATAGTAGGTACTAATTACTGCTTTCACAGGATTTTAGAGGGTAAGTGGCAGCCAGGTACTGCTAATCATCAGCCCTTGATTAATTGCAGACCTCTAGAAAAGCAAAAGTTTGGGCAGTTTGCTGGCCTGGAGCATTCAGCCGTTTGTTAACACAATAGCAAGATGAAAAGACATAAGCAATAGTCTTAGAGAAGCAATTGTTGTGCACAAATGGAAAGGCTAATAAAACTATTACCAAAATTATTTGGAGTTCTACATTGTACAGTGAGAAAGATTATTCACAAGTGGAAAGCATTCAAGAAAGCTGCCAATCTTATCAGGAGTGGACGTCCTAGCACATTCACCCCAGGATTAGACAATGCTCAAATAATAGAAAAAAAAACAACAAAAATGAGCATCGCTGAGCATGTCAAATATTAAAGTCCATGACAGCACAATTAGAAGAAGACTGAACAAGTACTGTTTCCGTCTTCTGTCTAAAAAAATATGGACGACTGAGGTTTGCAAAACTACATCTGAACGAAGCACAAGGCTTCTACAACAATGTCCTATATACAGATGAGAACAGAGTGCAGTTGGCTGGCCTTAATGCCCATGTTTGTCCATGTTTGGTGGAAACCAAACAGCATTTCAGCTGAAACACCCCATACCCACTGCCAAGCACAGCAGTGAAGGGGTGATGATTTGGCCTGGTTTTGCAGCCACAGGACATGGGCACCTTACAGTCAATACATTTTTACACAAAACACACAGAATTAAAAGTTTTTGAACATGACTGAATATAACAGGTAGAAACCCAACTGAAATGCAAACAGAAGTTCCTCCCTTTGTTGTGTGTTGTCCCTTGAGTGTTGCAGGGAATTAAGTATGGTATCACATATGGTATTTTTAAACAGTGCACCACTCATAGCTCCTAGCTTCAACTTTAATGACAAACTGGCTGCTGTGACTTTTCAAACCTTGATGATGTAGGTAAACATCAATCAATCAACAGTTCTATGCTATGTATTGCCATATTGCACAGCGCTATGTGGAAATTGGGGTGGAAAGGGTGGGAGTTAAGACGTTCTGCCTGAGAGAGCAGCTGGCCAGGTAACCCGAGACTATTGTTACAGTTATGTTTAGGCAGGGTTGATTGGCAAAACAATTAGCTTTAATTGCATATGCCCATTATAACTCTCTAGAACTTAGGAAACCGTAAATAATTACAGTGATGGCCATAAATGCAGCAAAGTTAAAGACATATCTTCCTAATGAGTGTGTGTTTAGATTTAGACCAGACTGAGTGGCAACATACTAGCAGTGTCAGGAATGCTGAAAGTGATGGATGGAGTTGGCAATAAATAAAAAAATAATAATAAATCACCATCACCATCATGATCACACTTAAGTGTGAAAAGATGTTGCATATTTCCACTGTCACTTGGTGCATTTACATGGATATTAATGACCCACTACTAATCAAAATAATACCCCAATGAGAAATAAATGCATCATATAAACACCTCAGACAGAACAGCCTCAGTCTATCCGGCATGATCGGAATTAATCTTTAAGGGGAATGAGGGAGGTGGTGTAAGCCTTTGATAATCTTCTCAGCAGGTAAATATTATCCATGTGAACACTTGGATTTGATCATTTCTCTCCTGTTGAAATAAATCTATTCTTTCTGTGCTTGTTTGCCGCATGTAGTCTCTTGAGGAGTTCTGGGATATCTTTCTACAATTCCTGGTCAATAAACTCCATGAGAACAGTCTTTACTTCAGGCATTCATCCATTGGGTCTTTGGCTGAGGAAGGAGCACTGGTTGGCTCGGCTTTTCATAGGTAGTAAAGCATCAAACCAATCAGAGATTAGGCTGAATTCTTGGAACCAATTATAACGCAGAAGGTGGGACTTATCAGAAAAGATGGTAAGCCTAATCTAAAATCAAATTTGGAGCATAATATTTCTTCCTCTTTTTTTGTTATATTTGTGGCAGATTAAACACTTTTACAAGTCAAAAAGTAATATTCTGATTAAACGCTTTGAGCATGTAAATGCACATCTTATCAGATCAGCATCTTAAACTGTTAAATTGGAGTCTTTTAACACAATGATTTGAATCAGACTGAGGAAATACTGTCCATGTAAACACAGCTACTGTCAATGTGGCTTCTTGCAGGCTTTGTTCTTCTTATTCCTATCTTTCTTGGAAGCACTTTTCCCAGCTACATATCCATTCTACCCAATAACACAAAGCAGTCCTATTCAGTCGCAGCATGCCTCTACTTCCTCATAATCAACAACAGACACTGAGTATGGCCCCTTTATTTTCACTGGATCTAATATCTTGAGTTAGGTGAGCCAAGCAGGACTTGAATAGCCCTCTCAGCTGGGACTGATATTTCTATAGAGCACTCTTGCAAGGCATGCTAGGTCCATCTAGATTAAACAGCCTGCATGCCTTGCCTTGCCTTGGTAGGACACATTCGGCCAGTGCCAAATCCAATAAAGGTTTTCACAAAGGCCCACTTCTTACTATGAGACACAACAGATAACATGATCTTTCCCTTGTGATTAGAAATCATTCCTGAACAAAAATTAACACGGAGGACTTTGTGACACACGTCTATGTGAAAACATCATGTGTTCTAACAATGTATTAGTGGTATTGCAAAAAGAAAAGAGAGAGAGAGAGAGGGGGGGGGGGGGTCAAGGGTCTCAACCCCATGCTGGTTTGACCTGACTTATTGTCCCTGTGAAACTAAAAATGGCCTATCGGATATAAATATATCAGTTATGTCAATGCTGATGATAAATGTTTGTAAGAACAGAGCAAGGTGGATTAAACCAAGTCAAAAAGGTGCACTGAGGTTTCTTAACAAAACTCCTTTAACCTGAACCTGAAGAGTTCCAGGAGATCCAATTCACCTTTATGCTTTTCCGAGAAAAGTACAAAACAGCTTTAGAACTTCAAAAGCACTTCATGTGGCCCCTTACTAAATGGTTAACTTAGGTTAGTTCTTCACTTTACTAACTTTTCAAAATATGAACTAAAAAGCAGTCAATGAATTCAGCTTGGGTACTTTATTAAAAACATCCATAAGACTGTATTCATAAAAGCCAACACTTGAATAAATTTAACCCTAAAGAAAATAGGTAAACCTTATAGAATAAAATAAATCTCACATTAAAGATATTAGAACATAATTCCATTCAAGTCTTTCCTCTAACAGAGGTCTCCAAAGCCGCTAATCTTGCTTTTAACTATTTACTATTTTCCTCTAGTACATGTTTATGGTTTAACAAATGCAATAAATATACATATTGTGGTATATCTTATTAAATATATATTTTTTAAGTTTCCAAAGTCTGAAATGTCCCAAGGAGATGCCTGGTTTTCAATTTTATCACCAAGTTATACAAAGGCTCTTGTAAAAATTGATTGCTGTGTCTAATATCACTATGTACCCAACTGACTGCACTTTAAAAAAAAAAAAAAAAGTAACAAAAGGAGAACATAATTAACGATTATACAAATACATAAAGAGGGTTTACCCAATATGGGTTAATCGATTAAATACATTCCGATGCTGCTGTCTCCTTTGGCTGAGCGAAGGCCAAGAAACTAAATCATAAACGATAAACACAAACAGTTGTAGGAATGGAAAAATTTCACAAACTTGGTCACTGGATTTGAAAATCCATAAATTTATTTATATGGATACACATAGGCGATATACATATATGTAAATTTAAAAGTCACATTTTAGTACTTATTAAAAAAGTCAATGGTGAAATAATTCACAGAGGTGCAACCAAAGTGTGTGTGTGTGTGTGTGTGTGTGTGTGTGTGTGTGTCTGTCTGTAGCTGAAACACGTCCAAAATGCCCCCTCGTCCAAATGCGCCGTTTTAGTGTCTATGTAAATTAGCTACCATTGAGCCACACACCGCCAGAGAGGTGCCAGGAGGAATGTGTCTTCTTATGTGAGGTCAGAGTAGGAAGAAAATCTGATCAGCTTGTTTAAGCCCATTCTAACAAAAATGGGGAAAAAAGAAAAAGTAAGGAGACCCATCTGAAGGACTAAAAATAACTAAAACTGGAAATGAAGACATCCCTTTAATACTACATGGTACAAGCTTTCTGCTTCTTCACTAATACTGCATTACTGCATTTTTATATTCAATTCACTGTTAAGTGCACATCACTGAGTACATTATGATTTAGTTTCTTGGCCTTCGCTCAGCCAAAGGAGACAGCAGCATCGGAATGTATTTAATCGATTAACCCATATTGGGTAAACCCTCTTTATGTATTTGTATAATCGTTAATTATTTGTCAACGGCTACAATTTAATAATAATAAGGTTTTCACAAAGGCTCGTGACAAATTTCCGTCTGATGTCTGTTTTTGTTATGTTAGATTTTATGATATTTGTAAGCGCGTGCTTTCTTTGCCAGGAAATAAAGACAGTTAATTAAGTACCCAAACCACTAGCTCAAATTAATCCAGGGGGAAAAGAAGAACTCCCAAAAGCCTCTCGTCAAAGAAAGGCTAACTAACATGCCAAGTTCCTTCCTCTCAACACTCACTTCACTTTTCTGATAGAGCCTATTCAGTAAAAGGCTATTCTAACGCCATTTAGCGCCCACTCAGCCTGAAAAAACCCGAGGAGGTGTTTGGTGTTAAGTGCCACTCTATGGTTAATCTCACTGCTCACAGACCCCGAGGTAGGGAATAATAACAAATAAGGGTTCTGGCTGGAAAGCTTCGCTCTTAAGGTCAGAGCTTTCAGCAGAATTTATTTTGTCAACATTATATTCATTAAATATTTTAAGGAACTGAAGCAGGCGTTAGCATGATGTCATGTGAAAATATTTGAATAGAAGTAAAACGAGCAACAGTTTTCAATCAATCTCTTGCCTGGTTTCTCACACAAATAGCTGAAAATGGTCTCAGTGGTTGTTCTTTTAAAAGATGGCTGTAGTTTAACCTCTGACCCATGGGTGTTTGCAGACTTAAACAAACTGACATTTACAACCTCTCTAATGCCACGGCTACAAGACAAATACCATTTTCGCTTGTGTTAAAAGATACGAGAGGAGGGGGGATACTACAATGGTGCAATCAAATACATCACACTAAAACCAGCTTGTTATATTTCAATATTTCTAGCTAGTTATTAGGTGAATTGTAAACTTTTATGCTCACAATTTCAATATTGTGTTTGGAAACAAACTCATTCATGAGAATAAAAACACATCTAAAAAGACTTTAAATTGCTATTAGAGTTTACAGCAATGGAAAAAGATCATACGGTCTGATTAGTCCAGACTGAGCCATTCCAGAGCGGCAATAAAATGAAGTCAGCTGACGACCTGAATGTACTGAATGACCAAGTCAGACCATCAATGCATTATTTTTTTTTTTCTTCCCTGATGGCATGGGCATGTTTTAGAGTGTTTTTCGGAGCGTGAAGAATATTTTTCACATTGCACGTTTTAATCAAAGCTAAAGACTTAAAAGTTAATAATTAATAACACAGTATACCAATCAAAATATTCAAAAAGAATGCATGCGTAATGGTAAGAAAGATGAAATTAAATATTTGCTTCCTTGAGCGTTTCAGAGTTGTACAAAATAAACACTAATGCTGGGACATTTGCAGGAAACAAAGAAACTGGAGGACCCGTAAAGTTTAATGGCTTTAAAAAATTTCTAGCATATATAAAGAACAGTACTGTGAAAGTTTTGAACCACCCCTCGTTACTTCAGATTTTTTTTAAAAAGCCAGACTTTTTTGTATTTTTAATGGAGGAAGATTTCTTTTTTGGCTCTCAGTTTCGACCAGTCCCTGTGCAGTTTCAGATGAATGTTTTTTGTTTGTTAAGCCACACAGTGACACACAAATCATTCAAGCATAAAAACATCACTAATTCACATCCATCTTGAAAACATATAACTTGGGGTATGAGCCAATGAGAAACAGGTACAGATGATGACAGATGATCAGGCTGGTGATTAGTATACTGGTGTTGCTGAATGCTGATTGGTTGGAACAGACAAGAGGGGAAATGAGGTTGCTGCAGAGGTTGTTACATAAACAACCGAATTTTTTTATTTTGCCTAAGCACTTTGCAGCTTGTTGCAGTAAAACGTTTGTTACCACTTCTTTAATTTTATCTACGCTACCAGTTAAAAGTTTAGAGACACCTTCTAATTCCATTGACGCTCCTGATTTTTATTTCTCTCTATATTGTACAATAATGCTGAAGGCATCCAAAATATTCAATAGTATATAGAACAGTAATTCTTTGGACAGTTAATATTGAGATGTCTGCTACGTCTCTGTAAAACCTGCATAACGTCTCTAATCTGAGGTGCTGTTTGTTAATTGGTCATTTTTGAGGCTGGTAACTCTAAAGGAAGTTCTCCTCTGCAGCAGAGGTAAGTTTTGGTCTTGCTTTCCTGGGATGGTCTTTATGAGACTAGTTTCATCATGGTGCTTGAAGGGTTTTGCAAATGCACTTGAGAATATAGTTCTTGCAAGAACTATTCCTGACCTTTGTGTCTTAAAATAACAACTGACTGTTGTTGTCACTTAATATTATATTATTTTGGGGGAAAGAAATCCAGTAAGGTGTTGGTATGGTGGTTTGCACTGTCACCCAGCACCTCCAGGGTCCGGGTTCGATTCCCACCTCTGTGTGCATATGGAGTTTGCATGTTCTCCCCGTGCTTGATGTATACATTCTATAGTTCATGATCATAAAAAGAAAAGTGTTTGAAATGACTCATTCAGTTCATTCTAGACACTAGGATGTAGTGCATTGCTTTCCATCTCACCATTACCAGACAGATAAACTAAACACACCGGAGCCTTTCAGATTTACATATTTATTTTATCACTGCCTAGCGAGACAAAATTGTTAAAACTGTTCATTTCTGTTTTGGAATTTTCATTGATTTGCCATGAAATAAAAAGACTTAAATAGTGGTCTTTTTAAGTGTGAAAGCTTAGATTAGATATAGCTCCAATAAACTCTACAAATAAGACTAAACAAAGAATTTCTTTTTAGCAATAAGAGCAGGCATTTTTATGAGAAAATGTCTGAAGCAAACAAGGCACCATTCATCCAGCAAATCACTTGAGTCTGCTTTACTTTAGCTTCATGCCACTACTATGAATGTTTGATTCTAGAGCTTTGTTAGAGATAGTCTTTATTTCTCACAGATATATGTTAGCAATTACGAGGCTGTTTTGGTTTGGTACAAAGCAAAGCAGCTGTGTTTCATTTGAGCTCGGTTGTAAGGATCAGGTGATGCCTGTGGCAAGTTGTTTAGTGATGATGCATGGATGGTATTTCTCATGATCTGCTTTTTGTTCAAAAAGCAACTTCAGGAATACTTTTTCTGTCAGGGAATATAAACAAGGAAAATATACCAAAAGTAGTGATGAAGGAAAGCATACAGAATTATATTATGCTCTAACCGGATGTAGCTATACAGGTAAAGTTCATCCTTCTTAGAAAGACTTTTACTGACATGTGAGATGTCTGGGTTCTAAAGAACACTCAGGGCATCACAGCTTGCTGCACATGGGGCTTAGCAGGCAACTAGTTTAAGGTTGTTGATCCAGCCTCCAAATTCCCCAGATCTAAATCTGATCGAGCATCCATGGGATGTGCTGGACAAACGTCTGATCCAAGGAGGCAACCCATCCTGCAACCCATAGTACCCAAATGATCCACTGCTAATGTCCCAGTACCTCTAGAGGTCTTGTGGAGTCATGCCCTGAGGGCCCAGAGCTGCCCCGACAGCACAAGGGGAACTTGGAGCTTGACATTTTGATTGGTGTATGTTGCTGGAGGGCGATGTGGCACACCTGCGGTGATGCTCCATCAACCACTGGCTTTAAGCCAATTGCATCAGTGTGACCACCAGTCAAGTCTAGTAAAGTGTGACGGCAATCAAACTCCATGCAAGAATCCAGGAAAGAAATGAAGTGTCCCAGAAAAACAAGGCATTGCTCTGAAGGTAACTCCTGGCCTAAATCTAAAACGAGAGTGTTATGACTGGATTCAGATTCTTGCGGTCACAAAAGACAGCCAGATAAACAAATAAGCACTTTACATTTATGGTCAAAGTCATTAATGATAATTTTGTTTTCTGTGGTTACTTGTCACCCTGTCATCGATGTAAACTGGGGGGAAAAAAATGATGACAGGAAAAATGTGTATGCTAGAGAACACACCTCAAGCTTTAACTTGTTTATACTCTGAACTTGAGCATGCAAGCCAGGAAAAATCCATCCAAATGTTAAAGCTGAATTAATGAGCCTTTTGGTCCTGTTGTATGAATTGACAACTTAAGTGTTGATGGATGGCATGAGTAGGAAAAGTGGTATGACCTTAATGGTGGCACTGGTTTTCATGAAGCTAATTCGTATAAAGGGAGGGGACCAGAATGAAACCATTGATTCTGGGTTTAACTACGTACAATAAAAAAAGGTATTTAGTTCCTTCTTGATTACATTTCCAGCAAGATTCATTACTCAAAGCACAGTAATTTGAGATACGTGTATAGTACTGCACGGAGGGCTAACATACAACCGCAAGCCATATAATTCACAAATTTAGTGCAAAGACACACCTCAGCTAACAAAGGGCATGATTGTGCCTTAAAAAAAAAGAAAGAGCAAGAGAGAAAGAAGCTGTTCCAGACACTTTAAACCAGGTCGGGTAAAGCACTGCAACAGCGTTAGACCTGTGACAGTCTTTTTCATTACAAATCAAACGCTACTAGCATCAACACTATATTTCACGATATCACTGAAAATATATATACATACTGTACATACATACACACAAATATACTTTTCCCGCTTTAGAATATCAGCTTTGTTAACTTCCGGGTTGAGGGGTTAAATCTCAAATAGCGTTAAATGGAAAGCTAGTGAACTATGTTGAACAATTACTTGTTTAACCCATTAATTATTGCCACTGAGAAGAATTAGGGATTCAGCTCTGTGTCAGAAGCTAATTAGCTTTGTAGCTTGCCTTATGCATAAATAAAACATGGAAAGAATTTGGAACAACTTACGAGCAGTTATTAAGGAGGCAAAGAGTTGTTTCAAATAACATAATCAGATGTGTTTCTTGCTGAAAGTGCATCCGCGACTGGTTTTGAATGTGGGTTTCGGCAGGCAGTTGCTCTCTCCTCAGTATAGCAGACCGTGCACAAATACTTTCACCCAAGCTGCAACCGACATGCTGGGACTCGGAGTGATGCATGTAGGTAAGCGTCCCGGTGCTGTTATCATCCATTATCCCCACTTCTGGAATGCCTCTCGTCCAATCAGATTACTTGGTCGGAACTAACTCTTGTATAACAGGGTGACATTCTTTTCCTCACATATATACCAGCTTAGTAGGAAAAATGGTTCAGCGTGGAGGCTCAGCCATGATACAGAACACCAGGAGTAGAAAAGGTTCAGGGCCTTGCTCAGATGTCCAACAGAAGCAGCTTGGCAGTTAGAAATTCACAAAAATCACAATCCTTACTGAGACACAGCGTAGATGTAGCGTATAGACTAAATTATTAAAATATTTCATCAATTTGTACACATCAAAGGTATAGCAGGTATGTTTTTAGAAGTAACCATAGCCAGCTAATGTTCTTTGATTTTTTTATTTTTTTATTTTATACCTAGACATTCACCAAACAGCAGTAAGAAAACAACGAGACAAAAGTCATGTGTGAGCGCTACTTATAAATTAATGGCGCCTCTGTTATTTTACTAGTCAACCAGACCACAGTTCCGCCTTACTGTTTTCTCAGACATGCCTACTTTGTTTTCTCCTGGCTCACAAATTAGCTACTACCACAAACAACCGTGCTTTCCACATTACACGCCCATTCCGCTTCAGTGAATTAGCTTTTTCCGCCACGTAAAATTTTACATGTAGGTTTCACATGTCTCTTGTTTCACCATAGCATGGGGTCAAAAAGCTCAAGTCGGGTAAATGGTACAGCTAAAATGCTGATGTTACAGATGACTTTTACTTGAGCCAATGCTACAGTACGTCTGCATGTAGTAAAAAAATTTAGATTGATCTAGTCGATCATAGAGACCTGGGTCAGGAACCCTGACCACAGAATAACACGTTTAAAACATGCTGTGTCTTAATTTGCTGCATCCAGAATCATACTACATGCCACTGTAAAAACAATGTTTGTACATTTGACTTTCCATGTACTCTAAAGAATGACCTCCGGTTCAGGCAGCCTGGATTTTGTTCCAAGCTAAGAGGGGAAACTGCATGCCACGTTCATTCATGTGAGTAAACACCGTCTGCTCAGTTTCACAGCTCAACAAAAGAGACGTAGAAAAGTCTGTAATGTTCACGGTGCAAGTCAGGTTATGCTTGAGGATTTGAACATGAGCTGAAAATCACGCTCAATGTATTTCTAAGCGCTGCTATTATTAGGAATATATACCCATACACACACACTCAAGGCATTCAAGTCAAACTGGGACTTTTGACTGTGCCAAAGCCATGATCAGACTGCCTGCTCCATGTCTAAAACGCTGGCCACCCAGGAACTCCTTTAATGGCCCAAACATTTGAAAATGGCTTGAAGCGAGGTCAGGACTATATGGAGGATGTTGCACTCACTGAATGTTCACGGCAACGACAGTGGGCTCTGAGCCACCTTGGCCGGGATCGTCATTCAATTATTTTACTGCAGTCTCAATACCATACTGAGCTTAAAGTTTTATGTAAATGTCAATCAGTTTTATGCCTTCATTCACAAGAAATTTCATCACAAGTGCTGTTTGACTTGAACACCCCTTGTGTGTATATACACACACACACACACACACACACACACACAGAGCCGACAGGAAGGTTTCTCATCATTCTACACATGATTCTCCCTAACGGCAAAGGCCAAAACAGGTGTTTTGAGTGTTTTGTTAATTATATATATAAAAACTGGAATATTCTCTTTACATACACTACCGTTCAAAAGTTTGGGGCCACTTTCTAACTCCATGATGGTTCCTGATTTTTATTTCTTTCTACATTGTAAAGGAATGCTGAAGGCGTCCAAAAAATGCGTTAATCTCCTTTGAACAGTTAATGGTGAGATGTGTCTGCTACTTATGCACTGTAAAGACTTCATAACGCTTCTAATCTGAGGTGCTGTTAATTAAATGGTAGTTTTGAAATCCCCAGTATTGTTATAGAATGTAGAAAATAAATCATTAAACAAAAACAAAGAAATTTGCAAGTGACCCCCAAACTTTTGAACGGTAGTGTAAGTAAATCAGCTTTGGAAGCAATGACAGTCTCCTCAATACGAAAGTAAGTAAATATCTGTATCCATCTGTCTACATCTATACACATACATACAAATGTGTGCATGGATAGATAGATACATAGAGAGATAGAATTTTGACAATTTTTTATATCAAGAGTGAAAAAAATGTTGAGTAACACACATACCTCTATTATTCGATCATGGATCTGAAGCCCTCCTTCTTTATCCACTGGTCCATGCTCCACAATCTTTGATACAAAGATACCTTCATTTGATGTTCCATCTTCATTATCCTATAAATCAAAAACAATAGGATGTAACCATTACAGACTCCTGAGACGTTCTTGATCAAACTGGCCCTACTCCATCATAAACTGAGAATATATGCTAAATAAAGATAGAAGCTTATTGGAAGATATTTGTAAAATCTGAGCAACACTCTGCACATGGGAATGTTTCCATGGTAGGAGCTAACTGTAGTTCTGTTAACAATCAGCTTACGCCCACTATCCAGATATAATGTTAAATGGCATAGGAAAGTGCAAATTGAAAGAACACTGCTTGGATAATCCCAGTTTGGTAACTAGCTAAAATTGATTAAATGTGATCGATATAAAGACCTTTGTCAACTCTGCAAAATTGATGAGAATCAAAGCTACTGTATGGAATCCCACATGCAGAAGCACAACAGCTGCAAAAACTCCCAGCATTCCGTTTGTTCTGACCTGGCATCTCCACACTGCCACCGTACAGCACTGCTACATCTCCAGTCCCCCTAAACGACTAAGGAAGCAGCTACAGATCAAATGCAGAACCGCATTACTGCTATACTGAAAGCAAATTACTCTCTCGATCCAATCGTTATTTCATCCTTACAAATGTAATGAGAAGCTGCTGTCTGTCTCTATGGATGGACCAAATGTGAACTTGAAGTTTCAGCATGAACAGCACAGAGGGGCTGATTATGGTGGGATCCTTCAATCTCCACACCTTACACATAACGCCTGCAAAAAAGGCTTCACCTTGTCCTGTTGACACGGCATGCTGAGGCATCAGTACAAAGATTCTTAAGAACATAACTCCAAAGCAGTTGGTCAGACTAAATGTCTATGACAAGAAGAACTCACAATGTAACCAAGTACAAAATGTATGGTATGGTACATACCTCATTTTCTAAGTCACAGTTCAGTAAGTTTTCAGTAGAGTGAAGTGAAGGGGAAGAAAAGAAGAAAAAAAACACATGCACTTTCTTCTGAATATTTAGAAATGTAACTTTTAACTTGTAAAGATATGAACTTGTACAAACTTGTAAACATACTGGCCATAATTTCCTAAACACATACCAAATGCATTTAAAGGCACACACCTTTCTTTCTTAAAAAAAAAAAGTGGGAATAAAAGAAAAACATTCGTACATCTACAGTAGGTGCCTAGTTGTAAGTTGTGAAAGAATATGAACAGCACTGAGGAAAATATAGAGCAAATGGCAAATCTATAGCTAAATTAGGGATATTTAAACTATAGTTTCTAAGCATTATTAACTAAATATAGCATTATATACTAAATTATTTGCCCAAATTCCACTATTATCTTTTTTTTGTGTAAATGTGGCATCTTTAGCAACATGAAATGCTGGAGTTCTTCCCTCATGTATGGAGTGATGTGGAATTACCATGGGTGTGCATGTTTTCATGTAGTCTCGAGGAATATTTCTCCAGGCTTCCTGAAGGACTTTTTTGACTCTAAGTTTTGGCAAGTTTCCGACTTTCATTTTCACTCTGGTCCCTGTACCTAACCAGTTTCAGAGAAATGTTTTTTTTGTTAAGCCAACTAACTTAGGGCATGAACCAGTAAGAAACGAGTGCAGATGATGACAGATGATCAGGCTGTTGTTTAGTGCGCTGGTTGGAACAGACAAGAGGGGAAATGAGGTCGCTGCTGAGATTGTTACACAAACAACCGATTTTTTAATTGGATTTTTAGGCACTGTGCAGTCTGTCACAGTAAAATATGTGTTCCCATTTCTTTATTTTAATCTACATAATTTAATTAAATATGAAGAAATGAGGGATAGGAGGCATTTACCAGGTTAAAAAGGCCTTTTTAAAAAAAACATTGAACTTATCATTAAAAATGCATATATAAAATCACAATCGGAAGAGCTTCTGGCTGCTGCTGTGACAGCAAGGTCTAGATACAGAATGCATGTAGACGAGTGGGACAAGAAGAAAAATCACTGATATAGCAAAAGGCAGCGGGTGAGCTAAGAAAAAAAAGTTTCAAAATATCAATCAGGCTGACTTAAGGAAAGGTCACCTTGATGGCACAGCAGATTAAAGGTTAAGGCCAGATGCAACATGATTTATATGCTCTCATCGTTTTTAAGACAAATGACCAATTCACTGCACCCTGATTTGCTGAAATACACAAAAAAGAAGGAATGCACAACGCGACTATTTTTTTTAAAAGTTGCTTTTCAGAT
This sequence comes from Leiocassis micropogon, assembly GCA_028565275.1. Lineage (NCBI taxonomy): Eukaryota > Metazoa > Chordata > Actinopteri > Siluriformes > Bagridae > Leiocassis > Leiocassis micropogon. The sequence continues at coordinate 6,402,219 of JAOVVA010000017.1, read as the reverse complement.
AACAGCTGACACCCCTGAGTGAAGGGAGTGACAGTGAACGTACAACAGTTACTGGGACAAAAACAACAACGAAGAAGATTCAGACAGGTTATGACTTGCCCACTGACCTGTTATCCAAGGCCCAGTGGGTGAGAGACATGTTTGAGGAAGAGGAGGGTTTGGGTGGATAATAAAATGACTGAAGACTCAGGAACTTTGACCCACACTGTGAGAGCTAATATCACTGCAAGCCAAGGATAAAGACTGACCTGCCTGACATGGCAAAAATTTTCTGAATTTTCACTGAGGAGCTATTGCTAACAAAATGAAATCTTATTTGGTCACCATGAGCATTCTCCAACTGCCAGCAAGGAGAGCTTGTTGGTGACTAAAGTGGCTTTTCTAGACTTGTTTCCCCAAAGCCATGGCAAAGGACATACTTCCAATGAGCAAGACGTACTACTACTACTACTACTATTACGACTACTACTACTACTGTACGTACCTCCACCTAAAAGGTAATCAAGCACATGACTTGGACCAACAAGTTGTGGAAACTAAAATGGTTTCTCAGCTACCTTGCCAGTCACTCTAAGAGAAGAATAGGGACTGCCAAAAACATAATGCGAAGCAAGCAAGCTTGGAAACATGAATTCAAACTGGCTTAAAAGGATAACCTCAAGTTGTGTTTGGGAGGACACCAAGGCTACGATGGGATAAACAGGATAAATAAAGAGAAGGTAGCAAGTGTGCAACCAAACCAAGGTTGTATTGCTAGCGTGAATTTCTAAAAACCAAAAATGTATCAAGTGGTCAGATATTATCAGATCCATCACCACTTTAAAAATGGTGGAGAAGACGCCACACCTTTTTTTTTTTTTTTTTTGTGGGATGCTACAATACATACACTAAAATGTATTGGAGTGCTGGGGGGAAGAACCTTCACAGCCAAGTACAAGAATGATTACAAAGAGTGGCTGAAGGATCCGGCACAGGAATGTGTTAACTTAATGACAGCAAGGAGTGCTCATCAACTGACAGTACCAGAGGCAGCCATATATGAATATGACTGAGAACCCTGCAAGGAGGAGCTGCCAAGCACTGACAGTCTTGCCAGTGCCAACGGCTATAACTGTAGACAACATAGCTGTACACATTGTTTGATTTAGCGAGCACAGCCGTTGACATCTTCAAAGACATGCTGGTGACATACTGGTATACTGAATTAACTATAATAGTAATATAGATCGTTATTTCACTGCTAAAATATGAAATAAGAAAATATTGCTGAAAACAAGCACAAAAATTTTAGCTCGGTTAAGTTTTTATTCATTGATTTTCTGTCTGTGGCACAGAGCCTTCACGATAAATTTTGCTGCATAGCTTTATACACACTCGCACATATACATGTTAAACCCGGCACACATTTAGTCACGAGCTCTACTCCACAGGAAGTCAGTTATTTTGGGTTGTTTGACAAACAAACTCAATGGGATTTGATATATTCCTCTTATTTATATAATCCCTACTAAACTTGGCCAAAATGATCAAGAAATTGATGATGCAAAATTGGTAAGATCTCAAACGGTTCAGCTGTGGTGAGGCCTTAAACTCATGACAAAAAGTTGCTAATAACTTTGCTATAACCTTAGTTATACCAAAGCTGGTGACAATGCTCCCTACTGAAACAGTCGGTGAGGAAAGCCTGTGACATGCTCACAGTATGAGCTACTGTTAAATCACATTAACACACATTTGCCCACTGTGCCTACTGTCTTTCTGGTGTTCTCGGGCAGCAATGACACATGTACTTGGGCCCGATTATCATTGCTTTGAAACTATATTTACTGTAGTTACTGCACTGCTAAAGTAGAAAATAAGAAAAAATGTCTGAAAACAAAAAGCATGGATAGCAATTTTTGTTCAGTTTTTTGTTTAATAATTTTTTTGGAAACAGAGTCCACAAAATTCATTTTTCTTTTTATTTTAGCCCTAGATTTCTTCAAAATCAACAATAGAAAAATTGACTAGAATCACAGCCTGTGGTGCACATTTGGGTTGTGTATCTGCAGACCGGTCAGAGTGCCAATGCTGAGCACTATACAACATGATGGTCATAATGCCGCTCGACATTCACACACTATTAATGGGCTACCCTGTACTAATGAACTTTAAGGCAAAGGTAATAATTTACCATTAACAGTCAACACCTGTTATTTAATGTTCCTATCAGTTTCAGAGCCTGAGAAATTAAGGATTTAATATGCATTAACAATTCTGTCAAGGTTTCTAGAAAAACCTTGGGTTTTAAGAATTTATTTTCAAACAAGGATTTAGAATGCTCACCTTAGATCTTAAAGAGTTAATTTAGTCACTTATCGCTAGCTACCAAAATAACAAGCAATTGGTTGCAGGTGCTCACATCCAGTTGTAAAGTTGAGTTTGCTAAGCTACTGTACCTTCCTGGAAATAACAGACTCTCGCAATATTCCCCAAGCTTGAATACTTCCCAAGCCTAATATCACAGTCCTCAAAGACTGTACTAAATAAGCCAGTGAGGATGAAAAGGATAAAAGCAACAACTCCAGTGTCCAGCACAAAGCCAGAAACTGATAGCACAGGCTCAGGGCTTTAAACATTTTATACAACCACATCAAATCCATGCCCGCTGCATGCCAAGTCGTACAACACTGCTGAGTAATTTTTTTATGGAATACTTAAGAAACCACAGGAAATCAAGCTGCGAATACTGCAGCTAATTACTGCAAGGATTACTTCCTCTCTTTTTTTCTTCTCCAACAAAAACAAGATACTTGTTTACTTGAGAATACTCGTGAAAATATGTGATGGCTAAACATGGATTTTAGAAAGACGTGTTTAATTCCGAACACAAGCCATTTCTTTAGGGATCAGCATGTATAAGTACAGGTAGTTATAGTGTGTATACAAAAACAATCAATGACAGTGTCGTGTGATGACACATTTTCCTGTAACAACCTGTACTGTGGAAGTTGTTTTTTGTTCTTATACCACAACAAACTGTCAAAAAATGACATTTATTTTTTATTATAAAAAAGAGTCAATTTTCAAATTATACGAGGGGCGTTCAAGTCAAAGCAGGACGCTTGATTGTACAGAATAACAGAACATAGTTATGAGACAAAAAACTCCATTTATTTCTCCATATAATCCCCTGCTCCACTAATGCACTTGTCCCAGTGTTTCACTAGTGCTTAAATACCATTAAGGTAGAAAGTTCTCTCAGTAAGCCGGAACTGGAGAGGTCAAGACTATACAGGTGATGTGGCAATTACTCCCAGCTGAGTTTCTGTAATGTGCAAGTGGTGTTCATGTATGATTGTGTGTACAGTTCCTACAGACAGATGTGTCTCTTCCACAAGACGGAAACAAGTTGATTTTCATGTATCCGTTAATCCTGTGTTCCACCCTCTGAATGTTCACAAATGTTCCCACCTCAGCCGAGATCGACATTCATGGTTGTGCGGCCTAAGTTTTTGAAGAAGGCCGCACGACCATGAATGTTGATCTCGGCTGAAGATTTACATCTTCATATACAGGGAATTTCCCGATTTTACTTGAACGCCCCTTGTGGTTATGTTTACTGTAACATTTTGTGTAATATATCTTCTTAGTTTCAATGCTCCTGATTCTACACAAATTAAGTGAAATCTGACAAGCAATAATTAGAATGACAGAAAACAAATTTGATCTTTCGGATACAGACTACGATAAGTCCTGGCTTAAAAATAACTTAAGGCCTTTTCCTACCATTACAGACAACACCACACAATGTTCTTCAAATATTTGTTTGGGTTCTGAATCAGATTTTCAGTTTCCTGTTAAAAATAAAGTTTTTTTTTTTTTTTAAAGGTCCAGTTAAGAACAGCAAAGTACGTCAAACTTCTATTCTGGACATGCCTCACACATACTCATAAAATCTTCAGCACCTATTCCTGCTGATACAGATACCACAACTACTGGTTTATAAAGAACCACAATGCCACTGCAGAGTTCTGAATAGAGTAAGTTGCAAGTTTTCATGTACCAGACATATCCGTGAACACTGCCAATGCTAAATTATTTTGCCTGACATCAGCATTTCAGAAATAAGATTGGTCAGCTTAATTTGGCTAACTGGCTTAATTAAGTAGTTTTAGATACTGCGTGACATTCTTTAAGATATATCTATATGTAAATCTGACTAAGTATTAGCACTGAGTGAACTTGTTTTAAGACTTACCACACAAGGTCTCCCTCCAACAATGTTAAAGCCCAACGTTCCAGACTCTCTGTGAAGCACAACAGTAACACTTCTGCTCTCTCCACCCTGAAAAAAGCAAATGATACAAATCAGCAAAGGGTACATTTATCTACTGCATGTTGATTAAAATGTTATGAGTTCATACTGGTAAACTCTCAAGACTCTCATATCCAATGGAATGTAAACTGACAATTATTTACAGCTTGAGACTGAGACAAAAAAGCTCTCAAGTGACCATTCATTTTCAGGGTTAAAAGCTTTGGTCTTTCCTGACATGTTAACCTTGTTAATAAACATATAGCCACTTCCCAAAGAGGGGTGACGAGAGAGATTTCAAAACCAGACGTGTCTAATCCGACTGTCTGTTAAGGTGGCGGTAGTGGGCAGTCAGCTGTCCGTGCTATACACCACAGGATACAGAGTCTAAATAGAACACATATTTTAATGGTATGTACACTGTCAGCCATTTATAGCTGTCTGCAGGCAGTGCAGGGGTCTTAGTTTGGAATGCAACAAGCCAAAACAGATGCCTAAAACCCAGGATTCCACAGGAAACCATGAATGTGCTAAAATGAATACAGGGTGCATGTCATTTTTTATTAATGACAAGAACATAGTAATGTGCCCATCATTATAAATGGTCTGTGGTGAGTTCATACACAATGACATAATATAGAATCACTGGCAACCACTATCTATAAGAAAAAAAGCCATGAATAGACATATACCAACAGCATACGGCAATCAAGAGCCAATCTTAAATAACCCTGGTAGATTTAATCACAGAGATGACAGCCGATCATCACACAGTGTTGTCCAGCTATGCCTGCTGTCAAGATTGGCATTCTCTTGACTAATAGAACATTCAGTCAGTATGCTTACATGCACAGTTAAGCCGAGCTATAACGACAGGCCATATAATTGGACTACTGTCCTTGTCATATTATACAAGCACACGTAGAGTAGAATCAATTTACTGACCAAAGTATGTCTGACTCCGCTTACAGTAGGTGGCAACCGGACCTCTTTTAGCTTGGTAGTATTGTATTCCTGGTCTACCAATTACATTGCAGACCAAAACAATTAACGAACAAGTTAACTAGCGACAAAGTAGTAGAATGCCACACGGTGAAGACATTTACAGCGCTTAGTAACTTTTTTTTTTTGTCCAAATGAGATGCATGCTATCCTATGAGGTTATGATGATGTCTGAGGGCAGCATACACCACCGCACTGTTTGTGGCTTCCTTCACTGTTACGCCATTTGTTCTTGTTCCTGGTCGGAAACTGTGGAGATCGCAAAGAGCACCCGGGCCAATCTGTGTGTCCGAGTTATGTGTACAAGAGTAGCTTGAATCCCATTCGATTTAGTATGATGTTTGACCTCCACCCTATTGTTTTGAAAGCACATTAAAAAAAAAAAAGGAATTAAAATGATAAAATCCTGGCCTGGTCTATACACACTAGTGAGAATGTCAAATTTCACACAGGTTTTTCTATATTCAGCAAATCTTTCACAATGTAGCTCTAATCCATTCACATAGACCCAAGATATGGCAATTCTCAACAACAATCCTAAACACATCCCAAACACAGGGCTCTTTTACTGTGTCAAGTCATAAAAGCTTAACTGTCTCATGAAAAACAAACTTTCATCTTGTCTCTTTGTATTTTGAAACACTCCTCTACAGAAAGGCCATATGCTGAAGGTTAGCAGAGAAGCTAACTTGTGTGCTTGTAAAGACTGCAGAATCATAAACATTCCCCTCCCCCTCTCAGCAGGCTAAGAACTGGAGCTGACAGGCATGACTCAGGGCTAGACATGGGGTAGAGCCCCCCCACCAAAACACATACACACACACACACACACACACACACACACTCTAGTGACATTACTTTGTCAAAGTTATTAATAAAAACAGTCACTGCAGGCAGGAGTCCGAACACCAAAATGTATTCACTTAAAAAAAAAAAAAAAAAGCTACAATCCCTCAGCACGTGATTTTGTCTTTTTTTGGCCTAAATTTGCACAAAAAAAATAATAAAGGATAATTATCCATAGACCATGTAAAGAAAAAATAAGTATCAATTATTGAGACCTCTGTCAAAAATTTCAAAAAAATTCATTTTAAAATAACAGAATGCAGGCTATTCGACAAAGTGGATTTAAAGTGGATTTATCCTTAGACTTAAACTTAATCTGACTTGAGTGAATACATGACAAATCTAGTTACTGGTCACATGACAGCAGAATTAGAATTTACATGACTGTAATCTGGTCTGGATATACTGAGAGGTTATTGCATATGAAGTAATGGTCAGAATAATTTTCTTGGTGATTTACTCATGCAAAGTCTTAGCCCAACTTAAAGTCTTAGCTCCCAAGTGTCTCAGGGTTTGGCCCATCATGTTTTGGCCCACTTTATGCACTTATGAATTGCCAACGATAAAATATAACGGAGACAGCAGAGAATTCCAAGCTGGATTTGAGTTGGGGTCGCTTTGTCTCCGGCAGATCTGCATCACACTCTCTGCTGATCCGGCTCAGAAGCTTCTCGTATCTGAGAGGGAATTTTGACAAATATTATCTCCCAAAGGATTCATCGTAGAGCAGTGGGAATTGCTAGCCAGTGTGATCTTTTACAATCTGCTGTCCAGCTGTATTAAACATTTGACTTGCACATTCTATGATATTTATAAGGATACTAAGAAGAAGAAATCTGTGTTCTGGTGGTATTATGAGCTTCTTATATATTTTGCAATAGTTAATGGTAGTAATCAATATAAACTCATTTATCCCGATAAAATCTTTTGGCCACATCATCCAACTTCCTTTCTAAGCAGCACGGTAGCTAATGTTAAAAGCTGAGCATAATAGCTGGTTTGTAGTGGCTTCCTCGTTAGGGATGATGCTTATATTACCATCGACCCAGCCGTGTACTTCTGTCCTGTAAATTATACATTTAGTAGCCCGGAAACACGAGGCATTTAAAAAAAAGCACTTGAATGTGCATGGAATATATTTATAAGCAGAAAATTGCTTCATGTTTGACTACAAGAAGAACAGTCAACATCCATCTTACTCTCATCGTTCCCCGTACCATTGCAAAACCTCCCTCAAAATCTTTTGCAACTTTAAAATGTTTTAATAGACTTTTGCAACTTTAATAGCCTTTTGCAACAGAGGAGAAACGCCTTAGAAATTATTCAAACCTTTATAATGGACTTGGGTGAACTCTAAAGAAAATCCCAAAGCTTAAAAACGAAACTACAGTAACTACTAAGAAGAGTTCCCTGTTCCTGGCGTTCTTTTCCTTGAAAAGTCATAAATAAGAAACCTCTATGTAGAGGCAAGCCTTTACCGTTACCTCGAGTTGAGTTCTAAGCAGTTCTCCTCATATGACTAATTTATTTCGGTCATGTGCGATATAGCGTTAAATAATCTTGATGCGCCGTGAAATTAAGATGCACTTGTTCACTGTATTTCTTGTTCAGAGACATGTGTGAACTGTAATATAATGTAACATTAATTATGACATTATGTTGAAATGCTGATATTGAAAATATTTCACACTTTGTGACATTTTAACTTGGCACATTTATTTTGGGCTACACCCGCTGTTACTCCATTCTGGATTACAATTTTGGAAACAAAACAGTTACTGTTTTTGATAGGGGAAAAAACATGAGTAACGTTAAGTCATAATGCTCTCCCAAAGCGTCTGTTAATGCTCCAGCTGAAAAGCATTTATTAATTTTACCTTATTGCGTCTCAATTTACCTATTTTTTCACTCCACTTCTAAAAATGCTGTTTCAGTGTCTATGTAAATGAGGGCACTGGTGGCTCAGTGGTAGGTGTTTCGCCTGCCATGCGGGAGGCCCAAACCCCTCCAGCCACTGGATGCACTGGATGCCCAAGCCTGGATAAAATGGGAGGGTTGCGTCAGGAAGGGCAACCGGCGTAAAAAACTGTGCCAAGTTGTTGTGCGGACTGGATATTTCGCTGTGTCGACCCCTTGCCGGGAGCAGCTGAAAGACCAACAACAACAGTGTCTATGTAATTGAGTTACTGCCTAGCCACACCCCACCAAAAAACAGAACAGCTAAGCAACATGCTGGGGGAGGGTTTCCCTTATATGAGGTCACATGAGGAGGAAAATCTGGCTTGTTTAAGCTCCAACCAGTATTTCTTTAAAAAATGGGGGGGGAAAGCACAAAAATAGGAAACATATCTTTTCTCAATTTTTTTGTATACACGCACACAGGTGGAAAAAAATATATATGAAAATGAGAGTTTTGTGGAATAGGTGCACCTTAACCGGCAAACCTGAGACTCTCATTCACAAACCAATTTATATATTTAGGGTCACAGTGGATCAGCGGCCCATCCCCAGAAGCTGGTGAGGAGAGAATACAACCTAGGTGGAATACCAAACCAATTCAGGAATCCATGCACAAATACCCTTCTTCACAATTAGGTGCAATTCATCTGTCTACTGGTATGCTTTTGGGATGTATGAGGAAACACCAGAAAACCCAGAGGAAACCCATATAGAAACAGGGAGGACAATGCACAGAAACTTGCAAATCAACTGGTGCATCTCGATTATAAATGTACTAAATCATTTAAAGATTGATTTTGGAGTCAATGCGACATGAATCAGCACACAAAAGAATCGTGATTCATAACTGAATCGTTCCCATACACACAACTCTAATGTTTAATACACATAACATCTCACATGGACATTCGCAGTATGAAAACGGTAGGTTACTGACATCAGTATAAGCTATACTGGAAAAGCTGGGGCCTTCAGCCCTGCCCAATCCTACTCAATCATGGTTAGAGAGCACTGAAAATGTCTCTGCACACAAAATCATATGGTGGAAACACTTTGATCAAGCAGCACCTGTGTTTCTTGTTTCCTTCCCCGACTTAAATCCCAGCTTATGGATCGAAAAAAAAAAGCCTTGTTTAGAGAAGGCTACTAGGAGCTTTAAACCATAGTGTATTCATTAATATACCGATTCAGTCAGCAACCGAAGAGATTTGATCACAAACGTCTTTGTATTTAACCCCTACAAGTAATATAATGTAGCTATAATCAGTTCAGCCCAATGATTTAGGAATGCCCTGCATATGGCAATGCGCTCCTTAGAGCAATACACACACTACAGTGTGCCTTTGTTTTCCACCGCTAGGTGTTCTGCATCCACACAGCCCAATCTGTGATTATACACACACAAACAAACACACACACACACACACACAGAACTAATCCAAATTTAAAGAAATCCAACACTTTGTGTTCAGCAAGTACACAATTTGCACACGTATTCCTGTTACACTACCACAGAGCAGGGTAGCTTCACAGGTTAAACTGCTGAGTTGGAGACATCAACCAATCAGGCTATAGATCTAATCTCCCTTCCGGGTAGGAAAACGATCCTGTTTAAGTGGAAAGAGCCGTAGATTAAAGAAATCATCTAGAAAAGATTTGCTATTCAATAAAGGGATCCACATAAGAATTGTATAATGTCTGGCAACCATTCTTAAGCCACTACAAAATATGAATGTAGGTAAACTGGCTCTGTAATGAAAGATTTCTTGTTCTTTTGTTTAATGTTTATTTGTTTATTATATAATGTATCTTTTCCTGTTTTCTTTTAGACCTAATCAGCTTTCTGGAATACCATTCTGTCCAGTATTTTGGCTTTCCTATTGTTAAAACTTGGTGAGAAAGCTATAACATATGAAGATTATTACCAAAGTGCTACACTGATTCTCTCATTAATCACAAAAAAAAGTGAAATGGTTCACAATCTATCCAAGTAACTTAACACTGTCAGCTGCATGTTATGTGTACTGATTGTGCCCATTATAAGCCATGCCAATTTCAGTCTTGACACAAGTGAAAGCAGTTAAAAGAATGAACCTGCGAGTGATAAAACTGTCAGTAATGTGTATATATAACAACCTTAACTGGCGGCGCAAAGCTTTTGGTGAGCGAGTCGATGCGCGCGCTGTACTCGGTGAACTTTTTCTGGTAGCGCATCGCGGTGATCTGCAGCTCGCTGTGCACGGCAGAAAGTTGCGCCAGCAGTGACTTCTCCCGCTTGCTCGCGCGTATCGCCTGCTTTTTACACTCCTTCTCCAGGGTGGTGACTTTGGCCTGCAGCGCGCCGCTGTGCGCCTTGAGCGAGCGCACGCAGCAGTGGCCGTCCAGATAGCGCTCTCGGTGCGTGAGAGCGAGCCCGCAGCCCTGCTCGCAGACGCCGGCCGGACGGTACTCGCAGGCGTCGCGCATATGCAAGTGCACGTCCTTGAGGTTGAGCACCTGGCCGCAGCCCTCGTTGCGGCAGCGCGCCGGGGCGAAATCACACGTCTCCGCGTGCTCGGCGAGCTGCTGGAGCTTGACGACTTGACGGCAGCCCCGCGCGTGATGCTCGCAGCGGATGTCCAGCTTGAGCACGAGACTCTTGAGCGGCGGCACGTGGTGCAGCTCCTGGGCCGACACGCGTCGCCGGCACTGCGCCGGACAGCTGCGCTGCTGCGCCACCCACGGCAACACGCACGACGCGCAGAAGACGTGGCCGCACGGCGTTGTCAGAGGCTCTTCCAGAACTTTGTGGCAGAGGTTGCACTTCAGGTCCGGGTCCACGGCGCCGCTGAACCGCTCCAGCTCGAAACCCATGGTTTGGTTTCAAATACCTTAAAGAAAGAAAGAAAAAAAAAAAGTTCAGAAAAAGCGCCACGAAATCAGCGCTGAGCTGCGGACTCGGGCATTGAGAGCACTCGCACCGCTTGACTGTGAGCTGCTTTACCCTGAACTAACTAATTGCATGAAACTTTGAGAGGAGGGGGCAGTGTGGGAAAATGTCCTACCGTAACTAGTCTAAGAGCAGCGCATCGACTCGCACTCTCACTGGTTTTGAACGAAATACAGTAAATAATGCACAAATATTATGACACTAATGTGTAGCTGCGCCTAAAACAAATGATGGTACATAACAAGACACTTTTGGAACAACAACAAAAACTGCTTTGTAGAGTCTTGTGTACTATGTAGTAATGTGTAGAATCCGGCAAATGAAGTTATAAAGCATTTATAGATAGATAGATAGATAGATAGATAGATACTTTATTATTCCCAAAGGGAAATTGTAATTATTAGTCAAATGGCACAGTGGCATGCTGGTTAGCTCTGTCGCCTTGCGCCTCCAGAGTTAAGGGTTTGATTCCCGCCTCCGGGCCTGTGTGCATTGGGTTTGCTTTAATGTACAGATAGTATGGTAGGCTGTGCCAACCTGAAAGAAAAACATCAACTAATATCTTCTGTGAAAAAAAAATGCACAAAATAATCAATCACTTTATATCCACTATTTAATTAACTTAATGAAAACATTCAGCAGTATTATGCAACCTTAGTAATGGAAAGTACCCCCTGCCCTGCACATTTGAGTGTTTTCTCAGCTCTCAGCACAATTGATATAACTAGTCAGCTAATTAACAGCCTTTTTTCAAATGAAGAGAGTGTGAAAGAGGAGGGAAAACATTTAAATATGCAGGAAAACGTGTCATTGAGGACCAAGAAACACTGGCAAACATAGGCATTGTTTATGTGTATGTGTGATAGATAGATGGTCCTTGAGGACCAAGAAACACTGGCAAACATAGGAATTGTTTATGTGTATGTGTGATAGATAGCTAGATAGAAAGATAGATAGATAGAAAGATAGATAGATAGATAGATAGATAGATAGATAGATAGATAGATAGATCTAGCAATGTCATTTGTGAAAGTGGCTATAGGGGAATACCATCCAGGCTTTCACTTGAAATGGAGCTTATGCATGTTATGTTAAAGAAATCATTTTTAACATGAAAAATAAGATTTTAATTGTGAATATTATCCAATTATATAAATATTTAACTTTTAGCAAATTACTTAATTGCTTGGTATCCACAATTAAGATAAGATTTTAATTATGAATATTAAGCAATTGTGATTAGTTGAAAGCCAAATATTTACATGATTTCTTCCTCCTAAGGAATGTGCATAATTAAATAGAGATAAACCCTGGAAGGTAAATGACCATCACTTCGAATATGCTGATAAAAAAATGTGTGCGTGCTGTTTGTACACATGTAACATTTATGCAGGAACCCTACTCTTCAATTGTGACTCATCGGAATAAGAGCATTGTCCATCTGTGTGGTAAACAATGCAGTCATAAAAGCAAAAGGACCAGTGTCCAACTAAAGCAAGAGGACAAGAATGGCCTGGTCCATGGCCGCTTTTCTACCTTTACTGAAAAAAAAAAAAAAGCCTGCTACAGATGGAAAATGCTCTGTTCTCATCAACATTCTGGGAAATCAAATCACTGGTGATGCTATGCTTTAGCAATTCAAGCCACATGTGTGCTCTCAAAATATAGGACTCCTGGCTCATCAGTTTCTCAGAGGCAAGAAAAGCAAAGACAAAAGCATGCATGCAAACACTCCCAAATGAGTGTAAAGTCTCTACCTTTTCTCTCTTGCATTGAACGAGATCTGGTCCTCAGAAAAAGACACACCACATTGGAGCTGTGCTGTAATTCAATAGGTACTCAGACAGAAGCTCTATGTAATGAAATCAATGCTTCAGAAGTGGACACAGATACTGCATTAGTGCCCTGGACAGAACATAAAGGAAGCATTTGTGATATGCAAGAGATTCGTTGAGATTATTTTCACAGGCCACGACACATGCAAACGTTCCTGCTTTCTTTATTCATTTCAAAGTTAAATGTTAAACAACTATGAAGAGGTGTGCACTTTTGTGTAGCCTTTCAAGAGAAGGCCTTTCATCTGGCTGTATGAGTGTGAGATTTAGTATTAATAGTATATTCTCTCTCTCTTTCTCCATGTCTGTCTCTCTCTCAGTCAAATAAAAGCCTTAATTTAAAAAAAATGTAAAAAAAAAAAAACATTTTTATGTTGTATTGTTTATTAATATTGAAATAGGTGGCATAATTGTGTATAATGTTTTCCACATAATGTCATCTAGAATTCTAGAATCAAATTTATGTCTTTTTTTGCATATTTGTCACACATCAAAATATTTTTATATTACACAGTATTAATATATATTCCTTAATAAATCAAATTTAAAAACTGCACTTTGTATTTACTTACATTATCTTTGTGCAATATTAAAATAGTTTGATAATCTGAATCATTTGATTGTGACAAATATGCAAAAAAGTAAAAGAAAATCATGAAGGGGTTTAAAATATTTTTTCATAGCAATGTATCTCACACTCATACATTTAAATGTACTTTTATAAATCATCTCACATTTATGAGCTCATGTAAATTCATGCCAAGACACAGATCTAAAGTAGACAACAGCTTGCAGTAATAACAAGAATGAGCATTATAATTGCACTGAGGCTTTCTAGGTGTGGTTTCATTAAAACTATGCAATTTTCCCCACAAAATTTCAGCATATACATTTTCCCCCTTATCGCATTCATTATCTGTATCATCAACTGTCATACAAGACAGCTGCAAAATGAGAGCACTCTACTTAATCCACTGCAATGATATGTGCAAGGTTTCATCAGTAATAAGATATAATCCAGTGTTTGCACAATCTCCAGACTGCACCTAACTTCCCAAGAATTTCACCAAATCCTCAATCCTCAATCCCATCTGCCAATTGCACCCTTGGCTTGCCTTTATCCGTATACTTAGATAAACTTCTCTACAATTTCACCGGATTTATGGTCAGTGAGTGCATTTATTACTGGGTTATTGACTGTGAAGGCAGTCAAAAATGTGGCACCATGATCCAAGTTTTTGTATGGTTATTGTGGTGTGCTTTACAAATGGTAAGAGTCATGGCTTATCCCTCTTCGTAAAAATGGTCGATAAATAACTGAGAACACTAATAAGTACTCTAAATGAAATGCTAAGGCTTTAAACATATGTCAATGACCCACTAAATACTGCATAATGTCGCTGAGCTGTTCGTGTTACATGGATATGTATGTGCTTGTGCAGCACATATCCATGGTAGTATTTTCTGCATACTACCTGTGCAAAAAATAAATGTGATCGAGTGTGCGAGCGAGTGATTTCTACTGTTGAGATTTTATGATGCATCTTCACATCAAGTGTTTTTGTGATTTTCTTACTCAAGTTCTTTTGTAAAGTTTTACCAGGTTTTTTATAATGAGGTGGATGGTTCTTAACCCAATTCCAGCAATTTATTCTTCACTTTGCTTGATACAGGGCAATTTGATTCTTCTGAAACAGTGACTTTTTTTTTTTTTTTGGCAGTGTATAGACACATATCATTGATTTTCACAGCCCTTAAAGTGAGGGGGAAAAAAACATCTAAAAAAGGTTAATAATTGGGCAGCAGTTGTAAACTCCAACCTTGTACAGTGCTGCAGGTAGTGAGTGAAAAGATCTCTAATGCACCTAATGTTTTTCATCATGCTACCGCACCTGTGGTGACCACACCCACAAAAAAGCAGCCATCTGCAATCCTGTTATAGACTCTCTCTCCTCTGCTGTGCCTGCCTGCCCGGCATGAGAGTGCAGCCATCTATGTGATAGTACTGTACAACAGGGTCGTGTTAAGTAACTACAGCGCTCGCAAACAAAAGACAGTTCATCAGACTATTCAGCTGTCATATGCTTGCAAATATTTCGCAAGCACTCTGATTATTGAAAACAGCCATGTTCTAGTATCATGTGTGCTCTTGTGCGCTTGTACTCTGTCCACAGTTAACGGACTGGGATGCACATGCCAACAAACACTGGGTGAAGTGAATTGCAAAACAACAAATTAATATAGAACTTTCTATGTAGTTTGTTTCCTGATCAGTGTTAATTTTATTATTAATAACATTATAAATGTATTTATTTAAAAGTTTTATTCTGGGTAGCTTTGGAACCTCACCCAGTGCCATGCTATGTCAGGTTTCACGTAGCTTAGCTGGCTAGCTAGCCAAAGTTAGCTTATGTTAGTCAAAGAACGTCAACAAATAACAAGAAGACTAAATCGTCAAAATGAGAAACCCTTCCTGTCCAAATCAGTCAGTTTTCAGTCAACATTCTCAGATAATGCTAGCAAAGCACAGCTGCAGTAACAAAGTTTAAATCAGCATGGCTACATGAGTTCACCTGGTTATATTATGAAAAGGGTTAAAGTTTAGGTCCTAAAATTTAGATTTGGTGTCTAAAATTTAGCTTTTAGGAGTCAAAGGCTCCAAAAGATTTATGTTTGTCTGGAGCCCTGTGGTTCCTACCTGTATATCAAGAGCGTCATTTGTACAACAAGCTTTGATCGTTGCTTCTTTGTTCTATAGAAATTGTTGAAGTGATACAGACAGATCTACATTACAGGCGTTTCACATGAGGGCAGAATTTTTTGGAACCTGGCCACAAAGCAATCATCACCAGTCTCCTTTAGTTACGATATGTCGAGAACATGAGGGCAAGTTGGCACTTTGTGGAGATGAATAATTGCTCTTTTAGGATCTGTTTACATTCAACAATAGGTTACCCACCCATGAATGAGAAGTGGAATGAACAGTAACTATATCATACAGTATGCCTATTTCGTAAGCCTTTTTCACAAACTTAAACTATAACTCATAATAAACGATTTAAAGTAATTAGCCGGGGAGAAAAAGAAAGCTAAATTGTAGGCCACAGATACATTACACACAACTGACAGATTTTCATCTCCAAATAGTTTCCACACTGACTGATTTGTATGTATTTATGCATTAGGATTGTTGAGTATATACCATAGAGATGTGTGCATTGGTATGGAGTGGAACACGTCAGTACTAATCTCTCAGTGACCTTGTGATCTTTTCCCTCTGAACTGGGGCTGGGGAGGAATCACAGCGTAAAGGAGACAAGGCTACACTTGTCTTCTCTGAGATGTCGATGACAGACGGCATGAAGAAAACAAGCACCGAGGCATTGGTGACATAAAACCATTCCGCAGTGACTTAAATGTGAACATTTACATTTACATTACACTGATTGCTGATCACTATGGATGAATTTGTTGTACTGCACTTGATGTCACTGCTACGGTTGGTGTTTTGATGATATATGTTTAGTTACAAGCTGCAATTTCATGACATCGAACTGACCTAAACTCAGACTATGTATTTAAGGAAAATATGAATTATACCTTAAAATAATAATAATAAAAAAAGACTGACTGTTCATAGGCGGTGGCTTAGTGGTGAGCACTGTCACCTTGCACCTCCAGGATCCAGGTTCGATTCCTGGCCAAGTTTGATTCCCCACCATGGAATTTGCATGTTCTCCCTGTGCTTGGTGAGTTTCCTACACATACTCTCGTTTCTTCCCACCAGTTATTAGGTTAACTGGTTTAACCGTTCCCAAATTGCCCGTAGTGTGTGAGTGAGTGTGTGTATAAGTGTGCCCTGCAATGGATTGGCACCCTGCCTCGTGGCCTAAGTCTCCCGGGCCTCCCGCGACCCTGTATACAGGATAAAGTGATACAGATGATGATTGTTCATAACAATTTTATAAGTAATAAACTGCAAAATATACAGAATGTATGTAGATTGTTGTAAGAAGCATTTTATTTATTTATTTATTTATTGCATGGCTCATTTGTCCCTTTAAGTGCAGATGTAAAACTCAGTTTAGATCATGAGCCACATTACACGGTCCAGTGTCAAGTGGACCAGTTCGAGATCAATTTCAATGTGTTAACTTTTTCCAAAATTTCAATACACAACTGAGCTTATAACTGGGAAAAAAAAACATATACAAGCAGATTAACAGGTTGCAATTCATTACCAGAAGAAATAATTGATCAAACAATGGTTTTACTATAAGGTCTTGCATAAGAGCTGGTTCCTTTGAACCTTTCCACATTGTGTAGTCTTACAAACTGAAAGGGAATATAACTTAATTTGGATTAAACATCAGTACATTTTAGCTCACAAATGCAGAATTAAATACTATAATTACATTGCGTTTAGGTATATTGTTGCTGTTTGCTCTTTTAATTCAGTTATGGTCAATGAGATTATTTTGATTTAAAACACAGATCCTAAATGTATTTAATGGGCCAGATTAAAAACTTTGATTTAAAAACTGGCCAACCCCAGTCTGTGGGCTAAATGTTTAATGGTCATGTCTTAAATAGAGAGTCACCACAAATGGGTACTTAGTTTTCCTATCTGATCACCTGTATCCTCCAATGAGATGTTTCTATCCTGATTTATTATAGTGTGACGATGCCTTCATCCACATGGCACTCTCAACCGCCTTCACCAAAACACCAACTAAGGTAATATCCTTTGGAAAAATTGTGTTTACCCTTTAAGTAGAGTTCCAGAGAATCTCTGCCAAGGTGTTATGCAGCTGTTCTGGTTGCTCAACACTTGCTCAAGTTACTTTATATTAGTTTTTCCTTTAACCTGTATATTTAATCTGTATGTTAGGTGTAGCAGAATATTGCAAGCTACATATCTGGCACATGATAGTTATACACATTCTACACACATTTACATGAAATCTTTAACATAAAACAAGGAAGATCCATGCCATTTTTCATTGCACTAGCAGGAATGCAGCTCCCATGTCTCTTGTTTTGATAAGCAAGTGGATAGGTAAATGCAGGTAGCTGAGCAACCCTAACTCCAGAGGCCATCTGCTGATAGAACGCTAATCTCACAATTACACGCAGTGAATCAGAAAACGCAATCTGACCTATTTCTGAGGCCGCACGCACAAGTAGCTTCTGTTTGCTTCATGCTAGACCTTATGAAAAAAAAGGTATGCTTAGTTTTCTTACCACCCAAATTTAAATCAAGGAAAAAGTTCAGTTATGTGCAACGTGGATAATTAAGCATCGATTCAAATCAAAGGTTGGTTAAGCGACGCCTGGGCTTGCCGAAGAAGAGAGAGAGGGGAAAAAAAGCAAGACAAAAAATACCTATGCCTTTCATGGCATGTGTTTGTGATACATCAAGACGCTGCTGAAGATGACACATGACTCAAGTCATATGAGAGAGCACTGGGAAAGTAATGTACACAGCAACACAACCTGGAACTATTTTCCTCCTTCCAAAACCCACTGTGAGAGCTCTGCACTGGATCTTAAGTTAAGCTCTTTGTGTTTTGGCAAGTAGACTAAAGCATAATGCATTAGCTCCAGAGGTTTCAAGTGGACAAGTGTGGAATATTAGAACCAGATGACTTCTTTTCACAAGGTCGACACCACGAATGACTCAAAACAGAACAGAGAAAGGAAAAAGTCAGTGATGTCAGTATCAGAGAAACAGATTCGACAGAATGGGATCAGTCATTCAGTATCTAGTTAAATTCATTCCTTAACGCAGTCACTTCTGTAGAATTCCAACATTTTTCAGAACATTTGCATTTTGTGCTTGGTGACACAAACAACCAATCCTGTAGACAGGTACTGAGTCAGCATGATTAACTACAGCAGTGATAGCATCTAAGGGTTCAGTCAGCTCAGATATCAAATTGTTATCTCACAGAGAAAAATGACTCCAAATGGTTACATATACAATGCTTAGAGACCATTTTACTCTTAAGTCTTCTATAACCTGATTAAAGAAAAATTATAAACCCCACTCCTTACCTGTAGTTTGTATAAAGAACAAAAATGGTATATTTAAGACCTTGTGGCTCCTAGCTCTTATCGGAAACACTGTGAATTTTTTAACGACAAATTTCTTTAAAACAGGATTTTTTTTTTTGCATCCCCCACATCTATCCATCCAATTTTGCTGTTTCAAAGAAATTTAAATCAACAATTATACTTTACATTAAACATTAAATAGTGCAAATACATCAAAATCATGCTTCTCATTTTTTTTCTTTACAAATACCATGCTTAAATATCAAATATCCCAATGCATGATTTACAGTATTTAAAAAGGTGTCGCTCGACTCTGTCTATGGATTGTTATAATAATGGGTTTTACATGAACCTTTTTCAAGCAACCTAATTACTTACTCCATCTCACTCACTCATTGTCTATACCACTTCATCCTGTATTCAGGGTCGCGGGGAGTCGCCTGCAGCCTATCCCAGGAGACTAGGGGCACGAGGCGGGGTACACCCTGGACAGGGTGCCAATCCATTGCAGGACACACACACATACACACACATACTCACATGCTCATTCCCACACTACAGGCAATTTGGGGATTCCCATTAGTCTAATCTGCATGTTTCTGGACTGTGGAATAGAACTAGAGTACCTGGAGGAATCCCACAAACCATGGGGAGAACATGGAAACTCCATGAACATAGACCCTGAGGTGGGAATAGAACATGGACTCTGGAGGTGCAAGGTGAATGTGCTAACCCCTAAGCCATCGTGCCACAAACCTAAATCCACTGTTGTGATATTTTAAAGAGACAGGGACAAACAAAATAATTATGCTAGAGATCTGTAGGCTTCTACAAGCCCAGACCAAGACAAGTTTCCTATCTAACATTTAGGCATTTGGCTGATGGCCGTATTTAGACTTACAAAGGTTTTGAAGCTTTGATGTTTTCATCATTAGATATATCCATGGGTTACTATGTTACTAACAAAAATAAATATCAGTCAAACACTGTTTAAGTTTTTATGGGAGGTGTGTGTGTGTGTGTGTGTGTGTGTTGGGGGGTTAACCCAAATACATAGGAAGCAGAGAGGTCTTTAGTTGTCGCTTGAAGATTGCCAGTGACTCAGCTGTACGGACATCTAGGGGAAGTTCATTCCACCGCCCAGGAGCCAGGACAGAAAACAATCTAGATTTATGTCTTTCTTGATCTCTGAGAAACGGAGAGACCAGTCCTGAGGTATAATATACATGTAAAAGAAATATTTCCACTAATAGGAAATATTTTGCTCCGAAACCACCAAATGGCTGTTATTCATATCGCTTCACATAGGTCAGCTTTTGTTAGGAGTCAGTATATCTGGTGATGTTTGTGATGTATGGGACATTCCAAAAAAAACAGAAGACAAAGCTGTTGCCACATGGTATGTGTTCACAGAATCAGTCAGCAGCATGCAACAAGATCTCTGAAACAGATGCAATGACATATGGAGGCATCTGAATCTTTAGTTTACTCAGCTTCCTTTCTGACTACTTAAGAAATCTCTCTCTCTCTCTCTCTCTCTCTCTCTCTCACACACACACACACACACACACACACACACATGCACACACACCCTTATAATGTATTGATTTCTGGAGTTAATAGTGGGTTTTATCCTCAGCTTTACTCTAATCTACACTGAAACTTGAGATTAAAGTCTGGCATCAAGTCTGTAATACTCTGGGCATCTGTCCAATCTAGAAATAGAGAGAGAGAGAGAGAGAGAGTTTATTTTTAAAACATGTTGAACATTACGCCTCCCTGGTATAACATAATTTATAGCACTTCACTATTGGATTCTCGAATCTGATTGGTGAGAGGATGTTGATTTATTTTTGAGAATAGCAATAGCACATTTCATTTTTATCCTGGTTTAAGGACTTGACTTCGTGTATATACAGAATAAAAAAATCAGTGCATTTCTGTTATGATTTCATATGGCATAATGACAAATTTTACTTGACAAATCGCTAAACTAAGGGAAAACTTAGTTTGGATTACTTTAACACAGTGTGAACAATGCTAAAATACTAAATAAAGATGAAAAGATGAGAGAGGGATAGAAGAGTATTGTTGAATTCATAAACTGCTTATCCTGTGTACAGGTCGTATAGGGCCTGGAGCCTATTTTAGGAGACTTAGGGCATGAGGCGGGGTATACCTTAAGCATGGTACCCTATGGACTCACACAATATGGACAATTTGCGAATGCCAATTAGCCTTAGCTTCATGCCTTTAGTCTGTGGGAGCAAACAAGCAAACTCCACACACAGACAGACCCAAGGTGGGAATCGAACCCCAACCCTGGAGGTGTGAGGCCACAGTGCTTACCACTACACCACTGGGTGAATGGGTTATTAAAAATAAACAAACAACAACAACTAAATGTTAGAATTAAAACATCAGGAACATCTCAAATTTGACTCAGAACATAGACTGTTGTTGAGATAGCGCAGTTCAATGCAGATGCCTTCTGCCTGGATGACGATCCAAATCTCACATTCACACATATTCAGCTTAAAACCTCACATTTAACTAGAGGATAAATTGTTCTGTATAGAGCTAATTGGTGAGCAACCTCTTTCATTTATTCATTACAAAAATAACTGGCTGAAATAAAAAAAACATTAAGATTTGCCAGACACTGACACTATGTAGAGACATTATACACTTTTGTGGCACATATTTGAAATACAAAATGCAAAATGAAAAGGTTTTTTTCACATAGCTCACCCCTGTGTTTTTATGTGATCTAAAAAGAAATGTTCTACAAGTTAGCAGCATAACATTTATTTGTTAGTAGGTCACATGTTTTTTGGACTCAACCTATTTACTTCCTGCTGGGTTGCCTAGATATATTTGTTGGGCAGCTGGCTATGGAGACCCTACTGTATTTCAGAAATGAGTTGCCTTTTTCATGGTTACCAATGCATGTCTGCTTCTGAATGTGCTTGCTAGGCACATTTGTGTGAAGAATTCCATACACAACCAGTGGCACTGAGCATGCATTAATGGTACCATTGGGGTTTGCCACAGCCTTAGTCAGTGGGAAATCTGGTATGGCTCTAGCTTGTTAGACAGATGTCTGTGTAGTGTTAATTGTAATGAGAAATCCATATGGAACCAGTGGCACTGAGCATGCATTAACAATGTCAGTAAGGATTGCTACAGCTTTAATTACTGGAGAAGCATGCATCATGCTGGTTTTATTAGACATTAGTCAGATTCTTTGCAAGGCTGTAGGACAAGTTTGGTAATCCATAACAGATAAGCCATAGCACATAAATATGTTTAAAACATGAGCTACCTTGCCTCATCTCCTCTGGCTGGGTCACCTGGGCCAGGGTGTCTGATTTTTAAAAGATCTGATGTCCTCAGGGGGTGTTTATTTATTTTTTTGTCAGGTCCACAATGTTATCTGCAAGATAAATCTACATAAAAACTGAATGACCAAGAATCACCTTAAAAATTATATTGGCAGACCC
>JAOVVA010000017.1:6367202-6378087 GCA_028565275.1 Leiocassis micropogon | reverse complement strand
TTTAGATTCTGTCTCTCACAGTGGAAATGCACCTATGCTGAAAATTGTAGACCCCTCCATGATTTCTAAGTAAGAGACCTTGCAAAATCACAGGGTAATCAAATACTTATTGACCTCACTGTATATAGTATTGAATTGAAAGATACGGATAGTATTTAGGCTTAGTCAGAAGGAACCTTTTGAACCATGACAGACTGCTACTGCAAGATGTAGTAACTTTCATAGCAACTCAAAGATACTGAATCAGTTTAATTAAATCTGTTATATCATCACATTACACATTCTATCTGGTGCACAGTCATTTACTAATTCAGTACAAAATTATTCAAAACCAAAGGCAAAATGAACCTTGACATCCATACAAAATGAATATGGCTTTTTAACATGAAGTCAATGTAAAAATCATAAAACACACCAAGGTCATATAAAATTAAGAACACTTTATCATTACCAGCATTCTGGCTTGGGACGGCCAATGTTCCCTGAGAGAGATCACGCAGTAGAGGCGAATTGCCCCCGGGGCAAATACCTGGCCAACATCTCCTACCAGTGGTTCCTTTGCTTCTGCCAAGGCAAGGCCTCTGCTTTGTTCCTGCAGATGGGAAAGGAGATAGTGACTCTCTCTGGAACGCTCAGCCCAAGTGCAAAAACAAACAACATACCAGATGCATGAGGAGAGCTTCCCTAACTTTGCACAGCCTTCTTCTTTCTTTATGCACAGTTACAATCGTGTTTTTTTATTACACTATAAATAACAAGAGTTATTTAATGAAATAATTACAATGTTTGTGTACATCCAGCTGGACCCAATGTACTGAACATTTCATTATTTTCAGCTGGACCCCATACAGATTCTAACAGTTGACATCACTTGCTGTGTTCTAACCAAATTACAATGAATACTAAAGTTTGTTGAACTTTGCTATCCCAGCTCAATTTTTATACTCATATCCCCACCAAAATAACTAATTATTAAAATTTAAACAACCAATTATTTCATTACATTAAAGTCAGTTTTAAAAATTGTCTTTAGGTAATAATATGCCAGTTTGGAAGATGTGGGCATGAACCACGGCAAGCAAGGATGACATGAAATTAAGGCGTTGTTTAAGGGTGCTTTCACACTAGGCACAATTGCTTTGCAGCATCCCCAGTTGTGATTGCAAACAATCCCCTCCCCCGCCTTCCGGCTAGCCTTCACATTATTAATATTGTGCTAATTAACAGTCACCAATACAAGAGTCACCAGTATGCACCTACAGTAGTTGGTTTGTGATCCACCAATAAACAGAAAGAAAAAGAAGAGAACATGGGTGTTCTTTAAACTATACCTGCTCTTATTGCTATTTTGGAGAATGGGGCAAGAATGACCCTCTTGTCTGCTTTTGTACTTTTTTCAGGTGGGGCACAGTTTGAATCAAATATGCTAAAGCTAGACATACCAATAGACGAAAGTGGTCCATTGTTTTGAGCATGACCTCTTTAGTGCCGTCTGTCTAATTATGTCTGCAGCATACTCCAATATCATCCTTTGAATTTCAAGGCCATAGCTGAAAAAAATACAAAACACATAATTGGTGACCCATAATTGCCCCTAGGTGTGAATGGCCATTTCAATGTAAGTATGATGAACTGGCATGGTACAGTATTTCATCCTCATGTCCAATCCTCAGTCCTGGTTAGGGTGATAGTAAAACTGCAGGCTATCCTGGTAACACTGGGTACGAGGTAGCAGAATACACTCCAGAAAGGGTGACAGTCTGTATGATTTCATGGAGTAAATGAGACATGCATAACAACCTTATGGTTAAACAAAGGTGAAAATTATATTCAGCGTTTGGCTAAGAACATTTAAGACCCGTAACTCCATCTTGGTCACCTAAAATTAAAACAAATATAAACCCTTCTTCCTTCTAAAGCCACTGTTAGTGCCTTACAGTTGGGTTTGTCCTAAAACTTCATCAGTTATTGTCTGTACAGAGATTTTCATGTTGTCCTCATGTCATCACAGGCACATGGCATCATAAGCACACAAGTCCCTGTAAATATTTGGTACCATCTCATAGCTCTTTCTAATAATTCTGCATCATGTAGTCACCTCTGACCTACTCATTAGGATCTACATCTGGATACCTTTAAATTTGTGACAAAGTTGAAAACACTATGCAAATAAAATGCAACTAAATTGCCTTCCCATGATTAAGCAGTTACTGATGATGATCTTTTTTGTCTAGTTTATACAGACTGGAGTACCACTAAGTACCTTGTAAAGGCTCTTAAACTTTGGATAGCTCTTGATAGCTGGAACGAGTACGTTGTACACATATTGCATATTCCCTCATGTGTAAAGCTGCACAGAAGTTTATCTTTTACTGCTGGTATGGATGCATAATTGACCTGTATTTTTTTGTCATAGACAAAATCTGTCTAATTAAAAACATAGCATATGGTGGTACACAAATTCTTTTCAGTTTAGCATTCCATTTACTAATCATTATCAAGTATCATATTTTATAATATATATATATAATCTCGTATATTCATTTTGTCAAATCTCAAATGATTAGGTCTGAGAAATGTTTCTATTTACTTTCACTTTACACAAGACATGACATGCATCAGTGACAATAAACAATTAGCTCCCCAGGACAGGAAGTCCTTAATGCTTCCTTATACAAATCTTTTCCAAATCTTTCCCATGTGCTGTTAAATGTAAAGCATGCAACCATATGGCAAAACAACTGGACCATAACATCTGTGGTAAAAATAAAATCGCTGTAGCTGCAGATGCTAAGTTGCTCAGCCGAAACAAGCGATTAAATTTGACTAATTAGGAGAATTTTTTTTTGCCTTGTTAATGTCTGCAAAGTTTGAAAACTGAAGTAATATATATATATATATATATATATATATTTATTATTATTATTATTTTTTTTTACAATGGCCCGGATTGTACTTTGTATGCATTCAGAATGAAACTGTAAAGCAGTACACATTTCTATTTCTAAACATACCTTGAAAACTCGACTTGATTACTAGCTATTGCATTTTACACTTGAGCATCATGGTGGCTTATTGTTCAGCTTAGGCTTAGGGTTATAGGTTTGAATCTAGGTTCTAGTCTGCTTGCATATTCTCCCTATGCTTGGTTGGTTTGCTTTTGGTACTCTGGTTTCCTCTCACAATCCAAAGATGTACATGCAGTGTAGGTTGATTGTTACCAAAATTGCCCATAGTATATGATTGGGTGTGTATGTGTTTGTGCCCTGTGATGGGTTGGTACCCCATGCAGGGTGTACCCTGCATTGTGCCCTGAGTTCCCTGAGATAGGTGACCCCTCCATGACCCTACACAGGATGAGTGGTATAGATAAAGGATGGATGAATTGGATGTCTGGACAGAACAATACATCTTATAATATCACATAGGTTGTACAGAATATCCTGATTGACTATGATGCGGCTGTAGATCACCACTGTGCTTCATATTTCACATGACCTTGAGTGTGAACTTGCTTTTATACAAAAGTTCCACAAATGCCATTTATTATCAACAGATTGTGTTGTGGTTGGCTATTTAACCAGTTATTTTGCTCTGACCAAAATAACTAACCAACTGGTGGTGCTAGTAACCCATAGTTGGTGTATTTCACAGGGGTAAAAGTAAGTTTAAAATTATTGCTATTATTATGCAGCCAAAAGCATAAACCATGGAAATAGTGAACAGTTCTGTAATTCTCATAAATTTCTTTTTGTATTTCCACTTATTCCCCTGTAGAATATCAGCTAACTTCCAGAGTTTAGGGATTGAATCACAAAACAGTGTTCCCAAAAATGGAAAATTAGTGCTATGTAGGGTGTGTAATCCCTTGTTCCACACATCAAGTACATTTGCCCTTGATCAAAGAGGTTAGCGAGAGATTTGGGATTCACCCAACAAAACAATGTGAATGGTGTTCAGTGTTGTTTAGGATGACATAACTCATGGAATAATTCTTTGTCTAATCAGATTTCACGGTCGAACCTACCTGTTGTATAATACATAATATTGACTACTATTTTACTACGTGATTAATTATGTTTCTAAGAAATAAGGTCATTGGACTGGTGCATGCTCTTTCTTGTTTTTAAGTATAACCATATACAAACAGCTTCTAAATTGTTGCCACTCTTTTTAAAGAAATTACAAAGATGTGTTGAATTTTTACATTTTTATTAAACATAGATTAATCTTATACATAACATTACATTATACCTCAGCCTGTGCTCATTGTTATAACTATCCTTGTCTTCGGATTTACAAAGGATCGCATGGTATCTGCAGTAATTGCTTGGGCTTTGTGGGCTTGTTTGGAATACATCTATAGCATCTATTTTCCACATTATAGCGGCAACATAGCTATGAGCTTTTCCTTTAAAAGATTTCCTTGTCAGAGGACACATACAAACTATCCCCAAACCCCAAATTGTTAAACGGCACCAGCTGGGCTTTGATGGATTACTCGTTTACCATGGTACGCAAACATTTGGACACAGTTGTGTGCAGAACTTATGCTGCTACAACTGCCAGTAACCTTTGATTATTATTATCCAATTTAGAGTGTAAGTCTGTGGTGAAATAGCATCTTATTTGAAAGAGGCTCACTACCAATTCAACAAACTTAAATGAAGCTCAAATGAAAGGAGTGGTTTGGGAAAAGCCCCATACAGAAATTTCCCTCTTCTCGGGCATATTTGATCATCCAAGGCATGTATGTTGTTCAAGTACGTCTTTGTTACTTTTTTACAGAAAGCTGGACCATTCCATACACCCCATAATTTAATAATTGAGCAATATCGCACAAGAAAGTGTGGGAAAGTGTTAAATTCACTGTTTGCATGGCTGTGATTTTGGTTGTAGCTAATCACATCTGTGCCACTAATTGCTATAACCGCACTCTTGCTCATGCTATTTTGGTTTTATACAACAGGTCCATAAACAGGAAAGTCATTGTGAATAAGTGACTTTTTAGGCACAACGTGGCCAAATGTTCTGTTCATTGTTGCTCTACTGGCAGAAATGAATCTTGAAAAACTACAGTACAATCATTTTCCAGCATGTTGGCTGACTTACTGGCTAGCTCACATTGATTTGTACATTCCTGTTAAATTTGCTTCTGGTAAAACTGATGATCTTTCACATTTTATGCCAAAAGTTATATTCCTGAAAAGTGTGTCTGAAGTGTGTGAATTAGAAAGGGGAATTTCATGTGACTACTACAAATAAGTGAAATGATACACACAGTGCCAATCCATTGTACAATGTGCTTTCAAGTCAAACTGGGACTTGTGATGAAATTTCTTGTGAATCAAGGAGTAAAACCAGTTGACTAGACTTCACGCAACATTTTATTGGTGTAAAGGTTTAAAAAAAAAAAAAAAAAAAAAAAAAAGGCTGTACATCTGTGAATTATGTTCCCAGTTGAGGAGGCTCAGAGCCCACTTCATTCGTTCCAGTAAGTGCAATGCCTGATCCATGAAAATCGACAGATAACTTGTCATCAGCTTGCAGAAGAGTAGTATTTGTCTGTGGGAATTGTACACACCATCATTCATGAACACCACTTGAACATTACAGAACTCAGCTGGAAGTTATTACCACATCCAAGAAAATACCACATGTTTTGGCCAGTAAAGGAGTTCCTGGGACCCTAGCATTTCAGATTTGAAGCAATCAGTCCACTTATGGCTGTGGTGTACTGAGAAGACTTTCTACTCTGTTGGTAGAAAGGGATAAGTGCATTAGTGCATTAGTGTAGCAGGGGATATATACATAAATAAAGGGAGTTTTCACTCTTATAACTGTGTTCTGTTGTTCTGCACAATCAAAAATCCCAGTTTGACCTAAACATTCCTTGTAGCACACAAACTCACACACCCAATCATACACTACAGGCAATTTGGAAACACCAGTCAGCATATACTTCATGTCTTTGGACTGTACGAGGAAATCAGTTAATCAGGAAATCAGGAAATCAGGAAATCAGGAAACTTACAAAGCACAGGGAGAACATGAAAAGACTGGGTCCTTGGAGTCCTGGAGGTGAGTCTTGGCTCAAGAGCAAAAAAGATTTTGCAAAAAATTTCACCATTTTTCCAGGTATACATCATTTGTAGTTTATATCTTGCTGCTTAACAGCTCTAGAGTCGAGTTTTGATGTTGAGCTTAGGTTACTGGTGCTGTAGAGTTCTTCCTATGTCTTCATGAGTTTCCTCTGATTTTTCTTGCTTCCTCCCACCTACCAACATCATAGTGGTTGTTGGAGTATACGTTCCCTCACTATGTACTGGTGCCTGATCCACAGGGTATTTCTGCCTCACGCCCACTTTGTCCAGGATAGGTGCTAAATCCAATGGAACCCTGACCAGGATAAAGTGAATGATATTAAACATATAGGTGATATTTTCAATTTATAGACCAAGGTACTTCTTCATATATTTATAGCAATTTGAATTTAGTAGGGGTCTAATGGTAAGCAAAAAACCTTGATTGTGAAGTCATGTCATGTTTAAATATATTTTCAGTACAGAGTATTAAAGACATGAAATTTCTTTACATTTTTTGTGAATTGTGGCCAACTGGCCATATATACAGTATGTATGAAAGAAACATACATACGTCTAGGTCTAAGTGCTAGGTTGTTTACAAATAGTAACAGCACTTTTTATGCCAAACTGTGCAAATAAGTGTTCTGATAACTTTTGTTTAAATAACAGATATTCAAAGGATATTTTTAACCATTATTTGCACTATTTGCTACTTGTGATGGCACTCACTCAACCCTTCTTTCTTGACAGAATCAGCAATCAGCATGACTGCACACAGCATCAGAAATAAACAAAGCAAACTCTATACCGTTTATTCTGTACAGGGACGTGGGATGTCTGGAGCCTACCCAGGGGGAATAGATGGGGTACATTCTGGAAAAGGTGCCAATCTATTGCAGAGCTCAAGCACTCACAATTGCATGCTAATGGGAATTTGGAAATGGCAGTTAGCCTAATCTGCATGTCATTGGACTGTGGGAGGAAACCCACCAAGCATGGGGAGAACATGCAAAAACAGCACACAGATCTAAAGACAGGACTCGAACCGTCAACCCTGGAAGTGTGAGGCCACAGTGCTAACCACTTAGTACTGAATGGTACAAATACAAATATATCATATTCAAAAACCATATATATTTGAATACTATTACACCCTCCAAAATATGGTTGATAACACATTTACTCCTCTTCCAAACATACTGTTTCAGTGTCTATGGCTTTAAATGCAGAGGAACTGTTAATGCAAATTGTCCCTCCTCGTTTTTTTAAAAATTTGTTATCTTGCATGAAATAATGATGTTATAACAGGTGAGAAATTTAAACAGAATATTCAAGGGCAAAAGGAAAGGGTCATTTTTTGTCTATGTAGAAAAATGCTAAAAAAATTAATTTTGCCTAATAACGTCTCCTTTAACAAAACAACGTTAATTGATTTCTGAATAATATCTAGTCAATATGTATTTTTAGAAGAAACATTATTAACACTTAAAAATTCATTTCTTCATTTATTTGTGTTTGTTGATTTGTTTATTTTATAAACCACTTTTTAAAAGTATGTTCAACAAGAGTTCTGAACCCTTTTTTTCTCCTTTTCCCGTGTTTGTTCTGATCCTAGCAATTTAAGTTTTCTCCAGACACCACGAAATTGTACAGGTTCTGCTAAAATAGTTCAGCTACAGGTTGACGGTACATGTGTCATACAGTTTCCATTTGACATTTTGGCAGTGGTATAGATTTTTGTCCCCTCAATATTTAAACTACTTTTACATTCTAAAACCACTTTGGCATGAATGCAAAATGAACACATGGAGAAAAGTCCTAGTGGTCAATCCTTTCTCATTAACCTCATGGACTCTGCTCAGCTGTAATGAAACATTTCCACCGTTGCTTAGAGATGTATGACCAAGTACACACAAACAGAGATACAAATTATTAGTCTGTTCGACATGAAGCCAAGCTGCTGTTGCACTTGGTCAAAAATCAAGAAATTGATTAATATGTTAAGAGAATGTAATACCACAGACTCTGATATATTTAAATCATAACTTAAATCTCACTTATAGAAAGATCATCTGGTTTATGAATTATAGTATGTCTGAATCCACCACCAAGCAGAAGTGAAAAATACTCTGTGAATAACAATGCTTTGTATTTATACTGTACTTAAGTATTATTTTACCAAATTTCTACTTCTATATTTCACACATAATCAATCTTTGATTCTCGTGCCGCAAAGTGCAGTTAGCAGTGGAGGAATTTGTATGCATTTTAAGATGGATAAGCTACCAGACTGCAGTGTCGGACTTCACCGTAAGCATCCCTGGCTCTTCTTATGTGATTTCTTTGTTTTAATGTAATGAAGTAAGCAAAACTTTGTACATTATCAGGCATCTTCTTTAGCATAGATGACTAGATGGCCAATTTGAAAAAAAAAACTGAAATAGGTTTTGCTAATTCGCTAACATTAACTTTTAATGATGTTACCCTGTTTTTTTTTTCCGCTAATGGCACTAACATAAATTTTTGTAGCCAAATTTTAGTAAATGGTAAATAATGTTATTTATCTCTCTGACTCACTGTCTATTTCACGGTCGTATTTTCAGGGTTGCGAGGGCCCTGGGCCCTTTACCTTGGGGCCTTTGGGTACGAGGCAGGGTACACACTGAACAGGGTGCCAATCCATCGCAGGACACACACACACACACACACACACACACACATTCACTCACTACTGGCAATTTGGAAATGGCAATTAGTCCAATCTGCATGTTTCTGGAATGTGGGAGGAAACCCGCCAAGCATGGGGAGAATATACAAACTCAATGCACGCAGATCAGCGGCAGGAATCAAACCTGGATCATGAAGGTGTAAGGTGTAAGCCACTGTGCTGCCATGGTTATTTATATATTATATTATATATTTATATATATAAGTCCTAAATACTACATTGAAACACACACAAACACACAAGATGACTTGCATGCATGAACAACTTCTACTTACTCATCTCTTTATCTTCCAATTTGCACAGAAGTACAGAAGACAGATGGTGCTACTGGAACTCTTCAAAGTATCTCAGCCAGTGACAAGCCCTAACTTCGGGTTTTTCCAGTTAAACCTTCGACCCAACAGTTTGTAAACTATTCTTCCCACATGACTTCAAGCGTGCAGTTAAAGAACTCACAGACCTCTGTCGGGGTGGAGTTGATGGTTTCATTAGAAGACATGGAGAGCATAGATCACATATACAGTATAACTACAACAACCTTGCCACTTTTGTCAAGGATAAAAACAAATAAATAAAATCACTTTTTGATAGTGTTTCCATACCTAATGCTAGGCGGTACTACAGTACTGTAGATATGAGGTTCCCAGAGGATTTCTTTGTGTGACATATGTGTTCCATTATGGGCCAATTCAACTGTTTCTCCAGAACTTGTGGCTTCACAGTCTGCTGCAGTTAAGGATTAGCCTGTCCTGAATTTGACTTATTTCCACACCAAAGCTGTTTATTAAATATAATTGGCCATCAACAATGTCAAAGGGAGGAAGGAGAGAAAAAGGAAAAAGCTGTCAACATTTCCCACAAAAGTGTACATTTAAAAAGAAAGAAAGAAAGAAAGAAAGAAAGAATGAATGATTATAAACATCTGAAGTGCCTGGTCAGGAGCAGAGATTCAGAGTGGTTTCAAATAACAGCTGGCTAAACTTCTTTGATGGGCAAACAAAAGGATGGCTCATTAAAGCATATTCATATGCTGACTCATATATTTTATATCCAAATAGAATGCTCAGTCATATGACGGTTGTTTTAAACATAATTGAATAATTAATGCTAAAACAACAAAGTTGATGCCACTATATTTCAAACAAAGACATTACTCTGATTAGTCATCTTTAGTTTAGCTTTCTTCTGAAAATCAGGATACTGGGAGCTACAGCAGACAGGCAGACATCAACAGACCCGGGATGGTCTGATTTTCATTTTCTGGGTTTTTACCAGACACAGTCCAATCATTCTGTAGATACAACATGTTTCTTCCATGCATATCATAAGTTGTTTTAATGTTTTAATAATAGCAGGCATTCTACAAGGGGTATTCAGATAAAACTGGGACTTTTGATTAAGGAGGAAAAACTATTAATGACAAGAGCCTGCTCTGACCCACCACGCCTTCTTTAAAACATTTGCACCATTCAAATGTTTTACTGCGGTTAAGAGTCTCATCACTGTACTTGTGTATGTTGCTTGCTGTTGAAATTGAAATTGCCTGTGGTGTCTGAAGGGGTGTGTGTGTGTGCTTGGGCCCTGCAATAGATTGGGACCTTACACTGGATAAATGGTATAGATTAAGTATGGGTCTATTATTATTATTATTATTATTATTATTATTATTATTTGTATAGACATACTGTATTTATTACCATGGTTTCCCAAGGGGTTGCGACGTAGTTGACTGCAGTGCAAATTATTTACCAGAAATAAACCATCTATAGCATCTGGAAGAACTGTGGAACCGATAAACAAAAGTGGAAAAGAATTCCTTTGGTGAATGTGTTTGGATATGTAAAACAGAGAACAATGGGGGAAAGCGATGGAGAAACTGCGAGATATTTATTTCTAACAATAGGAACATAGAATGCTACAGTAGATAAAGTTACAAACCCGATTCCAAAAAAGTTGGGACACTGTACAAATTCTGAATAAAAACAGAATGCAACGAAGTGGAAGTTTCAAATTTCAATATTTTATTCAGAATAGAATATAGATAACATATCAAATGTTGAAAGTGAGACAT
>JAOVVA010000017.1:6351410-6366891 GCA_028565275.1 Leiocassis micropogon | reverse complement strand
ACTGGCAAAAGAAACTTCTTCTGTTTAAAAAGAACATGAAAGCACAACTGAGGCTTGCAAAACTGGATCTGAACAAACCACAAGACTTCTGGAACAATGTTCTTTGGACAGATGAGACCAAAGTGGTGTTGTTTGGCCTTATTTGCCATATTTGGCGAAAAACAAACAGCCTTTTAGGCGAAACACCCCATACCCACTGTCAAGCATGGCGGTGAAGGGGTGATGATTTGGGGTTGTTTTTCAGCCATAGGATCTGGGCACCTTGCACTCATAGAGTTGAGTATTAACTCCTCTTTATACAAGAGTATTCTAGAGGCAAATGTGAGGACACCTGTCCAACAGCTAAAACTTGGTCGAAATTGGGGCATGCAGCAGGATGTTGATCTGAAGCACACCAGTATATCTACATCGGAATGGCTGAAAATAAAAGCATCAAGGCTTTGGAATGGCCCAATACTAAGCATCAAGCATTGAGCACTCAGAATTGAGCACATGATTTTCGTTACTTTTGGGCTCCTTTTTGGTTAAATAAATAATGGCACAGTGAAAAAAAAAAAAAGTTGTCCTGTTCACATGTTGTTGTTCGTCTGAGGTTTCCCTAAGATTAAGCCCGCTACGATCAGATGATTTTTGAATTGTGTTTTCACACAACAAATACCCAAAGAATTAAAGGAAGGGACACTAACTTTTACACATTATATGTCATAACTTCTTTTTAGTTATAGAAAAACTGCACAGTTTCTCATGTTGTAATCATTATCTGTTAAAACCAATTCAAAAAGAGGGACAATAAGCTTTTAATGTTAATTTGCTTTGAATCACAACATAATCACCATTTGATGTATTTTTAACAAAAGATAATAAAATCTGATAAATTAAAATTTAAAAACTAGGGTAAATGTGGGAGAATTTAGCTGGAGTTTTGGGAACATGTCCAGGAATGTCAGGAGAGATTATCACCCAGGCTTATCACTCCTTGCTTTTATGAGGCATCAGTCCTCCTCTTGTCATCTGTGTAGGATTCAAAACCCTTATCTATGTTTTCTGCAACTCAGACAGAAATGCATGCTGGGAAAATGGAAAACACTCATGTTGGATCGTGTTGTGTAGGAAGAAATGAAAGACAGCGCATTGTTGTCAAATTCATCTTGATATAACTAGAACAAAGAACAGACCCCGGGTGTGTGAACCTGTTACCGCATTACTGGACGTTTTACCTGAAAGATTTACGATTTTTTTTTCAAATTGTTGGTTACATCATACAGAGTAGAAGTGACATTGTGATGTTTTTGCAAATAACGTAAAATAAAGTAAAATTAAATGTTAATTAAACATAAACTACATAGGTTTTTTTCCTGATTAGTCTGTTATGCTTTTGAGCCATGCACATAAATCTGTACAGCAAGTCTTGTGATTGACTAGTAGGGAGTTGCCTCCGAAGTGTTTTTAACATATAGATCTCCACGTATTTACAGCCTTTTTAAATCAGGGCTGAATACTTGGTTTTGTAAATCATGAAAATCTCCCTTGTCTTGCAAGAATGGTCTGCTTCATGGAACATTTATGCCATCTTGACAGAAACGTAAATCATGGAAAAGATTTTTCATGGATAAATGGAGCACTTCAAACTACTACGAATAAATTATTAAAATGTAAAAAAAAAAATCTGATCGTTTTCCCAATCCATAAACTAATATCATCACAGTAGTCTGTTAATGTAACAGGTGACAGCTGTATTAGACAGGCAATGAGAACTGAGGCATTTCTTCACATCACTTTTATACCCATAATGTGAGCACATGGGAAAAGTAAAAGAGCTCGTCACAATGAGGAGAGTCTTTGCTTTGCTAAAATGGCCATGAGTGATGCTGACTGATCAGAAACAGCTGTCTGACTCTTTGGAGAAACAGCAGGAATTATACAGGCTTTTAGCTAGGTGGTCTTTGTGTGTTAAAATTTGGCAAATGTAACCCTCAATTACTCTATTCACCCCTTCTGTTTTTTTCTTAATTACATTTACTTTATATTGTAATCTAATCATACAATGATATATGGGCTTTAATACTGTAAGGAGAGAGAGAGAGAGAGAGAGAGAGAGAGAGAAATACTAATTTATTCCACATTTCTTCACCTTGACATAAGCTGATTGTTGTTGACAAGCAGAAACAGTTCTTGAGTCCACCTGTGGGGTTACTCTGGATGTAGGTTAGGAGGAAATAGAGATGCCAGATGTAGAGCTGGGCTGATGATGTACAGATATGGTGAATGGGAAGGCTTTCTTTCCCTAGAGATTGACCCCAGAACACATCTGCTTCCCTGGGGAAGGGGGGGGGGGGAGAATAAAATTTCGCTTGTTTTGATTGGACCAAACAAAGTGAACCTCTTTCTTTCAGTAGTTTTCTACTATTTGGTCACTCTAACAACCAAGATTTTAATGGTAATTAAATATTTGACCTGAATAATATATATATATATATAATATACATCAGTCCTTGATTAATTGATCACCAGCAGGTCTGCAGACCTCTTTAAAAGCAGAAGTTTTGTCAGTTTGCTGGTCTGGAGTATATAGGTATGTGTTAACACAATGCGTAGTGTGAAAAAGATAAACAGTGGTCTAAAAGAAGCAATTCTTGCTGCACATCCATCTGAAAAAAGGTGGTTATAAAACTATTTCCAAACTATTTTGTTTTCAATGTTCTACAGTGAGAAAGATTGGAAAGCATTTAAGACAGTTACCAATCTTCCCAGGAGTGGACGTCCCAGCACATTCACCCCAAGATTATACTATGCAATGCTCAGAGAAATACAAACAAACTAACTAACAAACAACAACAAAACCCTCAAGAGTTACACCTTTGACTCTACAGGCCTCACTGAGCATATTAAATATTAAATTTGCTCATGACAGCACAAATAGAAGAAGACTGAACAAATCTGGTTTGTTTGGAAGGGCTGCCAGGAGAAACCGCTTATGTCTAAAAAGAACCTGGAACCATGACTGAGGATTGCAAAAATGCATCAGTACAAGCCATAAGACTTCTGGAACAAAGACCTATGGATAGATGAGACCAAAGTGGAGTGGTTTGGCCTTAATGACCTCCGCCATGTTTGGTGAAAAACAAACAGCATTTTTACAGAAACACCACCTCCCTGTCAAGCACAGAGGTGGAGGGATGATGATTTGGGCCTGTTTTGCAACCACAGGACCTGGGAACGTTGTAGTCAATAAGTTGACAATGGAGTCCTCTATAAAGTATTCTAGAGACAAATTTGAGGCTATCAGTCGGACAGCTAAAGCTTGGTTGAAATTAGGTCATGCAGGACAATGACCCTAAGCACACCTATGGTGTGCTAGGGTCTATTCTAATATAAATCTATATTCGAATGGCTAAAACATAAAAGAATCAATGTTTTGACATGGTCCCTGACAAAGTACAATAAAAAGTAAAATCAGGTGATTGGAGTGTTTTTAAATAATAAAAACACGAAGACTGAAATATCTCATTTAGACACTGTTATTACAATTAGGACAATTTCTAACCGATAATGACTCAAACAACTCGAGAGGTAAACTAAATCAATTCATCATTTGTCACGCGATGGACGAACGACTCGGGGGGGAGGGGGGGACAGATATACTAATTTCTGTACAGAACCTAAGATATTCTGCATGGACGACTGAACAAATTATTTACTGAGATGACTTGTTCTTCCTGAGTCACACTTAAAATGAACAAATCGTTCAAAAAGACCCATCGCTAATATAGGGACCCTATACCTGTGTGGTGGCAACTCCACTTTCCCACATTGCACCATTATACATAAAATGAAAATTAGTTATATTGTTAAACTTTCTTTCTTTGAAAGAAAAAAAAAATGTTCAACCTGTTTCAGGTCTCCATCATGGACCTTCTATTTGATCACACGATTCAAGGATTAAAGAAAATCCTTGTAAATCCCTTGTCCCTGTGGACTCTTGCAGAGGGTGAAAGTCCATCAGGTTCAGCAACACAACAAACTACCTAATCTCACTACTTATAAAAATAATTTCCATTCATATCTGTTATATTCTACACCCTGCTTTTAAAACACCTGATGAAAGAAACAGGTGTAAATATGGAACAGTTGTTACCAGTAGCCAAGTTCAATATGGGTCTCATAAAGCCCTCACAAAGGTTTAAAATTGAAGAGAAGCTTACTCAAAGAAGCTTTGGTGTTTCACTGTGGATAGGCTGTTCTTGAGCTTTTTCAGCCAGCATGTCCTTGGCACCTGAACATAGAACAATATTGAATAAAGCTAATTAAAAACTTCAGATAATACTGAAACAGTACTGTAAACCCTAGAGAGAACTTTTGCCCTATTTAGGAGAGTAGAGGATTCAGAGGTTTCGTTGGACTGAGTTAGGGGTTAGGAGGTTATGGTGGTGAGAGAAGAATTTATTTGGCTATGGTTAATGGGTCTAACAGTTTTGTTGGAGGCATCATCTCCATCACCACTGGCTCTCTGTATGATGCTGCAGCAAAGGTATTGACAGAGAGACCAAAATCATATCCTTCAGGAGCCTCTGTGTCTCTAGCTACAAATATTCCTACCTCGTAAAGTCAGCAGTTCCACCACTAGAGCAAACAGACGGGCCAAGTTCAAAGAGTGCAATATCATCACAGCCTGAAAGCATACAAGTCCAGAGTGAGAGACTGACGACAACTATACATTGTATAAAAGACTCGGACCTGGCTTATATCTGGTGAGAAATGTTTGACGCATGAAGGTGGGAGAGAGAGAGAGGGAGAGAGAGAAAGAGAACGGGGTAGAGAGAGAGAGAAGAAAACAGGTCACACAGAATAAAGAAGAGCTCCCTCTCATCTTTTCACAGATAAATCCTGTGCAGAATCCATCAATCTACTTTCCTTTTACTCTCTGCCTGGACCTTTCACAAAATAAACATTGATTGACCTGAAGAATTCTCCCCCTTCTGGAGATATCAGATAACATAATCCATCATACCACAGACCATGAAATTACTGCTAATATTCCATCCATGAGGCAGTCCAATATGAATAAATGTGAAAATCAGAAAAAAAGCAAACCAGGCAAGAGACATCCAGGCACCAAATAATTGAACGTTAAGACTCAATTGAATGTGCAAGACCTGTCAGCTAGGTTCAGGGAAAAAAAGGTCCAAATGGCAAAATGAAATTACATCTGGTCAAAAGATGTCGTCTTATTTACAGAGGTTGCGAATAGCAACTCTGATGTTGTCCGACCTGACCTGTTTTTCCCCTTCTGTCCCACTTTAAAATGAAGTCTACAAATGGATGGGGAGGCTTTGCCATGTTTCTTTCTTTCTTTTTTTTTTTTGCTAGACAAAAAGACTTGATATGGGTTTTTTGGGAAGGGGAAGGTGACAAAGACTTTGTTGTGTTGCCGAGGAATAATTAGTGTATGTATCAACAGGAACTCTCCAGTTATGGATAGATGAAAACACTGTTTGCTAAGTTTTAACAGTTTAACTCTTTTCTTGAAAAATTCTGGTTTAATTCTGCTCCCTCAATTCCTTCTTTCCTTATTTTATATATATATATATATATATATATATATTTAAATCAACATTATGTATATTCTAATTATGGTGAAGAGCAGGCTGTTTACATGTGCTTATCCTGGGACAATTTATAGGTGTGCTTGTAGGATTGGATAGCATTCAGGCCAGTGTAGAGGTTAAGCATGTATTATCACATATACATTACTACACAGTTAAATTCCTCACAGTAAAGTTTCTTCACATATCCCATCTTGTAAGGTCACAGGGTCAGCCCTGATACAGTGCCCTGGAGCCAGCAGGGTTAAGAGTCGAAAAGCAGCAATTTGGGGGAGCTGGGGCTTGAAACACTGACCCTTAGATAAGTAACCCAGAGCCTTAAGACACGGAGATAACGCTACTCTGTATGCAGTCATACTTAAAGTGGTCAATGACATACAGTAAGAATGACAAAACTGACACATTACTTTGCTCTAGTTACATTGTAACATTTCCACATGAACTGTCTCAGATCATTAAGCAGCTCATATTGGATCACTAAGAACTGTCCAACTTGTCTTATTTATTTATTTGTTTTATTCATTAATTTTTTTTTGACTTTGAGCTGTGACCTATTGGTCAGAAGTTAAAAATCACTTCACATTACTCGCTGCTTTTCTGAATAGTTAAACTTTTTTGAACTTATGGAAACTCCACAGTGACAAAATCCTTCTGACGGGAGGGCATTTTAAAAGCGACCACATTCTGCCCGCCTTCTGTTCACTTCCAATCGGATTACATGTAAAATGTGTTGAGGAAAATAGACAGTAATGAAAAAGAAATGCTACACTAATGACAGAATGCAAGCTTAAGCGTATATGCTCAATATATTCCAACTATCAGCTGGGAGAAAGGGAAGAAAGTGATAAATAGACAGAAAGAGAGAGAGAGAGAGAGAGAGAGAGAGAGAGGATTCTATGGAATGCTGAAATCGAACAGTTTTTTTTCTTTTTCTTTACGAAAGTGAAGAATGTGGTTAAAAGCAACACAGATTCAGACCTGGAAAGAAAAAAGTACAAGTCTGAGCACAAGTGTGAGTAAGCTTCCCGTGCATAAGTATATGGTTTAAATGTCACTCCCTTCAGGCGCTGGTCTATAATGATATACTTTATATGCTCAATATTATAGAGTAGAAAAAAAAAATATGTCAAATGGTTATCCACAGGCAGATAGATGAGATTACTTTCTGTTTAGATAAGGGGGAATATTTAAAACAAACAAAGAAACAAACAACCAGATCCATATAAGGTTTTTATAAGGTGATATTATTTTATTAGAAATACCCAGTTATTTTGTAATACTAGGGTTTCAAATCG
Organism: Leiocassis micropogon; assembly: GCA_028565275.1. Taxonomy (NCBI): domain Eukaryota; kingdom Metazoa; phylum Chordata; class Actinopteri; order Siluriformes; family Bagridae; genus Leiocassis; species Leiocassis micropogon. The sequence continues at coordinate 6,359,993 of JAOVVA010000017.1, read as the reverse complement.
CAGGACTAACTGAACTGTCAGATGGTATTGATCAGTTCTCTAGAGCAGCATGACATGAAACGGTGTTGGCAGTAATTCAAATCACAGGTTTATATGAATGTGCTTGTTCTAATGAATTATTATTTTCACACTTACTGTAGTTCTAACAGCCGCAGCTGATGCACAGGAACTTACATGGTGGTCCATCTAATACTAATGTTAAATCCATCCATCCATTGTCTATGCTGCTTACCCGGTCTGTCTTTTCACCACTAAATATATAAAAAAGGGGATGGTGATCAGGGTTAGCATACACACACACACACACACACACACACACACACACACACACACACACACACAGAGTCCTTTAGCACTTTAGCGCTCTCTGCTGGATTTCAGAAGTTCATTCTGTTAAAAGATTAATAATAAGCGGGCAAAGAAGAATGTGTGTATTCTTTTTACAGACAGACCAATACTTCCTGATGTAGTTAAATTTTGTAAAGGTAGATGTAATAAAACTTATATATAACTATAAAACTTTTATTACATCTACCCTTACACAATTTTACTGCATCAGGAAGTATTGGTCTGTCTGAAAAAGGAATTATTTATATGAATGTGCCTTTTTTTATATGAACAGTTCTTTTTCCTTAATTTCATCAAAATTGCGAGTCTTTCATATGCTCAAATATTTGACAAATAAAGCTCATAGCTCATGAAAAATCACAAACCAGTATCACCAAACCAGTATTAAAATATTTAATTTAAAAGGTTTGCGTAAATTGCTATTCATACACTACATATACCATGTATCTCTCGTTTTAGGTCGGTACACACATGAAAAAGATTGCTGACTTGACAGTCAGAAGACCGGTTCCTTCACAAGGAGTGTAAGTCATAGAAGATGCTGCATTGAAGTATATTCAGTCTGCAGAACTAGAAGGGAAATGTTTGGAAGGAAAAGATTCACAAACAACAGGGATGACCGCAGCCCTAAGAAGATTGTTAGGCAAAGCTGATTCAAGAACTTGGCAGAGCTTCCCAAGGATTGGAGTGAGGCTGGAGTCAGTGCATCAAGAGTCACCATGCATATTTTCAGGAAACTGGCTAAAACTGTTGCATACTTAGGATACTTAGCCACTCCTGAACCAGAGACAATGTCAGGAACATGTTACCTTGGCTAAGAAGAAAAAGAACTGGACAGTTGCTCAGTGATCCAACATCCAGTGATAAAAAAAATTAAAAAAAATAACACACAAAAAAACCAAAAAACACAGAAGCGACAGACAAGAACTGCGGGAGGTTCTTCAGGATGCTCAGTAAAACTTAGTAGCTAATTTCCTTATAAAACTGCAGAAATTGTACCTGAAACGAAAGGGTCCTCAAAGCGTTAAATACTGACTTTCATTAATTACAGTTTACTGGGCTTTTTATATACTCTCTCTCTCTCTCTCTCTCTCTCTCTATCTATCTATCTAAAAATCCTTAATCTACAGAATCCTAATGCACAGTTCTCTCTCTCTCTTATAATATACATATTGCCACCATTTATAATGTTGCAGTTCTGCTAATCAGATACCCCTAACAGCTCATGAAGAAACTTTCAAAGAGTCCTGCAAAACAGTCTAAAAAAACTTCCTTAAAATCAAGCCTCCAATTAGCTCTGCTTGAGTCATTAGCTTATTAGCAGTGTTTCTGTGGGTTTTTTTTCTCAGTTCAAAGAGTTATTAGCACATAAACCACTAACGATGTAACATCACTGGAATGGTAGAAATGCAAGTTCATAAGGCAGCAGGTTTTTGAAATCCTTACTTGAAAAAGAGAAATCAAATCCATCCAGACATAGTCAAACTTCACAAATTGGACCAAATCAAGGCAAAAGTGGTTATGCGTCTCTTCTGTTGTATAGAATAAGCTTTCTTCCAAAAATATTACTGTGAAGTATGTCATTTTTCCCCAAATGCAGCAAAACCAGTGCAATGATGACAAGAGCAAATAACAAAGGAGGTATGGATTTGGAAGTAAAATAAAACATTATTAAACAACACAAAGGGGGAAAATCAGTGAATGACATTGCTCATGATTAAGGCATCATACTGAAGTATCTGCTCTACAGTAATGTAATATGCTATTCACACAGTGTTCAAACTGCTTAATATAACACAGTAGTATGTGTGCTTTCAGCATCAAACGCAGTATCCCTGGTGGATCAGTGGTAAGCACTCAGCGCTCTCTCCATTGAGACCAGCATTTTAGTCCCCCACAGTGCATTGGCTTAGTTGCTGAAAGAAAAGGAAAAAAAAAAAAAACTACCATCAGTGGTATAAACATTTTAAGAATGTAAATGAGCAGAGAGCTAAAAATAGATGCTAGATTAAATAATGCTTTCTAGGTGTATTTGCGATATTGTATTAGGGCGATACTTTTAACATTTTTTAATTAAAAGAACTATTTCAAAACACCCAAATAAGGTTCATAATGTTGCCAAGTTAATGTTGCCACAATGATTTGACAACCAAATTTTTTTTTGCTCAGGAGCTTTTAAGTTGCTTAAAGCTGTGGTAGCTTTAAGCACAGCTACCACAGCTTTGTCATGAGGTGTTTACACAGAAGAGACTTAATAAACAGCTACCGATTACAAATATATAAGGGCGTAAGTGTAAAAAGTATTTCCAGTACAATTCTGAAATGTTCATGAAAGTACAAAGGCTGCACATTAAATACCTTTTAGTCACAATATTGTGTATGCACACACACACACACACACACACACACACACACACAAAGCACAAAAAAACTAAAAGAGCCTAACCTAAAGGTTTTAAAATTTTTTAATTCTGGTAACTAAGGCTGGGGTTAATGGGCCTCATTCAGGATTATTGTAATTAAAATGTCAGAAGTAAAAATCTAGAAAAGTGAACAGCTGTTATATTCAGTCGTGTTAGGAGTGGACATAAAACAACACACACACACAAAGATGCTAGACCTTGTTCGGTGAATGCTGTATCTGGAGAAAAGCAAATGCCTGGTGAGTTAAAAAAAAATAAAATCTCAAATTTGAAGGAACAAAAATCACAAATATGAGATGCTGATCAATGAATGTGGACAGGCTTGCCCGGACTGATCATAACAGAGCCAGTGCACTGGGGCCATTATTGGAAAGAAAAAGTAGTTAGAAGTACAGTTTGACAATAGATTTTATGTAAAATCTATTGTCAAAAAAAGGTGGTTCTCTTCAGCATTTTTAAAGGGTGCTCCCTAATGCTCAGCATGTATTCTAAATGTACACCTATTTGCTTTCGCCGTATAAATCAAACACTGCATAATTGACACTCCCAATACAATGGTTTGATATTTATCATTTATTCACAGATAACCTCCTGCTGAGGCAGAACCTGTCACCTCACAGCTGGTACCTTCCTGCAGCAGCGGCTTCATGCGTGCTCCGGGGCCTGTGCAACTGTTCCATGTCTGAGCTCTGGTCTGGTTCTGGGCAACCTGGAGAGAATATCGGATAAACATTTAAGCCACTTGAAGATATTTATCAAAATTTATCAAGATTTAAAAAAAAAATACTGTAAATGATAGTGTTATTGTGGTTTTACAATATATAATATAATATTGTACAAGTATAGAATTGAAGAAAACCCAATAACCAGTTCTAAGTTGCCAGGGCTCGGTTATGCATAAGTGTGCTTTTAAATGTGTGCGTAGATTTTGTTCTTATCTAGGAACAAATTCCAAACAAGAAAATATTGCTGAATGTCACAATTTTCATAAACTGTTTAAGGCCATGTCCACACGTAGCCGGGTATTTTTTAAAAGCGGAAGTTTTTCTCTGCGGTTTTCGCCTTTCGTCCACACGCAAACGCAGTTTTGGTCGTTGAAAATGGAGCTTTTGGAAAACTGCGTCCAAAGTGAAGATTTTCCAAAACTCCCAAATATTAGACCAGACTCCGTTTTCAGTGGTGATGTGTGGACAGGGGAACCGGAGATTTTGGCTTGTTGTAACGTCAGCTTGTGTACTGATGAGATGATTGTCTGTGTGCTCGTCTCCTTGATTTGACGTCAGCTTTGTTTATGAGGATATTTTGTGCAATAGTGGACGTATGTACAGTAAACTAGAGACTGTGTTAACGTAGCGTACTGGACTTTTTACATGCGTGTACATACACGTGCAGTTACTCACACATTATGTTAATGAACTGAGGTGCCTGAATGAACTACTAAACTCACTGCTGCTACATATTGTACTGTACAAAACTCCGATGACACACGGACCCCGCAGACAGCGATGGCGGTTTCGGACGAGACCCGTCGGTCTTCTACAAAGCGCAACAGGTAGTGACGTTTTGTCTAGGCTTCTGATTGGCCCCTCTGTTGATTAGGGAGGCTCCTAACAGCACTTAACAGGGCGTTTTGCATTTTCATTTGGACAATAGTGATGGGTAGTTTGAATCATTTTAGTGACTCGGTTCTTTGAATCTTGTTCATCAAAATGAACAAATCTTTTTTGAGTCATTTAGTTCATTTCGTTCCTTTGATCAGAAATAAAATAAAATGTTGCATTTTCAATAAAAAAGACCCCCAATACGTCTACAAACACAAATTTTAGCTATAGTTCCAGTAATGAAAATATTACAATGCAGTTAAGGACACATTATAATAAACAGAATGAGTAGCTCAGCTCTCATATCTTCCAGTCTGAGTCGTTCTTTTGAATCTACTGCACCGCATAGCGTCTATGGGAGTCACGTGACAAAAGAACGAATGACTCGGGACTTGAAGACTCATTGAGGAGAACCGTTCAATTCTGTTTCCTGTGTACTGCACTGCATAGCGTCTATGGGAGTCACGTGACAAAAGAACTAACGACTCGGAGCAGAAGAGTCATTGAGAAAGAAGCGCCTAATTCTGTTTCCTGTGCGTAACCTACTGAGGTTTTGCGATGATTTGCGCATGCGCCCCCAGTAGAACATGAACGAATCACTCTTCGAGACTACTCGTTCTTCCGAGTCACGTTAAAGATTTGTACAAAAAGAACGAATCGTTCATGAACGACCCATCACTAGTGGACAAAGATATTTTTAAAACTTAGGTCGTGTGGACAGAATTATTTTTAAAAACGAAGAAGAACAATCTCCGTTTTTAAAAATACCCGGCTACGTGTGGATTTTAAGAAGAAACTCCTTCTTAAGAACGGTTGGTGAAAAAGATCCAGCGTTTGATTTAGGTGTAATATTGAATTAATTAGCTGAAGCTTCTTACAAGGATAGTTAGATAACTGCAGTATAGGATTTTTACTCCTACTGTGAACACATTGACAAAAACATTAATCAGTCCCTGAAGTTCGAGCAATGATCTCTTTTCAAAAAGAAGCATGAAAATGAAGGATGATTTCATTTGACTTTACTTGCAGTACGTATTGGGACTAAAAACAGAATCAAATATGGTTGCACTTTTAGTTTGGAGGAAAAAGCTTGAGTTGAAAAACTATATCTTTTAATCTCTCTGTTTGGTCTATTGAATGTTAAAGCAGATACTGTATTTTTCTTTAATGGCAAAGAGTGTTCGGCCTCAGTTAGATTTAGGAGGTGACTGTTATTTTGTGTGTGCATGTGTTTAAAACCCTACTTGTTAAATCAATGCATGTATAATCCAAAATTGAAATGATTTTTTACTGTAGAGTATAGAGGATATTGTTAAGAGGTCCTTACCGCTCCAAAGCCCCTCTTTTCTCTGTCCACATTGAGGAAATTTATTCGCTGCTTCTTTAGCCATGAATATTGTGGCGGATTCGGATTTTTAAAACGCTGGTGTAATTTAGAGACAAAATTAGACCAGGCTTAAAAGAATGAAAGAATGAAAGAAAGAAAGCAGTGCTTGCTACACAAAAAAGAACCACTGACCCAGTACATACTAGAGGAATGCGGATAAATCCCATAAGGCCTCTTATTGTGTGCCCTAGATAGAATTCTAAGGGGTAACTGAAAAATAATAGGAAATCTAAAATATATCTATATTTACTCATATCACACAACTACAGAAGCAACATCTACCGAGGCTCAGGATTCAGTTTGCAACGTATTCAGTTGGCTTTACCAGGTTGTCCTTCCTTTTTCTTTTCCATGTTGAAACCTTTTCTATTGTTACAATCTGAACGTTTCAGCCACCTTGACAAACTACTACTACTATACAGCGATGATTGAAAGAAGTCAAGTGTTGTTAGTGTTCCATACAACAACACACATGAAATTCCATTAAAAACTAAAAAAAAAAAAAACTATTGTTAAAACTGATTAGTCCACTGAAAATGAAGTCTCTGATCAAACCACTGTGAAGAGCATGAAACAAAAAGCTTCAGGGCACATTGACAAACATGCTAACAATTGGTGTCTTTACAAAGACAAGAAATATAAACCCAAGGCTGGGTATATGATATTCACTGCATGGAAAAAAAGTCACCATTTCAGATGGTCAAATCATCAGCAGGATCAAGCAAAGAAAAGACTGAGGAGTTTGGAATATGGTTAAGAACTTTCAAACGCAATATTAAAACCTGTAAGGGTAAGACTGGACTGTTAGCTTCATGGACAAAACAAAACAAAACATGAATGGAGATGACTTAAATGTTCGGTGAAGTTGCATCATAAAGAGCTGACAGAGGAAATTAGAGCTATATTTGAAATTGCAAGTAAGAGTATTTCAACATGCACAATGCAGTGCACTTACAGGGTTGGAGCTAAACAGCTGTGTGGCCACGAGAAAACCACTTGTTAGTGAGGCTAATCAAATAGTTTTCTAGGGAACATAAAGATTGGACTTTGGAGCAATGCAAAAAGGTCATGTGGTCTAATGCGTTCAGATTGACCCTATTCCAGAGTGCTGGGTGCATCACAGAAGCCCACGGAAGCACATGAAGTGATGCACCCATTATGCATAGTGTCCATTGTACAAGGCTCTCGAAGCAGTATTATGACCTGGGGTTGCTACAGTTGGTCAGGTCTAGGCTCTGCAATGTTGTGTGGCAATAAAATAAAGTGAGCTGACTACCTGAATATACTGAATAACCAGGGTTTCAGATCAATAAAGGGTTTTCCCTGATGCTAAGGGTATAGTATGTTCCCCTGGATTGATAGAAGCAGTATTGCAGCTTTAAACTACAAACAGAAAAGCCTATCTTATAGTAACCATGCACATTATACCATTTGCAACATGGTATAGGATCCTAATGTCTATAACCGAAATCTTTCGATCATAAGCTTTCCACCTTTTTCCATGTTTGTGGTAAAACAAGAGTATATCACGTAATGTTAAAAGCGAAGCCTTCTTTAGACAGCGTGTAAATCAGTGTGACTGCATGAGGATGGTAAAATTTCTGCATTGTCCCATGTTGTCCTTTCCAGCCCAAAGCTTTCCATAAAGCCCATCCAAAAATGAAAACAAGACACTCTGAATCACATGAGCTGATTCAGGATTTGTGGTATAGTATTTCTGCTGGTGTTCAGTGCTGTTGGTGTGTCTGTGACATAGAATATTCACAGTGGCCCTTATGAGGCTTTTGATTTAGTTCACAACATAAATTTTTTAGTGAATTGCTATCAATTTGACATCCAACCTCGTCTCCGTTTGGTTTTGAGCTATAACGTAATCTGTTTTAACGCACACTGTGCAAACATTTGCAAATTAGGCTGTAGAGATACACATTTTGCTGACGGTGGGAAAAGAGTGAAAAATGTATGCAGGGATTTAGAAGACTGTTCACTAAATGCATTTTGTGTCAAAACAATAAAATATGTTTTACAGTTTGACGCAGATAGAGTTATGTTGTGCTAACTGTGTGAAGAGTTTGGAAAAAGTGAACATAATGGCCAGGCTTGTGACTCATGCTTGTTAAAAAAATTTAATACATTTTTTTTTTTTTTTAATAATTCAGCATGCTCTCCCCAGCACACATTCACTCATTTATTTATTTATTTTTTAGAAAAAGTGTGTAACAGGATTTAGAAGAACGAGCAGATTAAACTGAATGAAATAATGTTTTTAGAAATGAGCAGTGGAAAGTGAACAGAATTTATCAACAGTGCATTCTATATCATAAGATGGTTCATTTTATATAGTTTAAAATGCTTTTGTATCGTGTTAGATTTTCACTTTAAGGAAGGTTTCAGGTGGTTTATATTTGTCTGCTTGTATACAGTTCTCTCCTTGAACAGAATGCTGCTAAAATCATCTCCTTTAGCCTTGGACACATCACCCACCTAATTCCTGCAGAACTGGGCAGTGAGCCAGAGAGCAGAGGATAGAGGACATCTTATCACTAGAAACATTATCATGATAAAAGATAATTCAGTATTGTGAGGAAGAGGAAAAAAGGCAGAATATTTAGAGCCGCTTTAATGACCAGTGGTGAATTAAAATGTCATGGAAACAAATATCCGCTTAGATTATGGTAGCTATTAAATAATCATTTTTTGTTTTATCTTACTTGAAAGTAAGATAAAATAATATCTAATATTATCTAATAATAAAAAAAGAATAAATATTTTATAGTATTTATAGAATATTTATATTATCATTATATATATTGATTCTGTTTCT
>JAOVVA010000017.1:6303053-6317532 GCA_028565275.1 Leiocassis micropogon | reverse complement strand
TAAATATTAAACTAATGAAAATGGTGTTTCTTCTTATACATTATTAGTAATATCAAAGGGAACTTTTACTTATTTCAAATTCAGAGCAAATAGGAAAAGCACTCATGTAAATAACAATATCCCTAACATATTAACTTATTGTGAGAATAAGTATATATATTAGAATATATAGACTATATATATATATTGTTATAGAGTTAAAGAATTCTATTGTTTCCTGCATCCTTATAATAATAAATATGATGTTGCACACTTTTGCACTTTTCAAAACAAAAGCATCATCTTGGACTCAACCTGCACAAATCTGTAAATTATATTAATATTATACGTAAAAATATATTTAATACTTTATGAAAGGTTACTGTATATAGCTACAGTACATGTCTAAATGTTACAAACTGTTTCATTTTTCAAGAACCACATGAAAATATACATAACTCATAAGTTCTTACAGTGCCATGACACAAAATGAGTTCAGAAGTCATTTTGTGGAACTCTGAAAAAAAATCTCTAGTTTTTCAGCTACAAGTTCATGTCAAGTCTTAAGTTTTTACTCATGAACTTTATAAAATGTACAGTATATAAACATTTTTGCTGTAGGCATTCTACTGCACATAAATAAACACTGTGATAGTCTTTCTAGTGTATGCACTTCAGTGTAAAGTTGCAGTAGGTATAGTATATAAAAATAACAATTCCACTCTTGAACTCACACTAATAATACATCTATGTGAATGTATGGAAAAGTCAATCATCTAGCTTCACTTTGCCGACTATCAGATTAACTAGGATGTTATCCTTTCCCTATAAACAGCTCTTTTTCTTATGCTTCGAGGTAGCTAACAAAAAGCTAGTCACATTCTTTTTAAAAACATTAAGAAACCTGAGAAAACAACCACAGAGGATGCGAACCATGTGAAGTCTTAGACCTTCCAACACAGTCACCTAACATGACACAGAATTTGCAATGCAAATCTGATGATTTGAATAAAATTCACATAACAGAATCCACTTGAGCATGAAAGTTCTGTAAGCTAGTTGCTCTGGTATACAGAAACCTTCCCTGTGTCACAGTTGGGTTGCAATCTGCAGTTGTCAAGTCAGACATAATTGAAAGCAAGTTGATTTGTTCTGATATTACACTGCAGGTATACATCTCACCCCTACCTGTTTTTCCCCAGCATGTAACAGAGACATATACGGTAAATATCTCCCTTTGATGGCTCTCAAAAACTTGTTTTACTGGCAATGGCCTGTATCTCTAGCAAACTTGGTGTTGGGGTTCTTATACTGAGAACGAGTCCTTATATTCGTAGTGTTTGGAGTGCAGCCATAGGCTGATAATACAATCGGATCCAGCGAACCTAGGGAAATCAGCACTAGGTGTCATTTGTCATCACGTATCAGATGCCAATACTGACTGTTGGTATGGCTAAATCTAAATGACAATAATCATAAAAATAATACCCATTACACATGGTAATAATGAGACAACTTGCATTCTCAGTGAATCTAGCCTCATGGCAATGAACTATGTGGCCTGTTTTGGTGTTAAGATGCCTTTTTCAGAGCTTTCCTCAGGACTGAACACTGTAATGTAGGGAAGAAAAATGGATGTCTTCTGAAAGTCATGCACAGCATGCATGGCAGAATTCTGATGCCACCAGCCATAAAGGGAGACTGAGTTTACCTACCAGTTGTTCTAGGGGGAGCTCGAAGAACAGTGGCTGTCACAGCTAAATTAGAGCATAGACAATTTAGACATGTTATCCTCAGGCTTCTCAGATAAGGAAGGAAAATCTCTTGAATGTGCACTCTTATCCTGGGTCTGCTGAGCAGTGTACTGCTGAGATTGTTATAATTAGGTACCTAATAATGCAGAAACCATAACTCTCATGTGATAAGGGTAAACAGAATTCATCCCTGAATAGCTGAGTTTTCGATATATTTCCAGAAATAAAAAGGCTAACAAGATGGATACTTTAACCACACTGAGAAAATATGAATATCATTACTGTTCCACTTTTTATGGTTCTTGTTTTTACATAATTACCCTTGCAATGAAGAACACTGTAATAAATTTCAAAGGCTTACAGTAACTGACATAAAAGCAAAATGTTTTATTCTCTTTATTTATTTTTATATTGAAATTCTAAATATAAGAAATATGTCATTAATTCATAATAAAATTTGTTGTCTTAATTTATTGCTTAATTTATTTAATTTATTACCCAAGTCCCTAACTCAGGTCCCCATATACAGTATATTGTGATGCTGGTACTGTATAAGTTCTCAATAAAAATAGTTGGATAGAACAAATAGTTGATGGACAGTTTCATCAATATGGGTTTAACATTTGGATTCCAATTGGTTAACACAAACCCAAATTCATATGATCATTTACATTCTGAAAGTATCTATCATTTTATCAGAATTAGACAAACTTTTATAAAACAATACAGGAATTCTACAACCTGTAGAAAAAAAAAGAAGAAAGAAGGCAAGAAGAAAGAAAAATAAACAATTGCAAAAAGCACTACACTTGTACCTTGAATAAAGACTTGAATAAAAACTAAAAGTGTAGATTTTAAAATGTCATTTTTTGAGTTAATGATTTAGGATAATTTTGAGTTATGGACATGACATTTTCACATTATTGATGTGATGTGTCTGAATCAGCCCTTTAAAAAAACTATACAAAGAGCATGTCTGAAAAATTAATTATATATGAAACATTTGAAATACTACTTATTAAAAAGGAAAACTCAATTTCCTTACTAGGAAATTATTTTATTTGCAGTTAGTGCTGACATTTCTCTCTCATTTTCTTTGTAGTTTTCATAATTTTTGTTCCTCTTTTGATTTTTGACACTCAGCATTGGACTTTACATTTTAATTCACAAGTAAAAGTGCAGTCAATATAAGCAAATGCAAGTGCAATATGTTCAGTGTATTATAGTTTGATAAGAGCTAAATTATAAATTATGCCTAATATTTCCTCCAGTGGTAAGATTGACCTTTGATAGAAATTTCCCAGTTAACAGAAAATAGATCCCTATTTAATTAACTTCTCGTTGAAATTTTACCTATGCCACAGTGCCAAGATCAAGAGAGGATGCATAATATCTGGCATTATGGGAATCGGACATACCAGAGATAAGCAAATTAAAAGTCATTATGTTCTACTGTAAGTTAACAAAAATCAGTCACACGACTTGTGTCAGCTGAAGCTTATTGAAATATTGCAGCATTGCAGCCTTGAAGCAACATCATGCTGGGTTTAATCTTGACTTTGGGTTAGTGTCTGTAAAGAGTTTTGCATGTTCACCCCCATTTGTATGGCTTTGCCCAAGGTTCTCCAGATTTCTCCCACACTGTTCAAAAATGTGCAGCTAAGCAGATTGGTCATGCTAAATTGCCTATAGGTACAGTATGCATGATGGTGCGAATGTGTGTGCATGGTGCCCTATGATGGACTGACATTCCATCCAAGACCAATTCTCCTGTTTTTTGCCCAGTGCTCGTGGGATTGGCCTTTGGCTTCACTGTGACTCTGATTATGAAAATGAACAAATCCTTCTATAAGTGTTCTTTAATCTTGTTAGACATGACTTGGTGCTGTTGTTCCCTTTGGATGATGTTTTACTGTAGCACATATCAATTTTAAAAGAAAAATACAACAATGTCAGTAGTTGAATTGTGTGTAATTTATTCATATTTTTGAACTAAAACTCACTTATTTCATGTTTTTTTTGCTTTTGCAGTTTTTTATGTAGTGACTAATTCTGGAATTAATGCTTAAAGCCATTAGAGATCATTAAAAGTGCCATAATAACACAACACACTTTTTCCCAGTATATCTATTATCTGCTCTGTAAATTAAATCAGATGTCAGTAATAATATTTTTAGCCAGTACATCAACCTTCTGCATTATACGAATATTACTCTGGTTTCCTCCCACAGTCCAAAGACAGATTAGGCTAATTGGTGTTTCTAAATTCCCTGTAGGATGTGTGTGTGTGTGTGTGTGTGTGTGTGTGTGTGTGCCGTGTTAAGTTGCTAGTTTGATTTTTCACCACAGTGTTTCAGATTTCTAGTTTATTTATCAGCCAATGTAAGGGAAAGTTCTGCTCTGAAATTTTTGTAGGAAAAGTTGAAAGAGGGACTAAAAAAACCTACAAATCAAGTAGGTATAAAATAGTATACACAATATGCATACGAGTTACATACTGTATACACTTTACTATACTAATAAGTAAGTAAAGTGGAGATCCTGAGTGTAAGCATTGAAATATGGGCAGTGCACAATATGTAGTGTCTGAGCAGTCATCTATAGACAGTGACCCAGATGACTTGTGTATACGCTGAACACTGAACATTTTTAATATTCAGACATTCTTCTGGGCTGAAAAATTACAAAAAATTTAAACCTATTAATTCAGCTGCCTTATACAGTATATAGTGTGTCTAGAGACTGGACTAGACTAGGACTAATACTGGTATATTCATAGAGTAAGCAGCCATACTGATATAGTTGCTATAACTTGCTACCATTATACTGTACAGCAAGCACTGCATTTCATTTAGTCCAGGTGATTTAAAAAAAAAAATTTTTTTAGCATTCTTGTGTACCTTTGTGTTGGCCCAGTCCTAACATTGTCTTTTACCTGATTGTTGCACCAGTTCATCCCTTGATGTTTTTCTTTACAGACCCAATTATCCTCTGTTTTGTGGCCATGTCTCATTCATTGTGGTGTGTGTTTCTGAACTATAGCTTCCCATTTCCCTGTCCTTTTTCTTTTAGACCACTTTTGATCTGTGCCAGTATTATGATAATTTAAAAAAATCATAATTTTTATCAATGATTTTTGATTGTCATAATAAAAAAAAATGATAATTAACTTTAACATGGATAATAAAAACATGTTTTTGTATAATAAAATTTTATATCTATCTATCTATCTATCTATCTATCTATCTATCTATCTATAATAATAATAATAATAATAATAATAATAATAATAATATACTGATATATTGATATCCATGTAATCAAATAATTTAACTTTGTTTAGTTGGTATTTAACCTACAGTAATATATTTAACATTATTATTTTAAGGGTGTACATAAATTATTTTAGTTTACTATTTTACATGGTTTAGAATTCACAAAATTTTCATGTATTGTATTGTTGTTACATTTTTTTAACCAAGATACCACATATTCACTTATTAACTTTTACTGCTATCATTTTCTTACATAATGATTTATTTCAAAGCACACTAACATAATTTTCTGCACATAAATCTTGCAGAAGCATAAACGTCTCTGCATTAAATCAATAGTTAGCTCTTAGTGAAGCACCCCTTTATCCCTTCCTTTCTATCACAACCCTACCACATTCACTGGGTGACTGGAGGAGGGCATAATTGCAGAAAGCTTTCGGGTTTGATTAGTTAGTGTGCAGCTTGTTAATTCACAGCTAATTAAAGGCGTGGAATGAGATGAGACACAGGGCCTACTAAATAAATGAGCTGAGCTCTCTTATACACAAATAAAATCACTGGTGTTGTTGTCATCTCACCCAGTAATTGGACAATATTTATTCACATCATGCAATTTCTTTTAAGATATTGTCTGCAAAAAAATCTTGTTGACTGATAAGGAGACAAATTATTATTTTATTTTAGTGTTTTTTAAACCTTTTTTTTTTTAACATGCTTTTGTAATTCAGACTGTTCATAAACCATAGAGTTACCGTTTTCTGATTATTCAGTTGTTAAGTTTGAATTACCCATAATTCCTGTTTGGGTATTTTGTTTGCTGGAGGTCATTGTCCCTTGGCACACAGGGTAGTCATTAAGCCAAAAACATCTAAGGCATTTCCTGTTATGTGGATCACAATAGCAGACATTTTTTTATATATTAGTTTTGCCGCACATGGTCACCCTGAATGCTTCTATCCATACTCATTAAATGGCAAAAAAGCAAAAGATATTTTTTCCCCCATGACTTTCTTCTTTTGGCTCATCAAGAAAGCATAATAAATGTCACCACTATCACAAAAGTAAAAGGACTATGGTTGTCTGAGAGAAAATGGAATCTAAAAATCAAATACATGAAACAGGAAATGAGCATTAAAGTTAAAAAAAAAAAAAAAACAAGCATTTTTTTTTGCAACTGAATTTGTGAGAATTCAGTATGAACAAGGTTTTTTTTAGCGTTGCCTCAAAAAAGCTTATTGTACTGAAAACAGGACCGCCACAGTGGCTCACAGTGGCTGCTCATTTTTCTGCCTTCTGTTTTTAGCACTGTAATGACACATTTGGTCCTTTTGTTCATTTGTGTTCCTTTGTGCTTCACATGAAACGTTTGTGAACAGTTGTCTAATGGAACAAGACAGAAGAATAGTTAAGTAAAGAAAGGTAAAACAAAGAGTCGGAATGGCAGTTTCACTGTCACACATAAATGCAATTTTTAGTCTCAGAAGAGGAGCCAAGGAATGTAACCTATAGGGTGCGGGATATAAGCCTCTGAGGACGGAGAGAGGAGAGAAAGAGAGAGAGAGAGAGAGAGAGAGAGAGAGAGAGAGAGAGAATTAAAATTAGAATTTTAAAATTAGAATTCTAACAGAGCTTGTGATAATCCTGATATATCATCGTCACACATTTGATTGGCCAAGTTGGATCAGCAGATGGCAAGCCCAAAATATTTAACATTCCTCAGTCTTTTCTACAAGTCCCAATCAAACCTGTTTTAATTTCATTCGTTTAGGTCTTAATACTTAAAGGCTTAGCTTCTTTCTTTTGCACCAAAGGTAAACTTCCTTATAGTCCGCATTTTTTTTTATACCAGATTGGGTGACATCAGGGTACAGTCAGTGTTTTGAGTCATCTTAATAGCTTAAGCAAACATTTTAGACCTTAGTGGCAACCTTTTATCACTTGTAAGAGAAGCTTTAATGTGCATCAAATGAAATGGTGGAAAAAGAGCCTGATGATTTGCAGCAGTTTTCAGCAGTGCCTTGGCTATTGTCAGATGCCTTCCTGCTAGGTGAAAGTTGTTATTTGACCTTTGTCATTGCATGTACTTTACATTCATCTCTTTGAATTTTTATTCACCAACACACACTCCTGTAATGCATATGTGTTATTTGCTGCATTTCTTGGCTGACATTTAAGTATGACTCACCAAGATATGTGGGTCTGACATTTTTGCAATAGGGTGGTGGTCCTCTTGGCTATTCTTATAGACCCACATGCTCACATTAATGCCTGGGTCTCTTGTTAGCAGCAGGTCTTTATGCAATTTTCATGCAATAAAGATGCTTGGTGCTTGGTGTTTTTATACATTCTGCTGATTCCTGGGTATGTTCCCTTCATTATCCCCCTCTTGAATTAAGATCACATTAGTGAATTGAATTAAAGAAACCATAATTATCCCCAAAGGGGCATTAAACGGCTGGGCATATTGACCATCATTATCAACAAAGCAGAAAATGCATACAGACTTAAAATTTGTATCGGACAGTTGCAGCAGTTAAAGGCTGTTTCCAGAGGTAGCAAAAAAAAAATAAAAAATTAATAGATAAGTCAATATTAATGGGGAAGTGTTATCTGTATTTAAAGTAAGGCTCAACAAGAGCTTAAGATGAATTCAGTTTAGTGACATTTCCCAAATTTGCCTCTTAGGTTGCCAGGTTTTTGTGTCAAGCTCTCTTTGGCAAGAGTTTTCTAATACTGTCTAGTGCCCTCCTACTCAGAATGTTCAGGTATAGAGAATTGGTAGATAGTTATTTTGTTCTAAACTGCAATAATTTATATTACATTTATGAGCGACTTTTTCTCATTATACATCTGAGCAGCTAAGGGTTAAGAGCCGTGCTTAAGGGCCCAACTGGGTCAACTTGGTGGTAGCAGACTGCAGTCCAATGCCTTAGCCACTGAGCTACCTCTAAATATTGCATTAAAAACAATAGATGACAAAAGCAACAACAGCAATAATAATAATTTAAAAAAAAACACACCACCACCACCACCACCATCACTGGTTAGAGGCTGAACTCATCAGCACTGAAACACTGTATAGTAGAAGATATATTGTTGAATATATTGAGGCTGATTGTCAATTATATTGCTAGTCGTGATTAGCACTTTGAGTAGGTGGGAGCATGATTTAGTGGCAATCTGCAGCAGAAGGTTGGTGTTTGGGGGCTAAGTGTTCCTCAGCCTAAGCTGCGTAAGTGTGTACTGAATGAGGCCGTGAACAAAGAAAGTCAGAAAGTGATAAACAAGCTAGAAAGTCATTTTTTATTAAAACTTATTTAACCATATGCTTTTACTCTCAAGTTTGTATTAAGATATGGCCTTTAATTAAAAACCATCAAAATATTTAATAAACTATATCATATTTAACATGTAAAAAATATAAATAAATAATTTATCTTTAAAAATAAGTTGTATATATTCTTACTGTGTTTTCAAAAATTTATTTGTCTTTGATTTCCTTCTACTACTACTACTACTACTAATAATAATAATAAAGTATTCTACTAGCTTCTGGGCAAATTAATTATTTTCTAACATATAAAATTCAATACACATAAATGGAAGACTTTATTAGGAACCCAGATGCAGGGCATTTCTATGCTCCCAAAACATATTTAGTTCTTTATGGCATGGATTCTACAAGATGTTGGAAACATTCCAAGATTCTGGTCCATGTTGACATGATTGCATCATATAGCTCTTGCAGATCTTTCAGGTGCACTTTCATTCTGCAAATCTCTCGTTCTACCAAGTCCCAAAGGTGTTCTATTAGATTCAGATTTGGTGGAAAAACTACTGAAGCACATTGAAACCATGGTCAGGTTCATGAATGCAGTTTGAGATTAGTTTTTTTTTGTGACATGGTGCATTATCATGCTGGACGTAGTCATTACAAGATAGATAAATTGTGTTAATAAATGGATGCACATGATTAGCAACAAGTATAAATCAATTAATCAATCAATCAATCAATCAATCAAAATAAATGAATACACATTGAATTTAAGCAATAACTGCAGTTAATGGGTCCAAAGTGTGCCAAAAACATTCCCTACACCATTATACCAACTCCACCAGGCATGTTGGGTCCATGTACAGTATTCATGCTCATCCTCTCATCTCAGTGTAAATTAAGATTCATCAGACTAGGCTGCATTAGCTGCATCCATGAGGCTGTGGTTACGGCAGCCTCAAAAGTTATGTTTATGTGCATTCTAAGATTCTGTTCTGCTCAACAAAATTGTACAAAATAGTTATGTACAGTATGAGTAGTCATTCCCCGTTGATCTGTCTCATCAATATAGTGTTTCCACATATCAGATACTTATTTTATTTTACCAGTCTGAGTAAACACTAGAGATTGTTAGATGTGAAACGCCCAGGAGATCAGTGGGTATAGAAATACACAAATCAGCCTGTTTGGCACCAACAATCATGTCACAGTCAAAATCACTGAGATCACACTCCATTCTAATGGTTGATGTGAATGTTACCAAAAGCTGCTAGCTCATATCTGCATGACTTTATGCATTAAAATACTGCCACAGATTGGCTGCATGAATGAGAATGGGAATCTGTCCAAGTATGTGAAAGTGCTCAGTAAGTGTGCATGTGAAAAAAATGAAAGCACTGTAGAAGGTGATTGAATTAAAATGGAATTACAATAAACAAGCACATGTAGCACATGTTAATGAGAAATGAGTAAGTGTATGAGCATTTATACGTTTTTTGTAGTTTCCAGAAACAAACAAAGTTGTTTTATGCACTTGGTTTAATAAAGAAAATATGATGGGTGTTCAAGTCAAACTGGGACTTTTAATTAAAGAACACAGCTATGTTAGTAAAAACTATCTTATTTTCTTTATATAATCTCCTGCTACACTAATGCACTTATCCCAGCATATTACTCATGAATGGATGTCCTCAGGTTCAGTAAAAGTTTTTCTAAGCACAATAGAACCTTGATCAGACTGCAAACTTCTAAAATGCTGGCCCTCCAGGAACCCCCATAAATAGCTCAAACATGAGGAAATTGCTTGGAGTGAGGTCAAACTATATGGGGGATGTAATGACAACCAGTTGAGTTCCTGTGGTGTTTGTGAATGATTGTGTGTGTGCAGTTAACAAAGACAGATGCATCTCTTCCGCAAGCTGGTGACAAGTTATCTGTTGCTTTTCAAGGATTAGCTGTCATTTGTAAACATCTTGCTACAGACAGCAAAAGAAAATTTATTTTAGTTATGTACTGTTAATATTCCTATACTGTACATGGTATGTATACCTACACACACATATACTCATTCACACGCTCATTCACACATTATGGGCAATTTGGGAACGCCAATTAGCCTATCTTGCATATCTTTGGACTGTGGGAGGAAACCGGAATACCCAGAGGATACCCACCAAAATAGCACGGGGAGAACATACAAACTCCATGCACACAGAGACGGGAATCAAGCCTGGCCGGGAATCGAACCCGGATCCTGGAGGTCAAGGCGACAGTGCTAACCACCACACCACTGAGCCGCCTCCTAATTGTGTGTGCGTGTGTGTGTGTGCATGCGCGTGTGCAGAGGTAGTGTGGAGGCAATGATGATGACTGACTGACTGTTTGGCCCAAACCCAAAGACTTTTAAGTTTGTGTTGAGGGACCAAGCTTTGACAAAGCATGTCACATTATGTCAGATCTAATGAGACCGAAACCACTGGGATGACTAGCAGTCTCACCTACAACAGCAATTTTTATCAGTTTCCCCATAATTATCCTCCACCACTGTCTGATTCTTATCCATAAGGGAGATTTGCCAGGCCAGCTCAAGAGCCTTGCAGAGTCTTACTGCATGTCTTACTGTCATGCAATAATTGACCATAACTCCAAGATGGTCTCATGATCGCAACGATTCATGAGTCAGCTTTTATAAGAAGGAGGTGAAATTTGTATTTAGGTTGTGCTTTTCTTAAAACTCCATTCATTTAAAATTGCTCTGATTTATTACAAATGCTGTGAATTTTATGTGGGAATGGCGGTTTCCCCATCATTCTCCACCCCAGTTTCACAGTTACACATGACACTATTTTTACTTCCAAAGAATGTCCAAGAGAAGTGAGCTATGGCAGAGGTGGCAATGAAAACGAGGGAAAGAAATACATTTTTCACAGTTTACTGCTAATCCATATTCATGTAAAACTATGTGCTCTCAAGTGTAAGCATCAGTAATCAGATTCACTTGCTGTTGAACATCTTAAGTGCAAACTGAAAGTGTATTATTGTATTATTGTAGAGTGTCCAATACTGGCCTCTGTTATGCTTCTCTGACTAAACCTCTCTCGCATGTACACACCCACACACACACACACACACACACACACACACACACACACAGAGTAGGAGCTGAGCTCAGATAAAAGAGACAGCTCCTGCATGCAAAGTGCACCACCTCTACAAATCACTTTGTCAAGCATGATTTTCACACTCGAGCTCCAGAAATATTACCCTGACCCCAGCCCACTCTGCATAAACAAAGTTCAACCAGACACGACCACTTCTACTGCTACTTACTTTGCTACATTGAAGATGTTGTAGTTTTTCTTATCCTTCGTTCTAAAGATATCTGAACGCTTCCTAGTTAACAAGAACAAACATGGATGTAAAGCTGGGCTTAATGTTCTAGTGCAAATTACTTGATTACAAATGAATTTCAGGCATTCCATGAGCAAAAGCCATGCTTGATCGATTGTTTATGTGTTGAACATGAATAGTCAGCACTTATTCCACTCTACAGGACTGTATTACAGTCTAGGCTTTCTTCCATTTCATATTTAACATAATATTCCGGAGGATTTTGTATATCTGGGCCAACGTAATACCTTTTATATATGATTTAATTTTGATAATTTTTGATAAAAGACAATATGTAAGTAAATCATTCATCTAATGATCTGTGGGTCGGATCTTCATGTAGCTATAAATTCATTTGACCACCATCACTAACCACAACTACAAATCTAAGAACAGCGATACTTTTTTCAATCTACAATTATTCAGTTTTGGTGAGTCAGTAGACTCAGATTTCTGTTCTGGGCTGACAGGAGTGGAACCCGATGTAGTTTTCTGCTGTTGTAGCCCATCCACCTTAAGGTTCAGAATGTGAATATTTGAGTTACCGTATCATTCCTGTCAGCTTAAACCAGCCTGGCTGTTCTTCTCTGTCCTCTTTCATGAATATAAGGGATTTCTGCCTGAAAAACTGCTCCTCACTAAAAGTTTTTTTTTCCTTTTTTTAAAACTCTAGAGACTCGTATGTGTGAAAATCCTAGGGGCATATTTTAAAATATTCAAATTAACCAATCTGGCACAAATACAGTCAACGTCAGTGAGGTCCCATTTTCCCAATTCTGACATTTGATGTGAACATTAACTGAAGCTCTTGACCTGTATTTGCAAGACATTATGCACCTCACTGCTGTGACATGATTGGGTAATTGCAGACATGTGAAAGAGTATTGTATGATAGTTAATACATTCAAAAATGAGTCAGATATGATTCATACGTTGTAGATTGTAATACTGCCCTATGCTGCAAGTGTTAAGAAAACCTTCTTGCACTAATTTTCAGAGCTCATTCTTCTTCTTCTTCTTCCATTTTCCATACAACATACAGTATTATGCATAGGGATGCACAGGTCTGGAGCCTTTCCCAGAGAAGGCACTAGGTAATGCACTATGCCAACACATTGCAGGGCAAAAGCACACACACTCACAAACCTATTCATACTGTACACTGCCAGCAATTTTGAAAAGCCAGTCTACCTACGGCTTATGTCTTTGGACTGTGGGAGGAAAGTGCAATACCCGGAGGAAACCCACCAACCACAGGAAGAACATGAAAAATTTACACAAAAAATAGAGGCAAGATTCAAATGAGACGTGAAGCAACTGTGCTAAACCCTAAGCTACTGCGGTGCCTATTGTTGTTGTTATTGTTATTATTATTATTATTATTATTATTATTATTATTACCCATCCTGGGCAAAAAAAGAAAGAAAGAAAAAAGAAAACCATAAACAACTAAGGAGATTTGAAGTAATTTTGAAGAAAGATTTTGAAAGAAGTCGGTTAAAAACCCTTCAACATATTATCAAAACCTGAAAGGGTAGATCACTTAAACAGTTGATGAAGTTGCATGGTAATAAATACACAGTAAAAAAAACCAAAGCTATGTTTAATAGTGAAAGTAAGAGCATTTCCATATGCATACAATTCAATGAGAACTCACAGGATTGGGACTAAACAGCTGTGTGGCCATTTGAAAACCACTTGTTAGTGAGACTAATCATTAAAAAAGACTTTAATTTGCTAGGGATCATAAAGATTAGACTTTGGAGGAATGCAAAAAAGGTCATGTGGTCTGATGAGTTCAGACTAACCCTATTCCAGAGCCATGAGCATGTCAGGGTAAAAAGGGATGCACATGAAGTAATGCACCCATCATGCATAGTGCCCACTGTACAAGCCTTTGGAGGGAGGCCTTATGCATTATTGGTTTGCCTAAGTAGGAAAAGTCTAACTTTAGTAATTTTGTGTGGTAAAAAAAAAAATGAATTCAGCTGATGACTTTGATGTATGGAATGACCAGGTTGTCACATCTTTGAAGTTTTTCTTCTCTGATAACATTATTATTATTATTATTATTATTATTATTATTATTATTATTATTACCATGTTTTCTTTTCTGTAAAAAAAAATCACTCTAGAGTATTAAATACCATATTGGCAATTTATCTCCCTTCTCTGTTGTTTGGAATTGAACTTCTACCTTCGAGCAGAGAACATCCGACTCTGTCAGTTCATGTCTTTCCTAATTTAAAGCCTTACTGTTGACATGGACCAGATTAGACTGAACCCTGTGAAACCCTTTTCAAACACTTTCTGCTAGTTAAACACACACACACACACACACACACACACACACACACACACACACACACACGCACTTTGCAGCTTTTTGACTGGTATATTGATGTTTATTTTTTTCCCCTTCCAGCCCAGCCCTTCACATCTTTTGGATATAATCTGTGTACTTATATAGCATACCTTTGGCCAATTTTAGTTAAGGTGAGCAATTTTATCTAAGAAAATATTCTTGGACTCAGCAATAAGCTATTTTTCATGATCCAGAAGGACTGCTTGTCTAAAATGTACATCTAGCAATATGAATGGAATTTTAAATACATTGAGATTAACTATTTATTAATGAGATCTACACCCCCATGTACATCCCATATTCAGCTCTGCACACACACACACACACACACACACACACACACACACACACACACACACAGACAGAGTGAGAAAGAGAGAAGCTAATGCAGTGTGCGGGAAGCTTGCTCTATCTGCAGCATCTAAGTGCTGTCTCAAGAGTT
>JAOVVA010000017.1:6293053-6298053 GCA_028565275.1 Leiocassis micropogon | reverse complement strand
TACTATGCATGTATAACGTGATAGGCTCCCGATAGACTGAAAACTCTGTTTACATTTTACACTGCTGAATTCGAATTAAGTTATTTGGTGAAAAGGCACAGCAAACAGAATTTAAATGGATGTTGCAACTTTGAGCAAAACCGAATACTGCTCTTATGACACAAATTTTCCGACGGCAGCAGGCCTCCTCAATTTGCAACGGAAATTAAGAAACGGTAAGCAGCATCCGCACTTGTGGACAGAATGACAATCAGGAAATTAGATGTGCTAAATGAGATGATTTAGTTTATTTCAAAATGCAAGCTCATCAGCAGGGTGGAACAGCAATCAACAAATTGATTCTGCAGACACAGAACATGAAATGTTGCGCATTAACACTAATGGGTCTAGTAGGTTACATTACAAAATAAATATGGAGATATTAAGAGGGCTTTTGATAAATACACACATTTACTAGTTATTATCTGATGTGTATCTAGTTGCTCTATTGTGCTTTGCCTAAATGTTGGTGTTGTAAACATTAAAATGTACAATGGCACATATAGCACAAGAATATATACTCTAAAAATCTTTTCACATTACAAAACTGAAATTAACTGCTATAATGTGATTCTTGTTGAGGATCCTAATGCATTTTCTAAACTGTTCTAATGTAATAATTGCTTGTAGTTCCGCTGGTCTATCTATTGGCACAGATAATGTGATTTGGCACCCCAGTACTGAGATGCTAAGATCAGTCAAGCAATGACATTGGCCCTGACTATGATACCCTTTTCCCTTATTCCTGCTGCTCTCAGTTTGTAATAGAAATTGTATGGATTATTATTTTCTTGACCATGGAGGATTTAAGCACGAATACACATTCGTACGAAAAGTGTTGCAAGTAGATGGATGGCATGTCAAAGAGCATGGAATATCTAAATTCTTCAACTGCAGTTGAGTAGGTAGAGCCAACATCAACAGCCTAAATATTGCAAGTGATTTGTAAAGCAACCTTGAATGTGAATCAGACACTTTATAAATGAAACATATTAACTTTAGCTAAAGACTCAAACATACCTTGACTACACCAAGTCACACAGCAATTCAGCCTTCAATTATAAAAATTAGCACACATGTATTTATTGTGAGTGGCATTTGGGATATGTTATTATTTAATTGTATATGCAGTACAGATCTCATTACATAGAAGTTTTACGTTGAGCCTTGCCAAACTTGATTTAAAATTTTATCAGAGCTTACATCTCTAGCCTAAATATACTGTACATTGGCCAAGCATGAGTATAGTTAACATTCTGCAGGGGGAATTTTTTTTTTATTTTTTGCAGAGTTTCTAAAAATTTAGAAAGATGTTTAAAATTGGCGAATGAACTGCTAGATCTTGGCACACACGCATACACGCACATACAAACACACAATCGAGTGTCGGAATGCTCTCTTGTTTATTCACATCATTATTTCATCAAAGAGTATGAGCCATTCAAATGTTCTATAAAAAATATTGAAAGTTAACAGTCTAGGGAAAATACTAACAGCTAAGATGCTCATTTCAAACAGCAAACCCCAAGTACCAGATGAGTGTTTGTGTTTTTCTTAACCTCACCATACATGTATTGCTTCCCAAAGAGTCCAATGACAAGGGAACTTATAACGTTAAGCTTCAGCTATCTGTTAAATTGATAACCCATGGATGTTTCCCTGCAATAAAGCAATATTATTCATCGGGGAAAATTAGTTGCCTCACATGATACTCTACTCTAGAAATATTATATAGCAACAAATTCCCATCCACAGCCAGTTTCTAATTAGAAGGGCCCTATAAATATCTATCTGAGGCGGCAACCTCTTTCCACTATTACAGCTTTTATCTAATCTGGATTCATTTAAAGCAAATGTCATTTCTGCTATGTAATGCACTTGTAACTTTTAATCTTCTATAGCAGTGTGAGAGATGATTGGACTGTAAGAAGTTGATCTTCTTATAAACTGACATCTGTGATGTCCGGCAAAATGCTGAGCAAATGTTGTATGGCCTATATGGACATGCATATCTGAAAAAGTATTGCTGATTTGTGAAGGTGTATCCTGGAGGCACATAATCATGTTATTCTACAGTCAGTGGGCCACACTTAGAATGGGTGATTCAAGTTAAAAAGACAGATCAATATTGCTAAGAGTTCTCTGTTCAGATGTATGTTATGTAGGTGTCATTAAAAATAAATAAATAAATAAATAAATACTGATTAAAGTGATTATTGAAGTCACAAAAGTTCGCTAAAGTTCGCATCAGCCCCTGCATGCTACATGCCCCTGATGATTTCCAAATGTTACTTATTGTGTCTTGTTTAGCACCTTATTCAGGTTCTGTTGGCGGTCTGTGTCTTTGTCGAACTCCTGTTAGTGTTAATCTTTGTGCCATTATATTTGTCTTGAGACTTTGATTAGTTTCTTTGTTTAATGTTCACCTGTTTTAAAATGAAAGTAATTTGCAAATGCATGCTTCTCCACTTCAAAAATCCTGACCTGAAACAGAGCTCATGTTTATCTTTGCTGGCAATGCTAATACGAGTTAATATTAAACCAAAAAAAAACAAAAAAACAACAACAACAACAACAACAAAAACAAAAAAGACTAATATCATTATATGATTTAAGATGGCCATTATGCAAATACCATCTAACAGCAATCGAGTGTGTTGCCAATATGTTGCAGTAGATATTCTATAAATAACTATCTAATAAATCACTGAAAGTAAGCATAATTTAAGCAGCTTATAAAATAAGACATAATCCATTACAACCTATTTTTTTTTTTGCAATATACAAAAAAAAATGATACAAGTACAGCTTTATAAAAAACAAACAAACATCCCCATCTGTACTATGTGTTATTGTGAATTGAGTGTAGTATTTATAAAACGATACAGTGTGAGATTTTACAGAGTAAATTTCGTTTGAATGGTATTATACTATTAATTTGTTGTTTAATATTCCTCAATTATTACAAATTGATGGGTTCTCCTGAAAAAAAAATCCTTTGGTTTAAACAATCCACTTGACCAAACATGTAATATACATAAATGTACAACTCACATTAAGTGTAGTTCATAATTGTATTAATTGAAAGTTTGGTCCTTGAGATACAGTAGGTAATGATTAAAATATTAATTAATTTTAACTTACTTAGTTAAGATTAATCCATTAATATTTTTATATTTACTAGGTACAGTATATAACATTTGACTTATAGTATTATAGTGTGTGTGTGTGTGTGTGTGTGTGTGTGTGTGTGTGTGTGTGTGTGTGTGTGCATTTAAAGTGATGCTGGACATATTACTGAACAACATTCTGAAAAAAAAGAGAAAGAGAAAATAGAAGAAGAACTGTAAGTCTTTGAATATCAATTGTGCAATTTTGGTATTAACTCCTCGCTACCTATGGTGAGCATCAATTTGCATCTTTTTCATTGTGCCAATCATCATGCATAACTCATAATTTAAAACAAAGTGGAAATCTGACCACAATGTTGAAGATTGCTTTCCAACCCGAAATGACAGATGGGTTTTGCTAGTGTAATAACATGTTGAGCATAATGACACAACAAAGGGTAACAATCTATGATGAGATGTGGTAATGCTGTGAGGTTCTGGCTAGTATAGAATGGAGAACACTATTTTTGGACATATAGTCAGGATGTGCAAGAGTAGTAAACACATTGTTTAACTGTACTTGTGACAAATGAACATCCTATTAATTTTATGGAATGTATTCTTATATAACAGGTCGAACAAGCACATTCCTTTAGACACATGTTTCACTTACCACATTATCTGCCAATGTGCATGAAATATGTGCACATTTCAGTTCACCCCAGTAAATCTCGATGTTCATGGCAGATGGAGATTCTAAATTTGATAATTACAGCATCAAGTTTTACTAATCAGATGTTGTCTGTTTCATTGATGATCAGCAAAGTCAATTACATTTTGTTATTTATGTGTTTTATTTTTCTATTGCATTCTC
The DNA here is from genome assembly GCA_028565275.1 of Leiocassis micropogon. Classification (NCBI taxonomy): domain Eukaryota; kingdom Metazoa; phylum Chordata; class Actinopteri; order Siluriformes; family Bagridae; genus Leiocassis; species Leiocassis micropogon. Next base: position 6,294,030 of record JAOVVA010000017.1, on the reverse strand, counting down.
CCCCTCCTGCGCTCCTTCCCTCACTTTTCTCTTGACACTTTTTAAATTAAAGCAAGCATTGAATGTGCCAAGGCTGAGAGTTTAATCAAGTGGAAACCACCAAAGCCCTCCTGACTGCACAGCAGGGAATCACAGCATTTTCCACCTATCACCAGGAGCGTGGCCTTCATCAAAATCAGCAATGCACTGAGTCTTATTTGCATGATAGAGAAAAGGACCCTCACTGTGACTAATGCACCAGGTATGAAGAATTTAAAGTAAAGAGATAAAGTGGAGGGAGGAGGGAAATTAGCAGAGAGATACAAACACCACTTGACATTTGAATGCTGTGTCGGGACATCAACCATCAGCTGCTGATTATCTGAGACAATTTTTGTGAATTTTCTGTATTTGCTGACTTGTCATAGCATCTTGAGCTCTGGAAAAGGAGCATAAGGGAGGTGGTGAAAATAGAACAGATGCTGTGGTCGAAGTTTGACTTTAGAGGGTGGTGTGACATGATACTGGCTTTTAGTTCAGGCCACTGTTACAGGATGTGCTTAGGCAGTCACATTGGACTGCCAGAAAGCATTGGTAACTATGTGTGTATGTGATATTCTATATTCTCTGTGGGACGTGTGTCAGCCACAAATCTGCTTAGAGATACTATACTGCAACAAACCAATAACACAGAAAATATACTGCAACAAACCAAAAGGACAGAGAATATACTGCAACAAACCTACTATAATATACTACAATAAACCAATAACACAGACACTACATGTCAACAGGCAAACACCACACTAACTATACTGGAGACTATACTGCAACAAACCAATAACACAGAGGTTATATTGTAACAACCCAATAACACAGATAATATGCCAAGAACACAGCCACTATAATACCACAAGCTAGTAACACATGCACTATACTGCAACAAGCCAATAAAACAGAGAAAGTACTTCAACAAGCCAATAACGCAGAGACAGTAC
>JAOVVA010000017.1:6258846-6281979 GCA_028565275.1 Leiocassis micropogon | reverse complement strand
TCACATTAAACTCATACAAAGAGTTAGACAGTGTATAATTCTTGCAGTGGAAATTGAATCGCAAGTTCCTGAACTGTGCAATCATCACAAACCACAAATTCATGTCAGGCACAAAAAAAATACAGGAGGACATTACAGTGTACAGACAATAACACTAAATATATTTGTACAGAATACACATTGCAAAGTGCATTTGATATACTGATACATATTATGTACATTAATGTCCTGATTGCATGTGTGTGTGTGTGTGTGTGTGTGTGTGTGTGTGTGTGTGTGAGTGAGAGAGAGAGAGATGTGTATGTGTGTGTTGGTTAGTAATTTGATAGAACAGACCGGGTTCTTGTAAATGCAGATGGATAGATGAGTGTGATAATATAAAATGGAGGTACTTCGGCTATTATGTCTCGTAAGAGGTCTCATTCAAAGCCTTAATCGCTTGTTCAAAGTAGCTGCCCTTAAACTGTGCTGTGTTGGTTCTCATGCTGGGGTAGCATTTGTATGACCATAGTACTGAGAACAGGCTGTGGACTGAATAAATAGTCCTTGATTGTCCTATTTTTCTTCTCTTTGCTTTTCTCTCTAATTTGTTGTTTTAAAATAACTGTTTTTAAAATAATTTTACATGAATTATTATTCCATAATCCATTTAATAAGTTTTACCAAAAAAAAAGCACAAAGCAAGACAAATATACAAGCACTAACTATGTAAGGAGGATAAAAGACCATAAATTGAGTGAATCCAGAATATTAAATGCATACATTTAAGAAAGTAAAAAGTGGCAGTTAATTTAGTATTTTAAAACCCATGTCTCCTATTAAAAACAGACAAACAGACAAACAAACAAATCAATCAATAAATAACATTACTGACCAGTTCTTGCACTGGACCTAGAGTACATGCAAAACACATGCAATTGATACCTTTAGCCTACTATCACATACAACAATATATTTCGTACAAGCAGTATTCTTTTATAACATATGTTTTAGAATTACATATGAATGAAAGAAATGTTGCATAAAGAGGCTAAAGTAAAAAAAAAAAAAAGTAAAAACTGCTTAATTTAAAAATGGTGGGTTATACAATTAACTTAATCAACTTCATCAATTAACTCTTTGAGAACCTGGAATTTAGCCTTATTGTTTATTCTTTGGTAAAGGCCAGTGCTTTCTCTAAGGCTTTTCATTTTGCTTCTAGGAGGAATGTGATTGCTGGGCAGGGAAAAGGCAGAGCACTTTTATTAATCCATCAAGCTGCAAGCTGATCGGCTAATGTCGAATAATTTCAAACACTTTATATCACTTTATATCACTTTATACCACTACCACAGTATACATAAAACACAGACAAGTCAGATGTCAAAAAGAATTTCCGTTCATCTGTTTATTGACTATTAACAATAGCAAAATCTATTTATACTGACAAAACTTTTATACTTGCATATTAAACAGTAGAATCCAGTAATAAACATCAAAAAACACAGTGATGCAAAAATGATAAAAACTACAAGAAAAAAGGGGGGAAAGAAAGAGAGAGGAAAGGACCAAAAAAATGTTAGCAACTATGTGATGATTTAATAATCTTTTTCAATAATTATTATTTCAAATTAGTCTTGTTAAAATTCACTATTCAAGCATGTGTTTATATATATTTTTAACAGCCTAATTCAGACGTCATATTGATACCATGAAAAGATCACTTCCATAACATAAGTTTATCTCAAACTATTTCTCACAAAAATGACAAGCATTTTCAAATCTACACCTTTTGGTGTTTATTCAAGTCTCTTTAATAGTACAAGTGGAATGCTTTCTGCTGCTGGTCTTTAAAATTTACAGAGTTTGTATAAAACCTGGACTCTACTAAAAGTTTGTTAGTTTAAGTCTCATCCCATGACGCTAAAAGCAAGATATTTTTAGGATGTAAATGATTATATGAATTTTGAAGAATTGTGTGCTTTTAGCTAAAAAGAATACATTGATACTAAGCTTGCCCATGCTCAGAGGCTTTTTGTTTAGCAATCTGAGTCCAAATGTCACATCCATAACCCTAGAACTGCAGAGAGACTTTAAATTACAGCAGATGAGACAACCAGGACAAGGAAGAAAAGCACAATCTCCAAGATGTAAATGACAGAACTCATTTTGAGCAATCTAAAACAAGTCTACATGTATGTGACCATCAATGATTTTTTCCCTTTAGGTAACATAAATCAAATTACTGTAGTACTATAATGTAAATCTATTTTATGTTGCTATTTTATGTTGCTCAATAAATTTATTTTTTTATATGTCATTGCTTGGTTAAAATCAATGTTACTAATGGTACTCACAATAAAACATTTTTAAAGATATTTTCCACATAAATTTATAGACTTTCCATGGAATACGTCACTGCTTGATTTAAAGTTTATTGTTAGTTATGTCTCTCCCTCAGGCTATGTTAAAAACCATAGAAGCCTCAACTATAATGGTGTGCACATTGTTATGATTTAAATTTCCAAGAAAAAAAATATGGAATTATGAACATATAAGTCCTTTGGAAATTTCAGTGACTACCGTTGAATGGACATTATCTCAAAGTGACCTCCTAGTTTCCACTGGATTTAATCTTGTTAACAATCAAATAATGTAACGTAACTACTCCCACATACTGTATAGCCCTACAGCATGCAAATTTGTTTAGTAAATAAAGAGAAAAGTCTTCTATGCAGGTATTGCATGTTTTCCATATAAAATAGGCAATGGTAGACCATTCAAGGCTTCTACACATATTGGTTAGTTAAACTACATTTTTATATTTACGCCATTGTAGAAGGTATGGGAAGATCATTCCATGTCCTGAGTGCCAGAACAGAGAAGAGACTTGATGCCTTAATGTCTTAAGGGATGGTGAATCAAAAATCTAAATATGCGTGTAGCTTAAAGGGAAAGCAAAGCAAAGTGTTCTATATAGGTTGGAGAGCGTCTTTTTTCCCCTTTCTTTCTGCTTTGCTGCCAAGCATCAGTGTTTTAAATCTGATGTAGGCCACTAAAGGAAACCAGCGGAGGTAATACAGAAACAGGGTGAAGTGAGAGGACTTAAAGAGACTGAAAAGAGATATTAAAGTCATTTATTTAGTTAAATTAATTCAATTAAGTTTCTGGGCATATTTAGTGCCTAACTTAAGGTTATGGTCCAAATATGACCTGTGCCTTCCCTCCACTAGAAAGAACAAACGAATGAATGAACAAATGAAAAAAGAAAGAGAGAAAGAAAGACAGAAAGAAAGTCTAACTCTTTAATTTCTTATCATCCTATTATATCTCTGTACTTGTCCACAGCTGTGTGGCTATGTAGAAACTTGATTTAAGCAAAACATGTGCCTGGCAGACTGCAATTTAGTATGAGACAAATATTCTAATTCATTAGCAAGCACGACTGGTAAAGATCCTCACCTGGAAATTCAGGCTGCAATCAACACTGCAAATGTCTTTTTTATGCATATTCATATGTAATAGTGGATAAAGTGTTGAAATGGTTATTGCACTAATATTTCCTATTATGTTTTGACCCAGGATCAGGGACACCCCTATAAATATTATGATTAAGCAAATGATCAAATACAGGCAAAAGATCTTTGTTTACTCTATGTTCTATTATTCCTCAGTGTGGCTTTTGAAGCCCACTTTAAGCAAACCACTCGAGCTTTTAATCCACTTTGACTTTTAGGCTTAATCAGCTCTGCAGAACCTGCAGTCACATCTTCTTTCAGGTATTCTCACCAGAAAACCAAATATGTACTTTGTTGGCAGGTATTGTAATTTCATGGTGATTAATTTCTAAAAATGCACATGGGTGGGTTGGGTAATTATAGTGTAGCAGCAGGTTATCATGCCTTTGTATTAGAATCTCAGGGGGAAAAAGAAATAAAAACAAGAGCAAAAGAACCCACAATCATTTCAAGAATAATTACAAATGAATCCATAATTTACTACAAACGTGACATCTGTGTTCAAAAATGTATCAAGACAAATCTGAGCATGTCTCTGAATAGCCCTATGTTATAGCCATACTCTACTGTGTACTGTGTATTTAAAACTAAGTCTAAAACAAATTTGCTCTCTTTCATGTCTGTATTTATTCAAAAGGAATTAATAAAAGATTTATATATTAAAATGGTGCCATTCTGCTATTATACAGTAATACACATTTACTGTAATGCTTTTGGTATGAGTTTATTTTTTTTTAGTGGTTAGATGTCTTGTGCAGATGTTCATGCCAGACAAATGAAGATGCAACAAATTTACTGGAGCCTCAATCTGTGTAGTAAATCACAGACCTCATTAATACCATTACTGAACATTGGTTTCTTTCAGAAAATAATTCCCGGCCAAGACCTTGGACATCTTCCATCTTATTAATTACCCATTATAAATGCTATACAGGATGACAAAGTAAAGGGAGGAGAGAATATTATTCAAAAAGATTTACTGAATTGTCATCCAGTGTTAAAATACATCCCTTGTTGCTAGTTCTGAAAGCAGTTTCTCTGAAAGGGCCCAACAAAAATAAATAAATAAATAAATAAATAAATAATAACTTTGATAACTGAATCATATACAGCTTACTCTTTATGCCATTATGCAGTAACTGAAATCTAGCTTGCAACTATTCCTGTGTGCTAAAGTAAAATATGTCTGCAGTACATTACGTAAAACCGTACGTCCCTCAGCTATTGAGGGTATGCTGTATTAATGCTAAAATATAATTACTACCAGAAAGTTTTGTTGAATGAAGTCCATACCTTCTAGCATTTGGAAGTTTTCTTTAAACAGCTGATGCTTTGTTAAGACTATTTACAAGAATAGAGACATACATACTACAAAATAACGGTAACATTTTATTCTGAGAGAAACACTCGTAAAGCTGAACCTGGTGTGTTTGCATCCTTGATAAGATTGGGCACGAGCCTGCTTTTTCATGATCATTTTTACCAATCTTAATTTGTACCTTGGAATCTATCCAAACTAGCTCATAAACAGGACTTTGGAAAAGCAGTGAGCAAAACACCAGGTATTTCTCTGGCATCTTAGCCCTGAAAACAACTAAATAACAAAAATCATGAAGAGGATGACATTATTCGACAAAAAATATCACTTTAGAATCTTACCCTTTCCAACTATTTGATATTGTCATAGCAGTAGGAAAAGTTTGTATGTTTTTCTAGGTTCTCTGGTCTTTTCTTTCCTGGAGTTTGCGCACTGCTGACAAAATAAATTATGTTTTATGATAAACCAATGTCTCATCCACAAGGAGGTGTGCCTCCCCACTCTCCCAGGGTGCATGTGGTTCATGGTACATAGTATAAGCTCTTGATTCATCCAAAACTAGACCAGTAGCATTTTCTCCCAGAGGACGAGAGAAGCCAGGCTTCCCCAGGTTTTTTTAGACTGTAAAAAAACCCACTTCGTTAAAAAGTTTTGTTTCAGTCTTTTGCTGATGACCACCTCTTTTCCAGTGGGTAAAACAGATATATAAATAGAATTAGATAAATAGATAAATAAATAAAATGTTGTGTGTTGAATGTGTGGTGAAACAAGGTATTGAACTTTTACCGTCATATCCAAAGGGTTCCCAGGCCGAGCTGGCTTTTCTTTTGAATAAATAAATAAATAAATAAATAAATAAAGATTAACCAATCAGATAAGGCTATTTTCACACTGTAGTTTTTGGCTTCCCTAAGGGGTTAACCAATCAGGTGAGTTTACTATCATACTACCGAACAAACTGTGTTGCCAGGTGCCCTTCTACATCACTGTCAGCAAACATTAGAAAATGCAATTATGGAGGATAGAGGTTTGGGATTTTTTTTATAATAATAATAATAATAATAATAATAATAATAAAAATTATAATAATAATAATAAAAATAATAATTATTATTATTATTATTGTTATTATTATAGTTATTATTATTTTTGTTATTATTATTATTAGTAGTAGTATTATTATTAGTAGTAGTAGTAGTAGTAGTAATGGTGGTAGTAGTAGTAGTAGTAGTAGTAGTAGTATTTTATAATGTGTTTATAAATAATTTCCTTGTATTAAATTTCTTATTGTGCCATGCTTGCCAGGGTTACCTGCGTACTGTAGGTTCATTTATTATAGTGTCAATTTATCGCAACTATTTAAATAAGAAAAAAAGAAATATGGAATAAATTTGTTTGTCAAGTTCATACAGTATAACAGTGTTTATAATTTATGTGTTTAATCCATGTAGTCTACTGAATATTTTGATATAAATGTAAATTTTATGTTTCCTGATTTAGTTTGTAGTAAATGCTTCTTTTATTTATTAGCGAGTCTTTGCTGCACATTAAGCATCTGGTTATGCATTTGGGAGGGGAGTTGCATAAATTAAATGTTGAGAAGCGTGTGAGAGTGTGTGTTAATAAGTGCAAGCATCAGATGATGTGTGTGCACGCACACAGATGTGTAGCAGCAAGTTTCTGATAAAAGGCATCTGCATAATGCAATTTTGTGTAAAATCATACAGGGCAGTCTAGAAGTTCATCTGGTTATGTTTGTCTGGCTGTTAAATCAGCAGTGTACGTATGTTGTACATGATGTACAACACACACACACACACACACACACACACACACACACACACACACACACACACACACACACACACACACACACACATACACACACACACACATACATAGAGGTCTCATTTGGCTTCCTCATAAATTTTCACCATGCCAAATATACCAGGATACATGGTTACTTTAATATAACTTGAATAATTCATGAACGAAAAAGAATATTAGTGGCATAGTAACTAATAAGTTACTATTAGTCGATAGTAACTTAACCAAACCTATTTTGAATTTTCTGCCTAAAACTCATCTGCATGGATCATTCATGCTATTAACAAACTAAAAAACATGCATTTCAAGGTGCAAAATCTCATTCCTAATAGTGTAGAAATGCATGTACCTCATGGTTCAGTCATTATATTTTAATTGAGTCTAGAACGGCTTGGCATTTCTCATAACATTACACTTTGCAAAGAAACTATGAGCTTATTACATTGTCAGCAAAATTACTTAGCAAGTATCATCCTTTTGAAATCTTATACTTAGTGATTGAATCATTAATGCAGCTCTATTTTTCCATTGCAGTTATTTCAACTTGCTCTTATATGATGAATATGTTTCCTAAAGTAAGTACATATGGCATGCAGAAAAGGTGACATAAATTGTTAATTCATTGAACAATATTAGAACACAGAGCAGTAAGTGTGGGTGGCACAGTGTCAGAGAAATTTGCATGTTCTTCCTGTGCTTGGTGGGTTTCCTCCAGGTGCTCAGGTTTCCTCCCACAGTCCAAAGACATGCAGTATAGGCTAATTGCCATTTCCAAATTTCAAATTGTGTGTGAGGAAACTTAGGTGTGCATGATAGTGTGTATTGTGATGGCTTGGTACCCATCCGCAGTGAACCTTACCTAGTGCCCTGAGTCCCCTGGTACTGTATAAGCTGCCACAACCCTGTACAGGTATAGAGAATAAGGGAGCATACAAGTGTCATACATGAAAGCATACATTAGTCCAGAACTTTGCTCTGTATAACTTAATAAGTATTAAAGACAAGATGAGTACATTGGGCAACTTAAGTTATGAAACAGAATAAATGTAATTGCTACCAACACTCCCTGAGTGCACAAGGAAAAATTTTCTCTTTTATTGAATGGACATCTGAGGTCACAGGCTCACAGTGCATTGGCCCACCCTCAGCGCTTACCAAGAATCAAAGTCCTTGTTTCTATTTTTATGTCTTGTTTATCACAAATTACTCAAGACAAGTGTTGCCTGGGGAGCACTGGCCTTGCAAATGATAGAATGAGCGATCGAGTTTACACCAGGAAATTGTTAAAATGCCCTTCTTTGGTAACGTAGTATTACATTAAAGAGTCCTATTTATATTTCCTTGGATGGAAATTTGAATATATCTGAGGTATGCAAAATCTAAACTCTACATAATGACCAAGCTAAACAACTACAGGGATCATATCACAGCTTGCTAAACTTTGCACTAACAAAAACAGAGCATGTCACAACATTTCAACCCTCCACTAAACCTTAATAGCGGGAGTCGGCACAGTTTTCACAAATCTTGCAATTTCTCCAAAGCGGAGCTGCATGTTAAGGTGAAAGTTAATCAGCATGAGGAGAGTTGCCCAAAACATGCCACATCATTGCTTGTTGAACATGTGCACATATCACCACCCACCCAGAGGCAAAGGTCAGTGTGTAGCAGAAGAGACATGAAGCTTTGTGAATCCCTGGGCACATTGTTGGCAAGATTGCTTAAACTCTTGCAGGCCTTGAATGGAATACTAAGTGCCAGAGTCTACAGATGGCTGTCAAGACTACTGTGAGGTCCTAACCCAGATTTCCCACCAAGGACAAACACATAAAGAAGGCCGAGTGTTTGCCAACAGATTAACCAAGGCATTAAAATTCTGACACTCCACTTCACCTTGCGTACCTTTTCACATGGCACCTGGTAGGGTGACTTAGGATGAACCTTAACCAAAGGAGGCAGCCTAATGAGTTGTAAAATAAAGATATTCCTAATCATGCCTGGACACCAATAAGAGATGCAGACCAATACCTCACGCTGAGATGCTTATTCACTCCAAAAACGTCCTTGGACTATTTTATTGAGTTACGGATTAGCATGTCATTGCTAAGGACAGGAAATACAAAGCGGTCGGCATGTGCCCTTGTTTAAGTGCAGCAATTTTTTTTTCTTCTGTGGTACAGGCAGGAACTGGTTTAAGATGAAGACCGAAAGCCTTGTTATTTCCCAAGCATTACAATATTGTAGTGCCACTGTGGCCTCCTGCTGCTTTTGTAAATTGAATGTGACATGCAACGGGTCATCTCTGACCTTCCACTGTGAAATTGCATTCCACATTGAAGCTAATGTTCCAAACTCATGGAAAATGTTTTATCTTTAATTCTGGTCCTTATCTCTTTTTGCAATATAAGGCAGATATTAAAATATAAAAGAACTGTTTATATGTGTTGGCATGTTTGCCGTTGTAAGGAGATTGTTTTTTTTTATTCTGCATTTGCTTTAATACACTCTATCAATGTCAATGGGCTAATGTCTAAATTAAACATTATGATGTATGTATGTTAAATGTTTACCACAAACAAATATATATTTACATTTATGAGCATGTACCAAAAGTGAGGACTGAGAGTCAACCCTTTAGTAACATCAACATCAAATGTCTTTTATTCTGGTTTTATGAGAAATAAAAACAAATCAATAATGGAGAGGCTGTTTATGCATAAGTGATCTTAAGCTTGGATATAGTTTTATTATTTCTTGTTCAAAGTGATGGTAGAAGTTGCCAAAATAGTCTGTCAGTCTGTCCCTCAGTCATTGAATCTTATTGATAAAGTATATGTAAAAACAAGAAACACAGATAAAAATGCTACTTTACAAGAGTTTGATTTTACATTTGCTTTCAATACTGTGACTGAGGCAGCAAACCTGATGGGAAGCAGTTCTATAACCTTGGCACAGCCACTGCAAAGACTCATCTGAAGACCTTAGAGACCTACAGTACAAACATAACAGCACAGTAAGAGAGTAATGGCATAGTAACTCAAAGATTTAGAGAGGTGAGCTACACTGTTAAAAGCTTTAAAAATAAACAGTAAAACCTTAAACTGGATCCTTTAATAAAGCCAGAGCAAAGCTGCCAAAACTCCGGTCTTTGTACTTGGTGCCGGAGACTTATCTTTTAGCTGCATGTTCTACTGTGAGCGAGTTTCAGAAGCTTCAATAATGGCAAAAATAAAATAAAATAAAATACCCCACCCCCCAAAACAAATTACAGTAATTCTCATGACATGAAATAAAATCATAAATAATGTTTTCAAAGTCTTGACAAGAAAGAAATGACTTGACTTAAGAAATTGCTCCAAGTGAGTAACATCTCCTTGTGTCCTCCATGACAGTTGATTAGCTTCTCAAATCTGAGGCTGCAATTAAACAAAGCATCAAAATATTTTACATGCAGTCTAAAATATTGCAGCAGTACTTCAAAGACATTGCCAGTACAATTAAACTAAATATGAGTAGGTTTGAATAAGCTTTGAATTTTATTTTTTGAATATAGAGTATAACATCACATTTGATAGCCACCCAGGTCTTTTCAGTATCAGGTCGTTATTCGGCTTGCACAAAGCTGAGTCAATGCTATGAAAAGCTTTAACACCAGACTGGAAAGTTATAAAAAACTCATGTCTCTACATATATGTGACCATAGTTGAGAGACAACTACTTTTGCCAAAACTTTAGAAAGTAAAGGGAGCTTAACATCTAAAAATTGGTGAGAATTTTTGGATTAGTTTCTTCTTCTTTCACCAAGGGTTTCACCATTTTAAAAAAGTAATAGGAACAAGGCCAGACATTACACAGGTGTTTGTCATGAACAAGACCCCAGGCCTTTTATTATCTCTTTTGGGAGATAAAAAAGGATAACACCCTGTGGAGATATAGTGGGCTTCATGTGGGGAATATCATCTTTTAAACAAGAAAGAAAAAAAGATTGGAACTGATTAAAATCTGCACAGCACTTTCGGCCAGTTTAATGATCATAAGCAAAAGGTATAAATATAGCCTAATATTTTACTTATAAAAAGTGCCAAAGACAAAGAGACTTTGCATGTTTTAGAGGATACCTCAAGGCTCTGACAGACTGGAATTTTGATCCATAATAGCCTAAAATAACTGAGAAATACTTTTTCCTGTCAGTTTTAACAGGTTTCTGGAACGTAATCAGCAACATCTTTAGAATTGTACAACATATTTGCAGTTAGTCATTTTGTCTCCATTTACAATCTGTTTATTTACTCTTTTGCCTAAGTGCCCATACTGTCATTCTGCCATGGCTGGAACTTGAAGCTAGTTTGTCAGGTTGAGGATGGTAGAACAAGATAAATGAAAAAGATAAAATGAAAAAGGCATACTAACACTGCCTGTATATTCAACATAATAGCTACTACAGCTATTATAGGGCTTGTCTAAGAACTTGTCTTTAGATAAGCTTCCAAAAAGTGATTACCACTAATGGAATTTAAAGGCTGATATACAGTATAGGCAGCATGGTGGCTTAGTGGATAGCATTATCAGTAGTAGGTATAATTATAGATTAAAATAAGTAAAAAAAAAAGGGTTAGGGAGGAATTAGGGATTCAGCCTGGTGTTGAAAGTATTAGCTGTGAACAGAACAGTGACAGTACAGAAACAATTACTCAGTAGACAAAGAGTTGTTTAAGATGACATAATGTTATCAGATGTGCTTTGCTGACTGGCTTTAAATGTGGGTTTTGGCAGGTAGCTTGCGCTAGTGATGGCTCAATTTAACTGCATGAACTCTAAATGAACAAACATAATACATCACGTATATTGGATATTTATTGTGTTGAATTTATTTATTTTTATTATGATTATGCCAGCTGAGATAAAATGGTGACTACACAAGCAATTAGCAAAAGGGCCTCATCTGTGTCCAGGATTTTCCTTGTCTCCTTGCTAGATGGCTGATAACCACAAATCTTGTTTCTTCTGTCAGTCACAAACCGATAAAGCTATATTTCTGACTTGGTATATTACACATTCTCATGCACAAAATGTGTTTGACATTGTAAAACTAAAACTGTAGACAGATTGTTAAACAAAATGGCTCCTGGGTTGGTTTTACATTGGGTCTCACATCACTCCCAAGTGCTCTATTCATTTAGAAAATAAAAGATTTCTACTAGTTCTTTCAGTCGAGACCCCATGAGAATGATGACATTAAGTACTTGTTAATGAGTTGATAATTCTTTAAATTATTATTTTGGAATGAATTTTATTTTCCATTTATTTTTTGTGTAGCAATGGCTGTACAAGTTTCACATCATCTTTGGAAAATTGAAATTATTTCAATGATGACTTTTTGCTGACTTCTGTGCTTGAGTTAATGTTTGGGTCTAATGTAAACTATAATGGATGAGTCATTATTGAAAGGGTGTTGCAAGCATGCACACAGTGTATTCTTCTTCTTCATCTTGTTCTTCTTCTCTTAATAATAATAATAATAATAATAATAATAATAATAATAATATCACATTTGAAATAAGGAAAATGACTATGGATGAGGTCTTTGGGGCCACCCTGTATAAGATAGAGAAGTAGTTTATGCCAAGATAAGTAGTTTATGTCTGTGTCTACCAAACAAGAATCCCTGTTTATTCTTCATGAGAAACGATTATTGCAAAGGACAGGGACATGCAAACATTTTGAGATTATCTCACCCATCAGGATGTACCTAAAAATTGCTAAATTTTGTTATTTAACTTATCACAAATTCATGCTAAATTTGGAAATTGTTTACAAAAAAGTAAACAAAACTGCACACTGATAGTTTAACACATTATTGCAGACATAGTATCTTTTAAACTACTTTCCAAATCCAATGATTTTCTTATATGAGATACTTCTCAAGCTTACCCTTGCCAACCATGAATTTGATGATGTGTATCTAAATGGTGATCATGCTAATGCAACAAAACAGAATTTTCTTAATTTAACTACTTGCAAAAATGTTCATACATATACCATATAAAAAAGTCCAAAATATCTAAACTTAAAACATAAACTTTTTCACCTCAGGTGGATATAAGCAGTTATTGTATACAAACTCTAAATGAATCAATGTATTTTACCTAGAGTGCATTTAACAAGAAAAAAAATCCCATTAATACAGTCACTTCACATCCTGTTTGTCGGATGTGATGCAAATGATTATAATAAATCTATCACAATCAAATTAAAATAATATGAATTTGTGTAAACTTAAAATCAACTGAACCAATGTAATTATTTTAAAAAACAAACAGATATATTATATTAAACTAATTTGATTCTCCTTTAAAAGCAAACTAACAATCTAATGAGATTTTTTTCAAAGTAAAATGTAAGCACATTATGTTAATAGAATTTGACTATTATGGTTTCACTATTGTGGTTATCATCTCATATACATTACATCATTGCAGACATTACCATGTTTTTGTATGCACCTGATATTTATCTTTATTGAAATAAACCAATACAGTTCTTATTTTCAAATGTAACACAAATGTATCCCTACTGTGACAGCGGGCCTACAGCCAGCACCTCTTACCATCTGCCAGCCCCTCGCTCAACCAAGGAGAGGAGATCACAACATGCATTCAGCACCTCGGCCAGCTCTGCTGCACGCACGTGAGAGGTGGGGTACCTTAGCTCCATGGCTGGCACCTGATTTTTATCCACCGTCCTGGTGTCATCAGCGCCCTATAAAAGGACTGCCAACTTAAGTGCATTGAGTAGTACATTCTGGGTGTGTGACTCATGCATTTGCTCTTTTTCTCTCTCTAGCATTATGGTGATTTCCCGGGACAGGGCAAACTGCAGAAAAGGGGCCCTTGCTGAAGCTCAAGCCTCAGCCAGTTAGACCCATCGACCATTGTCCCATTGTTATTTCCGAAGGCCCAAACTCACTTACTCCCCACCTACTCCCCACTTCACCTCCCTCCTCATGGAGTGACTCACCTTATCCCTTTCGTACTCTTTTTGCTTTTTGTGCAGTTTACTCCTCACACTGCTGTCCCTACATTTGTGTTCTGGGCTACCCCATTGTAATGCTTTACACTACATAGTATCAAGTACATATTAGAATAAAGATAGAAGAAAGACAAAGTATTAACTTTTGATAAATCCATCACAAAAAGCTTTCTCTTCAGCATTCCCTGGTCACAGTCCTTACAGTAGATCCTTTCAGAAATGGTCAGTGGTAGCCTAATGTTAGTGTGTAGTTATTGTAACTGAACTGTTAATATATTTTTATTTTCAGTTTTTGCATAAGAGTTTTTTAACAACTCAAATGTGTATTGAAGACTAGTTGGGTAGCTTAGATTTAGGGCATAGATTATGCCCACGAGCTTTGCACAGGCACTGAACTTGAACTAAATATGGCACTTGGTGGGCACCTAGAAACCTAACCCTTAAATATACATAATTAAATAGGCTCAAGTGCAAGTTTAAGTAGTACTACCACTTTATTTCAGTTATAAAACTCCAATCTGGTTTGGAAGCTCCACATCTCCCAGTATTCCTCCAATAGCTAATATTACATAGTTTAGCTAACTAACTACTGTTAAATTAACATTAAATTAGGGCTGCAATAGGGATGTTAACAAAGTTACTAAAGCGAGTTTAATGCTTTCTAATTATGTACTTTTTAAAGCAAGTTAATATGTCTTATTGGTCTCTAAATTTGTCTGTTAATTTTCCAGTTGAAATACAACTCAGATCCTGCATTCTAAAATGCTTGCTTTTCTTTCTGTTTCACTTATTTCAGTGCCTGTGGTTTTAAATAAACCACCCTGGATTGTCCCTTTGATGATACTGCTCTTTCCAAGCCAATCACAATACAAAACATTGAAATGGCTGGGAAAAAAATAGCCACTTTAAACCCACTCATGTTTGAGGAGTTATTAGGAATTTCCCACTTGTTCAGGAAATTTTAACGAACCTGCAGAAACTGATTTTCCAGTAGCAACCAATTTATTGTGTTTCTATTTCGAAGTTCTGATTCACATCCTCCATGTTCAGTGATATAAACACCAAAATACCTTATACGTATTACGTTTAACAAAAATAACTTTTAAGTAAAAACTTTCCTTCTGCTGCTCCCATCAAGGGGTCGCCACAGCGGACCATCCAATCCCCACACAAATTTGGCACAAGTTTTATGCTGGATGCCTTTCCTGATGCACTGTATGCAGTGACTGGGTCAAACTAACAACCTGAGCCATCACGCCCCCAACAAAAATAACTTTTAAATATGGTCCAAAATTAAGAAAACATTTTGACCCAGTTTGACATGTGTGCCCTTCATACGTATGATGGTTGTTAAAGTCAAAGTGGGACTAAATGCACTCTTACAATTTAGCGCATTATTATAACACTTACAGCTTTAGGATTCACACTTGAGCTTAAGTATTTTTCCTAAATGAACTCAGAATTAAGAATGCATTTGGATGTGTTTCAGGCAAGATGACTATCTGCTTTAAATAGACTATCTACTTTAAACACAAAAAATATGAAATGGCAGCTGCTGGCGGTGCTGAGCCCCAAGCCAGAGAATGATCTTAGCATCTTTTTTCCTTAGGAACACTTATCACAAGAAAAGATGAATCAGAAGAGTGGGATTTTTATTATAAAAGCAAGAAAAAGCTCATTTAAAGGAGGAAAATTGAATGATAGATTGGAAGTAATTATAAATACCTTTTTAAATACAATTTTAAGTTATTCTTCAGGAACATAAATAAAATACTGTGTTGGACCAAACAGCAGTGGTGCTTAATGTGGATGTTACATTATACTGTATTAAGATAGCTAGTTAAGATCAGGCTTGATTAGATAAAATTAGATTCATGCAGTAACTTTATATAAACCATTATTGTGTCAAAGGATGCAAACTTGGAAAGCTTCACATTGTATGTATATGTAAGCATATGTGAAGATTTTTATTTAAAGAGAACCACGCTGGTTAAACATTTTCACAACATTCAAACACTCAGCAGTAACCCTCACAAAATATCAATGTTGAATTTGCATCCTGCATTTTGGATTCAGCTTAATGAGTTTTTGTATGTTTTTTTTTCTTTTCTTTTTCATACACAGTTACAGTTTGATCATTGGGTCTACAGAATATAACTGAATTTTTGTTTCAGCGGTGAAAAAAAAATTCTTCCTTTGTGTTGTTTACTAATAATATTTCTCCAACCAGCACTCAGATGGAGCTGATGCCTTCTCTTGACATGTTTGGCATTTATACTTAATTAGGAAAGCACTCAGATCCACTTCTAATTACTCGCTATTCAGCTTACCAGGATGCATGACCCAGGCCCACGCCCTAACACTGATCAGATATCACTGCCATTAGGAGATTAGAAGTGTAGTGGATCAGTAAGAATTACAGGGGTTCTTTGTAGTCTTCACTACTTACAAACCCACCGTTTTTCAATGCTACAGATACTGTAAACTGGGGGAGTAACAAAAGCAGAGGATAGAAATGTAAAAACAAGAAAGAGGTCAGAACAAGGTCAACGGAGGCAAATGCATTACACCACAAACAAGCGAGGCCAGTATCAGAAAATATAAAAAAAATAAAGACCTAGAAAAACAAGTACTGTAATAAACAAGTTACCATAAGATGGCAGGACACAAAAAGTACTTCCTCTTAATACAATCCGATCCTCTTGTAAATGAAGTTGTTTGTACACACAGTTGCTCAGGTCTCTTTCCACCCTGAATGCTAACAAGGATAAAGTCTTTAAGGATACAGGAATGAAATGTGTAAAATGCCTGGTCTCAGCTTCAATGATTTACAAAGCAAAGAGACAATAAAAAATTCTGCTTACAGAATTTTTTTTTTTTTTATAATTTAGCAACATTTGGGAAGATTTTAAACATGAAAGTAGTACAACTGTCCCAATAATCCTATAATAATCATTTTAGATAGTAATTTAATAATAAAAAGCAAATATTACTAACTCAAAATGAAATAAATCAATACATGAAAAAAACACCTTTTTCTATTTATGCTCACATGTTTTTTTTATTTTTGTATTAGATTTTTGGTCAAAAGTGAAAGATTCTGTTGATGTTGTAGGTTTAGCTTCTCAACAGGGTGATGTGACCTTTTCAATACGTTGGTTCTCTGTTGGAGGTTTTAAAGCCACTTTATTCCACTGTTGTGGTTATGTTACAACCTTTAAGCATAAAAGTGTGGTCAAAAAGGTACCCCATTTTATTTTATTTTATTTTATTTTATTTTAGGAAAGAAATATTCAGTATTCAGTAAATGGCTACCAAATTTGGTTTTATTAACTGCTATTTTTCTCTTGTTATTCCTTTGCTGTTATTCCTTTGCATCCCAAACATGCACACATACAGAGTTGTTGTCAGACACAGAGGTGTAATAGATAGCTAAGTTCTTCTTCTAGTAGATGTGTGCCTACTATTAAACCTGTATTTTCAGTTTTTTTTTAATCATCTGTCCCTTAAAATATTTTATTTTTTTAAATTGTTCTTAACCAGTAAGCATAAAAAAACAACTCTAATAAAAATAAAACAAAATAAAATAGAAAAAAGAATTTACACCTTTAAGGTGTAAAACAGATAATAATAGTGAAATAATAGTGAAAAAAACAACATTTAAAAACATTAACATAAAAATTAACATAACATTTTTCTTACACTCGGAAACACTGTTTTAACACTGTTTAATAAACAGGAAACCTCTCAAATGACACTTGAATGAGCGACAAACTAACAATCACTGCTGTAAAGTAAAAATAAAACAAATTAACCTGCACTTTACCTTTGAAAAGAATCGCGACAGAGCAGTGTTTCTGTGTAAAGCAGAGAGAGAGAGAGAGAGAGTGTGTGTGTGTGTCTGTGTGTGTCTGTGAAAGTAGGAGGGGTTTGTGTGTGTGTGTGGGGCATGGTGTCCAATGTGCGCACACAGACACAAAGAGCAGGCTGATGCAGAGAGAGAAAATGGACCTTTAACCTCTCTAATGAGACTTGCTATTGCTTTACACGCACGCTGTACACATACGCATACAGACAAAAAAAACCCAATATGTTTTACACACACACACATAGTCACAGTGTTATAGTAAACAGTACACGTGTGCACGGACGTTGATTATACCAGTAAGACACGCGCACTAAGACCCAGCAGGGGAGGCGATTACCCACAGTTTCGCAGCGCAAGAGAGAGAAAACTGTTAGCTCAGTTGTGATCACGTGACGCTCAGCATCAAAACAAAAAGCGCATGCGTGATACATGATACTCAGTACTCGTACACCAAGACTTGTTCGTTTCCAAGTCAAAATTTCAAAAAAAAAAAATCTTTGCTCGTCTTGCGGAACACTCTCAAACCGCATTACTCGCAATCCGAGGTTTCACTGTATTTGAATGTGTGTTACAAATACAGAAAACACACAGCAGTCAACTACTGTCAGTGTACTGAATACTGTTGTATATAAATTATGTTCCTATCTCTGTATAAAAAAGTAGGTTCCTAAAGATAATTGTAAATTTTATTTGATTATACACTCACTAGTCACTTCACTTCATTTAGGCATGTAGACTTAGTCAAAATTATCTGCTGAAGTTTAAACAGAGCATCAGAATGGGGGGAAAAAAGTGATTTAAGTTACTTTAAATCTGACATGTTGTTGGTGCCAGAAAGACTGCCGATCTACTGGAATTTTCATCCACAACCATCTCTATGATTTATAGAAAAAAGTCTGAAAAAGAGAAAATATCCAGTGAGCAGCCGTTATCTGGGCAAAAATACTTTGTTAATGCCTAAGGTCAAAGGAGACTGGCCAGACTGGTTGAAGCTGATAGATAACAGTCACTCCACTCATGCTTAAGAGCATCTCTCAATGCACAACACGTCGAACTTGAAGCAGGTGGCTAACAGCAGCGGAAGACCACACTGGGTCAGCCATTATTGTCAGCTAAGAACAGAAAACTGATGATACAATTCGCATGGGCTCGCCAAAATTGGACAATAAAAGTTTGGAAAAACATTGCTTAGTCTGATGAGTTGAGATTTCTGCTGTGACATTTATGTTAGCTCAGATGTTAGGGCCAGAATTTGACTTAAACGACATGAAATCTTGAATTCATCCTGCCTTGTATTAATGTTTCAGGGTGTTGTCGGTGGTGTCTTGGTGTGGGGGATCCTTTGGACACTTTGGGCCCTTTTCTCTAACTGAGCATCGTTTAAATGCCACAGTCTACCTGAATATTGTTACTGATCATGTCTATTCCTTTATGACCACAAGATAACATGCCATGTCACAAAGCTAAAATCATCTCAAACTGGCTTCTTGAACATGACAATGAGTTCACTGTAATCAGACTGCCTCCACAGTTTCAATCCAGATCTTGATCCAGTAAAGTACCTTTGTGTTGTGGTGAAACGAGAGTCACATTATGGATGTGCAGCTGACAAATCTCCAGCAACTGCATGATGCTATCATGTCAATATAGACCAATATGGAATACTTCCACCACTTTGTTAAATCTATGCCATGAAGAAATAAGGCAGTTCTGAAGTCAAAGGAATTCAACCCACTACTAGCAAGGTACCTAAAGAAGTGGCTGGTGAGAGTATATTGGACTTCGATCTACAGCTCATATTTCTGTATCATTGAAACCAACCCTTTGTTTTTCTTTCCTTCTTTTTCATTAAACAATAGCAGCTTTCTTTACCAAGATATTACTTTTATTCATTTTCATGGAATTACTTTTTTGTAGGCTTGTTGTATGATCATCTGTCCTATTAAATGACCAGTATAATAAATGATAATCATTAGACTTTAATGACATTATTTTAGAACTGCATAATCAAGTAACCATAAAAAACATTACACACAGGCATAGTGAAATAAATAAATGACCAGGGGAAAACAAAAACAAACAAACAAAAAATTGTATTAGCTCCCCCCACCCCCCCACTAAGTGTATGCTGGTAATTAAATTATCACCATGCCTATTATCACCCTAATATCTCTTGACAAGGAGTATTAAAAGTGGCTTAATACTCTTTGACTTTGTTGCAAAAATAAATACTTTGTTCTACACGCAATTGTGGCAAACCATAATCTTCTTAGATCTCTTAGAATAATAAGTTTGCCAGTTCCTTCATGTGTGAATCCTTTGTGTTCAGCTTCTGAAAGCCTTATTGGACTGCATTAGATTAGGACTACGAAGCAATTAGCTATTTCTGTACAGTATGTCTTCTCTTGACGTGCTGAGCAGACTATAGATTCACACTCACTGAAAGGGTCAGATTGTGGTCTAGCAGCAATTTTCACTGAGTCAGAATCTAAAACATGCTGCACACTTGTACAGTCTTTTTTTTTTTAATCCAAGGCATACTAAGATATGACTCATGCACATTTGTCTTTTAATATTTTTATTAAGTTACAGGTTTATAAAATTCAATACATATGCACCAAACAATTTTCTCACATGCACAGTTTAGGTATACAAGGCAAAACAGTTACTTTTCAATGTGAAAATATTAATAATATAGGCAAATCATCTCACAGAGATTATAATTCAATACATCAGTATTAAATTTCATGGCCAACAGTTGTAAAAAAAAAAACTAGATTATCCTTATTGACCAGATTTAAAAATATACTGGTACCATTTAAATTTTTTTTGGGAAAAAATTTGGCCATGATTTTTCATAAATATAGCAACGGTTTAAAGAATAATGATCAGAAAGTTTCTTTAACTTTAAATATAACAAACAAATTTGTAAATTCACTTAGGGCCATAAAATTATAAATTTTAATTCCATATAAATGTACACTATTTTAAAACAGACTACACAATCCTAAAATTAATTTGAAAAAAAAAAAAAACTAAACAAAACACAGCAACGTTTCTTTGTGAATTGATGTGTCTAGATGCAAATACTGTATTAAAAGTATTATCATTTACACAAAATTCTAAATAGTAATTACACCAAGAAAAAAAGAAATGCCCTTAATTCATCAGCACATATTATAAAAAAAAGATACATTTTTATTATCATTAATAAAATACTGTAACATTATTTCTTGTTGGAAATAAAGATGTGGAAGGAAGGAATTTAGAAAATGAATAAGAAATGAAATAAAAGAAAAAAACTATCCTGCTATTTATTTTCAAGGGCCGACTGTTTTCTGAGTTTACCTATTTAAGCTTTAGTGAAGTGGGAGGAATGCAAGGACATTGCAAAACCTCAGTGTAAGGGGGAGGCAGGAAAGCTGGCATCAGTCAATCAAACAGTCTGCAGTGTGACAGCCTCGGTAGCAGAGCAGAAAAATCAATATCTCATTGAGTGGCCAAGTGTAGCCTAATCACGGAGGCCTAGCCCTTCATGAAAGGGAGCAGATAGAGTCTCCAGATTAGAGTTGTTTCTTACGGAACACTGTGGGCCGTGCCACGCCTGCTCTAGGGGTAAAATAAAAGCCATGGTTCCTCATCACCTTGGTTCACTTTGTTGTGCTTACTCAGGACTTTAAGAAAGAGCATACACGAGTGCAGTGAAGCAGGCACAAAACCGTCTGGCCAAGGCACTGCTCTTACAGATGGTCAGCTGATCTCTCACCTTTGTAATTAAAAAGGTCGCCAGGTCAAAATAACCAACATGTCTCGCAAGCCAAATGAATACAACTGATGGGTCCATTTTCAAGACCAGCTACTGTCTAGACATGTACTGATTACCACATATTCAATAAGATGATATTTTTATCAAGGACATCAGTGATTGTCTCTACTTCCATATTCCACTTCTCAACCACACAATTATTGAAATGTTTCAGTGAATAAATGTTACACAGAAAGTGGTCTATGCTATAATAAAGTTATGATGTATGATAAAGATGAAGCTTTGTCCTACATATGATAATAACAATGATTAAATTCTTCTTTTTTGTAAGAAAAACAGATACATATAAATACAGTAAATTTAATATTGGCACACGCCCACTATGCTAGAGTTAACACTAGAAGAATGCATTAAATATTGTCTTGCCAGAACTATGATTAACCAGCATATTATTTTGTCATATTCAGTTATTTCTATGTATATTTCTGAAATGAAATTGAGTTTAAGGGGTTTAAGACAT
Organism: Leiocassis micropogon; assembly: GCA_028565275.1. Taxonomy (NCBI): domain Eukaryota; kingdom Metazoa; phylum Chordata; class Actinopteri; order Siluriformes; family Bagridae; genus Leiocassis; species Leiocassis micropogon. The sequence goes on along the minus strand of JAOVVA010000017.1, from coordinate 6,260,154 downwards.
ATGAGCATGAAGTGTGTCCTGCAAAACAACATACCATGGTCCTCATTAACAACTTATTATTGCACACTTAGTCACTGCTTGGGGACGTTTGAAACCTAAAACAGTAACCATGCAAACATGAACACAATATTAAAAACTCAACAAAGACACTAGCTGGAGCTCAGGTTTAACCCAGGGACCCTGGATTTATGAGTAGCAAAGCTACACTGCAAAACAAAAATAAACAAGAAAACACACACACACAGAAATAATAATAACACTACAAATAATAATAATAATAATAATAATAATAATAATAATAATAATAATAATAATACATAAAATGTGAAAATTAAAAAATGTATGTCATCAAACAATCATCTTTTAACAACGGTCAAACATATAAAAAACAGTACAAATATAAACTATTAGATAAATTTGCCCATAATCAATGTACCTGCTACATCACTATGCTGAGCACAATATGCACCTACACAGTAAATGCTTATGAAATTATCAATGAACCACTTAATATTAGCAAACACTTTCGCTAACAACATTCCTTTCAACAAGAACTATGATTAGATCTGTACTTTAAATTAAACCCCATTACACCTATTCATTTCTGCAGTTTTATATTTTGGCACAATATAAATATTTTTATATGCATTTGAATGCATTTGACTGCATTACCTGCAGAGGAGTATGATTACGGAATCAGAATAATCTTTTGAGCAATTTCACACAATATGTGGCAAATCTTGTTTTTTGCTTTGTCTCTGCCTTCATACGGCCTTTAGTCTCCATGAAATCTGTTAAAAATGCCTTTAGAGCTATAAGATGTTCAACGGCAATCCCATTCAAGCCAAAGGATTTCATACCATGCCATGTAGTTCCATACCTTGCTTTAAGGTGAATTACATAATACAGAACTAAAAAATTTGCAGATGTGTCCTTTCTTGCAGGAAATTCAATAGGTTGGCATTCATCAAGGCACTAGGTTTATTCAATGCTCTCATACAGAACTGAACCAATAGGTTACCAATTTCATTAACCTACTTTTGAATCCCAGGTTGGATAACAGTGAATATAGCAGGACTGGTAGCATATATAAAGCTGGAGAGGAAACTGCTTATGAAGTCTACACTGCCACTTAACAAGTATATCGCATATTCTGGCCTTAACTCTGCAGAATGTCTAATGCATGAGCCATCCATTATTTAACAAGCTTGAGGAAAAAGAACAAAATGCTTTATCCCATCAAAGAGCCAGAAGAGCCGTTTCTCTTGCTCAGGAACTGACAGACCTCTTAGTGAACTAATAACGGTC
>JAOVVA010000017.1:6247125-6258746 GCA_028565275.1 Leiocassis micropogon | reverse complement strand
TATATATATATATATATATATATATATATATATATATATATTTTATTATTATTATATATTTTTTTTTTTTTTAAGATGATAAGACTGTTTTATAATCTAGCTTTCCAATTGCAAAGAACCATGGCTCCTTCACACAAACAATAACACAAAATGAGAACACAAATCAGATTGAAGGTTTAAGGTGACTTCTATCATCAATATTTCTGCACACCTTCTTTTGAGCATATCACTCAGTTACAACTGCGGTTCTTGTTACAGATTAATTTATATATACGGCAGAGCTAAGAAGAACAGCCAACTGAGAGATTTTAAATAAAGACTACGTGACCACATTTGCTTGTTTGTGTGCGTGCGTGTGTGTGTGTGTGTGTGCGTGCATAAAATAAGAAAAAACAATAAAAGTAATTTATGCCTTGAATAAAATCTCCAAACATGGCCAAATACATTTACATTTTCAAAAGTAATAAAAAGTCTCACAAAGGGAAGAAATGACATTAAACATAGAACAATCGAATTATTCATAGCAGAATATAACCACAGATGACCCTGATGCCTGAAAACTATGTGTACTAGATTAGAGGCTGAAACAACTCTCTCTGATCTATTTTGTTGTTCACTTTGGTATGTAAATGGCCTTAAGGCATTGATTGCTTTTAAGAACCAAAATGTGGAGGAGGTTAACATAAAAGAAGCAGGGAGAGAAAGAAAGAGAGAGAGAGAGATAGAGAGAGAGAGAGGAATGAACATTTGTGCCATCAAACTCAAATCAGTCATCTCCTGTATGATCATGCATAACAAGTAAGTCATCATTCCACCAGTGGTGATCACTTTTCTGTGTTATTCTGACATGTTTCCATCTTGACAAATCCTTTCATTATTTGTTTGACATTCCAATATCCTGCAGTGTCAGTGACACACATATATGGGGCAATCCTATTAAGCCAGACAGAGATGGGTGGCAATAACAAGGGATGGGTTAAAAGCATGAACTTTGTGTCTGTGTGTGTGTAAGAGAGAGGAGAGAGAGAGAGAGATTGGTGTCAGGTAGAGATGCTGCTCACAAGAAAGAAAAAAAAAACTTCAAGAGACATTAAGGGCCACTAGTGCAGTTATGAGGAGACGAGAGAGCGTGTGGGTGTCTGGTCTTCCAATTCCAGAGCCTTGGGCTCCCATACCTAAAACAAATAAATTAAATAATTCATTGTTTAGGTAATATAACCCAATAAATCACAGCAATTAAAGAATTATGCCAAATGATTTAAAATGAAAGAGAGAGAGAGAGGGGGGATGCACCAGGAAAATGAATGCTCTCTAACTCTACATTATTAAAAGCTTTCAATGGCAAAGTACTTAGTGATGAAAAGACAATGAAGCAGGAGCTAAAGAAAAAGAAAAAAAATGAGTTGATCAAAGGGAGAAGAAACCACTTTGCTGTTTCACATGCTGCCTAGCAAGGCTGTCAACAATGAACAATAAGGGGCTGACAAAGATGGATGGTGGTCGGAACGTGAATTTCTAAAAAGGTCGGAAGCTCCAGGGTGTTACAAAAAAGAGGGAAAAAGTCTATTATCCATGGATAGAGAGGAAAGTGGCTTATAATTTCTGTGCTTCTTGGATGATTGAATTGCATTTAGAAGCCTAGAAAGTCAGAAAGGGGAAAAGGAAAACAGGACTTACTAAGTTGGTGAATATGAATGGGTTCACTTCCTTCCCCAAGGCCACCCTCGCTCAGGCTCTTAATCTGAATGACATAGTTATCATTGGGAGAGAGCGTCAGCTCCACTGTGGTTTTGTTGGTGGTCACTGTGTACATGTCATTATTGCGGTGGCGCCTGTACATTACCTGTAAGCAGTGACAAACGGGACTTACTGAACTGAAATCACAAATCTCGAATGCAAACAACAACAAAGAATTATTATTAAATTATGCAGCCTGAAGTGACACTAAGAAAGCAGACTGGACACTGATGAATTAATGAATCGTATGAGAAACAACATTTGGCAGTGTCAGTGAAACTGTGAATAATGACAAAAATGTTAAAACATGTTTGAAATTGTCGTCTGACATTCACACACACACACACACACACACACACACACACACACACACACACACAGTCTATCATTTTACCAATTACCTCACAGATATGCCATATAAAATAAAATTCCTCGCCTGAAGTGGGCTGGATATGCAGCTAACAGATGCATTTTAATGTTTAAACATTAACAATTGTTTAAAGGCTTTAATTAAGACAATTTGAAGTGCTTCTGATTGCTTTTATATTGATGTTTCTTGGTATCACCTAGGTTTAGGACCATGAACTCGAAAAAATATATGTCTGTTTTGAATTTGATGTGGAAATAATTAATGAATTGTCACACTCTGTCCAGTCATTTTCAAACTGTTTTTTTCCCCTCAGTGACTTGTTTTTGAACAAGCCATGTTGTTAGACAAAAATGGTTTAGAATAGGTGTCAAACTATCAGTGATATCTAAGAGCTGGCCGGCACATGACAAACAGCAGATTATTGCACTGGTAGATCTTTAAGAGGTCAGCTCTAAATGGCCTTAAAGTTAAATTTGACTGATCTACTGGCGTACCTAGAGGTAAAGGTGCTTTCAAGTAAAGCCTTTCTTCAGAGGGATTGCAGTGGCTTTGGTCATGCAGAACAATTCTGTCTCTCATGTTCTATACCCAGGTTAAATGCTGAATACTGATCTACTGCTTAAATGTCAACTCGTTGCTATTTCCACAAAGTAAACATATGTCATTTTCCCTGCCTGCATTTTTCTCCCTAATCTAATAATGGCCAATTTCCATCTAGTTAGGTCTTCCTGATTCCTTTAAAGCTACCAAGCTACTTCGAACTGGTACTCAGCGTCCCTGGGTGACATAACAATCACAAAGGAAAGCGCATTCTGCCCGCTTCTGTACGCATGAGCTCACAGACACCCATGAATGGCTAGTGTCACTCTGATTGATAGGCAACAGACAGTATGCCATCTCTCCCTCGCTGAGAGCACAGCAATTTTTACTCTTGTGTACTCGTGTCCATGGGTGGCTGTGGCATTTTCGGGATTTCAAACTGTTCATGCAACATCACAATTACACTTCCTTGGACTCTGATCTATAGCGAGATTCTAATTTATAATTTCTATAATGATAGAGCATGTTACTGTTGCACCACTCGGCAGTAATTTGTAGTTAATTTGCAGATGAATGTGAATTTGCAAGTGAGAAGCCAAAGGGGGACAGAAATGGTAATGAAGGTTAGAGTACAGTAGCAGTTACTTCACAGGGAGAAATATGTGAATGATGCACTGTTTTCCAGTGTCACTAAGCTGCTTAATGGGTTATCAACTATAGTTTATAGAATTAACATGAATTCAGCTTTCTGTAGCAAACTAAAACAGAATGAAAAATTTGTCATTAATGTTTGTAAAAAATTTTAATAAATAACCATTGTTGATGCTATCGTGTGACTGACAAAAGACAGGCATATCATTTTCATGCTAAAGTGTATATACATTTTTTTTGGGCCTATATACTATGGTTCACATTACAACGGCAAGCATCATGACTGATGTTGTGCACATATTTATTATTGACTGAATGATAAACTGGCAAAGATTACTGCTAATTAACACAATGCCTACAGTATGCCTACATTTACTACAAGCCTCTATTTAAATTAAAAGTGCAGTTTTTTTGCAGTACCCTAAGCTAAAAGTCTATTTTAGTGAGGACACACACACACACACACACACACACACACACACTCAGCAACTATGTCACACTGTAAATATGGCATCTGAAGTGTGGCTGTCTTTTGAGAAATTCTGAGTCTGTGACATGTTTGCAAATACTGTCAAAAAGAACTTGCAGGTAATGCTACCAACTTGTATTTGATAAGATGACACCCTTTAATTTTCACATCTTCAAGTTTCCTTACACAAAAAGAAGTGTCATCTTCTTTTGAGGGGAAAAATTCCACCCACGTCTAGCTACAGACATCACAAACAAGACTTTCAAGATTGTGAATGGTTTGCTTTTCAACAGTCATTTAATAAATTAGCCCCAGGCATGCAGATGTCACAAAGCCAGTGGTGAATGTGCCTTATGTTAAGTAAAAAAAAAAACTGTGTCTGCAGGGATTGCATTTTGCAGTCTAAAAAAACAATGGGGTTTAGTTTCTTTCGCAGGTATTTTGGCTACTGAGTAAAAATATTTTAGAACTGTTCATGGTCTCCTCACTCGCAAAATGTCACTGAATGGTTCTGGATATGTAATGTATTGTTTAAGGTTTTCTAAGCGCTAATACAATTTTATAATAACTATTAAATGTTAAAATAGCTGTAATTGTATAATGATAATTGTATATAAATATATATTATAAAATGCATCTCCTGTACTGACACCTACCACATATCCAGTGACCTCAGACTCAGTATCCAAAGCTATGACTGGGTCCCACTGCAATGTAAGCTGTGAGCCTATCAGAGTCCACTCCACATTTTGCGGTGGCTGCCCTGGAGCTGAAGAAATAAATGGAATATTGCAACATGGAAGCACATTAGCAATGTGATTGCTTTAGTCTCTGCTATTTCATCACTACAATCTTACTGTCACTATTAATGCGGGCTTGCAGAGACAGCAGTTCTCGTAAGCTTCTGGAACCAATGTCTAAGTAACCCTAATAGGATACTCACGTGGTTTCTTGGTGGTAGCATTAACAGGGTGAGACTGAGGGCTGCTTCCTGCAGTATTGAAGGCACACACAGCTAGATAGTATAGCGTGTTGCCCTGAAGACCACTAACATTGACCGCAGTGGAGTTGCTGATTCTCACTTTACCTACAGTTTCCGGCTTTGTGTCATCTTCCCAGTACACCACCTGGACACAACGGAGAAAGGCCATGAATAAAAGCACAAATGAGATTCAATATAATCAAATGACAAGCGATATGAATCATTTGGGATTCATCTTAATGCAGGTGAAATTAAAAAAAAAAAACTTTCATTGGTAGGTTAAAAAAAAATCGTTCTAATTAAGACACTGCCGATAACGATATTGATCTTGCAATCCCATCTGATTTACTAAATACCATTCTATTGAGATCTATAATCGTTACTGGTTCAAATGGATGTTAAGGAGCTCGCTTCTTATTGTGTTTCACTGCAGTGGATCAATAACTGGTCACTAAGCTCACGAGTCATCATTCTAATTATAATAAGTCATCACGTCAGAATCAATAATCAATTGAATTGTCATTGACATCCTTCCTACAGTATGCTGCTGGACAAACTCATTACAGTATATCAATAACTGCAGGGAATGTGGATTCCCGGTGAAAGGGTGTTGCATTGATTTTCTGGAGGATATGAAATTTCATTTAACACTTAGCTGTGCACAGCTGAATAATAATTTTTACAAGGAAATGAAATAATCAATTATTAATCCCAGGTCATATAGTCTATCAGTGTTTAGATCTTACATGTCAGAAGAGTTAAGGCAATGAATAATTACACTATAATAAGATTTGCCCAAAGGACTTCCTTCCTAAATGAGCTTACCTTCTTTATTCACTGAGGATCTTTTGGAACGTTATATGACAGCAATGTGTGACGTGACCGCAATTCTTGTATAAAAATGGATTTCATTATCTTTTTTTTTTCTACATGCAAGGCAGGAAGCTTGCCTGATCAACAGATTAGAAAACTGAGTGTTCTTTAACAGTACATTAGGTGTTCGGGACTGTAACTAATAAAGGATATCAGAAGAAAAGAGAATAAAGATAAAGGATCATCACTCCGAAGAAAGATATCAAGAGACAGTCACACACTATTAGACATCACTGCTGTTATAACTTACCAAAGATTCTGCTCATTGAAGTACCATTAAATTACACGTAGATGCACTCACAGTTGTCCTATTCAGTATGTATGACAGCCTATATATATTTTTTTAATTATTATTAAGATATATTAGAGATTTTTAGGACCCTCTTTTAAATGCAATCAAATTTGTGATATTAAATATGCTTTGTACAAAAGGTCAGATTTTCCTCATTACCTATTCACCAGTGGTAAACTTTTGGGCCCTAATGTAAATGAATTTTTACCCCCACACTATCTAATAAAATTATAGCATTTTACAATGTCGTTATATGTTAAATTAAAATAAGGAATGTTTCACCCTAGACATACCAACACACTAATTATCTCAAAACAACTACAAATGATTACTTTACTTTTGTAATATGAAATAAATCATGTAAACAAATTATAAAAGGTATGTGCTTAATTTAGCCTGTGTTTTAGAATACTGTTTCCCAGCTGCAAGACCAGGTGGCACAGAGGTTAGAACTGTTGCCTTGCACCTCCAGGGTTGGGGTACAAATCTTGTCCCTGGTGTGCGCGTGTGTAGGCTACAGGCTCCATGCAACTCTACATTCATAAATGAATGTCCCAATAAATGAATGAATAAATGAATGAATAAATGAATGAATAAGCGATTTTCTGCAATTCTAGAAGTCTTTGTTTATAACGGTGATATCCCTTATTTTACAAAGGAGAACAAAGTTTTATATTTTATTTAAACCAATATATTTACCCATACAATGTTTTAACAACTAAAAATGATCTCAGATGTGATTATGTTTACCTGATTTAATATTATCTGACTAATATTAACAATTTGTAGAAAACAAACACGCTGCCAAATACTATATTCTTAAGCTAACTTGCATATGGAAAGACAATACTGTCAAATAATCAGAACACAAAATGATTTCTCACTTTGATTATCAGCAATATCCTCATTAATGTCTCAAAAAAGTCACTTGCGGCATTTAAACACAAGCTTCAACATCATGACTTCGCTTGGCTGATCACTGTTCATGCTATCATCACTGGGGAAATACTTGAAATGATTTATTCACACAGTTATGCTCTGCTGGCTACGTTTCCTGTGTTTCTATTATTTAAACATTTTTACAACTAGTCCAGATTATGTAAGCACTCTGTTTTGATGATGGGACAGTGCAGATACTTCTTGGGAAATCTCTAGAGAAAGTATCTGGCTCTCTACAAACTGAACCGGTTGGGCTTTTGCTATTACTCATAGATAAACATAGATAAAGTCTGACATTCAAAGTGTAAGGAAATCATACTTAGCTAGCAAGGTTTTAGACGTCATTTAGTCAAAATGTCTGGATCCACTGCTGAGTTTATCTAAAGTGGCCCAGTACAAAACAAGATAATCACAGACAGCACAACTGGAACACTGGACAATTTCATTTAAATGATTTCAGTGTTCAGAAAAAGAAGAATTAGTTTGAAATAATATATGCAGATATGAGGCATTTTAGGAAGCACCGACAATTACTATTTTTATGGGTTTTACTCCATGCTTGTATAGAAGAAAGTTAGGCATGATGTATATCCAGTATATCAAGACCACTCAGTAACAGTAGCAGCACCTCAGGTTTCCTTTGATAAGATCAAAGGATCTCCTTCATTACATGTCTCCTTGTTGTCGAACAAATCACAAGTGACTGAACATTGTCGTAGGTCATTTGATGAGCTTATTACTTCTGTGTGTGTGTGTAATGCCTGAGAGTATTGTATTATTGCATTAGACGTGGTTAATTTCAAATTTGCTGGATGCTGATAACATTGAACTGTCTATAATGATGTAGGACTTCAACAAATAGTGCTTCCAGAAAACATGGGACAGTGCAGGCCATGGAATAGATAAAGAAGTAATGCATGACACTCAAGTAATGGTACACTCCTTAACCATGGATGGGCTCCAGAAAAAAATTAAGATCTTTAAAGGCCTTTAGCTCACAAAACCAAAATAATTAAGAGCCAAAACTGATCACTTTCCATAACATAACAAGGTAAATTTATGTAAATTTATGAGGCTAATTAATGATGGAAGCAGAATATAGAAATATATTCTGCTTCCATTATTAATTAGCCAATCTGGATTCATGTGGAAAACAGGGTCACATAAAGACAATCTGAGTTTGAGGTAGTAAGATGTTTTGTTTATATTTTGCTATTGTCAGTACTGTATTTCTAATCCTTGAGTTTCACATTATACTGGGGCAGCATCTTATTAGTGGTTTTAAGATTAGCACCATAAAAAGTCTGAGAATTTGGTGGAAATAAAAAAAAAAATGACAACACTGTTAGAACTGTTGTCAGTGGTCTTTGGTTGCAACAGCACTAAGCTGGCAACTGGAAAGCCCATCACATTATGTATTATTTATGTACAAATCTCAGCTCACAATCATGAATTCTTCTATGGTGCATAGTTTTTGGTTGGTGGCAAAATTGACTTAAAGCTCATACAGTCTACTGGTTGGGTTTAAGGCTGGCTTTATTGGGGAGTGACTTTATCCTAGTCAGGGCTGTAGCAAATCCTGGGTGTATTCTGGGAAAGCCACATCTCAGGAGATCACCTTTAATAGAATACCATTGCTTGACACATTCTTGCGCACACACGCACACGCACACACACAAACACACAATACTGTATATGGTCAGTCATATTTAGGTGCAGTTTAGATTAATTAATCCTATGTTCATATGTGAAAAGACGATACATTGAATCAAGAAAAACAATTAAAGATATTGAAGAGTTTGCTAATTGTTCAACTACAATTCCTAAAAAAGAATTGAAGGTCCAAACCTGCAAAGCCAGACGGACTATTAAGGAGTCATATTAAAAGCATTGTACCTCATAGCCGAGCACTCTCTCAGGACTTGTCTGTACGGCGTCCCAGCTGACTTCGATGTCAGAGGAGGTGAGGCTTTTAGCCATAACTTTCTCAGGTGTTATGCTCGGCACTGCAAATAAAGCAGAAGGACCAGAAAGGTTTTTGTTCTCTTATTCTGCAACTTCACACGCAGAATTGTATTAACGCCTGAGAATAAACCCCCTAGACACACCTGAGAGAACCCCCACTTCATTTTAATGGGATCTGTGACTGGCAGGGAGGAAGACAATCTGCTGGGCAAATTCAATTAACACTGTAGCTCACAGACAGGCCCGTAAATGTCGGGCAGGATTTGCCGTAATCTATTGCCGTAATAACTAATATCGGGTTAACGCCCTTGCTGCAGGAGTGTATGTGTGGGGAAGAGCTGTCTAAATCAACTTAGTTCATCATTACTATTCAAGGTCATGCCTCTGTGTGAGGCACAGAGTGGAGGGTGGGTGTGTTTGGGAGTGTAGGCACCAGTGCTCTGTCTAGAAGTAGTAATTCAAGGAGACGAGGCTTGTCATATAATTGTAAAGATGTGCATAGTAAAATGTCTTCAAGAATACACACATATGCAGTTATCATCATTTACTACAACTAGATATTCAAAATAAGCTTGGTTAGTAAAAATCTTTATACATAAATGACAATGTGTACATATTCCATGTTCTAGGTTATGCTAACCTTCCTCCGCTGAAAACACAGCAACAATGGAGCTGAAGGGTCCTTCCCCACGGTTATTAAAAGAACCCACTTTGACATCAAAAGGCGAGAAAGGTGGAAGTGTGTCGTTGCGGTAAACATATCGTGCCACGATGGGTGAGGATATCACTGCCCGGGTCCAGGTGGCTGTACCTTTAGGTCGGAATGCAATGATATAACCAAAGCCTTCTCCATTCTGTAGCTCTTCTGGGACTGGCTGGGGGTGGAACATAAGACTGTAGTGATATTAAAACACATCGAGAGCAACACGCCGGCCGCCCCACACTTCAGAATAAAATTATAACATCAAAGTATAAGAAAACAATAGAAAATACGACTTTATAATAAGCTAATATTACATAAGATAAGATACATAAAATATGTGGATGTTTTGTAGTTTTAGCAAGTAAAGTATAGTAAGTTATATATGAATATTTTGACAGATAAGAAATAACTGTCCACTATGCTATTGTATATAACCTTACCTTGCTGAAACTTTCTGAACTAACAGTTTCCTACATCTACATGATTTAATTAAGCTTTAAAATATTTTACACATTACAGTTATACAGTTCAATTAGACCTGAGTTACAGGACTTTTTAGAACCTGCCCTTAGGCAAAGCATTATTGCAGCTTTCCCATATGCCTTTTGGTAATGAAATAAAGGACTTTTCCACTCCCATAGCTCCTTCCCTCTGTATCAGGATTTCAGCACATTGACAACCATTTATGGGAGGTGAAAACTTGAAAGGAACCTTCTGACCCTTAAGTTGAATCCCATTTGGAGTGGAGGAAATGATGCTGAAAAACCTGCTCAGAGAGAGGAGGGTTTTGGGAGCAGCAGAGCTCACAAAACGGCTCCATTCAATTCCACACAATTAACCAAGAAGCCCTAGACTAGCCATTGAGGGAGGGGGACAGTAAAATCTGATAAATGACTTACCTCCCATGTTATTACTAATTCTGACTTGGTGCCTCCCCCTCCTCCTACATCAGTGGGAGCTGTATCAGGAACTGCAGGGCATATATAAATAAACATATAAATAAACAGGAACATATATAAACTATATGTTTTGCTTACATCTAAATATGTAAAAGTGAAATTATTCTAAATATTAAGCATAATGTGTCTGGCTTATTTTATTTTTAGATTTATTTATTTTTTTACTTAGAAAAACAAATTTCATTTATTTTTCATATATAATTTCATATATAATTTTTACCTGAGAATAAGAACATGAAAAGTACAGTAACTGTGAGACAGAGTAATTTTATTTCCTGTCACAGCCTCCATCTCTAATTACACTCAGGATCTGCAAACAGGGGTTTTGTATTTCTCTTTTCATCAATAGTAATACATTGATATTTGTATTTCCATAAATAGAACTGAAATTATGATGTTAAAACATGAGGGATTTAAAAAAAATGTTAGAACTGCAGTTAATAGGACATCATTTTGTAAGCAGTGGACAGAAGGAGGTTAAAGCTGGTCAAACAATACAAGCCACTCAGGACTGATATTTCTACCACTCTGTATGATTGCCTGACTTGTCAAACCTTTACTTTCTAATACAAATAGTAGTAAAAATAATAATAATTTCTGGTAAAGTGGAAAGTGGAATATGCTAAGTGAATGGGTAATTTATAAGTTTATTAGGGCTGACTACTAATTTATACACACACACACACACACACACACACACACAGTAGCCTACTAAGAGCTAGTTGTAAAAAATGCTGTAAGAATGCTTAGAAGTGTAAATAGTCAATAGGTAGTCAGGGTAGATTTTTCTTCTGTTCACTTACTTTACAAAACTAAACAATTAGAATATTTATTTTTGAAAGAAATCATACTTTACAAGATTTCTTTTGCACAGTATTGTATATGACAGAAAGGTATCAGAAAATGCAGTGCAACACAGCCTATATATAGTAATAATATCTCATTACAATGGCAGCTGGGAGTGGGTGGAATATACAGTATTAAGCAGCAAGTGAACATTTTCTCCCTGAAGTTGATGTATTGGAAGTATAAAAAATGGGCAAGCTTAAGAATTGTGATGGCTAGAGAACTGGCTTAGAGCAACTACAATACTGCAGCTCTTGTGAGATGTTCCCAGTCTGCAGTGGTCAGGACCTACCAA
>JAOVVA010000017.1:6225600-6244591 GCA_028565275.1 Leiocassis micropogon | reverse complement strand
GACTACAACAACAGATTAATTAAATGATTTTTGGTTAGTTTCAAGGAAGCTTTCAAGGTGAATTTTGAAGCTCACTGTTAGCACACTGTCTTACTTGAAAAAAAAAGTGGGGCAGAATTTTATATGGATTAAATGAAATACAATTTTGCTTAACATGAGCTGTTCACCAGATTTTAAATTAAAAATGGAATAAATTAAAAGTGTAATAAAATTGCCAATATTATACACAAGTTTCATGACCTCGTTTTAGTATCTTGTGGATACAATGAGTTGTGGGCACAATTAACTATATAAATTAACTGCACACTATATAAAAATATTAATGAGAATTTTTAGGATCTGTTCAGTTACTTTCAGCAGTAGAAATAATTTTTTTCTTTTTTCACCTCTGGCAGAGCTACATGTTTTCTAAACTCTTGAAAAACTCTTAACCCATTTAATCCCCCTAGTCACAGTAGTGACCATAAAATGTTTGTGGGTATAAGGCAGTAAAATGTTACTGAATAATGTATTACTGCATTTCCAAAAAATAAAGGGTCTGATTGTAATATGTGCTGTTTATGTCCTGTTTGCACTGTGAGAAAAGGATGGCTGCATCAAAACTCCTAAACAAATGGTTAGTAAAGTATGTTGACATACTGTAAAGCTTGGGAAATGATGTTTACACATCAGCTTTAATGTGTCTAGCACTGAAGGCAGAAGAACCAAGATAAAAGCTGTAGGTGGCCAAAGTAAAGTGTTCAGCAATTGACACAGTCTGCCACAGCTGTGATTCAAAAAAAAAAAAAATGCTGCACAAATCTGTCCCAATCCAGTGGATGTATCACACACTTCTTTCCTTGAGACCTGGTTGGGTCAGGGATACAAGTGTCATTCTTGGTTTTGCTCAGCAAGCTCATGTGCTTCAAGGTTGCAATCTCTTTCATGACAACTCTTTTACGCTTGCAGTACTTGATGAAATGACAAAAAGAGTATATGGAAGCTCTAGAATAATAAGGCAATTGATGAAAAGGCTTGTTGGAAAGACAATAACTACTGTATATCACAGTGGTTACAAACATGAAGGAGAAATACAGTAAGACCTCTGTCAAGAGATGGAATATGGAGCGATATGCCTTTGACAATGTTTCACATCCTAAATAAATCAATATGATACAATGACCATACAGTAAGTGGTATTGACCTTCACAACCTAAGGGTTTCAAGGTTTTAAGATACCATATCTCAAGCAAAACTGGTGGTGGTCCATAACGGCATGACAAAGCATCTCACTGGCCAATCAACACAATTCACTTTGCATAATTTATTTTTTTTCCCTTGTGAAAAATGCAAAGTGCTACTACATGTTGAGCTCTTCAAGATATGCCACAGACAGTAGAAAATGTGTTTATGAAAGAGTATGTTAACAAATAGTAAAGAAAAAGTAAGAAGGTTACAAGTTAATGAAGAGTAAGCGAAAAATAACAATGGCTCATCGTGTATACTGCTTTATCCTGTATAAAGGGTCATGGGGGCCTAATCTGCATATTTTTGGACTATGGGAGGTAACTGGAGTACCAGCAGGAAACCCACCCAGCACAGGGAGAACATGCAAACTCCATGCACACAGTCTAAAAGCGATAACCTAACCCGGACCCTGGAGGTGCATGGCAACAGTGCTAACCGCAGTAAGCCACCGTGCTGCCACTATATATCTAAATAATGTAAAAATGCTGAACTACATTGATGGTTGTTTTCCTCTTTGCCTTCAGTATTCATATAAAAATACTGAAAACTGCATAGGGAAAATATGATAATGCAGAATAAACATTATTCCACTGGTTACAATAGTGACCAACCATAAACAATACTTTCACCTGATTTGAAAATTTTCATAAATGGGAAAATTGTGGATTAAATTGGTAACCGCTCATTGTCCTTACATTATGTAAAAACCCAAAACATTGTTACAGAAAAACTTACATGCAGAACCCATTTTTTAAAAAAAAATGTTATTAAATAAATCCTTATCAAACCCACAAAGGATATAAACTACAAGGATATAGTTTATCCTGCCAGATGTGCTGAATCAAGTGCTTCTTTATAAGCTGCCAAGTAATGTGGAGCCACATTGTTTATTGTTATAATAATTATAATGAGCACTATTCATGCAACAGTACCTTGGCGATATATTATACTATTATTAGCTGTTAATTGGAATGTTTGTCATGTTCTTATTTTATATCACTGTATTTATTTATTTATTTTTACTGCTTACATCTATGCTATACACTGCCTGGCCCAAAAAAAAGTTGCACATTGGATTTACATAAACAAATATTTAAGAAACTTCAATTATTTTATTACTGATTAATATGTTTCAGCTGGAAACACTTCTTTTAACTCTAACTGATGCAGTGATTAGCTTTCCAGTTCTTGACACAACCACGTTAGCTCTGCAAGGTCCGCAAGTTTCCGCGAGGACTGCCAATGATGGTAGAATAATTATAAAGGTGTTGACTAAATCAACATGCATGTGGAATCACAAAAGAGTTTTCCTTTTCTGCAATAAAAAAGTACTTTAACTAGTTACTTTTATCAGAAAGTAACGTGGTAACGTAACTAATTACTTTTTAAAGACGGCAATTTTGTAATGTTATCAGTTACTTTAAAAAGTAACGTCCCCCAACACTGGTTACAGCAGATAGAAAAAAAGACTAAACTTTTTTTAGTCCTATTTTCTATCCTTCTTTTTGTGGCTTCAAGGCTATGATAAATGCCGTGATCTAGATGATATTGGAAAAGATCAACCGTATGATTCATCACGAGGCAATACAATAATCTGAATTTGTCTCTAAGAAAATAAATTTTTTTGCATACGCTGACTCAGTTTACAGAGAATGTTTAGTGTTTGCATATTGAAATATCTTTTAAAATAAAGTAAAGTGGTATACTGTAGTTATAAAGCAGATGCTTGTATACCATATAGTGTAGGTTATAGCATTATTTGGTCTGGAACATAAACTGTAATTACACAAATTAATGAGTACCATTCCACTTAAATTTATTTATGTTTTTTTTTTTTTGTTTAATTTGGCTTTAAAAGGCAAATATATGACCATATTTACTTGGCCACATTGCTTTGTGGAAATCTCACCTTTCATATGTAGATACACTACAGATTACCAGATTTTCCATTATGACATGTACTGAATGCATGTACAGTACACAACACTCACTAGCATCTTCAGTCCTGGTTTTCATAGAAGGAGGGCTTGGTTCTCCCATTCCCACACTGTTGCTGGCCAACACCCTGAACTCGTACTCTACCCAGGCATTCAGATCCACCACCGTAGCAGTCAGTGTGTTGCCACTGATGACCTCTGGAACTGAGAACAGAAATATAGAAAGCACTTTGTAATGATTACATAACTTCCCACATCTACAGTTTTCTTATCACCAAGCCATTACTGCATTGCTTACTGGTTTTAAAAATATATGCAGTGTAATTATGGATGAAGAATCTGTATGCCTGGTTAAATAGATATGCTTAAAAATAAAAACATTCGATTCTCTTTTAGTCAGATTTATTTATTTGTCTGTTTTTGATATGACTTTGCAAATATACACAATAGGTTAAATACTCAGACGTGTGTGCATTTTAAGAATGATCTAAATAGCCCCAAGTCTTTATAACAACCCTAGGCAGTGAAAACTACATAGACACCTGTACACGTATGCAATTATGTAAGGACCATGTGACATTTTTTTCCAGTCTACAACCTATATGCGAGTGAAACGCTGCCCACTGTAGCCTTATATTCCTGTTCATGTTCCAAAATTACATATTTTGCATGTTTTTAAGATGTGTTACTGTTTAACATGGTTGGAAAGGTTGACTATTTGTGGTACTTTATGTAGTACAACCTCTACAGTTCAGCACTGTAGTAATTTCCTTTGACATCTATCACCAACAAAGAGTTTCCACCAGCATAATACAGGATTTTTTTTTTCAAATAATTCTTTTAATTGAAAAATTCTGTTTAATTTAATTAAACTGTATTTGTATAACAATGGATATTGTCACAAAGCATTACAACCTCCTCTCATCTTCTTTACCACCATACCACTTTATCCTGTATTCAGGGGGGCTTGGAGCCTATCCCAGGAGACTTAGGGCACGAGGCGGGGTACACCCTGGACAGGGTGCCTGT
Organism: Leiocassis micropogon; assembly: GCA_028565275.1. Classification (NCBI taxonomy): domain Eukaryota; kingdom Metazoa; phylum Chordata; class Actinopteri; order Siluriformes; family Bagridae; genus Leiocassis; species Leiocassis micropogon. Next base: position 6,240,398 of record JAOVVA010000017.1, on the reverse strand, counting down.
CTATCACAGGGCACACACACTCATTCACACACTACGGGCAATTTGGGAATGGCATTTAGCCTAATTTGGAGGTCTTTGGATTGTGGGAGGAAACCCGCCAAGCACGGGGAGAATGCAAACTCCATGAACACAGAGACAGGAATCGAACCCAGACCCTGGAGGTGCAAGGCGACAGTGCTAACCACTACACCATCGTGCTGCCTAGCATTACAACTTCCCCGAGATAATATGAAATAGAAACCATTAGCAGAACCAGACTGAAAAGGGATACTATACTCATCTGGGTAAGAGCATTGTGTGTGAAAATCCCAGGAAATGAGAGCAGTTTTGAGAATATTTGAACCAGCCTATCTGGCACCAATAACAAAGTATCTGAATGATTTTATGCATTGGACTGCCACACGATTGGACAAATGCATAAGTAAGCAGGTGCACATATGCTTGTAATAATGTGGGTAGTGAATGTATATGCAGTGTATTAAAATGGCATTTTTTGGATTAAATATTGCTTAAAACTGACATAATCCTTAAAAAATGTTTTGCTTGTTTTGGCATTTTTGGTCCAGAGTTATTTATTTATTTACTTATGAATTAATTAATTAATTATTGGACTGTTATTAAAAGACATCCAGTGCACATGGATCCTACCTTCATGTCAAAAGCTCACTATGTCTTTCATGGAGAGAATATATAGTACCTGTGTCCACAGCCTGCCAGCCCACGGTGAAGGGTGTTCTGGCCTGGATGACATAGCCAGTGATGGGGCTGCCATTGTCTCTGCCTTGGCTCCATGAGAGCTGTGCTGTGCTATCTGTAATCTCTTCCACCATCACACTGTCAGGGGGACCGGGTGGACCTGACAAACACAACAGCTGAGTGAGGAGGAGGCTGGATCACCTTCTATAAATGCTCCAATCAATCGAATGTTATGTGGTAGCAAAGCTGATCCTTGCCTAGAGCCTATACAAACAACTGGGGGTGAAGAATGCATGCGGAAAGAATTTTCATTCCTGCAAATGTAAATTTGGGTCTGTGTGGGAGGCTTGTGTATGAAATGCTTGTTTTTTTTCTATGTATATTTTCAGATAATGGCCATGTCCACCTTAGACTGCTGTTTTTTATGCCATATCTAGTCCTAGTCATGTCCTAGTCATTCTGGGACGGGTCATAGCACTCAGCAGATGTGTAAATGAGACCATTAAGGACATAATCTATGAAAAATAGTTCTATTTTTAAACTCCTGGGAAAACATTTACTGTACAATGCGTAGCGGAGAGGTGTACCAATATGATGCACTGAAAAATGGCATCGGAGACAGGTACACAATATATAGTTTCTTCAACAGCTGATTATATCAGATTCAAAGTGTCAGAAAAATTGTCAGCATGTTCAGTAACAATTTACTTCACCTCTTAAATTCCTACAATCCACCAGACACATTCCTGGCACTTAGAATAATATACATTTTCTCTTCTTTTGTTTAGTTGATAAATTATACACATTATTTGCTGCAAAAATGTTTCGAAATAAAATCTAATCCTTTAAGAAGCTTAGCATGATGTTTATACGGCTACATGACACCTACTGTACATAAGCATTCCATGACAATTGACATAAATTTATATAAACATGCTGTATTTAAAGTATTGTTTAAACAGCAATCTGGCAGCATTTTGTAATTTAATGCTGACATAAAACCTGAGTCATATGACAAAAAAAATTGTTGTGTGCATGATTACTTGATGCTTATAAGTATCACCTGAAAGTTAAAATGAAAACCTGATATATACATATATAACTTCACAAAAGTGAAGGTTTTGACTATGATGATAATTATACTATGATGATATATACTCCGGATGAGGTTTGGAACGTGTGTTTAAAAAGTCCCTCCGCAGTGGCCATGTGGAAAATATTAGTTAAATAAAACTCATTATTATTCTCACTCATGTATTTATCTTTTAAAAGTTACTTAAAATTTTCCACAGAAAATCTGTGTCACCAGCTTTTTTTTTTTTGATGGTTAACATTTTCACTCAAAAATACACAGCCAGCATTAAGCAAAGAACTCCTTGAATACGTACTACAGGCCGGTGGTGCCAAACAAGAGCGAGTCAACGCACTACGTCTAACTCTACATGGCTGCTGCGGAGAAACTTTCTGAACACACTGTATTTTCTTTGGTACTGTACTATCCTAAAGAAAACATGATTCTGTTTTTGATATTTTGGTTACTCAAACCCTATAACACCAAGTGTTTCATGCATGTCATATAGTTTCATGCATGTCATATTCTGTCATAACAGGTTGTTTTGGTCACAGTAGGTGTTATATATAATCTCAGTAATGAAATGAATGTTATGTCAAATATTAAGATACCTTGTAATTAACATGCACTAGGTATAATTTTTAAAGATGTTCCATGACAATTAAAAATATGCTATAAATGTCACATCAAATTAAAGCATTTGTAAATGATAGTTTATATCAAAAGATATACTGACATTATGGTGTTATAGTGCTTTACTTTTCATATACCTCCTTATAAATATTTTTCATAACAAATATACCGTAAATTAACGTGACTAACATTTTGCCTATTTCTGTGCATGACAAAGTTCAGCTGAGACTTCTATGAAGCCTCAAACTTCACACTCTAAACAGCTAAATTAATCTGCCTACATTACCTACTTCTGGGTGACAAACCTCATGGTTGGTGAAAGAAATTATAACAACCAAGACCTATTAAAATATATTTATTTGCACCTCAATTTTGATTTAACATAGACAGAAAAAACCCTGAACTATCCTTTGATACTATGGTACTATGATAGCTGCCTGACACAATAACAGTTTTGATAGGTAAAATAAAGCACCTTTGTACCTTAACACTATTACAGACTGATGATATATTAATGACAAATGGTGACATTCAGAGGTACATGCATGCTGGGAAATATTATACCAAAATAAATTATCAGTAATCTATTGAATTTATTTGTTGCTCAAGCAGATACAAAATAAAAAAAATAAATAAAAATAAAAAACAAATTAAGGATGAAAAAAAAATTCATATAAGGAAAATGTAATTTCAACAAAAAATGTAAATAGGCAAATAAAAGGAAACGTATACTGTATGTACATTTATAGACATCAAGGCACACGTTATTATAAATTATAAACTAAGTATAAGTAAGCCATTAATATAGCAAATCAATGGTTGGCCAACTTATCCTTTAAACTGTGGCACATTTTCTTTACAGGACAGAAAAACCAATGAAACGCATTTGCATTATATTTTTAATAAATTTAACTAAAAAATCTCTAATTAAATTCATAAATTCATAGTGAATTGAGCTTATTATATATATATATATATATATATATATATATATAAACAACTACATATGTTGCTTTTAAGTTATATTGTTTGCCAGTTATAGCTTTCATACGTTTCATGTAATCCTCTGAACATTTAAATGTCTAAATCTTTACAGCATCTTTTAGATGCTAAATTAGATTTTAAACAGCTTTTGGAATAATGATTCAAGAAGCAAAGAAAGTGTTTGTAACAGCTGGATTCGTTACCTTCCACAATCAGGACTGCATCCACAGACAAGCTCTCCACGTCTGTATCAATAATACAGACATACTTCCCAGCATGGTTGAGCTGAATATTTCGAATCATGAGGTCCCCAGCAAACTTCTGTGTTCAATAAATCATAATATAACAGAAGAAATCATGAAATTTCATTGTTAAAGTGAAAACAAATCAATCCCTCCCACTCTTTAGCAAGACACCACTGTTCATCTGATGTCTTGCCATGGTTTCATGTGTATTAGACAACAAATCAAAGGCATTTCTTCAAAGGAATTGCTTCAAATTGTTTCTTAGAGTGCATTCTTAACCACTGTCTAGCACAGAGCATTATGGGTAAATATGTATTCATTATTAGGGCCAGGAATTTCATGTGGCAGTCTGAGACATGGTCAGAAACAAACAGGTGAATATGAGAAAAAAAAATGTAATAAATAAATAAATAAGGTCGCATTTTTTTTTGGCACCCGCTAACAATTTGTTAACATTGTGGGTGTCAATGAGTCAGGCTTTGACTTCAGCACAGAAAGAATAATGGGTACATATTAGAATTGAAAGTAGCTGTGTCTGCTGTGATGTCCACCCTCCCTCTTGTGTTTGAATAAAAAGTAATATTACCAATGACATGATTGATCGGCCCAACATCAATCATGACTGAAGCAAAATTTCAGTTTACCAAGAAGTGGACAGATGCAGGCAAAGTATAAATGGGGTTTTATTTTAAATCTTTTTTATTTAATTAAAACTAGTGTAGGAAACAAAACAGGTACTAGGCACAGAGGATGTATGTTAAAAACTGGCAAACAGCAATACAGTAGACAAGACTAAATCAATAAATGTGGAGCAGGCAGAGGTCAAAACATCATCACATCATGCAGAAAACACAGCCTTAGACCTACTGAACCAGTAGTAAAGCTGTTATTAAGGGAATTAAGGGAAGTCATGTGATTGCACAGAATTAAGGGTAATTTGGTGACTTTGACTGGAAATGTGTGCTTAAATGGTGGTCAAGAGTAAAGGTTTTGGGCTGAGCAGTCTGGAGTTGACTAATTATTAGAGGCAAGCTGGCACTATTGTACCACATGCTTGTTTTATCTAAACAGAAATTATGTGGGTATTAATTAGTTTATTCATTTATTTAAAACACTTCTGACATATACATTATTTTTTTTTAATTTACATATTTTTTTTATTATTCATTTTACGTTATCTGTTAGCAAACCTTTTGGTTTGTGCAAGCATCTTCTGTTTGCAAAACTGCAAAAAATCATGTGTTGTAACACACCTGTTACAACTGTTCAGCATCTTGTTTCAGAGGCTCTCAGTCTATTAATAGCAGTAACATGTGGCATCACTGAGACAGAAAAGACGCATACAGTATCATTCACCTACTTAAAAATGCATCACAATCAATGCAGACCCTAGGAATACTATTGGTTTTAGTGAAAATGTACATCATACAGGGAAACTTGCATGTTCAAATACAATTGTGGTGTTATGCATAAATTATATCTTTGATAGAAATAAGCATTGTCCTGACGTTCTGTCCTGCGAGTAACGGAGCTGAATAAAATACATAAATATAATTGTAGTCTCTATCTGTGTTATATGTTACTTTGGAAATGCCTAGAGCGTGTAAAGAAATTGTCTTTTTCATAAATATTGTTTAGAATGCTAATATGTTGAACTGACATTTTTATTGTCACTTTTTTACACATATAAAAATGATTATTTGTTATACAGTTATATTGATGTGAATCAAAAGCATTGCAAGCAATCGATTATGAAAAATGGCACTCTATTTTAATACGCAATGTTGCATGTTTTTTTCTGTGGAGTCAGGCAACTGCTTTTTAAATGTCTGAGGGACAGACATTGGCATATAATCCTGATAATTGTGATTCTCATTAAAATTAGTGTAAGAATCATTGTACTGAGTGGTTACACCGATTATTTATTGATTATCAATTGTTTTACGCAAACTGATGATTGATTATGGAATGGGTATCAATCCATCACTAGCGTGGGACATGGTGGGCGTTTCTCTGAGACAGAACAAACAGCACAGTGACTACAGCCTTCAGGTAATATTTCCTATCCAGCTCTGTGAGACGTAGGAGACTAAAACAAACATGCTCGGGCTAATTGGCAAGACACTAATTATTCCATAATTATATAAGCAGGGGGGGAAAGGCGACAAGACAAACATAACAAGGACTCACATTGTTCCAAATAAACATGAACATGCACACCATAGGGAATAAATAGATCATGCAAAATGGGTATCTATAACCATCTTTTATCAGAGATTGATGTCACACCAGCATGACATATAAAACAGGGCTCTGGATTTCACAATGCAGAAAAATCTAAATCGACTCTGCTGTGCACTAGTACAGAATAATTTAATCTGACCGTATTGAATGCCTGGCTGTGGCTGTTTCGTGCTCTGTGACTACATCAGCTACAAAACAGCAATTCTGACGAGGTCAGCCATGCGCAAAAGTAGCAATTAAATGAAATATAAAAGAGGGTAAAAACAACCATATACAGCTTGTTTGCATTTTAAAACATGGGCAGTATTGTTTCTATGTCTGATCATGTAAGAAAGACAAAAAGAAAGAAAGAAAGAAAGAAAGAAAAAAATCTTTAAAGGAAATTTAAAGCAAAAATATATTACAAAACTTGTACAGTATATACCTGCATCTGTACCTATATCTAATTTTTTTCTTTTTTTTTAGTAAAAAAAAAAAAAAAAAGAGAGAAAAAAGGGTGGGGGGTTTTGGTAATTTGGAATACCAACACAATTCGCAGAAATTTTCTTCTGCTTTTGGAAAGTCACCCTGTCACGTGTGCATGTGCATGTCTGCGGTTAATGGGTATCCCCTCTGTGATGAGCTCCAGTCCCTGCCAAAAAAATCCCTCTGTCTCAAAAGGATGCCAGGCAGCTGGCAATGGGGAGTGACAGGTTAAACGTTTTAGCATTGTCGGTCGGACAGGGAGTGGGCACAATTTAACTGGGTAATGTATGTAGCCAAGGCAACTTGGATGAGAAGTGGTAATCTCAAAAATGTGAGGAAGAACTAGTCATAAACTTGCATCTCAACAAAAAAATATATATAAAACATAAAATCACAAAATCAATCCCACTGAATGCTGTTTTATTTTGCCTTTTCAATCAATTTGCACAAAATAGTTCTTTGTTAAAAACAGAACATGATAAATAAAAATGCTTGTGTCTTATCGAGTAGTTGAAGGCAGGATTTCAAATCATCATCGCCTTTGTTTCATGCCAGCAAACTCATTATAAAATTATTTCAGGGCTCAGACTACATAAATAGGTATGCAAATTCAATTACAGCAAGGACTGATAATAAGGAATGTGCTCCCTTGAGGGGCAAAAATTAGATGTTAGGCGCAGGAGAAAGTTGGAAATAAGCATTAATATGGCCCCTTTCCTTTTTTAAAAATTGTAACGCAATGACTGTTCTCAATCACTTTAGTTAATTTATAGCCAATGTAGGTCATTAATTAAGTGATCCAGAACAAGTAAAGTAAAACCTGAAAGTAAAGTACAAGCTAAAATCTGAAAGTTAATACTACTAATAAATAATTGCAAATAGGTTATAGTAGACATGATAGAAATGACTCTATAAATTAATTATTATTCACTGCCCATGCAGCATAATTTAGTAAAATATTACATCAGAATTGTCCAATCCTATCCAGAACGAACTGGAGTGCATGCAGAGTTTCATTCCAACTAAGTAGAACACACACCTCATAGACTACTAAAAGTGTAGAATAACTAATTAAACAATAGGAACTAGTTGTGACTCCTGCTTGATTAAAAAGAAAACCTGCACCCATGCCACCCACTTGCTCAAACGATTGGACACTAATAAATTTAGCTTCTTAAAAGTTTAAGGATAATTAATTTCTATGTGCATTATATAATATGATATTTCAGGAATTTCAAACAAAGCAATGCATTTGGCCAAACTGGTTCTCATGATACTGGGCAGAATAACACACTACTATCTGCCAGGAAACAGTGTTGGTTTTTACTCACTCCGCCAACTCTCTCAAAGTGCTCTGAGTCGTGCTCGAAGTCGATAAGCTGGCCATTAAAGGCCCAGGAGAAGCTCACGTCCAGAGCCGGATCCACAGTTACCTGGCAGGGTAGCACGATGCTCTCGCCCACCATAATCTCCATGCTGCTGGGTCCTTGTGTGATCCTGCTTGGCTCTGCATTGCACAACACAGCCATCTGATCAGCTTCATGCAACTCATACCAATAACATGCGATCTTATATGCTATCCTATTTATATGTTATTTTCATATAAGCATATACACTGCACCAGATTGACCACGTAGAGAATACGTTGTAAATAATAAATACAAAATTAAACACATGTAGTTTTAAAAAAGTTTTTAGACTTTTAGAACCACGTTAAAAGGTGCATTACTCACTAACATCCCCAGTCTTGATTTAAGAATTTCAGAGATCATAGTGCAACTGGACCTATACAAACACTGTATTCAATACTGGGAATTTTGCTGTGTAGGAAAAATTCACAAACTCACTTGTTTGTTAATAAGTCTTTATTAAATACTACAATTGTGGTCCCTTTAATTTGATTGCATAACCTTTCCCAGGGTAAACATTTCTGTTGTTCTATAAATAAAGCAAATGACCTTTAGACTTTGGAAATGTAAAAATCCCACCTGAGCTCAGGATTGAAAATGGGAGCTTTCATGGAGCAAACCTGCCTACTTCACTACCTTAATTACCACACCTTGCACACTCTCTACTTAACAAAAAAAGTTGTAACCCATACACCATATTTCTGTTTTATTGCACGGAAAAGTGCCTTGTGAAAAGTTTAAAAACATTTTTCTTTTTTACTCTATGGGGACTGGATTGCACTGATTGGGGTGGCTCGAGTGTTTGGAATGCAGCGGACTGTGGAAGGTCATGCTAATTAAATTACAGTAAATTAAAGATGCCCAGCTTCTGGATCATTATCCAAAATAAATGCAAAATAATGGGTGCCAATTGGCTCCCAGTTTTGACAATTTAGTTTAAAAAGAAAACCACTAATTAACCACATATTCAACTTAAGACATTAAATAAATGTAAAATGAAATACTTGATTCCCTCATGCAGTTTAATAATTAAATAACAGATAAGAGGTTAATAAGCACACCAATCAAGATGACATTAACAGGACAATTGTATTACTATTATGGGGTGCATATAGGAAAGAAACAGTGAAGGATTTAAACATTAGTGAACCTCTCTAAGAATATGAGTGTCCTGTGACTGTATGAAAAATTCAAACAAAAATAAAATTCATACCTTTAGGAGTCTTTTAGTCATAATTATTGTTTTATTATATTTACATTTTTTTTTTTAGTTTCAAGGGAAATGTAACAAACAAGAAAGACAAACCACTTACGAATGGACAACCTGCATCAGTAAAAAATTCAGTACATAATCACCAAAAAAAAATGTTTTAGCCTAGTAATATTATTACTAATACTATTTCATAAAATTTACATTTATGGCATTTGCCAGTGTGTGTCTGCTCAGGGACATTAGGCCTATGTAAACAGACAGATCTAAATAGATGTACATCATTCTGGTTAGGTCCTTGGTGTATTTAAAGTCTGTCCAATGAATGCTGGGCACAGCATTCGTTGGCAGGACTCTGACAGGACTCACATGTATGCATACCTAGAGGACGTTTTGTGTAGCCAGTCCATGTACCTGCATGTCAGTCTACCTTATTGCTGGATGTGCAAAACTCTATACAAACTGTAACCCAATGTCGGGATCAAACTGGGGAGTCGTGACAGTATTAGCTGCAGTACTGCCCACATCACCACACAGCTGATTCTAAATTCTAATTATGATATCACACTTTTAGTTTATGTATTTATTGTACTTTAAGCTAATGTATTGAATCTTCTGTCACTTTATGAAGAAAACAGTATCTGTATATTACTAAAACCTCATAACTGAGCGGGTCTATTTAGTATTTATTTATTACCCATTTATTGATTACATTCCATGGTCAATTTATTTTCAAAAACATCTCAACTCATTATAATTAATGTAATTGGGCAAAAAAAAATAAAAATAAAAATTAAATCTTAGGGTCACTATAAGCTTCCCTTTTTAAGCAAATGGCTACATGTAATCAGAACAAATTGGTGTAAAGCTCTTTAAAAAAAAAAGCAAAACAAAACAGAACAGTGACACAAGAAGATTAACAAAGGTAGATAATCCTGCCAAAATTTGATAAGGTATATATGAGTTATTACATAGTCTGTAGGCAGGCACATGTGGATGGAAGCTGTTTTTTTCATTATCTGAAATATCAGTAATATAAAGCTATCCCTTATCGTGAGCTTTCATACACTTACTGCTACCAAGGAGACTTTTTTATTAAGTGGATTATAATGGAAAGCAGGCAGCCTTACCTCCCTCTGAACATGCCACTTGAAAAGCAAGTAAGGACCCATGCATAAATAATGAATAATGAGTAACTGTCACCAGAAGATTAACAAAGTCAACAACAAAAAAATCTTTGATACTTTAAATCACAAACTTAAATACTTGGGAACTTTGTGTAAAAAGCATGACATTTGGGAGGGACTCACCCGTGATCAGCAGGCGGCCTGCCGTACTTGCACTGCCAAACTGGTTTCTGGCAATGCATGTGTAAATGCCCCCGTCTTGCTTAGTCACATTGGCAATCTTTAGTGTTCCGTTGGGGAAGACAGAGAATCTGAAAAAGATGACAATGGTTGGCCAGTGAATACACATTCATACTTTATACGCATTACTCCAATTAGCATTCTGCATATTCTTCCTAACCTGTTTCTTCTCTTTATTAGTTGAAAATGTGTATAAAAGTAACATAGATAAACAAGGCCTTGTTAAAGACTTGTGTGGATAAAAATAAGGTATAAATTCCTTTCTCTAACTTCATGTGAAGTCAACCAGTCACATCTTTTTGATCTGCTTCTGATACTACAGCACTGTGCAGCATGAGAAAGCAAGAAAAGAAGAATATGCTATATGCCTTCTTTCACACACAGGAACTCACAATCAGATATCAGGGAGAGCTAATATGTAGTCTCTTCCAGACAGAGAACATGAACAGTTTTGCTCCTTTGACTTTTGGCCACACACAGCTGTGAATGTTTGGGATTCAAGCTGACAATCTACAGATCATAGGGTGACGTGTTTCTGCTGCCATTTGTAAGTCTTTCTTTTATCTTTTTTAGTTTACCTTTCATTTTTCTGGATCATCTCATTCCCTCTTTTCCACAAGCTGATGGCTTTGGGTGAAGCTTGTGGTCTGCAGTCCAAAATCACCTCTGTGTCAGCGCGAACTTTCATCACGCTCCTCAAGGAGCTCTTGGAAAAACTGGGTGGTGACGCTGCACAGGAAAGAGAGAATTCGGACAGCAGAAAACTTTTAATGCCTCGTTGAGAGAAAAACAGTGAAGCGCAGCAACATAATTCCCTGCAGCCTCTGCAGCAAAAACAGGCTCCTGCCTTTTAGGAATTGAGATATTTAAAATAAATTAAACCCATTGCCTTACAGAAGCATGTTCCGTATCTTTTTGTACTTGAGCTATGACCTAGCTGTCTTGGATCAGTCATCATAACATGCTACGTTGGATTCAGTTGCATAGGAAAAAGCACTGATCGATATTTCATGATCTATGCACACAAACTCTAGAAAGAAAAGACTACAGCACAAAGCTGGTCAAAGAGTCCAAATCAATATAAGGGAAAATGTGATGTTGGAAAGGAAGCACCCTTATGAATAGCATCACTGATGACTAGAGTGTCAGTTTGTGGAATGATCCTAAGAAACTGTATGCGTTAAGGTGAAACATTGGGATTTTAACACAGAAACAAGAGCTTTAGAACACACTTTGATTTCTATCTTGGTTTCACCATTAGCATGTTACCTAGTTACAAGGTTAGTCTGGATAGAAGCACTATTCAGTTTTTTTCAGAAAAACATTATAACCTTGAACAATAATGAGGATATTGCTGATCACACTGATATCACTAAAATACTGGATGTCGCACAACTGTATGCTGTTGCATGTTTTCGTTAGCATGACCAAGTGAGCCTGATTTGTCAGCCTATAATAATAATAATAATAATTATTATAATTGGTAATGGTAACCAATGACACATGTACTCTTTATGGATTGTTATTTAGCTAATGCCACAGGACTGTAAAAAATACAGAGTTAAAAATTTAAGTCAAATAAGAGTTTAAAAAAAGTGAGATTCAGGCTAATTTTCTTCAGCAGAGTAAAACGTACCTAATACCACTAATTCAGCACTGGCATAAATGACGCCATGCTTGTTCTCTGCCACACACTGATACATGCCTCCATCAGACAGAGTCAGTGAGGAGATGGTAAGAGCGCCATTCTCTATGAGCACCCGGCCCTGTGGGGAACACACACACACACACACACAAAAACCCCCAACAAATTGTACATGTATGTTTTATGCATTTCTGCTACTAAAGAACAGTAATTGTAAGAATAGAGTTAATCATTACTGAAGTACCGAATTAGGGCTAATATTTTAAAATCACTGTGCAAAAAAAAATAATAATAATAATTTTCTTAATGTAGTCTTCAGGAATAGTTCTCCAGGCTTCCTGAAGGACTTCCTTGGCTCTGATTTTGGTACTCATTTTCAGCCCAGTACCTGTACCTGATCAGTTTCAGATGATTTTTTACTTGTTAAGCCACACAGTGACCTATTATCCATTCAACCATAATAAACATCTAACTTTAGGCATGAAGCAGTAAGAAACAAGTACACATGGTGACGGACTGGTTATTAGGACCCTGGGGATGCTGGATGCTGAGTGGTTGGAACAGATAAGAGGAGAAATGAGGTTGCTGCGAAAGCTATTACTGTAAATAAAAAAAAAATTGTAGCTTTAATTATTTTACAGCATGTCACAGTAAAACATTTGTTCCCATTTGTTTATTTTGACTACATAACTTAAATAAAATTTTATATGAAAAAAGTAGTGTACAGTACCTCATACAAAAAGTATACCAAGATTTCTCCCATTTATTGTCAAAAATGTTCACACTAATATTGGATGCTAGTCTTAGGAGTAACTGCTGCTGACTCCAAAAGAAAAACAGCAGTATTACCCATCACTAGAGAATATAAGAGAGGGAGAGGGATAGAGAGAGATGCTTTCCAATTATAGTTCCACTCTAATTTTGCAAAGATATTTGGACTGTAGTCTACAGATGAGACGGGGATAGAGACATGTTGGAATTAAGATAGATTAGAGGCCTGGGGACAAAAATGCTGACCCTCAGCTTTGGAGGACAGAAAAGCACCGTTGACAATAGCTGTGGCACACTTATAAGCAATTCATCTTACTGTGAGCGATCGGTCAGACACGTGAAAGGGGTTGGTCGAAAGTGTATCGAGCTACAGGAGAGGCTAATGGCATGGCTGAGCTTTAAGTCCATTAGGCATTCTTAAAACCAGAGGTCAGCACAATAAAAGCATGAAAGAGAGAAAAAGGCAGAGAGTGTAGAGAGGTTATTTCGACTCCAAATACAGAAAACATTCATTGTGGGTATTGTTGTTTTGTTCCTTCCTTTACTGCATGATAAATCTCATGTGACGGGACCAAAAAAAACTACATAAAAATCAAAATGAAGAAGAAACATTGTACAGTGCATGAGGGCCACTGAATTCTGAATAGATTTTATATATCATGCACCACTAATGGATGATGTATTGTTTGTGGTGTGGTGTGAAAATAGAGAAAATACATATGGTAAAGTGTGTTCTTTCATATATCACACACATTTCAGTCGAACCACACAAGCAAATGAACAAAACAGAATAATGTTTGTAGGACAGTGGATAATATTATCCATTCAATCCCCATTTAATGAGTTGCCATTTGAACATAGTTTTGCAGAGTCTAGTCTGTTGGTTCCAACACAGGAGGACCTCTGCCCTGCACAATTTAGTTATTTCTTTTCTAGCACACCTGCTTTAACTAATCATCTAATTAACAGCTGTCTCTGAGTAGACGTACTATAGGGATATAAAGCAGGGAGAACACTAAAATATGCTGGGCAGGTGGTCCTCCAGGACCAGGATTGAGAACCACGGCTCAAGCCATGTCTGCAGGGGTTTCCACTGGCTTCTTCTGTTTCTTTTCTGACCTCCCAAAACATATTGCTATGTGGCTCCACTACTATAAATAGCTCCAAGGTTTGAATGAGTGTGTAAATGTATGTGCATGATTTACATACATCATCCAGGATATATTCGCTCTTTATGGCTAATGTTCCCGGGATAGGCTTTGGGTCCATAAATAAATGAATGAAGTGAAGTATGCAATAATGAAGGCTATAAAGATAAATGCATGAGTTTTTAAGAAAGCAGGCAAGATAAACAGAACGGTCACCGAACAGGAGATTCCCTTAATAGCTATTTCCCATCATGCTTCTTTTAGTTTATTTATCCTATTTTTTCCTTGTTTTCTCACAGCAGTCATTTCTTATTACCGTAGAACCTTCTTAACCAGCTATTTCTGTTGACCTTCAAAAGGTTAAGAATTAAGCTCACATTATGATTTTTCCTAGAAGTTTCACTGTACCTCAGATATAAGTGTTTCCCCATTCTTCAGCCAGTTGTATGATGGTTTGGGCTTCCCATTGGCTTTGCACTCCCAAAATAAGTTCTCCTCAATCGACAAGGCTGTGGCTGTTATGATCTGCAGCCAATGAGGCTTTGCTATAAAAAGACAAAAGCAGTTAAAAACTAATGACTCTTTGCAAGGATGTCAATCTAATTATGCCAGTAAACACCGTTGAGACAAAAATATTAATAATAATTAAAAAAAAAACAATAAAAAAAACCCACACAAAATACTATTTTGCATTTTGTGCAAAAACTTGTTAACTTACACTACCGTTTAAAAGTTTGGGGTCACTTGCAAATTTCTTTGTTTTTGTTTAGTGATTTATTTTCTACATTCTACATCAATACTGGGGATTTCAAAACTATAAAATAACACATATGGATTAGGTAATTACGTAACAACAACAAAAACAACAGTTAGTTGTTATTTTAAGACACAGAGGTCAGACTTTCTGTA
>JAOVVA010000017.1:6203961-6214382 GCA_028565275.1 Leiocassis micropogon | reverse complement strand
GATCTGATATGGCACTGTAATATATATATATATATATATATATATATATATATATATATATACATATATATATATATACATATACATACATACATACACACACACATACATTTTTAAAAAAATACAGATTTTTAAATTTTTTTTTTTTCATTTATTTATTGATTAATTAATATTTCATTTCAAAAGCTTCACTAAGCATGTTTTTATAATTGGTCATTTTTAGCCCTCAAAAACAAACTGAAAGTGAGTAGTCAGCATTTTTTTTTTTGCACTTATGTGACTAATCACACTGAGACCATCTCGGCAGCCTATTTCTTTGTAGAGCTACAAATTGACTACTCAAGAACAACAGTAAGTTGTTCTAGAGTGAACTAGTGTGCTCAAGAGGTGGTACTGCCTGGATAGTTTTGAAGCAAATTGGGTCTAAACATTCTACTGTGTCAGAAAATTCTAAATGTCACAACCTTGATACCATTCAGGGTACATTAATTAATGAGCAAAAAATGCTTTAAGGGTTCTAGGAGAATTTAAGTATTTTTTTTTGTATTGACACTGGACTATAATGTAGAACACACCATGTATTTGGTTTATAAACATACAGAAATACATATAAATACATAAATAAAGACATGCACTACTACAGTATTTCTCAGAGCATCTGGATTGGGACATTGTAGACTTCCTATAGACTCCTGCTGAAATAGCTTTCTGCCAAGCTAGCTAACACTCTTCTTAACGAATCATTGTCCATTTATTGCTTGATTTAAATCTCTTTCTTTTCAATTATACTCAACTCTGCTGGTAAATAGTAATACGCTCTCTGATTTGGAGCTTCAACGCAATCAGAATGTAATATATTTATCAGCAGAACACATTCCCTCCTCCAAGCAAGCAATCGATAGGTTTGTCATGTATGAAATGCAATAGAGGATATTTAATAGGATACACTGCCACTAGCTACATTCTTAGCCTGAAGAATAGATATTTATATGCATGGTATAACAATTGAAAATGAGAATTGCATGGTATAGAAATAACAAAAGTGATTTTAGGCAGTTAATTAATCTCTAGAGATTAATATAGATAGTTATAAAAATTGTAGGGAAATTGACAATATTCAGAGGGTTCAGGGTTGTCAAGTTTAGACAATCCTTCTAATTCAGTGGTCTTCCCCAATTTTCTTTACTTTCTACATTGTAAAATAATGCTGAAGGCATCAAAAATATTCAATAATCTCCTTAGAACAGTTGATGTTAAGATGTCATCTACTTATGCTCTGTAAACCCTTCATAACATCCCTATTCTGATGTGCTGTAAATTAGGCCAATGTGAAAGAATGCTGTCAAGTGAGAATGTTTTTAAAAATAGAAACGTTTATAGTTGTTTTTTTTTTATCATTTAACAAAATGGAAAGCAAACAAATAGAAAATAAATTGAATCAGTATTTGGTGCGACCACCGTTTGCCTACAAAACAGCATTTATTCTTCTTGGTACATTTGCACAGTTTTAGAAAGAACTCAGCAGGTAGATTCTTCCAAACATCTTGAAAAACTAACCACAAAACGTCTGTTGATGGAGGCTGCCTCAAACCCTTAGGTCACTTCATTTAATCCCAGACAGACTCAATGATGTTGAGATCAGGGCTCTGTGACGATCAAACAATCATTTCAAAGTCTACTTGTTTTTCTTTACACTGAAAATAGTTCTTAATGATATTCGCTGTATGTTTGAGGATGTTGTCCTGCTGCAAAATACATTTGGGGTCAATCAAACGTCTCCCTGGTGGTTTTGTATGATGGATAAGTATCTGCATGTAGTCCTGAGAATTGAGGACACTATTAAACATGACAAAATCTCCAACTCCATTTGCAGAAATGAAGTTTTAAACTTACAAGGAACCTTGTGCATGCTTCACAGTTGCCTGCAGACATTTGTTATTGTAGCCATTTCCAGCCCTTTGGCAAAGAACCTACTATGAAAATATTAACATTTTGACTGATCATTAGCACTCTTGCTGACATCTTTCTGCCCCACAGTTCCTCTTGTTTCCATGTCGAATGTATGGGCTTTGGATGCAATTCTTCCATAAAAACCGTAGGTGGGTGTACCTGGGTGCAACAGTATTGGTTTCCAAACATTGTTTGCTTTACAGTTGGACATCTTCCAGTGTTGAAGGAAAGCAAACATGATTTGTCTGTCATCTGCTGGATTAAGTTTCACTACATATAAAATTGATGTTCATTGGCACCTGCTTGTTATAATTGGTTAATCATACACCTGACTTTGTGGAAGAGTGTATGAAGTGCAAAAATTGATGCTGGTTTGAAGTCAAAGGCTAGTTACACAAAATATTGATTTGATTTAGCTTTTGGCATTTTAAAAAACTGAAAATATATTTTTAAAACCATAATTTATAGCATTTCCTTACAAATGTATAAAACTTTTGCACAGTACTTTATATGACAGGAAGGTATTAATAAACGCAGTGCATTATAGCCTGCCACACATGGGGCTAAGTTGGCAAAGACTTCAAGGTTGGTAATGCTTCTTCCCCAGAACCCATACCAAGCATCCATGGAGTGGGCAGAACAAGCAAGCCCAATCCAGGGAGGCCACCACCCCACAACTCAGACAGACTCAGGTCCTGAGTACAAGCATTTGTAGCACTGACTTTTTTTGATGATTTGTACTGCATTGGATTTTCTGTGGGATCAGATTGGATTAGCTGGCCTTTGGCTATCCATAAGCTTAGGGTGTCCATCACTCCGTCACCAGTTCAACTAACAGTGGTCATAATGTTACGTCTGGTTTGTCTGTGTGTGTGTATGTGTGTGTGTATGTGTGTGTGTGTGTGTGCGTGTAAGCGTGTGTGTGTGTGTGCGTCTGTGTGTACATAGTATAGATGCTAAAAAAGTCAATGTTGTCCACGATAGAAAGGAATCACAACACCCAGTGCATCACAGCCTGCCACGTACTGTATGGGCAGGCAAAGAGTTCAAGATCCGACCCCCAACTTTGCACATCCAGGGGTCTGGAGTCATAGCCCGAGGGGCCAGAAAGGGGCCAGGTGGCATAAGGGGAACCCACACAATATTGGCCATAACGTTTTGCCTTGTAATGTTTGCCTTATAATATTATCTCACAACCAAGAGTACCCTGCCAATATCCTGATGCCAGACATCACAGCACACCCGCAGAGATCTTATGAAGTCATGCCCTAAGGGGACAGAGATGCCCTGGTGGATTAAAGGAAACTGACACAATCTTGGGCTTAATAATATTAGGTTTTAATGTTATGGCTGATCAGTGTACACTATAATGCAAAGTGATTACAAATTAACTGACGTCAAGCACCACATTCATTGACATGATTATACCGCCGTAAGCTTCTGAAATGATTAAAACATTACCAGTCCATATCTGTATATTGTAGTACATCCTGGATTTCCTGTCCTCCAACTAAGCATATGATTAATCACAGACTAATTATCTCTACAAATCCTAATTGCTGTCCGATGAAACAAGTCCCATGTCTTCTAATTTCTGAAGTCTCATCTGTTCTCATAATTGCTGCAAACTCAAATTGAAATGAATGTTTCACACCGCTGATCTGTCATTTCCATTTAGGCTATTAAAACTCCTCTCTAATTACTGATGTCTGAATAACAGTCCCAGTTTTTAGGTTCCATCAGCTGGCCAAGAAGATGTTGAACATGCAAAGTAGAACAGAACAGCTGTGGCTCAGACCTAAACCATGATGAAGTGCAGTTAATTCATCAAGATGCAAAATAATGGTTTTTCACTTGCTTTTGTCTCGTTTTGAGCTGTGATTTAAATCTCTATCATTTATTTGGGTACTTCCACATCATCCATAACATATCTTAATGTTCTCACTTCCCCAGTCTTCACATAGGTATTACAAGGAGACAATTTGCTTGTAATGATGCATTATCAAGCAGCAGTCCAAATATCTATAGTTTATAGTTAGCTTTCTGTAATATTAGTCATACTGTACATGTTACATACTAAATGTCCAAGCAAAGTGTAAATATATGTGAATAATCAGGCTTACCTCCAGAATGCAGTGGGGTTCCACATAACAGAACAACACCTTGGCCTTCTCTTACATTAACAGCACTTCTTGGCTGGGTTTTGAAGTTCTCTAGATCTATAAAATTATACATAGATATAATGTTACATATATCATTAATTATAACATCAAACATATAGTATGGTACTGTTTTGTGTTTTGAATGAGATTTTCCAGTATAGTACAGTCAATATGTCCCACTTTTCGAATAAACTTTAACTACATGTTAATATACATTTGATCTTAGGATATCTGTTAATCTTTGCAGATATACAATAGCTCATGATGCTGACTTTTGCTGGTGTCTCACATTCCCAAAATAGGAATGTTGTCCTATGTAAGTCATAATTCACAGTGATATTGAATAAACTCTTTAATGTAAAAATTTAACAGCAGCTCCAACAAGTGTTTGCTGTAATTTAAAGGCACAATAAGTGTTTCTACAGAAATAATGTACATGTTCTTATATATTATTTCTATAGCCTGTGATATTAGTGGTGAGTGTGGACCAGGTGGATGAGTAAATGTTGACGATAAGCTGATTGTTGTTTTGTGATGTCAAACAGTGTTGCCAACTTAGCGACTTTGTCGCTAGATTTAGCGACTTTTCAGACCCCCTTGACAACTTTTTTTCAGAAAAGCGCCTAGCGACAAATCTAGCGACTTTGGACAAACCTTAGCAACTTTCCAAATGTAGCCAGTACTGTCCTGTAAGCATGAGGTCTTGCTTTCCCGGTACAGTTACTCATCTCCCTGTGTCTGATCAGTAAGCGCTAGCTCCGGCTGAAAGGAGCAGCACATTCCCGTGACCGCACGGCAGCTGACAGTTTTATATTGGACACGTGAGGAAGGATTAGGGAAAACACACAGAATGCAAATACGACGTAATTCCGTCATCAATATGCAAATATACGCATGACGTCATCTAGCGACATTTGGCGACTTTTCGAGCAGACTTTAACTACTTTCCATTGAAAATAGTTGGCAACACTGATGTCAAATACATTTCAGCATAGAGCAAGTCTGTCAACACACCACAGGGACTGGGGGATTAGCTCCACAGGAAGAATGTGATTCAGGAACGAATACAACAGAGTGGTGCTGGAGTGAGCAAATGCAAAGAACACAAGGGTCAGCTGCCGTTGGTGGTGACACATCAGCGCTATTATCAAGCGAGCCCTTTAAAATTAAAAACATCATCCCCAGTGTCAATGTGTTTCTGCACCAGTCATGCGCATCAAATTAACACAAGGAGGAAAAAAAAAATAACACTGCAGACAGCTGTTACCCACCTGGCCTGATAAAATCCTCATATGTGTTACAAGACTGAGAAGCTTGTAAGGATTCAAACAAACAGCTGGGCTTCAAGCTCAGCAAGCCAAACACACACACACAAAAAAATTATCAGTCTGACCGATAAGACAAACTGCACAAGGGATGAGGTGGTGAAGAAAACAGGATTCTGTGGGGGTGGTGGATAGAGCTTCACCTAATGAGACACCGTGCTGAAAAGAAAGAGATGTCCTATACTGCAACAGAGGAGGAGGTAGAGAAAGGACTTGGTCAGCTTACAATAACAGTACGAAAGCTTCAGAGTCTGAGATACTAAGGCCCTAAGGATGATTAACGAGCTCTTGGGTTAGAATGTGTATGGCTTGGCTCATAGATTTGAGAATAAGCCAGGCAGCTCTATAGCGCCTGTACAAGTCCAGGTGCTCTGTAATGAAGAACATTTATATCAGTCCAGACATGAAGGTCAAACAATTTAGCCCAGGAGCTGTAAGCTGGGTATGTGGGATGCTCTCTGTGTCTTGGATTTATTTCGTATAAATCTACGAGATTGAAGTTGAAACCAGCAAATTCAGCATTTATGTAATTAACCAACCTTGTTAGCCACGTAAGAAATAAAACTGTTTGCTAAGCACAAAACTGCTTAGGGGCTAAGGTAAAATCTTAATACAATAGATAACGGGTGTCTGGAAATGACTGATGTATTTGAAAATGAAATACATCCCTATGAAAATACTCACCTTATCAGATGGTAATTGAATCTGGCAGAAATAGTGCCCTATTAACGTTGCCACTCCCTCTTCAACTAACCAGTGATCAATAAAGGAAATAAATGTCAAGCAGCTCTTTTAACCAATCCCCAGAAGTGAGATTCATTATACTACCCATGAGGATAGCAGGAGCCTAAGGGGAGAGTGGGATGCTCTCTTTGGTCAGAGAATTAATCAATAACAAGGCAGCATGATGTGCAGAGAGAGGGCAGAGAAACCTGACTATTAAACAGGAAAGAGCCCTGAGAAGGCTGACTCTCATCTCATCAAGTCTCAAAGGTCACATGAAGTATTACTAAAACAGCTACCTTATGAAGCTGCATTACTAATTCATGGTGAGAATGGCAAATTGAATGTTGGAACCAAAGTGAATATTTGTAGAACTGATAAAAATGTGTATTCATATGTGGGTTCATGGCAGTTAATTCATGTGGATACATGTCACCGCTGATTCCCTTTTTTTCTTTTTCTTTTTTTGTTATTGTCTAGTCAAAAGTTGGACTCACTGAAAAGGGCCGCCATCTTGTGTGTGTGCATAAGATGATAATTGGAGCCAGGATCTGTGCTCGGTATCCATTTTCATACTAGTAGTGCATATAGTAACTACTCACTAACTCATCGTCTATAGCCTACTACTTAATCCTGTATTCAGGGTCGCGGGGGACCTGGAGCCCATCTCAGGAGACTTAGGGCTGGACAGGGTGCCAATCTATTGCAGGGCACACACATACACACACTATGGGCAATTTCGGAACGCCATTTAGCCTAACCTGCATGTCTCTGGACTGTGGGGTGGAAACCGGAGTATCCGGAGGGAGAACGTGCACACAGAGACGGGAACCGAACCCGGACCCTAGAGGTGCAAGGCGACAGTGCTAACTACTACACTGCCTTATAGTAACTAAATGTAATAAAATTTTTGCTTTTTTTTAAAGCCATGAAATAAATAAGCAAGCAAAAAAAATCTATTCAGTTCCAGGCAATTGTTTAAGATAGATAGCATACACATCCTGCCCACTTTATTAGGTGTAATCTGTACACCTGCAAATAAATGCATGTAAATATCTGATCAGCAAATTACCCCAATCAGCCATAATATTAAAAGCTAAAACATTAAGCACAATATCATGTATGTTCCCTTGGGGCATGATTCCACAAGACCTCTGGGGATGATGAACCAAACAGGCTAGCCTCAGCCCCCCCACAGGCATAGATGACCCTTGGGTGCCTATGATCCTGTATGCAGTTTACTGGTAAATGATTGATAATCAATATTATTCGAAGTTGAGGCTGATGTGTATGTGCTATGAATAAAATAATGCAGAAACGGGTTTCAGGCATTATTCACATGAACAATCAGAACAATTAGTGTCTGCATCTCTTTTTTCCTGTTTTTAACTGTCTGGGTTGAAAACTCATGTGCCAACTATAGTATGATATCCCTGTGCTTGGTAGACAGAAGTGGAAACTGACATCAGTGTAAATTGGCAGTCAAAAAGAGTAATGCCACTGTAATGCGCATGCGTGAACAATGACAACTTCACTGTACTAAAGTTGTGTTGCCAACACATTTAAAATGACAGAGCGAGTACAGCAAAAAATCTGCATCAAATTTGTGTTAAGATTGAACATTACTCAAAGGAAGTGATTCAGATTATTTGAATGCATCGCAATTAAAAGTATGGCATAAACACTTTAAAGGTGGTCGAAAATCTGTTGTAAATCATCTATGTCTAGGCCTGAAACAACCAGAACACCTGATAATGTTAAACATGTATCTATGTAAATAAAAGAATAAAGTAAATAAAAGGTTTTGTCTGTACATTGGTCAGAACTAGCGCTTCTTATAATATATTTACATTTCATACATTGGAGGGCCTGAAACCAGTCTCAGAAAAATGTATGCCTGTATATTTGTCTGTCTGTTTGTGTGTATGTATGTATGTATGTATGTATGTATGTATGTCCAGACAGAATCTGTCACAGCATCACGCAAATCTGGCTGGACATAACTGAATGAAACTTTGGCTAAACCTTTTCTAGAAACTTTCTTCCCATCAACATCAGGTACGCACATTAGTACACTATAATGTTAGGGTGCGGGCTACCATAAACAAAGATCAGTGACTGACAGTGCAAGAACTAGAAGCGTAATTATGACTTTAATTCAATTATATTGACAAATTCTGTAAAATTGCAATGAATTTAAAACTGTGCAATACGATAAATTCCTCTTTATTGTGAGTATAGTGTAAATTACTATAAACTGAGATACTGTAGAAGGGTTTTGATCATCTATTAACTTAAAATGCCCATTTTATAATGTATCAAAGTAGCCTTAATGGTTCAATTTTGATTGATTGATTTACAGGAGAGTTCTTTTCAATATTACAGTAAAATTATCCTTATTTGTAAGCATAGCGTAGTTCAATGTGAACTGATCTGAAGGTAAATTATCATCTACCAAATTGAATTATTGTTATAGTAAATTAAATTGTGCCTTCTGGCAAAATTATATTGACGGATCCACTGACTTTGAGGACCAAATGCTCGACATTTGAAAAAAAAAATTATTTAATTTATTCATTCTCACTGTGAGCACAGAGTAGCTAACTGGAAAGTGATGGGAGTGGGTTTGAGACCTGTTTACACAAACATCCCCGATGCGCTGTTTACACAACATCATATCGAGCAGAGCCCCGCCCTCACCTCGGCTACTCAGACCACATCTCTGTTATGCTAATTCCAGCATACAGACCACTCGCCAGGCATTTAAAACTGGTTCTAAAGCAGGTGAAAACCTGGGCAGCAGGAGCTATCTTTGCTCTCCAGGACTGTTTTGAGAACACTGACTGGAACATGTTCAGGAAGACTGCAACTTACAGTGACTTCACCAACTTGGAGGAGTACACATCATCAGTGACAAGCTACATCAACAAGTGCACCGATGACGTCACTATCTCCAAAAACATCATCTCACGCCTCAACCAGAAATCGTGGATTACTGCGGACAAGCGTGCACTTCTGAAGACCCGAGACCTGCCTTCAAAGCGGGGGACAAGGTGGCCCTCCTAAACAGCCAAAGGGCCAAACTTTCCCGGGCCATTGGAGAGCCAAAGCGCGCACACGCCCAGTGTGACCACAGCCACTTCAAAGACAGCAGTGACACACGGCGCATATGGCAGCGCATAAAACCCATCACCAACTACAGGACATAATCACCTGCCTGTAACAGTGACGCCTCCCTTCCAGATGCGCTGAACAGCTTTGACTCTCTCTGATCCTATATAACTGGATCCTGGACTTTCTGACCAGTAGGCCTCAGTCAGTGCGAATCGTGGACAGAACCTCCAGCACCACCACACTCCGGACTCACGATTGTGTAGCGACACACAGCTCCAATAACATCATCAGGTTTGCTGATGACACGATCGTGGTGGGTCTCATCAGCAAGAACGACAAGTCAGCGTACAGAGAAGAAGTACAGAGGCTAACTGACTATAAATACAAATACAGCAACCTGTCTTTAACCGCCGATGAGACAAAACAGGAGGACACGGAGCGACCACTCCCCACTGAACATCAACGGCTCCTCTGTGAAGATCAACAGCACCAAATTCCTTGGTGTCCGCCTGAAGGAGAATTTCACCTGGTCCCTCAACACCAGCTCTCTGCACAAAAAAGCCCAACAGCGTCTTTTATTCTTGAGAAGGCTGAGGAAGGCTCAGCTTTCAGCACCAATTCTCTTCATCTTCTCCAATTCTTTTTTTTTTTTTTTTAAAGCCTAACAGCGTCTTTTCTTCCTGGGAAGGCTGAGGAAGACCCAGCTTCCACCAACAATTCTCACCATCTTTTACTATCAAGAGCATCCTGAGCAGCTGCATCACTGTCTGGTTTGGGAATTGTGCCATCTCGGACCTCAAGACCCTACAGCGGATAGTGAGGACAGCAGAGAAGACCATTGGGGTATCTCTTCCCCCTATCACAGACATCTACACCACACGCTGCATCCGCAAAGCCACCAGCATTGTGGCTGATTGGACATACCCCTCTCACTCACTCTTCACCCTCCTGCCATCTGGAAAAAGGTACTGAAGCATTCGGTCCCTGACATCAACACAGTGTAATAGCTTCTACCCACATGCCATACGTCTACTCAACAAGACAGGATTGGACTGATACACACACACACACACGCACTCACACACACACACACACACACACACACACACACACACACACACACACACACACACACACACACACACAC
>JAOVVA010000017.1:6152286-6170051 GCA_028565275.1 Leiocassis micropogon | reverse complement strand
AATCATTCTAACAATCACTTAGAATGGAGAAATGTAAGAAAAATATTTAAACAGTAAACCTTTTGTCTAATTACACTGACTATCGAAACCTAGATGTGTTTTTTGTCCATCTACTTTTGTTTCATTATGCACACCTGGTGCAATAATATGATTCTGTAAGAAAATCATCCATGTTACATATCTGAGCATATTTACTTTAAAGAATTGCGAGTTTGTATGGGTCTGGAGATATCTAAGGGCTTCAAAAGGGCATCTGTGGTATGGGGGAGGATCTAATATTTTTCAGCCAGTTTCAAATTGAGATTCAATAAACTTGGCTCAGTGATTAATATTTGCCAGACATATAGTGAGGATGCAGAACTTGTACACACGTTTGCATAGCACACACAAAAAAGTGATGGGGGCCCTTATAGATCAAAATTTCCTGTGCAGTCATTTCCAAATAATGCCTTTTAATGTTGGCAATAGACAATAGCAGTGGACAATATGGGCGTTTTGTATTATTGTTAACAACTAGAGCTTTATCTGGAATGTTGGGCAATTATATATTTTTTTCCCAATATGGATATTCACTGTGGTCACAAACACACTCTGAAGGTCTGTTTAATAATCAGACTTAAAATTTTGCTGAGAAGCAAATAATTTAAAACCCATTATACAACACAAGCAGCATGATTAAAAAAGCAGAACAAGCTAACATGACTCCTCACATTGCTCTGGACATTTTCTGTTGTTATTGCTTCGATATTAAACCACACTTTATGCATGTGTAACTTTGGATTGGATTACATTAAAAAATGCAGATAGACTAAATTTTGAAATTGTCTACAAGGCGTGCATGGTGGCATACGCATAACTACGGTATAGTATGTATTTCATTCAGAATCTGTACAGGTTAATAGGTAGAAAATGGTGAGTCCACCTAATTTTGGTAATGATATCTCATTTTGACAGTTTGAACTGAAGGCAGGCTTGTTTGTACTGATCAATCAAACACATTTTCTTTTTTTTCTTTTCTTTTTTTTTTATTTAGAAAAACAGCTATCCATGACACATTTCTTTTAAACTTTTTTCCCATCTACTTCATCAAGTCTCTTTCTCTTATATATATATATATATATTAGTTTAGGTGGCGTTTAAAAAGTAAATAAAATAAAAAGTAATATTTCTCAACGATGATACAGTTTTTTTAGCCCTAATTGCTAGAGTCATTTTAAAGAAGCATAGGGTTGATAATGACCTGTCAGGAAAGCAAACTAGAGAATCCCATTCTGAATGTTTATGAGTCACAAAAAAGACACAAACTGTGCCCTGTCATGCACTGTAATTACAACCAATCTTTCATATGTCTTCATATAAACAATATGCTATTATTGGACTGTGAGAAGTGAAATGATAGGCTCAAGATTGGACATCCAAACATAATGAGCTGGTCTGGCTTCACCTCTGTAATAGTGCTATGTAATGAACCCTGCCACGGTAAATCAGGGGACTTGTGGCACACACTTGCCCAACAGCCACTTATCTGATGAAAAAAAAAATTATTATTTGCCAATGCAGAGAATGCAACTAGTAATAAGTAGTATGTACTGTATATTGCCTGCATTAGTGATAAAAATGTCATACATTATATTATTGCAACACTATCATACACAAAAATGTTCAATCCCAGTCAACATCTGATGCCGGAACTGATATGCTTGTCATTTAATTTTCGAATTAATAGAGCAGATGCATATGGACGAGTATTACTGGCCAGACACAGACAGAGCCTATCTACAACTCTCACTCAACCCTACAGGCCTCAGGCAAAGCTGAATTATACAATCATCTAATCCATACTGTGCATTTACAACTTCAATTTAATGCTATGTCCTGAAACATATGACTTGACAGATTGGTCTGTGTAAATGCTCTCATATGGCACATGAACTCATTAGCAAAAAATATATAAAAATTAATAGGTAAAAATGGTGCACATAAATTGCTTGGTATTTAATAGTTAGAAGTGTACAAGAAAATCCCATTACACAGTGTGTAGTGGAATTAATGTGCTCAGAATGGATTTTTGTGTTCTTGTCAGCCATGTTGTTTTGTGATACAGCAAGGCAGCACTGGAATCGTTTAAGTAATTGCTAGTCTATCATGCTGTGCGTTGAGCATGGCATCTCCAGCCCAGAAAGTATATCAAGTGGGAATAAGAAAACAAAATCATAAATATATACTACATATATCACAGGAAAAAAATAACATAATGCCTTATATTACTGTCAATTCCAATCTATCACAGGTGGTGTAACTCAAGCACTGAAATGAGAATGTGGATGTCTGTAATATTTTAGATGCTAATGAATTGCCATTCCACTGGCAAATTGCCCCCCCCCAACCCCCCTAGTCCAGCTAGCTGATTTTTGACCGCTGAGCTAAATGCCTGTACAATTTCATTTTATTTATAAAATAAATCGTATGCTCCAAAGGCTCACAGACTCCTAAGCCTCAGTCATGTCTGCGGGGGCCAAAAACAAACCCATCCAGTCCCACAGAAAAGCTAATGTGGCACAACTCGCCAAAAAAAGTTAAAGCACACCACTCATGGGGCCTGACAGCCAAAGAGCCCAAGGCTGCTGACCTCACCTTCAGATTCCCCAGATCCCAAACCGATCAAGCACCCATGGAATGTCTCAGACAAACAAGTTCCAACCACAAAGGCCCCACACCACAATCCACAGCACCCAAAAGATCTGCTGCAAGACACAACAGCACACTCCCAGTTTTGTTACATTTTAATGCCATTAATAGATTTTCAGATGGTCAGCTAGCTGGTGAAATTATAAATGACTATTTATTTACACCCTTAGCTAAGATAACAGTCTAAAGCCGCAACAGATTGCACTGGCTTTGCCAAGAGCCTCAGATAAAATGGACAATCAATACACACTCTGTTGTAAAACTATCTCTTTATAGTGCACCAAAAAAGCCTGAAATAAGTAGTTTATGACAAGTGCTTTATATACACATAAGTCTGAAATCTTAAGATAATATATATATATATATATATATATATATATATATATATCAAGCACCTAACAAAGACTCTGGAAGAGAACAGCAGAGTGGAGAGTGATCAAAATTCCATAGGGCCCTTATTAGTGCAGATAAAATGTAAGGGTGATTCCTGAGGATAAGTGGCAGGGCCAGGGGAGTAAGTGCACTTAACAGAGGGGGGGTTGGGATAGCGGCCAGTGAGCCTTTCCAGAAGCCCATCATCACTCTGCCCTATTTCCCCTAGTCCATCAAACAGGCCTTGTCCCTTAAGCTCCAACCATCGCCAAGGGAATTACAGAGAGAGAGAGAGAGATGATTTAACTCGATCTATTTTGAATATACCAATTAATTTTAAACATTAGCTCTATACAATTTGGTCCTAGTTATTGTTATGTAGAAAAACAATATTTCTTTTTTATATTTCTAAATTCTTAAACCTTTTGTTTAAACAACAACAACATATGTTCAGTGTGATTTTAGACTTTCAGCCCCTACTGTATATGTACACAAGGCTTTAAAATACTAAGTTTAAGGGTGGGATATATAAGGCAGCAAGTAAACAGTGTTCATGTGATCACCAACAGGGTCATAGGTGCCTGATGGGTGTGGGGAAATAAGGCCTACCTGTCTCATGTCATCCTACAGAAGAGCTACTGTAGCACCAATTGCTGAAAACATTAATGCCAGCTACTGTATGATAAATAAGTAACAGAAGAGAGGGTACACGGCTTGCTGCAAATGGTGCTGTGTAGTTGCAGGCCAGTTAGAGTGCCCAAGCTGAACACTGTCCACTATCAAAAGCTCTTACAATGGGCACCTGAACCTCATAACTAGACCATGGAGCAATAGAAGAAGGTGGTCCAATAGATCAAACCATGTTTTTTATACCATGTGCATGGCAGGATGCATTTACCCTAAAATGGAACCAGAATGCGCTATTGAAACCTCCAAGTCAGCTAAGGCAGTATAATGCTCTTGGCAATGTTCTGCTGGGAAACATTGGGTCCTAGCATAAAAACTGACCAAGTGCACCTGTTCATGGCAATATCATTTCCGAATGGCAGTTGACTCTTTTAGCGCGATAATGTACCCAGCCACACTAAATAGAATGTAGGGATGGTTTGAGGAGTGTTGGCTTGGTCTCTAAATTCTCCAGATCACAATCCAATTGTCTATCCGTGGGGTGTGCTGGACAACAAAAAAGTCTGACCCATGAAGGTCCACCTTGCAACTTGCTGGTCTTAAAGAATATCTGTGGCTGACATCACAATATGCAAAAAATTTCTGAAAAACATTATACATTCTTCATTTACCAGTTTTGATTTACTACTAGAGCTGGGTTTACAGCATTTGGGAGCCATGATTCACTTCCCTATTAAAGAAAATTATATTTACAAAGGAAAATTAAACTGTGAGAACACTACAACACTCAAGAGATGCATGATTGCTTTCTGAACAAGAAATGTGACATACATGTGTTGTGCGAGGAATGCAGTTGCTTGCATTTGCTAATTCTGCATCGGTCTGTTACGCCTTGTGCTCCAGTTGGGATTTCTGAGCTCTAGTATAACTTTATGGGACCATAGACGCATATTCAATCAGACAATGCGCGAATTGACGTTATACAGCACAGTCTTGTGTACTATGATAAAGTGCTGTAATCAAGTACCAAAGTTAAACTGAATCTGGTAGAGGAAAAGGCTGATAATGCATTGTAAACTGAATTGTTTTTTCATTGAAAACATTCTGATCTTTAACAAACTCAATACTTTTTTCCTTGATCCAATTTGCGGCCAGTGGCTCACTACAAAACACAATCAAATCACGAGTTTGCTATTTTTTTAATTAAAGCACAACCAATATATCATTTATACTAAATAACATATTTACATACCTATCCACAAACACAACTGCAGACTGATTTGTGGGAGGAAAAAAAACTATGAGCTGGAGAAATAAAGTTTTGCTAATCTACACAAAATTCGCATAACATGAAATTTGTGCTGAGAAAATGTGAAATTGACATTTAGTTCTATAAATCATAAAATCACATAATGAAATTTTATTAAGCATATAAATATAGCCTTCATGTTTATTCTCATATAGCAGCGGAGATGAGATACCAAGGCTTTAACAGTCTCAGAAGATGAGAGTTCAGCACTGTTCTGGCATGTTTAAACAGAATCCTGCGTACTGCTCTTCCCCAATGTTCTCACCTCTAATTTGGCTGTGCTTGTTAGCTACAAAATGAGATAAGCCAAGCATTCCAGATGCACCTATAAATAAACATGAAAACGAGGAAACTGGTCCCTTCTGAAAATTGCATGATGGGAGACGAGATGTGTATAGAACTCAGCATTCAAACACCATCTAACCCTAGCTTTATCTGTCTTCATCTCTCTATCATTTCCTATGTCACTTCTATGCCTCATTCATTTTCGCAAGGCTTCCAATTTTTGATCCTTTCTGTCCCTCTTTGTCTTCCTTCAGTTTCTATATACCCCTCTTACTATGTGCTGCCCTTTTTGAGACAGCGTCTTTCTTCTTATATTTCCCTTATGTTCTCAGTTTCTCTCCATCCCTCTATCTCTCTGTCATTTGAGTTCACACACATAAAAAGAGTGACAGCAATATTGATTTCTTTGCATGAAGATTTTAAAGGAGATTAAACAAACCAAGGGTTAGAGCCTTGGTTTTCAAGAAGGGTTGTTTTCAAGAAGAGTCATAAACCACACAGGTCAGCAAGTATAACTCAACCACAGTCAATGTGTTGTATATAATATGATGTGCATCACACAAGGGTGGGCAACAGACACTTATATAGACAGAATAAATAATAGATATCACTATTATACTACATTTATGTTTGGTAGATTGCCTGAAGTACAAATACAAAGTAGTAAATCTGCAAAAAACACGCTTTTTGTATTTTATATCTAAAAAAATGAAAATGTATTTTTTTCAAATTTTTGATTCATGTTGACTTTTAAATGTTACATAAGCTTTTAATTACTGTATGAAATGTGTTTGGTCATGAAAATACTAATGATACCCACAAAGTCTCAGAAAAAAAAATGTCTTGTGAACGAAACATGTAATATCAGTAGCAACAAATATTTTCAAACATTTTAAACTTAATTGTATAAAGTTATTTTTGTCCATTCCTTCCCTTATTCTTGTATTGATGCACTACTCCCTTCCATGCTTTCATCTTTACCTTCTCTGTCATTATATCCCCAGAGGCTATTCTCTTTTTCTCCTTCCTTAGTTCTGCTGATCCCAGCAGTGCTGCTAGGGATCATTAGGGCCCAGGTATGATAGTACTACTGATTAATCAGATCCATAGATGATCCAAAAGACTAAAAGGCGACAAGTTTAATCATATCCTATTGATTTGGTGTATCCACAATAAGTGTCATGAGCTGAAAGTGCTCACGTGTGTATACAGAGACGCATCTGTAGATGACCACAATGAACCCATGTGGAGCACCAACATTTTCCTGTGACAACATTCTTTCATTTACTCAATCATGCATTATTTAAAGGTTCTCATTTATAATGGTCACTGTATAATGGTAAAAAATATATATTGAACTAATTAATTTATTAGTTACATTGAATACAGAAATCAAAACATATTAAACAGTCATTAGTCTGTTTAGTGTTCAATTAACATCTCAATTACTAATTATTATTATTATTATTATTAGAGACTGAACTTCAGTAAAAGCTAGTGTTGAGTGAATGCCAACAGTGTCCATGTGTGTCCAAGTCTGACCATTGTGTTGTGTGAATGAAAAAACCTGGACCTCTACTTTTCTTATGGATGCTGGAGAACATGAAAAAGGTGGACACCGGAACTTTGACAGGGCATTTCAGGGTCTAAAATGCCACCAATGCAAAGTGTTTCGGCACTACTTCGCCGCGTATACCGTATGGATTGTGTGCATTAGTATAGTAATCGGGGTCCTGAGTAGTATACCATGAAGGAATAAGGAATGGCTGATAAAGCAGCCTACGTGCAGTGCATGACTGACCACACAGTGCCTATGCATTAGAGTATCCCGATATTAAATCACGAAAAGGTAAACCAAGATTCATACATACCAGCTAAACGTGCGGGGTGTTTTCTTCTTCTTTTTTTCATCAATTTCAGAGATTGCGTTATTGCTTGGTATTCCGTTCCAAGTATGGGACGGAACCCACTTGGAGAGCGCTTTTCAACATCATTCCTCTCAGCTCGTCCTTTCAGCTGGAGCACGAAATTAGGCTTTGGACACAAAATCAATCAAATATTTCCAGAAGCACACACGTACCCAGGGACACACGCGCACACTCACACACCTTCGTAAAGCTAGAAATCGCTATTAAATCCGTGTCACGGAGATGATGCTCTCTCGTGCTCTGTCCTCCGCAATGAGTCCACGAACTGCGTGCTGCTCTCTCTCTCTCTCTCTCTTTCTCTCCCTCTCTCTCTCTCTCTCTCTCTCTCTGTGTGTGTGATTACAAAAGTGTGCAAGATGACGAGAAGCGGAGAAGGCAGAGGATAAATGAAGAAGAGAAAATAGCAGTATATGGAAGGGGGGGGGAAAGACTCGTATTGTCCTTGCTTCGCAAAAGAACACCACAAAATATGGAAGTACAGTAAATAACCTACCTACCAAGTGGACGCTGGAGGAAAGAAAAAAAGTGTGCCAAAATATTCTAATCTGCACAAAGAAAATAATCTATCGTTTGCACTAAAAAATGTATAATAAAATGAGACAAAACAATACGACACCATTATCAAACTGCAACCAAGCAACTGAGCAGGACTGCCTTTCTTTTATAACTGAGTTTCTTTCCCAGTGCTGCATTAGGTAAAGCTGCACCTCCGGTAATGGGCGTGTCATGAGAATTACCCTGTCGGGAAGCAGTACGGAAAAATATATTGCTTAATATCGTCTTGTCGTATTGTAATGGGTGTTGACAGGTTAATGTTCTTTTAAATGTTTCTTTCGCTTGTGCTATTTTTGTTCCCTCAGTCACATTTTGGACTCACGGGTCAGAGAATCATTCTTAACCTAAAACATATCCCCAAGCAGATCATTACTGGATCAGTGAAATACAGTACAGTATAGGCTTGCATTGTCATAAGGAAAAAAAAAGAAAAAAAGAACAACAACAAAGAAAACTATGCAAACTGCACTTAATACATGCACTCTTCTAAGGAAAAAGAAAAAAAAACTGGAATTCTTTGTTTTTTGCAAGCCTATTCAATGAAGATATTTAGTCGCAAATCAGTGTGACAAAGCACCTCATCATGGGGAAAAAGTGGAAGCTTTCAATCAGGCCAAGTCAATCACCAGACCTTAACTCAAATGAGAATTTCACCTCCTGAACAAGCAGCTGAACTCCACCAAACAGATGGAAGAAAAAGATCAACAATTCTGTTATATCATCTCACATTCATCTTTTGCCAAATTCCTTCATTGTATAGCAAAAACAAAAGAATTGGTCTTGCCGTTCAGATAATTTCTGTATTTGACTCACTGTGTGAGTTATTCATCCATTTATCCTCAGTAACCGCTTTATCCTGGTCAGGGTCAGGACGGAAAGAGAGCTGTGTGGTGAAAACATACAGTTAATGGAATGCCAGAGCATTTCACAGCAGCATGTGCATGCGTCCACACACTCTTTCTCACCTAGGATCAGTTTAAAGTGTTTTGGGAATGTAGGAGGTAATTGGAGAACCCAGAGAAAACCCAGACAGGCACAGTAATCCGAGCTCAGGATCGTGCGGCAACCCTTGGCTGTACTTCTCCTGGATTCATTTTTGTTTCCTCAGTCACCCGTGTTCTTTTTTTAGCCTCTGACCAGATGATTACTGAAGAACCATGTGGGAAAAGTTGCATCGATTTTACAGGAAAAAAGCAAAACATGGCGGCAGCATATATGTAATTCAAACATACTGTAAAAACAGATACATACGAGAAAAAAAAAACTGGGCTTGACCAGACATTTGTTTATTTGTTTGTTTATTTGTTCATTTGTAAAAAAAAAAAAAAAACATTTTATCTTTAAGAAAACAACTATATTTTACCAATTTAGTCCATTTACTATTTAAGCTAGACGTTCCATGGTGTCTGGTTTGTCTGGCCTACAGCATTAGCGGATTAAAGCTCACCTCTGGTCTGTGTGTGTGTGTGTGTGTGGAGCTTGAACTTTCTCCCTGTGTTTTGTGGCTTTCCTTTGTCTAGAACGTTACTGCAGAATGAAAAAATAAAAACAAAGAAAAATGCTTTACCCAGTGTGTACTGATGAAAGGTTTACATTTTTTAATAGTCTGATTTCTGTTGACGAGGACAACAGAAATAACTAAATAAATATGTTATAATCGTCCCATGGACTATAGCATAAACATAGCTTTAGCTGAGTTAAAATATGTATGATTTTTTAAAATCAAAATAAGAACCTTATTCCTTTTTTAATTTTTCAATTCTGTATCAACTTCTTTTGATTTTTTTCCCAGTTAATTAGTACACCATTTTAGAGTTAGGTAATTTAGTGGAATGGGAATAAATCTTTAAATGCAGTTTTCAACTTTCTACTGTTTCAGGTTTAATTTTTTAACTGCAGTTGTTTCTGACTAAGAAAACCTTCTATTTACCTCACAGAAAATTATATCACACTATTGTTTGATCCATAGGGGAGGTAATGTGTTTTTTAGGAAGAAAAAAAAACATGTTTAAGTATACAGTGATCTCTCTTCATTATCACTGATGGCTCTGTACATGTTCACTCTTTTGAAAGTCCGTTCATGCTCATTGATTTCAACCCTCTAGCTTCCAACATTCTAATACTATTGCATTACTGGTGTGTGTGTGTGTGTGTGTGTGTGTGTGTGTGTGTGTGTGTGTGTGTGTGTGTGTGTGTGTAAGTGTGTGTTTTGTTGTACCCATGTTTTATATATTTTGTGCAATTTAATAGCATTTTTTTTCCGGACAAACAAGAACGTAAAGTAAAGCTTTTACAAATTCTACCTACCTAGTTAGTTATACTTATTTAAATTTTATTTAAAATGTGCATTTAATTTTGTTGTGTAAAGTAATATAAGCTTATTTAAGTTTTAAATTACTTAGCTAATTAAATACACAACATCAGTTACAAAAGTATGTGTCATGAGCTGAGACACAAATATGCGCATTTCTGTACAGGTTAGCTTTCTTTGCTCTTTAAGCACTAATGGTCAAAACAGAGCAGGAACATACTTTATTTTATAAAAAGAACTAGTGCTCATACACACAAAATGTCACTAACAATCCTACCAAGGTCACAATTGATTTGGGGACTACTGCATTTATAACAATGTTTCTTTAAAAAGGTGAAGAAATTGTCAATCAATATCTAAATGAGTAATTTTTGTTTATTCCTTTTTTCAATGTTTGTTTTATTAGTACCATTATATTAATCATAACTTGGAATATGATCTTGGCCAAGGTATTAGTATATAGAAAGAAGTGTGTGTGTGTGTGTGTGTGTGTGTGTGTGTGTGTGTTTGTGTGCGTGCATGCGTGCGTGTGTGTGATTTAAATAGATTTCTGTGGAGTTCAATCATGCATAAGACTGACAACATGATGGATGAGCTGGCTGTTTTACATGCAAGTTAAGCTTTTTATGGAGTTAATCAAATGTTGGCTAAGATGGAATTTGTAGTATCTGTTTGTTAACTCAGTATTTACCTTCCTGCATCCTAGCTTTCTACTGTCTTGCAAAGTTAAGCTGAAGCTCATATTATCTCTTCCTACACTTTTAAGAGTTTTCAATGTGATAATAGAGTCCTTACTTCATTATAAGGGTTTGGCCAGACATTTTTTAAAATTAATTAATGTATTATTACTCGTGCTTGAGAAGAAAAGCATCACTTGTATTATCTTTTTATTTTTTTATTTTTTCAGACAAACTTTGGCATGTAACTAGTCCTGTATCATTTATCATAGACCCACGAAAGAGATGTCAAGTTGTGATGCTTATTCGGGAATGGGCTGCTTTGACTTTTCTAAGGGTGGCGGGTAAATTGCCTCCACAAGGAACATACCCCACAAGAGGGTGTAAGTTGTACTCCTGGTGTGCAAGAAGTGCCCAAATTTGCCCCACTGACATACTGTATAATGGTGAAGGTACTTCCCTTTGAAACAGGAAGTACTCACAGTTGCATTTCCTGCTATGGTAAATCCATAGAAACTTCCACTGAACTGTATTAGAGACATAGGAGTGGGCTCATTTTACTTAGGCAACCAATCAGTCTCTCATGATCATTGTGAAACTGTCAAGCCACGCCCTAGCAACCACTTTAGAGCACTACTCACATTTTCTTCAAAATATTTACCTCTCTATTTATTATTATTATCATTATTATTATTATTTGAATCTTTAGAGTTGAGGGATGAATCTTACCTCTAGTTTGTTTTTGTGGAGAATGAATGTTCTCCCTGCGGCTCCTCTCTCTCTGGAACGCTACTACAACCTCAAAAAATCATAAAACCAAAAAAAAAAAGTGTTTTACATTTTTAAATTAGAAACTTGGTCAACATTTATTGGTTAGCATTTATTGTCCCAATGATGTTAGTGTGAGACAGAAACAGAGATTTAAGAGAATGAAAAAATAACAGTGAGCCTTGAATCATTTGAATTCTTCATTTTACCTCAGATGATGAAAGACAGACTGAAGTGCTCTCTGTATTAAATTAGATACACATATAATTTACTATACTATTGTTATGAAACTTCATGAAAAATCATCATGAGACCAATCCTACAGATGGTCTTCTCTGATTTTCTCTACTATCCATACAATGATTGTTAATTTTTATTTATTTATTTATTGATTGATTGATTGGCTTGTTTGCATTTGTAATAAACAGATTTCAATATAATAAGGCCAAAAATAATAAGGCCAAAAAGAAATCTATTGTATTTCTTGCATCTTAATTGATTAAACTGATTTTGCTTGGTTAAAATTATGTTGGCATTGGTATGTTTTAAATCCACCAGTTGCAAAACAGCACAACCTACTGTCTAATGTAACAACTATCACATAATCACATGATTTTGTTTATTAGAGAATATTAGAATCAGTATTGAAATAATCTTTTATGGCAACTATCCAATAACTTGCCATCATAAAGCTGACTCAGACTAATTGTCAAAAACTATAAGAGATGTTGTTTGTTAGCAATGTGAGTTAAACAGAAATGGAAGAGGAAGGTCACTTATAATGTGACCACTGCATAAATATTTCCTTTTTGCATTAAGTAGCCTGCTGCTTCCATTTTCAGGTATCGTTATTGTAGCTAATTTATGGGCCACTGTTTATTATTTCTACAAGTTTCTACTATGATGCAATGTAGAATAAACACTCTTCATTCTGCTCCCCAGAGCTATCATGTTACATTTCATGTGCACAATGATTACTACCTCCCACAATATCTGGTATAATATGCTTCCGTAATAGTCAAAAACTAGGACAGAAAATAACAATAAAAAAAACTGAACAGCAATTGCAATCATTTAACCAGAATAAATGTATTTAGAGGAAAGATCCTGGACAGATGCTTATCCCCTCAGGGTGCCTTTTAGTCTAGAGATTGTCTCATACATAGGTCTGTAGCACTGGGAAAACTGGGACACTGCTGTTGTAATTTAATTATATAAAAAATTTGACCTGTGAGTGAAACTCTTCCAACTTTTAAAAAGTTACACCCAGCACAGACAAACAGTAAATTATGTATAAATTATGTTAAATATAAGTTAAAATGTACAAATTGAATCCTGGTCCATACTTGTTATCATGATTAATTGTGAGTCACAATTATGTCAAGATGGTGCATTGTAAAATATTTTTATCTTTTCACTCAATAACCTGAAATGAGACTATATAATTTGTTGTTTATGTTTGCTTGCTACTTGTCATTTATATTATGTGGTATTTTGGTCATCTTTACTGTAGCATATCCTTTGTATACTGTTAAAAAGTAACAGAGAAAGAAACAAACATTTAAAAAAGCTTATTTTTTTTTAACCAAAGACTACTGACTAGTTTAAATGCCTATATACCAATAAAGGTCAGATTTTATTTTATATACACTGATCAACCATAGTATTAACACCACACAGCATTAACACATTAGCAGTGATTATCAATTATATACCAGTAAACTGGTGACAGGATCATGGACACCCAAAACTCATTTATACCTGTGGGGAGCAAAGGCTAGCCTGTCCCACCTGATCCCACGGATCCCAATCTGACTTATCACTCAAGGAATACACCGTACAAACAAGTCTGATCCACAGAAGACCAACCCAGCTACACACCTAAAGGATCCACTGCCAACATCCAGGTGCAGCACAACAGGTACACCCCCACTTGTGGAGTCCTGCCCCAAGGAGCCAGCGCAGCCCAGGTTGTACAAGCGGAACCTACTGTACACAATGCTGGGCATAACGTTTTGTGTAGTAATAATTTATGAATTTAAGAAATTTATTTCATATTTTTTATATGTTGTTGGTCATGCTGTTCAACTTTCGAAAAACAAGTTCATTGCAAGCCTAAAAAGATTCACTCTTTATTGACCTCATGTATGCAGTTATATTATATTTCTGGAGCTGGCACTGGGGATGTCTCTGCTCCCTCACACAATGCCCAATCATGCATTGCAGTGTTGAAAGAAGAAATAACATCAAACAGAATTCAATCCTCTTGTTTTCTGGTTATCCTGCTGTGATTTTAAAACTTTAAAACGAAGTGGGGTAAAGGGGTGCTTTTCTATTTATCTGCATTTTTAGCAAGTCAAGAAAATATCAAGGACACCTCGCTTCTTTCCCTTACTGTTTAGATTTGGATATCATCCATACTGTATATGTGAAAGTTTTCATCTGAAATTTTGACTGAAACAAATATGCATTAATCAAACTCTTTTACAGAATGCATAAGAACCATTTAATTCCTTCACATGTCTTGGATTCTTAATAAGTCCTGTTTTTTAGGTGGGAAAAAAAAATCACTGATGTAATCACTAATGTGTGATTCACTGAATCAAAAAAAAAAATCACTGTGTGTGTGTATATATATATATATATATATATATATATATATATATATACACACACTGTATATGTAGCAAGTAAAGGTCTTCTTATTCTTTTAAGCCACAAAGTTCAATATTATTGGTAGTCAAATTATGATAATTACCTGTGATCAGGACTGTAATGGTGTAAACACTCCTTGTTTCAAAAGACTCAAATAACTTTTGGTTATTAAAAAGTATTTTAAATTGGTGCCATTACATTTAATATGACAGTTTTAGCTGGAAATCTCCCATGCTAATTATTTTAAAGGTCAAAACAAAATAAACTGAATGGGAGCTGTTCTCCTTAAGTATATCTTTAGCTTGATGTCCCTCTTTAGATCCCCACTCACTGGATTTTCCTCCCTTACAATTATTCTGTTTAAACTTGTTGTGGATAAAGATTCCATGAGACTGTTTATAAAATAATAAAATTTTCAAAAATTTCAAAAATTTCCAACACCCATGTTTTGGTCAAAGTTTCAGTATCACATTTTATACATTCTGCTGCTGGTTGAAAACATTAACTGAAACTCTTGACCTTGTGCTACATTGACCTGGCTGATTGGACAATTTCATGAATGAGCAGGAGTGCACATGTTCCTTTTGAAGTGTTGAGTTATATACAAATAAGTGTACACGTATATGGATACATTGAAGGTGATTGAACAAGCACAACTGAAACGAGAAAAAAATATACTATAGATAAAAACCAAAACACTATTTGTTTGAAGAAAACAGTTGTTTCCAGGTGTTTGTTTTACCTTCTTTATGCATTATTGTAGGAGTTTTTAGAGGCTTTTGCATTGAAGTGAGCAATAAAATAATATTTTCTATTATTTTCTATCACAAACTTTCTTATGTTCACTCATTAATGTTATTCCATAAATATATGTCATTTCCTGTTACTGGAAGTAGTCACACCCAAATGCTAATCAAATACCCTTGACTGAAAAACAAGAGCAGATTTGATTAAATGTCACAGCATTGTGTCTAATCACTCATCTGATAATGAATTCCAACCTTTTATAGTTTGTGATGCTCTGGGTCCATAAATGCACAGAAGCTTGCAAACTTTTTGAAAGCAAAAAGAGATGTTTAAAATGAAATTAGAAGAATTGCATAAAGAGAGAAAATTGTTTGTGTATGCTTTTTTTTAGTCACAACAGCTGAAAACACAAATACAAAACACAAAAAAAACACAAATGCCACAATATATTTTAAAAAGGTTTGGGGTTATATACTGTAGGTGTGAATTTTGTTTCATTTCCAAACACCTCTAACTCTTTAGTTAGTTTAGTATCGATATGTTTTTTTGAGTTTTAATAAATAATATACACATATACAATTTTGATTTATTCCTTTTTTGGTAAAACACCTTTACACTTAAAACACTGAGTAAATAATAGTTATAAGTAATAAATTAAAGATAAATATACTTTATGAATTGAGTGAAAGTCTGAATAAATATAATCAAACAATACAATGTTAACCCTAAGTCAAAATGACAAAAAAAACAAATAAATAAAATTGAAATGCAATGTAGGTGAAATTGAAAACTAGACTATTTAACATCCAATTGTGGTAAATGTACCACTGAATTTACAATTGTGGTACATTTACCAAATATTTCCATTAAATTTATCTGTATGCATATAATCAGTAAATAAAATGAATGTTAAATTTACTTTTTAACTTTAACTGTTACTCTTTATTTTACTTCAGATAAATATATATAACAAAACCAAATTATTAAATGAAGCAACTATATACACATTCACATTTTAATTAAACATTTATTTGCTAAATTTGACATATGACATGACATGAACTTAACCTGGTTTACTTAGCAAATGACAAATAAAACAAGGTCTATGCCATGCAAAAAATGGGGTGAATTGAACTTATTTGTAAACAGTTTCTAAAACAACACAACACAACACAAACAATTTGGTAGAGACATTATATAGTTTATGTGGTGAGAGTAGTGGGTATTAGGATTGCACACTTTTCCGGCAAATTGTAGGATCTATACAAATGTGGATGCAGGCCTCCACGAGTCTTAAAAAGTGCAAGGCCAGTCACGTATGAAGACAGGGCACTAAATATCTTCGCCCAAAGGCACCATGCTTCAGTTGGTAATGCTTGAGAAATGCTCATTTTGACGAGGCAACAAATGTGCAGGCCTTGTACTGCTAAATAAAATACTAAAAAAAGTAATGAGGTGTTACTCTAAAGGCTCCCACACTGGTATAATGGTACTATTATAATTTCCCTTTTGGATTGATAAAGTACTTCTTCTATTTATCTTCCATTCACATACAGTGCATCCAGAAAATAACCTTCCCCAGATTTGTGCCTCGAGACAATCCAGTCTCGGAGGTCTACAGACAATTCCTTTGACTTCATGCTTGGGTTGTGCTCTGACATGAACTGTCAACTGTGGGACCTTATATAGACCTTTCCCAATCATGTGCAATCAACTGAATTTATCACAGGTGAACTCCAATTAAGCTGCCGAAACATCTTAAGGATGATCAGGGGAAACAGGATGCGTCTGAGCTCAATTTTGAACTTCATGGCAAAGGCTGTGAATAGTTATGTACATGTGCTTTCTCATTTTTTTTTATATTTAATAAATTTGCAAAAATCTCAAGTAAACTTTTTTCATGTTGTCATTATGTTGTGTTGTGTGTAGAATTCTGAGGAAAAAAATAAATTTAATCCATTTTAGAATAAGGCTGTGACATAACAAAATGTGGAAAAAGTGATGCGCTGTGAATACTTTCCAGATGCACTGTATATACTTTTTGGACTATTAAGTATTATCATACAGATCTATGAGGAGTGTTCAAGTCAAACTTGTGATGGATTTTTTTGGTGAATAAAGGCATAAAACTGATTGACATTTACATAAGGATTTAAACACAGTATGGTGATGAGATTCATCTGCAGTTAAAAATTTTAAATGGTGCAAATATTTTAAAGCAGATTATATGTGGTGAAACATGATCCTAGCTGAGGTGGCTCAGAGCACACTGCACTCTTTCCCAAGAACATTCAGTAAGTGGAATTTTTTTGGAAAGTGTGGAAAGAGTGGAAAGAAAAACAGCCTGTTTTGATCAGCAAATAAGTGTTTGTGCAGGACAATGCATGACTTCATACTGCCCACTGCGCCATTTCCATATGTTTGGGCCATTAAAGGAGTTCCTGGGAGGCCAGAGTTTCAGATGTGAAGCAGATGTACTAAGAATATTTTGAATAGTATTGATGGTATCCAAGCACTAGTAAAAAAAAAAAAAAAAGGAAAAAGTTTATTAGCATAGCAGAGTATTATATAGTGATATAAAAGTAGTTTTTACTCTAATAACTGTGCTTATGTTGTGCTGTGTTATTTTGCACAATCAAAAGTCCCAGTTTGATTGAACACCCCTTGTATAAAAATGATACCCAGTTTTATTTACTCATTAATGTCAACTACAGTATATCTACTTCCAACTACAGTTAATAGAAATCTATCCCCACTCTACCAAAATGTTTAAATTATGGAAAACGTTGGTCCTCCTACTGTCATGTACAGTGCATCTCAAAAAAATTTATATTGTAATTTTT
>JAOVVA010000017.1:6096306-6111059 GCA_028565275.1 Leiocassis micropogon | reverse complement strand
TTTCTAATGCATTTTTAGTCAATAAAATGTTAATACAATAGTACATAATTTGACCATTAATTTTGTGACATTATAGGAGAAGCTGAGCTTCCCTTGCAGTCTTAAAGAAATCGCCACTGCTTTGTTTACTGTGTAGACTACTAAAAACCTCATGGAAAATAAATAATGTTTCCATCTAGCATTTAGACCTAAATAAAATTTCAAAACAAACCCTGAATATAACAAAGTTGTTTTTATGATTGGTTGGCAACCAGTGTTTGTACACGTAACATTGTTGAACCTAGACCTGACCAGCTAAGGAAACCCCAGAGCATAATGCTGACCCCACCAGCTTTTAAGGTAGGCTCTAAGCTCTTCATCTTCTTACCCTGATGTGTTCATCACCCTGTAATAGGGTAAATCTGGACTCACCAGACCACATGACCCTTTTCCAATGCTCAACAGTTAATTCTATATGCTCCCCAGCAAATTGAAGACTTTTTTCCTGATTAGCCTCACTGATAAGCTGTCTTGTCCCAATCCCTTGAGAGCTCACCAAATGTTTGCAGGGGAAATATTCCTACTTTCATTATTAAACATAGCTGTAAGTATTACTGTTCTTTTTATACGATTTCATTTAACATTTAAGTGATCAATTGATCATTCAAAAAAATGTTTTCAACCACATTTGTTTCTCGAAGATGATGGTCACCATTTCCGTACAGGTTTTTAATAATGTGTTGAACAGGGCTTAAACCAATTTTATTAGTATTAGTCTTAGGCTCTCGCCTGTCAGCAGGCTTTTACCTATTTAGTTAAATCCAGGTGAATAGATGTTTTTGGCCAGGCAGTGTATTTGCAAAATACTGTATTTCTGGTAAATAATGTATACAATTTAGTATCAATAGAATTTTTGTTGCATTTTAATATAAACTATAGCAAACTCATACCTTGTGTTTTTGTAGTGAGTCAATGGTGTTTGCACAACACCCAATAGTATAATGTCATATTATGAAAGCATTGTCCATGTTAAGTGACACAAACCTGTAGACTTAATGCTGGAGTAACCTGTATTTAATGCTGGAGTACTTGGACACAAGTTGGCACTGTTTTTTACATTCTTGAACTATTAAGTAACACATTTTAGTTAACACCAGCAACAGTCACTTATTATGTTAAGACACGAAGGTCAGCTGTTTTGGAATAGTGAACAGTATTGTCAGTGAACAGTATGAGTGCATTTGTCAAAACCCATCAAGCACCATGATAAAACATCTCGGTTTGGAGCTTTTATGAGTTCTTTACAGGGCATCTCAATATCAACTGTTCAAATGACATTATTGCATATTATGGATGCTTTCAGCATTGTTTCACAATGTACATAGAATTAAAAATTGAAATACTACTACTACTACTACTACTAATAATAATAATCTACCAAATGCCTGAATGTAATAATAATAATAATAATAATAATAATAATAATAAAAGACCATGGAATTAGAAAGGGGGTCGAACAAATGTTTGGACACACCATACAAATCTTTGTTTGGTTTTTCTTTATTTTTATTAGTTTAAACACCGTACATAAATAC
This sequence comes from Leiocassis micropogon, assembly GCA_028565275.1. NCBI lineage: Eukaryota > Metazoa > Chordata > Actinopteri > Siluriformes > Bagridae > Leiocassis > Leiocassis micropogon. The sequence goes on along the minus strand of JAOVVA010000017.1, from coordinate 6,109,485 downwards.
TGAAGACATCCAAACTATGAAACAACATGTATGGAATTATGTAGTAAAAAGGGTTAAACAACCCAGAATATGTTTTACAATATATATTTTACAAAGTAGCCAGACTTTGTTATTTTTCTTTTCTATAGTCTTGATGAATACTGATCCAGGCTTCCTGAAGGAATTTTTGGATCTTATTTTTGACAAGTATTTGGCTCTCATCTTCAGTCCAGTCCCTATACCTGACCAGTTTCAGAGGAGTGTTTTTGTGTGTTAAACCACACTGTGACCCATAAGAGCCTGGAGAGTAGTATACTGGTGATGCTAAATACTGAATGGTTGGAAAGGACGAGAGGGGAAATGAGGTTGCTGCTGAGGTTAAACATAACCACTATCTCTCTCATTAATTCTCTACACTGCCTGTCCTATACAGGGTTGCAGGGCATGAGACGTGATACACCCTGTAAGGGGTGAAAATCCATCACACAAGCATAAAACCTCACACAACCCTGTATGTCTTTTGACTGTGGAAAGAAACCCACCAAGCACGGGTTGAACGCAGACCTGAGGACAGACTCAAACCCTCGACATTGAAAGTGCACGGCCACAGTTTTAAACACTGTGTGTCCATGTTGCCTTGAACATAAACAATGTTTTTTTTAACTATCATTTGGTAATTTGCAGCCAATAAAAAAAAAAAATATTTGCTGCCATTTCTTTAATTTAGTCAATATGCAAAGTATTGCATGTAGAATAGATATTCAAAATGTGAATGAATGTTTATTTTAAACATCAAAACTATTGTCAAAAATATTTATAGCTCATTTTAATCTCACCAATTACACAAAAAAAATTCTTTATTCATGTAGCTAAAATCATGATTAACTGTACAGCTTTAGGATGAACCTTGTGTGATCACTCATAAATTTCTATGTAATCCAAAAAAAAAAAAAAAAGCTGACTTTGGGAAGAGGTTGTCTTACATGCATGAGTGCATGTGAAAGACATCCTTAGCTGTCCATTGAGCTCTGGGGGAGGGCAGAAAGGGTTTGGGCGAGTAAAGCACAGAACATATCTTATTAAACAGGACCCTTGAGCCAGTGGATGGCAACAACCAATTAATCTGATTGGGCCATTGAAGGACAAACCTAGTGTGAGGTCAATGTTATCACACATGCTCAGGTTTGCTTTGCTCAGTAGAAACTGAAAGGTTGAATAGAAGGAAGGAAAACTGTATGCTTTGGTTGCAAGATCATTTCTTCTCTTGTGTAAAAAAAAAAGGCAATTTACATACCTTCCTGTCAATTTAAAATCACATCATGTCAGAGAGTGGTCTGGAGTCTTTTATGTGTGACAACAATGCCTGCTGGTGTTTTTCAGGAAGACATTGAATATAGGTGTAAAATAACAATAATGTTATAGGTTTAAAATAACATCTTGCAGCAAATTTAAATCAATCCCCTACAGCTCAAAATAAAACTTTTCTTGTCACATCTACAATATACAGGTATAATTCAATGTTCACAATGTAGGTATTTCTTATCTCTTTATTATGGATCAATCTTTATTGGTACCAGTGGTTTGGAGTGGTTGGCACTTGATTTTGTGATTAGTGATTTCAGAGAAACAGGAGCCATGGCCATTGCTGATTTTAGCACATCATTACTGAAGCCCTTATATGGTGCTAAACTACCTCTTATTTTGGCTGTTTTCCTTGGTGTCAGTAGTGGAAAATAAACCCTCAGTAGCAATGTTTTACATCAGTGCAACTCAGAAGGTGCCTCCATATTGAGGAAAGCAATTAAACAATCATGTTAATTGTGGTATACTGAGTTGCAAAAGCCATAAAAATATAGAACTAAAATTGCATTGTAACATGTATTTGAAACTGCAAAATATTATTTAAAATTATTTTTAATTAATATTTTCTTTTTAGATTTTTAATTTTACCCATACATAGATACAACACATTACACCCATTATATACAGAACTGTTTTGATTCATCTATGAACTTTTGCTGTCCAAGTCACATTAAGTTATCAGCGTTTCTGGAAATTATCAGTTTTAAAAAGCTCTCTTGGCATATACCTCAAACCTGATATGTATGGAGGATATACAGTGTTATAAAAAGAGAGCTTAGCCTGTAAGAAGCTGTATATATGCATAAAGGCAAGGACCATTAAAATGATGAATGTTCTCAGCTGGCAATGGAAAAGCAACCTTTGTCTCCTGTACTCCCCACAGGAGACAGGTAGGGGGTATGCACAAAGTTGTGCAGACTTCACGATTGAGGAAAGGACAAACAGATGGGGGGGAGAAAGGATGAAGCAGGATAGATGTGACAGCCATGGGGACCCTAGCAAAGAAAAGGCTCATTGTGTTTTATGGGACGTGATATGAAACATGGAGTAGTTTCCCATTCCTTTCAGCTTTCGATCCCTCCATGTAACAGGGAGACACCATTTAGAAACCTCTAAAAACATGGAAATAGAGTAGTGACTGCGCCTTACAGTAGCTTTTCATCAACTTTTAGCAGTTAATCTAAATGATGTTCTAAAACTTTTTTAGCAACCGTCTGTTTGAATCAGGTTAATTGCAGTTACCAGTTGCTTGCTTTGATGAAGTCAGAATACTACACATGTCCTATTTTCCACTGCAAATTGTCAGCATACACCAAATGACTTGGTGTAAAACTGCATATCTCTGTTTAATGAGCCTACAAATGCTATGGATGCCAGATGCTTGCTTACAACTGCCTGTGTGGGTAAACTGTTTGGTTTCATGGTCTGTCTAATGCATTTCTCTCTTTTTGTTTACCATGAGCTATGTTCTTACTAAGCACCCTATCTGTCACACAGAGTAGCAGACCCACACAAACTCTACCACAGTACCATTCATTCCCTTTTGTAGGCTAGGTAATGACACAAATATTTTACATTTTCAGGTCTTCAGAAACTACAATGGATCCATCATTTACTTTTGCTCTGAATTCCAAAATCTTCTTAACCCTGACACTGTTATCCCCTAATTGAGCATTAGCGTGCTCATCATGAGCTCTCACTACAACAAAATGAACGACGAGAGTATGCTAAGTACTTCAGAAACAGTTCATGTAATATCTAGCACTAAGATGTTACATTTTACAATGCTACATTTGACAGCAAAATGGAAGAGGAAAATAAAAATTTTCTCTTGCCATATTCCAAGCATGATTTGCTTTATATTTCCAAAGAACATTTTGTTTAGTACTAGTTTATGTTTTGTACATATCATTAAATATGTGTTTTACCCTAATACACCTTTCCTATATTTTTTTGTATATATACATTTGTACATATCATTAAATATGTATTTTACCCTAATATACATTTCCTATAAATTATATATATATATATATACTTTAGGTCTTTCTGTGAAGACCTTTTGGAAAATATTTATTAATTGTTGGGCAGGGTTAGTGCAATGAGAACAGGGTCTTTGTGTCTGTCCTTGGCATGCTGTGAAAAAAAAATGGAGGAGAATAAAACCTGCAGTGAGGCCAGAAGCACAGTTATAGTCTAGATCTTATGTACTTATCCTGGGGAAAGAGCATCTGTTGTAGGAGATAAACTAGTCAGGATGCCCAACAATTAATCAGTTGTACAAAAGCACAGTATTGTACAAATTTGACCCAGAAAGCAACTGCAACTGCATTATTCTCTCTTTACCTTCACATATTGCAGAATTCACAAGTCTGCACTGGTTCAGACAGACAGACAGACAGAGACAGACAGAAAGACAGACAGACAGATAGATACCAGTCAAAAGGTTAGACGCACCTACTTCTTCTAAGGTATATCTTTATTTAGTTTAAGTTTAAGTTCGCATTGGAGACCAATATTAAATGACACTTATTGATGTGTTAAATGTGTTTTAAAAAATGTTTCTTATGTCAGGTTAGCTACAATTTACCTTGATTATGGCAGCCAACAGCTGCTCAACCTAAATTTTAAAAGTATTTTTTTTGTAGTACTTGTACCCATGTTTCTGCCATGGCCTGTTGTATGCACTGTTGCTGTAGAAACGTCATAGTCTGGTCTAAGATTTCAGTAGCTAGGAACTCGGCTTGACGTACCTGTTTTCGTCGTAGATGTACTTCAGTCTGCTCTGTCATTTCAGCAGCCCTCAAATGTGCCTGTAGTATTCGTTGCTGAGTGAAGCGCAACTTTCATAGACATTCTACATTCTGCTCTGTCGTTTTAATAGGCCTAACTGGCTGTTTTTTTCTCTTAAAAAATTATGACGCTGCCTACATGTACATGAGGTCAGGAACGCCTGTGACATGCCTGTGACGGAACTACCTCTGCAAACACCTGCAAACACACAAATCGGCCACACAGGATTTCTGCTTTATATATATATGTATTTATATAACTTAAATTTAATGAATTCAGTATTGTTGTACAATGTAGAAAACAATGAAATAAATAAATACTCTTGAATGAGTAAGTTTGTCCAAATTTTAATGGGTAATATAATGGTAGAGTTGTGGTTAGCACTGCGTTCTCGCACCGCCAGGGTTGAGGGTTTGCTCCTGCATTGGGTCTGTGTTCATGGAGTTTGCATGTTCTCCCCATGCTTGTTGGGTTTCCTCCAGGTACTCCAGCTTCTACCCTGAACAGGGTAAGTGGTATAGAGAATACGTGAGTAAAAAATAAATAATACATTTGTTTTTTTTTTAAAGCAAAATGTCTATTTAGACTAATCATTTATAGAAATGAATTGACAACTTCTTTTGGTTCCATTTCTTATACGGTATTTCTTGTACATAATGTATGTATTTTCACATAGGCTGATTCAACTAACCAATAACTGAATAGAGCTGAGTAAAAAAAAAAAATTTATAATAATCTACTAAATGGGATCCAGACAACACTACAGAGAATAGTTTTGCTTCAAATCCTGGTACACTTTCTAATAGAGAAGCATATTGTTCTGTTCTAAAGGTTACATCAGAGGAACAACCCAATTACTATTAAGAGTCCTAAACTGTATGTATGAGTGTGTATAATGAATGATACATGCATGTAAAGAGTAATCTCTAACCATGTTAAAGATGTAAATTTTTGGGACATTTGATATTCAATTATATCATAATTAAAGGAAAAAAAACTATATAAGCCCTATGTAAAAAACTATATAAGCACTATTTTGTTTGTATTTACGTATTATTATTAAAATTATTATTGTTATAATAATAATAATTATTATTATTATTATGAGGTGTCCATGAAAAATTATCTTAATGTTCTCTTTTATATGCTTCTTTTTCTAAGAAGACTTCTAGAAAGTATAAAACTCTATAAAAAGGGGGGGGGGGGGGGCAGCTGGGGAATTAGGCTACATCACCTTTAGGCTCCAGTCCTTTTTTTTACCATGTAAAATGCATAAATCTTATTGGATTATTTAAGGATGCATTGATGTCAGTTGTGTATTTATCCCAATTGGCAGGGACATTCCATGTTGACATTTTCTTGTAATTTTTTGGGTGTGTTACTATGAGTCCAGTCTCTCTGACAGTGAAGTTTGTCATTCTGAAGGTTGTAAGCTTACTGGAGAATCATCACACTAAGCATGGTTGTTTAATTGTTTTCACTGTTTTAAGTGTTAGTTATTGTACACATTGACATGCAGTCAGTGCAACATAGTGATGTGAACAAAACACTTTGTCACAGCCTTTATTCAAAAATGTCATTTTAGCATGAATGTGCCAGATCTGAAGTACATGAAGTATTTGTGAGCAAAAATGTGCACATGTTCTTTGTTTTATACTAAACATCCAGAAGTGCACAACAGCAACCGTGCACCCGCTTAGTCATTACTTGTCACTCAATGTTTTCCCAATCAGTAAATTAAATCCATTGTTCATTTTTCTGATGGGTGACTGACTTAAAGCTATGTATAGCACATATAGATAAGTATATTTTGCTTATGTGGATTCTCTGTTGGCCTGTAAAATATCACAGATATTAAATATATCAGATTAAATAGCACATTGCATGTGTTTCTGCTCTGTTATGTGACCTTAACAGAGAGGAGCACTGCTTGCTAGTAATTGGACTATGGCACTGCCTGTCATCCTAACTGTGGACAAATAAGCTCTGCCGACATTTCAAATATTACCAGCTGTGACTGACAGGCAGCTTGCAACCGATTCATTACAGAGTTTTTTTTTTTTTTTTAAACACATCTGTTGTGTTTGAGGTAGCTGTAGCTGTTTTTTGTATTATTGTTGACTATAGTGTACATACAGTATTTATCTTGGGTAACTGGTAACACATGGGGTCCTTAGTGACACCTGGTCTTATGATGCTTTAACCCCAACAGCTGCTATACATAGTCTAACACATGCACAGACAAACATCTCTGACCTACCTTAACTTCCATGTGGCCAAGATGTTCTTATTCTTTATGTTGTTATTTCCAATATGCAGTAATGGATACAAAGAGCAAGAGGAAAGAGAGAGCGAGAGAGACTAGTGTTTCAGCTAGGGTATAGAATCCTGCCTCACTTAACTGAATGTTGCCAGGATAGTTCCTGGAATAGGCTCCGAATCCATTGTAACCCTTACCAGAATAAAGAATGAAGGTGAAGGTCAAGATAGAAATAAGATTAAGGTAGCTTTGTCTCACTAAGGTCCCTGGAAATATTCTAAGAGACTTTATATTTGTGCCACACAGTTTGAGCTTTACTGTGCTAACCATTTATTAACCCCCATATTCCTGTGGCTGTTTTTATGCCATGTGACCATGAGTTCTCACACAACCTCATATTCATTAATGTCTAAGTGGCCACAGCCTTTTTTAGTCTCTTATAGTATTGCTACTAAACTTGAAGTTGTGATAAAATCATCATAATGGCTGCATAGAGTATAGTTAGAAGGGGCAACACAGAATTCCCTTACTGTTGCCTGTTAGTACACCCTCATGATGATCAAGCAAACACCAACAGGATTACTGTCAGTCTATAAGTGTTCCAGAAAGTATACAAATGTACAGCAGACAAAGATACTCAATGAAAACTGTATCATATTCTGGGACTTCAAACTAACTCACCCACCAAAGCGTAACGCAGTTGTGAGGCTTTATAATTACAAGAAGCTTTTTGTTGGGCTCATTTTTATCCTCAGTACTGTTTAAGTAATAGAAAATAGATAGCATTGGTAGCATCCCTGCCTACAGACACTGCTGGGAATGTTGGGATTAGCAGTAGAGTCACGTCAGCCTGCTTTCATGCTCTGAAGTGTGGCTGGCAGAGCACAGCTAGCAGTGATTGCTAACACAAGCGTTTCATCATTCCTGCTAAGACAGAAGAGTACTAGTGCTTAAATGTAGAAAAAAGAGAATTTGCCTATACAGTATCTATTTAAGCTGAATATGGTTGCCTCTTTCTTGAATAGACAAAGCACACCTTTAGCTTGTCATTGTGAAGTGGGAATGGTGAGGAGCCCATACCTACCATTTTCAATGATAGACAGGTGAAGTGCAGAGATATACTGGGAATTCATAAAGGACTGTGAATGGGAAAGGATGATTGTACGTCACTGTTGGCCAATAAACAATACATTCGTTCCTCTCGAATATTAGCAAGGATGAAAAGGAAGGCTTAAGTTAGAAACAGGAGTTAAAGGTGTTTTTTTTGTAAACTGATAAGGGAGGCGGTCTGCATGGGCGGTAGGAATTTTTTAAAAAGATGTGCTCGCGTGTGTGTGTGTATGATAGAGAGAGAGAGCGCAAATGTTGTATTTAACAGAATTTTAGTTGTAGTAATATCATTGACAATGATCCAAATTTGTAGTGTCCATTCACAAAACACTGAACACTGGCCAAGTGGGTCATGTAGAAACCCTCTAACTAACAACTTATTGTAATGTATAATATGTATTGAGAATATATTGCTAAAAGTACATCAAAAACTAGAGAGAGCAGCTTGTTGCAAATTTATGTGACATTAACAAGATCAGCATTAACGTACAAGGGACACAAACACAAAACCAGTCTGAGGTCCTCATAGAAAGAAAGAAGGAAGCTAAGTTATACATGTGGTTTATGCTGAACATGTGCTGCTGGGATATTTTGTGATTTAGCCTTTTCCTGTAAGCAACTAGGGGAAGTATGAAGACAGACAGCACAATCAGCAACATTGTAAGCCCATGAGTGGGGGATGTTACTTACTTCATTAACTTCAGAGAGTAGCAGCACCACCCCAACCAGCATTATACCCCCATTACATACCAGAGGACCAGAGACCACAATAACTGCCTCGTTCTGCTATATCTGCACTTTCTGCGAGATCATTTGAGACCAGTGAAATATGTGCTATGGGACATTTGCGTGAACCTTGTAGCACCATTGTGCATTTTCCTTCCGCATCTAAGGTAGCATGCTGTCTTCATAACACAATCTTATTTAACAGCAGTCTAACATAGGTTTGTGTTAACACTTTCCACATTAGGTATAAAATAGAATTAAGCGATGATTAAAGATTGTGAGTGTTGACAGCTATAGGACATTGCTCAACATACTGACACAGTTCTCTCAGACCTTTAATTACAACAAAGCATTCCAAGACTCTTTCAGAATGCCTTTTAAATTAAAATTAAAGATGCATGGTATGAAGGGAGATGACCACCAATGGCATTAACTCAGAGATACAGCATGTTGCAATCTGCATTCATCAAGCTGTCGCTTGTGGTGCCAAAAATGGCACAAGTCGATACAATAAGACAACAATGGTCATTAATCAACTGTCTACCAAAATGCTTCTCTGAGTCTCATCAGTAGTGTTCACAATTGCATGCTGCCCAGCACAGTCTCTGGAGTCAAGCTGGGGATATGGATTTTTTCACACCAAACTGCACAGTCCCCATGTCTCTTTTAAATGAACCTATTCAATCAATAATTATTTGATTTAACTCTTTTGGTTCCAAATAGAGTGAAATATATTATCTCTTAGTTAAAAGTATAATAAATTTTTGTAATCAAAGATCTAAGTGTTAATGCATACAGGTGTATTCAAACACCAACATGATTTTTTATTAATTCATTGAAATGGTATTTCAGAGAAAATGTCATGATCAGTTAGTTATGTGACTGTTTACTTCTCTCAGAGCAATCACTTTGATTTCAAGTGGATCAAACATGAACAGTTTGCCTCCAGTTTGAAAAAATATGCATTATTTTTTAGAGTAGGTGAATAATTTTATGCTAAATAAGAATCATGTGTTCTTGTAGTCCTAAGGATTTTAAATCATTTTTGTAGAAAAAATGTAAATAAAAAAATGTTAAAAGAAGCACAAAGAAAAACAGAGATTGGCATTTTTTTTTAAAGATTCATGACATTGTGACACTTTTTTAATAGAACTTGCACCCTTTGATTCCCCACCAATGGTTTGATGTAATCTTATTAGTGCCTGACTGTGTTTCTAAGGTTCCTACCTCTGATCTTTATTAACAGAAGAGGCATGACACATTTGATTCTTTGAATCATTTTCAGTGTTTCCTTTTATTTTATTTTTTTTTCTATATCAGCACATTATTTGATCTTCTTAATAGGCAGCGTACACGAATATAGTCAAAGGCAGTACGCACAAATGTGGTCAAAGGACCAATGTGTGAATGTACTCATTTGTCAACAAAAGGTACCATGGAACACATTAAAAACTAAAAGGCTGCTAAAGGAACAAGCCTACCACACTCAGATCAATTTCCCCTCCCCCAGTAACCTGATTTCGAATGTTATGTTCTCTGTAGAGGAAAACATCTCTTAAAACCCCATATCACTTCTGAGGAGAAAAAAATGAATGTGACAGCTATATATATACTAAATATATACTACGTGCAGTGAATAAATTGCTTGATAGTCAAAAATGACACTAAACACGTATAGGTTTAATTTAAGAAGGGTAAAAGCAGAAGTGCTGACATAAACGTTTGACTCTAGACGAGTGATCACTAGTGTGAGAGTAGGGGGTGGTGCTTTAATGAACGGTTTTCTCTGTGAATCAGCATAGACTAGGCTAGAAAAAGTAGATTTATACACTGCTTATTACAAAGCTCTTGAAAGGAATTTGATTCATATGCATTGAACAAACAACCTGATTTTTTCTGTAAAATGAAGTAAAACATTGTCATATACATGACATGACTGAATGGCAATAAGTCATATACTTGAATAGTTTATCATTTAACAATGCATGCATAAAGGAAATTAATTTTAAAAAAAAATAATAAAAACTATCTCAACTTCTAGACCATATATTTTGTCTCCTTTGTTGTTGAGATTGGTTTTAATGTTACATCAGCTTTGTGTACTAGTCAGGGCTGGACTATCACAGAGTATTGCATTGTGTCGTGTTTGCATATTTGCATGTCCACTTTATTTTGTCTTTTTAATTATTTGTACAATTCTTAGGTAGTTTTGTCAATTTATGGTGTTAATTTGTTGTCTTAGCTAGTCAGCTAATTAGGTTTCATCTTAGTTAGTTATCTTAATTTATGTTGTTAATTCATGCTGTATGGAGCACTTTGGTCCTGGAAGAATGTTATTTTGATTCACTGTGTAGATGGTTGAAATGACAATAAAGGGCTACTTTACTTGACTTGATATCTTGTGTCAAAATCGAGAATTTCTCTTGCTTTCTTGACAGACATGGCTATTTTTTGTTCATTTGTCAACGTTTTTGTCAAAGTTGCCTTGTTTTATATTTAAAAGTAAGGTGGAGTGCCATGAAATTTCTAAATTTGAGTACCCATTTTCAAAATTTGAGCTTTGTACAGAAAATGTATAGAGCAAAAATGTATCTTTGAAATTATATTTGTCTCAGCCTCATGGCCAAGTAGCTAATTTATATGCTTGAAGACATAGCCATAGTTACCCATACCGACTGGTTAAATTACTCAAAGCAACCCTTGCTCACTCATGCATGACATTAACACTTGCCTGCCAAACTCTGTGTTCCGAAAAGTGGAATGCCTCATGCAGTTGTCTGATAGGGCAAATGAAAAATAAATGTGATATCCTTATCTATTTTTCTGTTGTGTAAACAGTTACTATTGTTAGCCTTCACTAGCGGATGCCATGTATTGAGTCTGTTGACCAGTTGCCTAATCAGAAGCTGTGTTCACTACTGGTTGACCAGCAGGAGGATGTGTGTTTCTGACTGCGCAGTTCCTGAAAAATAGCAGACATGTAAGATTAAATTGTTTTATAAGTTGAATTATGATTGATGATATAATGTTATGGTAGCATTGTTCTGTTTTTGTTAAAATATTTAGTGCTGTAAGCAGCAGGATTAAAAAATTGCTCTCACGTTTCCTAATATTTCTACTTGACTGTCATAATTGCTACTTACAATGTTTAAACTTATTGTAATAGCAAATGCGCAAGCACATTATTGTTCTTATTAAATGATATCTTATTATTTAGGAATCATTAGGTATCAGACCGATACGTACACTTCTACTTGCTGATACCTTTATCTGGCATTGTCCCAGAGCACAGCATGAACAGAACTTTTTGGAAATCCTCATCAATCCTCCTAATGCATTTAGGTTTTAATCACAAACCTAAATCCTGAATCCACCCAATCCCCTTTTTTATTTTTAGGATAACAAAAAATAAAATTGTATTTCATTGAGCTTACTGGAAAAACCATATACATATTTGAAAAATATAATGAACAGTAAATGCATTTAATTGGACAGGAAATCACCAGTCTTCCTTTGTGAGCTCATAAACAACAACAGTGTCACAACATTATTGATTATTGAAGTCCCAATATTAACTAAACAAAATATTTTTACATTTGAAAGGCAGGGATAAATATTTTATAAAAAGACAGCATCATTTCTGCCATTTAACTAGTCCATTTGGCCGAGGTCAGCCCTACCGTATATATATCAAGTTACATTGGCAAGATGTAGCTTGGAGAGCATTTGCTAATTCGGAATATGTCACAGGGATATCTGCATCAAATCCTAAATTCTCCCAGATGAATCGAAGCAGTAGCATCTGGCCGCTCTGCAGATAGGATTTGTTAACTATTACCTTTATTTATTTAGGTTGGATTTTTCAGTGAGAAACTGATGTGAGAAACAATAGTGACATCAAAAACTAGCTTCCTAATGTTGTGTTTGTATAATGCAGAGACAAGATTCAAGTTAAGAAACTTTAATATTAGACTGAATACAATCTAAAAGGAACTCCAGCACAAGAAGGATCACAGAAGCAGTAAGAGTAAACAGAGGAACAGTAAACAGTAAACATCACAGTCTGGCCGAGATAGTGCACTGTCTGAATGTCTTCCTGACTGCCTGCAAGAGGGAGAAAAAAAGGCTGTGAGCACATTCCTTTAAGAAACAAATCCTAAGCCACTTCACCACCATAACTGTTGTTTTTCTGTTAGCTTTTGTCTTGGCCTTTGTGTGTCTTAAGGTATAGAGAAAAGCAAAGCATATATGATTTGCATTTGCTTTGCGAGCAGTTATATAATGTGGAGTCTGATCAGTGTCATATTTCACCAATAAATATACGATTCACAAATGTATTTTGTCTCCACAAATATTTTCTTAAATTTATTTAGAGACTGATGACCCAGCATTCACAAGCTACTCGATTCATTCCTGCATTTGTGTGTAGACTTTCGAGACTTCCATTATGTGATTGGATTCACCAATTAATTGCTTACAAGCAACATTTGCTGCAGCCTATCAGTTGTCTCCTCTCTTATTTCAGCCAAAAACATATGCATAAATTAGCATATACACACACGCACACACACTGTATATCCAATTTTAATGTTTTTCCCTGCACTATCACACACAGTTCAATAAAATAAAAAAAACCTTTGAATTTACATTCATGCAAATTGCTGATAGTGTAGGAGACATCTGACAGGCTGCAGAGAATGCCGCTTGAGAAAAAATGCATTGGTGAATCTAACCATGTCAGGGAAAAATCTACACACAAAAATACATGGATTTCAAGAATTTCAAGCCATTTGTGAATCCAGGACTCTCTAAACAAATGTAAAAGAGAAATATTTTTGTGTGCATTGAAATATATATACTATATCACTAAACATATATATATATATATATATACACTACTGTTCAAAAGTTTGGGGTCACTTGCAAATTTCTTTGTTTTTGTTTAGTGA
>JAOVVA010000017.1:6075798-6089180 GCA_028565275.1 Leiocassis micropogon | reverse complement strand
ATATAATATCAACGAATATTATTATAAATTATTATTATTAATAATAATAATAATAATAATAATAATAATAATAATTAATTTTAGCATGTTTGTCTTTAAAGTTGTATTGCAGTCATTGTGAGTGAACCTAACATTTGGTGCTAGCTGCTTTATCATGGCAAGTGTTGTGTGTTTGCCTGAGACCTTTGGTGAGGATGCCAATCAGGAAAGCTGATCATATAATGCTTGTTGCCATAATCACAGGGAGTGCCATCTGCGATCAAGTCTGCCAGTGAAAAGTCTGAAAAAGGCAGAGGAGAGGAAATCACTCAATGGGATTGCAGTCCTGCAAACCATATTACTCACAAACTCACAGACACACACACACACCTACTGCAAATGTCTCTTGTAATTGTGGCTCTGCAATTTAACATGTTTAAGATTTCACTAACCTGTGTACAGAGTAGAGTTTTTGCAATGGAAAAGGGTGACTTCAAGCATGCAACAGATTTCCCTCTCCATGCTTGACTACACTGTAAAATGAATACCTGATGTGATGTATGTTGTACTCACCTATAAACCAAGGTCTGGAATCAATTTAGAGTTGTTAATATGTCAAGGCTAATGGGGAACTACAAATAAACAGTCATGCTACTTTGTCTGGAGAGGCATATGGTGTTATAGTTCATAAAGAACTGACATCAGATATCTAGCCATTATTTTAGGCACATGTGGGTTCAAAGGAGCTGCTAAGAAATAAAAAGCTTTGAATCTGAATAAAAACACCTGCGAAATTAGTCTTGTCCTAAACAAATTAAATTCAACAGAAAACAATCCTTAAACCTGTTTGTCATCATTTATGATGACCACAATGTCCATAATTTATTAAGGTCTGAAATGTCTATATTAATAAGGTTAATATAAGGTTTCTAAGCAATTCTCTTGAATCCTTAAATATTAAACTGATTTTTGTAGAGATAGAGCATATTAACATCTGCATCTGATTGGTTTTAAAAGCCAAACAAAGAAATTGGTTGAACATTTATGTAGGTATGTAGGCAGGTATATACAGTATATATTTGAAAATGGAGCACCAGAGTCTTCTTTCATTACTCTGACAGTCTATACCTTTGGGAGGTGCCAAGTTTTCTTAAACACTTTCAGGACAGAGAGCATTTTTTAAAAAACCTTTTCTGTTCTTTTAAAACTGAGCTGTAGATCACTAACGCACATGTTGTGGATTCAGGTAAAAACATTCTCTGTTGGTTTTATGTTGCTCACCTTGTCATGCCAGTGACCCCGTATATTCCTTAAGCTACTTTTTTATTCCTCAGTCTACTTTATATACATGTCCTGGGAGATGCCAAAACATAGATCACCAAAAACCCAGGTGAGCACATGGTCCAGGTTATTAGTGTTGCCTGAAGGTTACGCTGAGGTTATGTCCTGTAGCGGAGAACACCTGTGCTCCCCATGCACCGCATTTGGCTTGGCAAATGAGGTGATTAGTTAGTTTTTGCAGATAGTGCAGGTAGTTTTTTTATGCTTCGCTTCTGCAGTGCCCTGACTCAAAATGCTGTTTTGAATGGTAATTAGATCATGTTTGTCTGAGATTATAATTTATAAATGTAAGCCATTATTTGAGGCAAGTTAAGTAGAAAAATACTATTAATGAGGGATTAGAGCTAAAAACAAATGATGCACATAATATGTGTCAGAGTTGTTTTGGTCTGTGAATGCTAGATCAGATGACCCTGGAAGAACCCTGAAATGCATGGTGGCTTAATGTGAACCATGGAGAAGAGGGACACAAAGACACAGAGATGGTGAGAGAGAAACGGAGGGAGGGGAGGTTATCCTCTAGGCAGTACCAAGAACAATGACAGGTTTGTTCAGCCTGGCTGAACTCCGGAAAGCTGGCAGCTTTGTCCATCCTTTCCACAGTTTTATTCCTTCCCTCTGTCACTGCCCTCTGCTGCTTACCTCTATAAGTGCTTGGGCAAAGTTCATAAGGCTTCCCTCTGTTTGTGCTGCCCATAATGGCAGCCCCATCTTGCTGCCACTTTAAGGTAATGCCAAGGGACCTGCATTGACACAGCAATGAGTGTCCTCAGTGTCTAATTTTGGCAGTCTGCTCTCACAATTAATCAAGCTCTCTGTCAATTAAAGCACACTGACATTTTAGAGTGGTGAATATTTCAAGATGAAACTTGTTTGCTTGTTTTTGTTATTTGTTAAATGAACCTGAATGATGACTAATCACAGCTCGGCTGCTGTCTCAATCTAGTGTATGATTTATTTGCAGTGATGGCGGTACCTTTATTGCCTTACATTTGCCTGAACAGCTGTTGCTCAAGTTCACACAGGAATGATTATTCTGGTTCATCAGAATTGGGCTCCAGTGATTTATTGCTTTCATTAATATCTGAGGTTGAGGCATTTATGAAAATATGAAGCAAAATGTTGTAATACAGAAATATACAAAGACCAGTTTTGTCTTTGATGTACATAATTAAGATAATTACCAACAGTCGTTGTTGTTTACCAACATTAATGGTAAAATTAATGAAATGCTAAAAAGGCAAGCTCACAAATATGTTCATAATTCATTTCTTATGGATTTTTTTTGCTGGTACATGTAAATTTAATGGTATTCCAACTAAATTATGGTACCTGTTAGGATAATACATCTTACAGCAAGTAATAATAAAAGTATATAACAATAAAAGCATGAAAATACTAAGGAAGGTTGATGCATCATTTTAATATAGTCTTATGTAAAATCTCTTCTTAATTTTTCCAAGGACGTTTTTTGTGCCTTGAAGTTGTTTCTGTCTCACAGTGACCCATATCAGTAAAATTCAAGCATAACCCCCATTACCCTTCCCCCTTTTCCAATTTTCCTCTTCCCTCTTGCCTGTTAAACTGTAAGTTATACACCCCACTCCACATCATATATCATCTTGATTTCCCTCTCTCTCCCCTGCTACCCAACAAAATGAGAGAGGACTAAATTGTTTCCCCAGTTTGCTGGTGAGGGATTGTTTTAGCTCACCTATGGCTATGTTGTAAGTTAAATAAAAATCACATGCTCTTTGTTTCTGGTCATATTATTTATTATGTATTCATTTCATTGGTGGCAATTAGTTGGACATAAGCAGCCACTTGCAACTATTTGTGGGTGTTATATTGTGCTTATTTTATTCTTAATTCTCTGCATGCTCTCTACACTAATATTACTTTTACGAACACTGATTAAATGTAATTGCAATTTGAAACAGTGCATTGAGTAATTTATGTGTTTAATGTCTTAGCATAGATTACATTACTATGGATGTCAGTATACTTTATATTTAAAATATATTTCATAAACTGCGTCCCTATTCAAAATTCCTTCACTGGTAACCACCTCTTCTCTCTCTCTCTCTCTCTCTCTCTCTCTCTCTCTTTCTCCTTCCACCCTCCACCCCTACCCACCCAGTGCAGTGAATAGCTCTCAGATCAGGCTTTGTGCAGCGTGATTGTCACTCACTTAATGAGCTCCTTTGCTCAGGGAGAGGCTCTGGCAGCTTACGGTTTCTCTGTGCCTCCCATCTTGTGGCCGCCTACAGAGCACTTTGTCAGTTCCTCGTATCACGCATTCTTGTCTGCATTCTGTTTTCAGTCTGTTGTAATGTGTATCAGAGGAAGGGGTTAGCCAGAGACAGAAGGAAAGAAGAGAATGGAGCGAGGACTTGTGAGTAGAGAGACTTCTGTTTGGTGTGTTTTGGCTGAGCTTGTTACAAGTGCATCAGGTAGAGGATTACAGTGGCAGAGCAAGTGTTTCAGGTTTCTGCACATGTGTTTTGAGTGGTAGGTTAGGAAGCAATATGGGACTTACGAGATAGTGGATAAAGAGATTTAAAGATGTAATTTTTTGTTGGTTTTATTTATTTATTTATATTTTTTTGGTGTTTAAGAACATACAAGAAATACATCTGAATTTGGTTCGTTACTGACTTATTTTTCCATCATATACTGTGTATCTTTGTGGCTCTGCAAGAATGCATTTTTCATGTGCATCAGTTTGAATTTGTGGCTTTTGTGCAAAAATGAGTAAATATTTATCTCCTGCTGGTTTTATGGTGACAGCTGTTGGAAAGCTTCCTGTAAAGCTGGACTTTTTCAGATAGTCAATTGTAAAAGAAGAGATAAAGGAGATACAATAAGCTTATGCAAGCACTGGAATGATGAACAAGCACAGAACATTTTTACTATGACTGCCAAATCTTTAAACAGCCTGTCATGAAGAGTTTGTCCAGATTATAGCAGGAAGTTCATGTTTGTATCATTCAGCATAGCACTTATGAATCACACATCCAGAACCTGAATCTCAGTGGACAATGTATTCAGTTATGAAAAGCAATAGACAAAAACAAATAAGAGTTATCCTTTACTCATTGCTCCTGCGTATCACTCCTATTCTCCACAGTACTGGGAAATCAAAATCTCCCTTTCTGGTCTTGAAATCAATTTGGCTTCAGGTTCTAATATAGTGGATCTAGAATGCAATTATAATCCATCTCTTCCAACGGTTACCAGTTGCTTTTTAGGAGATTACTAACATCTGTCAGATGTTGTGAGCGAATGTGGTGAGGGCCTTGGCGTTTCTGTCCCTATCAAAGAGTCTCTCCTGTGAAATTACTCTCAGCCACACACCCACTTTATGCCACTCAGAACAGATCACAGGCTAATATCATTATTGTCCCGAGAATGGATCCTCTGTGATTCACTCTGTGACTTCAAAGAGACAGAAATAGTAAGAAAAAAAAAATCAAAGAAAGTAATCCCCCTTGTGTTCACAGACACAAGCTTGCATTTACATTACCAGTAATGTTAATTATGTATTTTTCCTCACTTGTTCTATCTACTAATCCAAACCCATTTCTTACCTTTTGTTCATTATATTATTCTCCCTCACTTCTAACTTGAAGGCACATATGTGATCAAAAAGCCCATATGATATATTATCTTTCATTTTTTACTATTGCGTGTGACCTCAGCTGTATAATAAAATTTATTATTTCTCCTATACTGTAGTTTTTTTCATGTAAGAGCCTTTTTTTTTTATTTAATTTTTATAATTTTCTTAATGTTGATGGATAACCTATGGAATTTGCCCATTTGTGTCATCTCATAGTTATACCTCAGTGATGGCTGGATGATCACTTAATATTCCTAAACCTTAAAAAGAAAAAATCGGAATGTGCTTCAGTTGTATTATGTTCATAGGATTATATTTGTAGGTGTCACCAGTCACTTCATTAGGTACACCTGTTCAACTGCTTGGTAACGCGAATATCTAATCAGCCAATCACATGGCAGCAGCTCATAGCATTTAGACGATCTGTTCATCGAAGCAACAGAATTGGGAAGAAGGTTATTTATGTCACTTGAAACATGCTGGTCTAAGTATTTCCAGAAACTACTGATCTTCTTTGATTTTCATGCACAATTATCTGTAGGGTTTACACCCAATAGTCTGAAAAAGAGAAAAAAGAATGGCCAGACTGTTCAAACTGATAGAAAGGCAACAGAAAATCATGGCAAAAACGGTAACATCGCACAACACATTGAACCTGAAAGCAAATAGGCAACAGCAGCACAAGACCACACCTGGTGCAATTTCTGTTAGGTAAAAACAGAAAACCAGTGCAACAGTTTACATGATTGTAACAATAAGATTGAACAATAAAGGATAAAATAGGTTGACCAAAACTGACCATGGAAACTCCACACTGAACTTTGAGCATCTTGGATTCTGTCCTTCTCCAGTCTTTCTACAAACTCTGGAAACAAGATTTCCAAATTAAATGCAAAATTTACTTTTACCTGAAAAGAGTCTGAAAAATGGTTTAGTTTTCTCCTTAGCCAAGGTACTATAAGATGCTTCTGTCTCTGTTTCAGGAGTGGCTTGATATTAGGAAAGCAACAGTTGAGATTTGATCGGTGTCCCTAATGCAGAGAAATGCATGTACATATCCATCATGTAATACCATCAGGGAAGTGTCTGGTAGGCCCCAAATTTATTCTGCAGCAGGACAACGACAAACATAGAGCCAATGTCACCTTCAGCATAGAGCAAAACAAGGACTCCTGGAAGTGATGGTTTGGCAAACACAGAGCCCTGATCTCAAAACCATCAAGTCTGTCTGGTATTACATGAAGAGACATAAGGATTTGAGGCAGCCTACATCCACAGAAAATTTGTGCCTAGTTATCCAAGATGTTTAGAACACAACTTGCAATTTATACATTCATAGGTGAATCCTGTACCTGCAGTGAGACGTACAAAGGGATTAAGTCCTATATATATACACCTACTGTGGTTGCCTTGGTTAGGAGTTTTGTATGTGTTATAAATCTATTTGGTCATTTTTGACAGATAAAGTAGTTAAATTTTTAATCTTAATTGTTACTTTTTTCTCTATGAATATGTTATTTTTTTCCATATGTAATAGCAAAACTACTATCCTTATTCTTTGCTTTTGCCTGGAGTACATCTTCGTGTAGTGAAATCTTGACCTAGACCTCAGGTCAAACCTAGACCTCAAACCCTAATCAATAAAATCAAGAAAATCATGTTGCAGTTTACTGATTATAAGAAGGCACTGGATTGGATCGAGATTTTAAATTGTGTTTTGATAGAGTTAGAGGAGCTGTCCATGTCTGTTGCCTGCAGTAAATTTTACTGCTGTCACAGGGTTATTCATCATGCTGTCACTGGAGAGCTCAGGTCAGGAGCTCCACTGTTCATTTATTGTGCTCAGGCTGTATCCATCAACTTCATCATCCTCTTACTATCTTGGTTACGTCTTTACATCCACTTCATCGTTCTGGGTATCTTTATAAATCTTGCACCAATGTATACTTTTTACTTCTTTACACATTGCCTGTCCTTATTAATGTTGGCCATTTGACCTTTACTATTTCATTTCTATAATACTTAAGTAAAGCATTAAGTGAGCATGAAGTCCTTCTCTGATTAATTACAATCATATCCATGTATTACAGACTGTGATATACAGTACTGTGCAAAAGTCTTAGGCACCATATTATATGCTGTATCAATTTTGTTATATATGTTTATCATGTCTGCAGAATTATGTAAAAAAAATAATTCAGCATTTCCATATATAACTTAAAAATAAATAAATAAATAACATTACAGGAGAATATATGCATGGCTGTAAAGAAAGAAATATAATTCAAGAAAGACCAGTTTTCAGATGGAAACAAAAAACCTAATGTACACTCCTGGGATTTGCATATAAATAGAAAGGAGTGAGTGTGACAAAGTTACCTGAAGAACTCATATTCTCCAGCAAGCTCAGTAAAACCTAACAAATCTGAAAACACACCCATCTATATGATGGTCCCACAGTTAACAGTGCATGTCAGAGCACAAACCAAGTCATGAAGTCCAAAGAATTGTTTGTAGACCTCTGAGATTGTATCGAGGCTCAGATCTGGAGAGGGGTAAAGAACAATATTTGCAGCATTGAAGGTCCAGATGAGCCTAGTGGCGAAAGGCCAAATTATGATTGCTAGACTACTGCATCAGAGCAACTCCGAGACTGTAGGTCTTGTGGGATGCTTCTGGTCTGCAGTGTTTAATAAACATTAAAAGGGAAAATGCCCCAAGTGCATATAATTTGGGTCTTCATAAGGTTCCCCACTGTCACTTTAATTTCCCACCTTTCCAATCTGTTCTCTTTCATGCTTAATCTTATGAAATCTCTGCTGTGAGCAAAGGAAGTGTAGGAATGGAGAAAGATGCCATCCATCTAAAAAGCCTGTTCCAGATTTTTCTTGACCCATTTTTTTTTTTCCTTTAGCCTTCCTCTCCTCCTCCTCCTTTGGCACCTGTCGTATACTGATGTGCTTAAATAGTGCCAAAACTAGCATGGGTCAGAGGTCACACTGGGCTTCCCACGCTGGCAGCTTTTAGCCTCCTGCCAACTTCAGCAGGCATGGGTGTAAGCGAAGGGATTAGGAAATAGCCTGAGGTCCTTAAACAGGTCTTAGTTCTATGTACATAAGCAATTGCCTGGCAGCTTGGCTGTTTCTTAATTTGTTCTGCTATAGCAAGCAAGCTCAGCATATGCTAATTAAGATATTTAATTATGAAGAAGGTGCTAATGTCAAAAGATGCTCATGTTTACCTGTGTATCTACCAAGATGCTTTGTGAATCATCACTTTTAGTATATACCATATGGATAAAGTACTTCTCAAGTGAACGTCTTTTATGTCCGGTCCCATGGTTTACAAGCTGTCCCCTGCCAGATGGCCATAGCGCATCCTGCTAGACACTCAACAATAATGAAGACCAGCCTAATTTGATTTGATAAAGAGGGCTCCGGTTCAATTACATTGTAGATATAATATATCCATATGAGTGGTCTTAGGTTGCAATTACAATATGTAAAAAATAGAGCATATTGTCTAAAGATAATAAAAATAGGAGCTTCATGATTCACTTGTGCGCAAACCAATTTTTAAATTATTTTTCCAGTGACATCACATAGGTTATACACAGGGTTAGAGCAACCAGCATTGACTTGATGAAAGGAGCAAGATAGAGTTAATCCTATTATTTCACTACACAGACTTGTAGGGCAGTGCTCATGCCCATCTGGATAACAAGAACCACCTAAAGAGAAACAATGGGAATCGACTTCTTGCACATATGTCAATTATTTAATAATGTCTTCATATAATGATATTTGATCCAAGTTGTCCTGTTGAGTTTGTTAAATTGCACAGCACGTTAAGTATTGAAGAGGAAATCGGAAGCAAGGCAGTAGGAGAGGATGGGTCATGAATTCTTTCTGCTTGACTTTTTACTGGTTCAAAGAAGCCATTTGGGTGTGTGTGTGTGTGTGTGTGTGTGCGCGCGCGTGTGTGCGTGTATGTGTGTGTGTTTTGTATGTCATGCTGAACATTATGAAACAAAGTTGTGAGGTCATTTATCTGAGCCTGGTTGGAACTCTGAGACTACTTTTCCGTTCCACTTTCACAAATAATCATGTTATAATTAGTAGTTCTTTTTGCTAATGAATATTTGACTAATGAGAGCCAAAAGGAAGTAATCTAATGAGCTGGGTCACAGCCTGAATGTTCATCAGCAGATACTCAAATGCTTCTATTCAGAGGTCCGAGCTAAAACAAATATGCATTCAAGGTAATTAGTCCTAGTGACTTTAAGATTAGTCATAACCTCTTATTATGAATATCTATCTTTTGTTAGCTTTATAAATTAATATCACAGATTAATGTAATCTCGTGGTAACTGGTATCTCAAACATTTATGTGTGTTTGTTGACGGGGCATAGCTCCAGCCACACGTGTTCCCAGTAGTGAAATGGAAGTTGTGCTGAGCAGTTTTTTGTTAGAAATGGGTCTCTCAACGGAGGGAAATGTATTCATGTTGAGTATTAGTTCAGCTCATACGGAAATGGTTGTGAATGGGGTCCGAGTTCACTCTTTTCATGAAAAAGGTGGCAGAACAATTCCTTCTCATACCCATCCCATTCACCCGATCTTACACCACCTGATGCCTACTTGTGGGGAATGTTAAAACACAGTGTGTTCTACTGTGAAGATCCACAAGAACTGTGCCTGCATTACGCGAGCAAATCGTTTCCTGACCAGGAGTCTGCAGCAACTGGTGCACACATACAGTATTTTGAACACTTACATTACGCATACTGGGGTAAATCAACAAGCTAATAGTGTATATGATTTATATGATTAAA
Organism: Leiocassis micropogon; assembly: GCA_028565275.1. Taxonomy (NCBI): domain Eukaryota; kingdom Metazoa; phylum Chordata; class Actinopteri; order Siluriformes; family Bagridae; genus Leiocassis; species Leiocassis micropogon. Next base: position 6,079,403 of record JAOVVA010000017.1, on the reverse strand, counting down.
GGTATTACTCATTCTCCTGGTTGTATTTCTAATTTTTATACTTATTAATTATTTTTTTTATTTTACACATTAAATAAAATAATTAAATCAGCAGCAATGCTTCAGACAATAAAACCATTGATGTCTTTCAGTGGAGTAGAAACAAAACCCTTTTTATTTTAAGGGAAAGCAGATCTTAAATATATATTAAATAAATATTAAATAAGTCTAACTAAATAACTACTATACTGTATAGATTACATAACAAACTACATGGTCCAAAGAAATTTTACAGATATGAATTTCTTACAAAATGTATTTCTGTACGGTCTAATAAATAAGAAAGTTACATTTTATAGAGAAATGTGGTTGCCAATCAACACCAAAAATGTAAAATTCAAACAGTGACCGTGTCAACGTTGGCCCACGACCCGGCCTCCTTGCAAGTCCAGCCGCAACCAAATGTTGTTGAAATGGTGAACATATTACTATGTGTATCCCTGGGATACCAGCAGTGTTAGTGGCAGTAAAAATTTTTAACCAAAAACATCTAATTATTCTGTCGTTGTCACTCTTGGGCTTCCTGACCTAGGGCGATCAGCAATGGAACCAGTTGTTCAGAATCTGTTCCAAAGCCTGTAAATGGTATTCCTGGCAACTCCAAATCGTTTGGCGACGTCTGCTTGCGTTGAAGCATTCTGAATGCTCTCTCTCTGCTAGCTTAATCTAAATAGGGCATGATAATGTAAAGACAAAATGCACAACCAGAATGTTTTCCTTATTTTTTGTGACATGTTAGCTAGATATAATCACATGCCAAATTTTATGCAAACGAATTGTGTCTCTTCATATATAATATTAAAATTTTTAATATAATATTAAAATATAAGTTAGATAATTCAATGATAACTTTACCTTAACTGTGTGGATAATGTAACAAGCTAAACTAAATCAATAATTAGATTTTTGGCTTTCATAACAGAACATTTTTATAGTGCAATGTTTCTTTTGTCCATGAGTATATTTACACATATAATAAAAAATTACGATTTTCATATTTTAAAGGGTTTTCCCAGTAAATCAACCATATAATTATATATAAAAATAATATGCAGCATACTGTATATAATAATAAATAATGTTAAAAATAAATGTATAAAGTACTCATCATGCAAAAATTTCCTCATCCAATAAAATCGTTAACAAATAAAATGACCATTTGACATGTAATTTTACTATACATAACAGTAAACAACAATATATAAGTACTAATCAATGTCAGTATTTGGTGTTTTAATGCTTTGCTTTGTGACTCATGCACAAATTTAACAAGTGACTAAGCATCAGACAAAGTTCTTTTAGAGACTTTGACTGCAGTCATGCAGTATATTTGCCCACCCTTTTAAAAAATCTGTCCAGGGGAACGATGCCACCCTAGTGAAAAAAAAGGACACTTTCGTGTATAACAAATATATCCAAATCTTCTATAGTACATAGCAAATATACTAACAAAACGTTGTACCATCAGTTAATATATAAAAAGTATACTAATATCAGGCTGTTACCAATTTTTGGAATTAAACTTTAAACATACTTCAAAATAATTGTATTATAGTACACTTTTCAAACATATGTTATAGAGAAATATACTTTAAGTCAAAGGAAAGTGTAAAACTTTGTTTTTCAATTTATTTTTGGCATATTTTTAAAAAATGCTTAAAATAATCACTGTTTTAATACAAAGTAGCCTCAGTAAATTTTCAGTTCAATTTAAATGTGCTCTCTAACTCACTTTTTCGCATTCAGGCTCATTTATGTGCTGATGTGCTCATTTATATTGAACTTCATCTCTTGTGTGCGCTCAATATCATAAAGCTACGCTTGCTCAGACTGCAGCAGCGTAAGAACTCTGCCACAATTCCAGCCAACCAGAGACTAAAGTAGGGTCATTACCGGTCAATATCAGCCAATCAGAAACTAGAGGTGGGCACATTCTATGTTTCTGGATTGGCTCCCCTATTTTCCGCTTCTGGTTTGAATTCGTTTTGAGTTATCGTTATTATTTCATTTTCATTGGCAAAAGGGACATTTTATGGTTTTTGTAGGTAGTTTGAAATTAAGTACATAGTTTAAACTGTAGAATGTATTATCTAATGTGTTAGTGCTAAATCTTATGTACTTATGTGCTGCTAGTATAATGCTCCCTAGCTTTTGGCCTGTTTTAAGAGTCTCTGCATGATAGCTAGAATCAACGTACAAGGTTTGAACTAATACAGTATAATCCAATACTAATGCCTGTCTTTGTTCAGACAACAGTTTATATTTCTGTTTATGTGTTTGTGATATAACCTGAAGTTTTATTGAAGACAAATAAACTATAGAAATTTTTTTTTAATTATTATTCAACTCATGAATAAAATCTGCCAAAAACATGTTATAGTTTAGAAAATGAATTTAGCATTTGTAAATGGTTCTAGTGTACTGGTAACACATTGGCAATACAGTGCTATAGAAGACTGTGTGTATTGTATGTATATTTTTATTAACTACAAAGTGTACTTTTTAGTATTTGGAATTGGCCAGAAGTATAAACAGCAAGCTACTGCTGCAATAAGAATATATTCATTAGTATATTTATATATTTGTAACACAGTAAAAATTGCTGTAATGTACTTATAATACATTAAAGATATACTTACATTTTTATTAATTACTGTCAGGTATGTACGTTACTTTAAAAGTGTACTAAGTTTAGCACACAAAAGTATACTTAATACACTTAAAATTGTGCTTTTGTACAATTAAACTTTTACAACTTAAATACACTTAGTACAAAATTAGTTGTTACAAAATAGCTAACTTCAAGTGTACTCGTCATTAGTCTGGCTGCAAGTACACTTAAGGATGCTTTGGCATGCTAGGACCTTTTTTCACAATTTTTTCCCCCTTTTTTTTCAGTTCCCTTACGCTACTGCTAACACAAGCCGCATGAATGCTGGCAACAAAGCACTGGTCAATGAATAATAAAAAAAAAATCAAAAATACAAAAAATCAGAAACCATTCCTGTATGTCCATGGAGTAGGCTTCAAACATCAAATCGAGTGCATTCAGACATCAAATTGTGCATTTGGGTTGTAACACATTTTAACACTACATTTAAAATGTGTCGGAATATAGAAATGATATCGCAAAAATGTAGAACTTACAAATTTCTTCTTCTTCTTCTTCTATTTTATATTTATTTATTTGGTCGCAGAAAAAAACTAAAACAACAACCAGCAAAAATGTCTGCCCTATTTCTTTGCTTATGTCACACCAAAGTCTGTTTAGTTCTTAATTTCTTTTAATTCATTAAATTCTTCACATATGTGTAGATGAGGGGAGGGTTAGTCGGTTAGATCGCTGAAATGTGAAATTCCTAGAAATATAAAACAAATAAAACATATTGTGTTAAAGGTCATATATATATATATATTTGTTGTTTTATTTAGTAGACCATTTTTGTGGTGGCAGGTAATGTCGGCCAGTTCCACTGGCAATCACAGCAAGTACACTGAACAAAAATATAAACGCAACACTTTTATTTTTGCTCCCATTTTTCATGAGCTAAACTCAAAGATCTGTA
>JAOVVA010000017.1:6040415-6063740 GCA_028565275.1 Leiocassis micropogon | reverse complement strand
ATATATAAATAAAATAATTACATTATTTACATTACTACATTACATTACTTCACATGACTATATTACATTAATACTAACATTGCCACATTAGTAAATTACATTGCTTATGTAATTGTATGAACTTTTGTGTTATTTCATGTTTTTTAATTATCCAGTATTGTTCTAGAATGTGGAAAATGAAAGCACTAAACAAAAACCTGAATCAAATGTGCCCAATCTTTTGACTGGTACTGTAATAACTTATAACTTATTAAAAATAGCAAATGCATATACAATGAAATTCCTATTTTTATTTGTAAAAGACCAAGTTGTTGGTTGGTCAACAGGAAAAAAGAGAAAGTATCTACCCAACTAGTATGCTAGTTACTAATACTGGAACAACAAATTGAAGTTTTATATGTTTTACATACTTTTATACAAAGTGAATGATTTTATACAATTCAGCTGCACTATTTGGGATATGTAGAGCATGTTGTTTTGGTCTCCGTCTCTTAAAATTAATGTGAAACGGGCCAGTTAAAAAGTAGGTTAGGATGAGACAATACCATTTATATTGATTCAGCTTGATATTGTATTACATGTTTCTTCTGTTTGCAACTCTTTTCACACTCTTTACACAGCCCACCCGCACTCTCCCACTGCATTGGACGCATCGTAAATAACACATCTTACTACACTGAGCATTTAAAATACTACAATTCATTCCCGCATTGTGGTAAATTTGTTTATGCAGGATGTGGAGACCTCCTGGTATGGTACTCTGGCTGATAACAATGACTAGCAAGCATTGACCATGTGTCTTCATATTGCATGCCCAAACTGAAATAAACCAATTAGTGTATGAACATACCTAGTGATGTGGAAAAAAAAAAAAAAAAGGTCGGCACTTAGTGGTTCATACAGGCTGTCTGTATTATTAAAGTAATTTTTTTGGCAGGTACTTTTTCTTGAATTTGCGTACTTCGCCACATCTGCTCTATTTTAATCAACCTGTTATTATTGTTAAGAAAAACTAAAGGAGCATTCTTGAATTTTTAATACTAGCTGAAGTACCTGTCATTGATAGGAAAAGAGTTTGTAGAAATAGTTAAAAAGTTAAAGATAAAAATAAGCTGATCAGCTTTAATGTAATCAGTGATATTATTATTTCAGGTTAAAGCCCATGTACATGTCTGCCTAACTTATTAATACAAAGAAATAAAATGTTATAAGGAGTACTAAAGTACCTTATGGCTTGTTTATGCTTCAGCTGTACTTTAGCCAAATACACTCCCTGTTCATTAATCAGAGAGTGAATCACAGATGAGATATCGAAAAAGTAGATGGGATAAAGATTCAGTTTTGTCTTAAATTTAATTTAGCTTGTTAAAATTCACTTATACCACTTCAGTCCTGTTATTTCAGTGAGTAGCCTATTTTAAAGTAGATTATTAAATATGGCACATAACATTGCGTTCATTCATTAATTAATTGTTAACATTTTGATTTTACTTATAGTGCAGGTTAAACTTCAGGCAGATATCTAAATACTGCTAAAGTTACATAAAATTTTGCCCAGCCAGTTGTATGTGATGCTGACAAAAAAAACCTACAGTAAGTCCCCAACATACAAACGAGCTCGTTTGGAAGTCCACTTTGCTTGTAAGTACAACAAACATTGTCTAGGCATTAGGATACTAACACAATTGGCTATACTAACATGTTCCATGATCTTGTCCTTGTTCTTTAGAATCATGAACACATGTTCATATCGAATGTTTGCATGTAGGGGACTTACTATATTGTGAATATCCATGGATAAACATTAAAGAGTTTGTATAAGGAGCTTTGTTCATTTTTCACCATTCACATCGGTTAGTGAATAGTTGTGACTCATGTGTTGTACACACATGATGGATTATAATCATATTATCCTGAATAGGCATGGGCTGTATTTACAATACAGAATTGGGTATCATTGCTGCTGAACATCTTCAGGGCTCCTAGTTTGATCCTGAGCTGAAATTACTGTCTCTGCTATGGTTTACATGTGGCCCCAACCTTACCCACCCAAACCAACCCCCATGTCCATGCAGGTTTCCACTTTGTTTTCTGGGTTCCTACCAACTTTCAAAACATACATCATCAACATATAGCTGAACTGACCTTGCTAAATTGTCTCTAGGTGTGAATAGGTGTAAGATAATAAGTAATAAGTGAATAACATGTGACAATATTTATTATTCAGGGTATATTTCTGAGTACAGTATTTCTCCTAATACCACAACTGTGTTCCTGACCAGGAAGAATCTGCAATCTATACACTAAAATATTAGTTTTGGTGTACAACTGTTGGGGAAAAAAACAACCTGAATGATTCTCACTATGAATTTTTTTATATATCTCTTTGTGTGCTGTATTATTTCAACAACTTTTTACTGGTAATAATTGTATTAATTAGATTGTTATACAATATTTTTCTTCCCTAGATTTAAATGGACTAAGAATGGGCAAGATTTTGATCCCTACCAGGACCCTATGTTGATCACTAAAGAAGATTCTGGAACTTTTATCATCCCAAACAACGGAAACCTCACTGAATACCAAGGCGTCTATTGCTGTTATGCCTTCAACAAGTTAGGAACTGCAATGTCAGAAAAAATTGAGTTTATCATTCCCAGTGAGTAAAATATAATTGTACTATTATGGTCCTTTCAGTTAGATTTAGAGGCTAAAGTCTGCTGAAACAGGCAATCCTGCAATCAGTGCGGTTGTCCACTGTATTTATGTGCTACAAGCCCCCTGAACTTTGCCCTTTCTCTGCTGTGTATGTGTGTGTATGTGAATCTTGGGGGATCGAAAGGGTGAAAAATAGACCCACTGCTCTCTTTATCATACTCCTAGATACATTCCTCACAGTGCTCTAAAACTCACCATATAAATCTCTGAATGATGGAACCAGGCCAAAGGGGGCACCAGTGACAAAGCATGAGCACTTCTTTTTCACTCACTGAAGTTTGATGTGAGGCAGTGCTGTAGTAATGGTGTGTTATTACTGTGCTTTGGGACCAAGGTTGTCGGGTGCTATAAATCTCTTTTTTTATGTTGGCACATTTTTAAGAGGCCTCTAGAGAACCAGGCCTCTTACTGCCCTCCTGCTGCCACAGTATATTACTGCACCTGCTTGTTTCAGCATTTTTCTTGTTTCTATTGTGCTTACCAGATGTTCCAAAGTTCCCTAAAGAGAAAATTGATCCAATCAAGGTAGAAGAAGGACAGCCGTTTATTATGGAATGCAATCCGCCTAAAGGAATTCCTCCATTGGAAATCTACTGGATGACCATTAGTAAGTAACATAACATGACATACACTCAGCCATCATGCTTCTGTAAATTAAGGGTTTAATATATTCTTAAGTTTACAGCAAACTTAATTTTCATATAGAATCATTTATGTTACTACACAATGTGAAGTATTTTTCAAAATGTATTTATGAAATTTGAGCATCACCCCATACTTATTTTGAGTGATTAAAACACACTTACACAGAAGTGTTCTTTTAACAATCATCCAATAATGTTTAATGATTACTTCAACTATTTATCATTAAAATAATAATAATAAAAATATATAATAATAATAATAATAATAAAAATTTATGTGTATTTATACTTGCTATGCATTTACAGGCATAAGTTTTCAGTGAACTTATTTCCTGGGCTTTTTCTTTCTCTTACTTATGTAGGCATGAAGCAAATAGAGCAGGACGAGAGAGTGACTGTTGGGCTGAATGGAAACCTCTACTTCTCTAATGCCATTCAGACAGACAGCCGGAAAGATTACTGCTGCTATGCATCCTTCCCTAGAATACGTACCATCGTTCAGAAAACTGCCATGTCCGTCATTGTCAGCAACTGTATGTATAACCCCCAAACAGTCTATTCACTGACATATTCTCCATTGGCTTAGGTCATAACTTTTGTAATATTAACTTGACATGCTTAAAGGTTATAATGCAGGTGTGTGTTGGCAGAAGAGGGAATGGGAATGATGTGGAAATATAGTAGTAAAAATCACCCGTGGAAAATCACTTGATTGCTGTCATGCCTACCATGACTAGTTGTTTTAAACATATAAACTTAAAATCCTAAGGTTTATTACCCAGGGCAGGCATGGCAAACCAAAACAAAAGTCAAAGTAAAAATAAATTAAATAGTGAATACAAAAAATACTTATTTATGGATCTATCATTACGTTTATACTAATATTCATATTCTTCGCCCTAATAATTAGGGTGGGAGACTGGTGCAGGAGGTAGCTAACTGTTTGAAGGCCTCAAGTTTAGCCCTGAGCTTGGGTTAATTACTGCATATAGATTCACATGTTCTCATTCCATTTCATAATGGGATGGCTCCCTTTAGCACACAGATCTCGTTTATGCCCCTGTTATCATCATAGCTCCCAGAATAAAGGTGCATCAACAACAATAAATTATATTATAAATTATAATATAAACCCAGATTTTGCCTCCATGCCTTTTACGCAGTGAATTGTATGCTAACTGTCTCTAGGTGTAAATGTATGTTTGTGCATGGTTCCCTGCAATAAACTAACATGCCATCTAGTATATATTCCTGCCTCATGCCCACCATTCCGCAGATTGATGCCATGAACAGGATAGTGATTCCAGGGTAGATTGGCAACTATCTTTTCATTTGTGAATAATCTCTCACTGTACGTTGTTAACCTTCAAATTGTCTTCTGAATTGCTTCTATATGACCATTGCTTATGGGTTTCCCTCTTGGTTGTTGTGTTAACACGCACATAAATGCTCCAGATCAGCAAACTGTCAAAATGTATGCTTTATAGAGGTATGTGCACCTGCTGATGATCAAGGGCAGTTAGTCAAGAGTTAATGATTAACAGCACCTGGCTGCAACTTACCCTTTTAAATGCTGTAGCAGCAGTGAGAGATACTTTTTGTTTTGCCCATGTTTTTGTTTGAGGTTGTACAGTATTTGCCTAATACTAATACCCACTATGATCAGATGATTTTTATGATTTTTCTTTTTACACAAAAAAACCCATTAAGAATTAAAAGTGGGGGCACTACCTTTTACACTTTACTGTAGATAGCTTTTCACGTTATTTTTTGGCTACCACTGAATAATTCATAGTAGTTGCTGAACCTTAAAGTAAAAATATTCAGCTAATATTTATATATTCAACTTTAAAAAAAAATTGACTATGACATTATTAAAAAGATATATTGTGGAATGCTTGTAACGTTATCATTCAGAAATCTTGGAAATACAACTTTTACTGGGAAGACTCACAGAAACGTATAATCATTTACATACATTGTCGCCAGAAAGTATTAAACATCCCCAAATTTGAGATAACCAGTAAACTTATAATACAGGGAGACAGGGGAAAGGCTGAGTCCAAACATGATTGGACAAGAGTTTTACTAAAACAAATAGGCAATTTCAAAATAGAGGATACAGGATGATGGCTGGAGAGCTCAAATACAATGTAAAGAGACAGGCTGGCAAAGAGTAACTTGGTACTAAGGCAATTTTAAGGTAGAGAGGCAGATTAATTGGACACAGATAAAGCTGATTGGAATGGCGGCAAATGAAACATACCAACTGGTCAGGGTGAACTGAGTACTTTGAGTAAATAATAAAACCAGGAGTGAATGATACATGTAAGGGTGATGGTCATTCAGCGTATATTTTCATCTGTGAGAAACAGATGTCTCACTGATTGGAAAAACCTCTCCTCAACACTTTATTTCCCCACCCATCCATTTGACCTATGATGGCCTCAAGTTTTCCAGTTCCTCCGAGATGAAAAGCTGATCAGAATGATGTTATCCCCAGTGTGTTTGATGACAAGAATGGTGTTACCTGGATGATGGGCTGTATTGGGCTTGTGCCAGACATTATGCTTAGGCTTTAGACTAAGTGGCTCAAGTTTTATTAAGTTTATTAATAGTATAATTTTTTGTATTACACAGGGGGTAAATACTTTTTGAAGGCACTATATATGAATATTTAATTTTTGCATATTTGTCACATTTAAATACTTTAGATCATGAACCAAATTTTAATGTAACACAAAGATAATCTGAGTAAACACAAAATGCAGTTTTGCAATTTATTAAGGGGAAAAACGCTGCCCACACTTACATGGCCCTATGTGAAAAAGTAATTTCCTCCCTTGCTAAATCATGAATAAACTTAGATTTTTTTTGGAAAGCAGGGATAAAGTTTACTGGCCACATCCAGGCCTGATTACTGCCAGACCAATGGAGTAAAAATCACTTATATAGAACTTGTCTGACAAAGTGAAGCATGCTAAAAGATCTAAAAAAAAAAAACATGATCTAAAGAAATTTAAGAAGAGAAAAGGAACAAATAATTGACATGTATCAGTCTGGAAAGGGTTACTAAGCGATTTCTAATGCTAAGGGACTCCAGCGAACCACAGTAAGAGCCATTATCCACAAAAGGAGAAAACTTGGAACACTGGTGACCCTTCCCAGAAGTTGCCAGCCTAACAAAATTACTCCAAGAGCACAACGATGACACAGGATCTTATGAAAGAACTCAGAACACTATCTAAAGAAGTGAAGACCTTACTTTCCTCAGTTAAAGTCAGTGTTCGGGATTCAACAATAAAACATAAATAAAGACTGGTAGATAGTAAAAGACTGGGCAAAAATGCTGACCAAAAAAGAACACAAAAGGCGAATCTAGTATTTGAGGCATATTTCTGGGCAAATATTCTGGGCTGATGAGACAAAAGTTTAACTTATTGGAAGGTGTGCATCTCTCACAGCATTTATTAACACACTGTTTTTTTTAAAAAGATCATCATACCAACAGTCAAACATGGTGGAGCTAGTGTCATGGTCTGGGGCTGCTTTGCAGCTTTCAGGACATGGACGACTTGTTATAATTGATGGAACCATGAATTTTACCAGAAATCCTGAAGGAGAATCAGTTCGTGACCCCAAGCTCAAGTGCTCTTGGGTTATGCAGCTGGACAATTATCTGAAACACACCAGCAACTCCATGTCTGACTGGCTCAAAAAAAAAAAAAGTTTGAGTGGCCTAGAACTTAAATTTCATTAGGATGACCTTAAACAGGCTTGAAAACCATCCAATGTGGCTGAATTAAATCAATTATGCATAAAAGAGTGGGCCAAACATCACTCCACAGTGATGTGAAAGACTTATTGCCAGTTATCACAAATGCTTGACTGCAGTTGTTGCTGCCAAGAGTGGCACAAGAAGTTATTAGGTTTAGCTAATTACTTTTTCACATAGAGCCAGGCAGGTTAGGACAGCTTTTTTCCCCTTAAAAATCACAATTTAAAAACTGCATTTTATATTTACTCAGGGTATCGTTGTGTAATATTAAAATTTGTTTGATGATCTCTAATATTTTATTTTCTAATATACAAAAATAAAATCAGGAAGGGGCAAATTTTCATGACACTGTACATACAAAAAGCTATATTTAAAGAATTTGCTATTTGAATTACATATGCACACAGACACACACCTGTGTGTGTGTGTGTGTGTGTGTGTGTGTGTGTGTGTGTGTGTTTGTGTGTGTGTGTGTGTGTGTGTATATGTGTGTTCAAAAGTATCTTTAACGTAAAGCAGCCAATAACATTTTAGCAACCCTTACTTTGATGGTAACACGATGTTATATAAGTTACTCAAACAAGTTTGGCCTTTCTCCTCTGACCTCTGCCATCAACAAGGTATTGCTGAGATAACTTTCGCAAACTATTTTTTTTCAGACCATTCTTTGTAAAAACCTAGAGATGGTTGTGAAAATTGACAATAGATTGGCAGGAAATACGCAGGCCAGCCCATTTAACACCAACAACCATGCCATGCTCAAAATCTTAAAAAAAACTTAAATAACCTTTATGCTGATGCTCATTGTGAACTTCAGCAGATCATCTTTATCATGTCTCCATGTCTAAATGATTGAGTTGTTGCCATGTGATGGGTTAAATAGATACATTCGTTAACACACAGTTGAATATGTGTACATAATGTAGCAGCCAGTTGCATTGCAAATCCATGATCATCACTTAAATCACCATATCCAAATGTCAATATCTCATTCATAGTTAATTATTATTATTTGGATTTATTATTTGTACCTCCATGTATTTCCATCTGTTTTCCATTTCTCCATTTCAGCCAAGGCAGTGAGTCAATTTGGTAGTGGAAGGGGAAAAGGTGAGCACTGTTCACCATAACTGCTTCTGTAGCATAACATAAATTGTATATTTAACAGCATATAGAGCAAATATATGAAAGCTATTTTAAAGGTTACATTTAAAATTATAAAGTATTTCAGGATGGTTACTTTTTCCTGTGGTAATTTTATACAAAAGTTAAGTTACAGTATAGGTATATTCTAGATTCATTACATTTCAAGTAAAATATTTTAAGCCTTTTTTGTTTTAAGTTCTATGATCATGGCTTACTGCTCATAAAAAAAAAATCCAATATCTCAAAATATTAGAATATTTCAGGTTTACATAAATCACTATTCATACAGAATAAATATTGTGCATAGGTCAGTCTAGTTAAGTACATGCAACTGGTAAGCAAAGCTGAATTAAGAACTTGGGAGAGCTTAACATGAGTGGAGTGAGGCTGCAGTGAGTGCATCAAGAGCCACCATGCTCAGCTGTCTTGAGGGCTATTACGTTCCTAGTATCAAGCCACTCCTGAATCATCAGCTTATTAACTGGGCTAAGGAGGGAAAAAAAACATGTTGCTTAGTGGTTCAAAGTTGCCCAAGTTGCTTGCATCTTTCAATGCTTGCATAGTTCAACGTTAACTTTCCACTTCTCTTCTACTGATGTTAGTTCATTGTGTTTTATTAAGTCCAGAGTCAAAGTATGTCTACCAGGAGATTTTAGAGTACGTCATGCTTCTGTCTGCTGACAAGCTTTACTGGAGATGCATTGATGCAGTAATTCATGTAAATAAAGCCCTAGAGACTTATTATTGAGTGCATTAATTAACATACTTTTCAGAACTGGGACATTTCTGTATTGTAGTCCTTTTGTGGTTGAACTTTACATGATTTCATGATTTTTGTGAGCTGTAAGCCCTAATTATCAAAATGAATACAAAAAGGCTTGAAATTTTTCACTTAATGTCTAATAAATCTATACTATATGAGAGATTCACTTTTTGAATTAAAATACACGAAAGAAATTCACAATATTATTTTAGATGCATTGGATAGACACAAATCCATAAGTATCTGAACACCATCACAAATTTGGTATTTTTGCTACTGTATATCACCACTGTGGATTTAAAATAAAGCAGTCAAGATGTTGAAGTGTGCACATTTTAGCTTTAATATAAGGGGTTTAAAAATATTGCATTGTTCATTTTAGAATTACAGTGCTTGTTTTTTGTCCCTAAAATTGGGGTCCAGAAGAAGGAATAAGGAAGAAAGACAGATCGCTTACTTTAGCTAGTGTAAAAAAAAAAAAAAAAATGATTTGGGTCACTTCATGCTGGTAATGTGAACGTAGATTCTGCCTTCAGTTTTGTCTTCAGAATGTGAAAAGAATGCTCAGTTGAGTTGACCAACTCTGCCCTTGAAGAACAGTTAATTTTTTCAATATATTTTGGGCCATTTTCCATCTGTACTGCGAGGTGCTGTCCTATCAGATTTGTAGCATATGACTGAGTATGAGTGTAAGGTATAGCTTTGTAAACCTTCAGAATTCATCCTGCTCCTTCTATTTTTAGTAATCACCAATGATTCAATTCTCTTGGCAGCCATACATGACCATGCCATAACCCGGCTTCCACCATGTGTGACACATTTTGTGGTATGACGCTCCATATACTTCTCTTCTAGTAAGTCTAATCTGGCCTTTCTGTCCTTAAATGGTACCAGGAGTTTGTATCTTAAGGTAAACCATCTGTATTTACATTCACTAAGGTGTCTCTTGACAGTGTTATCACTGCCTCCTCAAGAGTGTACTTGACTTAGCTAAATGTTGTGGAGCGATTTTGTTTTCAACCAAGGAAATAATTCTCTGAATCATGAACTTTAGTTGTGTTTGCCTTCAAGGCTTGTTGATGCTGCTGAGCTTACCAGTACATTACTTCTTTTCAAGAATGCACCAACTTGTTTATTTGGCCATTCTTAAAGTTTCTGGTATTTTTTTTTTTGATAGATTTGTTTAGTTTTGTTAATGCAGTGATGACTCGTACTACCAAATGAAAATGTAATGTTTACATTAGCAATATCATGAGATGGAATGCTTTACTGCTGGAAATAGCATGGCTGGGATGCAGTCATAACCGCTGCTTTTATACAAAAGTGCCACAAACACCATTTATTATCATGGTATTATCATATTACTGGTACTATGTAGCCATAATGTGAGAAAATTATAAAATGAAGGGGGTGGACAGTCCTGTAAACCTCATACTTTTTTTATTATTATTTTTTCCCTATTATGCTTTAGAAAGAATCCCTTAACTTCAGGGTTCTATACCAAATAGTGTTAAATGGAAAGCTAGTGCACTATGTAGGTTGTACAATCTATTGTCACACACATCAAGTAGGGCATTTGATCCAGGGTTGGAGAGCAATTTGAAATTTTAAATGTCCCAGTTAAATGTCACAGTGGTGGTACCGCCCATTGTCACCACTCATGGAATTTCTCTTGTCCAATCAGATTGCTCGGTCAGAACTAACTGTTGTACTGTTTTCTTTATTCGTCATGAAATATGAAATAACTGCTCAGTAGTTCAATTACATTTGAGCCTGTGAAAATGTGACTTTGTAAAAAAATAAATTATATGATTTCTAAATGGGTAGTGCAATATTTTTGTTAAACCTCTTGAATATCACATATAAACAAATATTCACATATTTAAATATGATTAACTATAATAATAGCTTCAATGGCAGGTAAAATAATAATAATAATAATAATAATAATAATACCTATTATTATTATTATTATTATTATTATTATTATTATTATTATTATTATTATTATATGAATTAACTATGCCATCATGCTAATGTGCAAAGTAATGTTCATGTAATCATGTATATGTATCACATGGGCTCAAATATGGATCATGTGGTTCTAATTCTAGCCAATGCCATTCTGGAGAGGAAGCCCAGTCTACTGTCACCCTCTGGTGGTCATACATACACTCATATTGTGAAAGGGGAGGAACTTCTATTAGAGTGCATTGCTGAAGGCTTGTAAGTAACTTTCTATCATTTAAATGTATTCAGCTTATTTACTGTCATTTTTGCATTGTGCCATTTACAGACATTAGTGTAATGATAACAAAGAACATTTTAACTATCAATAAATATGTTAGAACATTAATATGACATTAAATATTACTGTCAGATAAGGTGTTTACTTTAACTACCAGCCTAATCCTGTCTGATAAAATTAGTTTTCTTCTCTAAATGTTACCTAAAGAACAAAACTATTGTCATTTTATTTATTTCTGAATATTTAATTTTCTTGTGGCCCTTTCTTTCTCCAGCCCAACTCCGAAGGTTGAGTGGATCAAGATAGGAGAGAAACTTTCTGACCGAGCTATGTTAAAGAATTTTGGGAAGCACCTTACCATAGAGACAGTGATAGAAGATGATGAAGGAAAATACATGTGCAAGGCTCATAATGCCCACGGAGAAGCTGTACATTACTTCTATATAGTAGTAGAGGGTGAGATATCCTTTCTTTTCATATTTAAGGCTTTAAAAACAATGCAAATGTGGGTTTGTTAACTTTAATGAGTTTTACTTATTGTCTAAATGGGAAATGAGTGATAGGCAACATGAAATCCAGTTTAAAGCATAAGATCACATTCTTGCTATGTGTATATTGTGGGGCAGATATAGTCCTTTAATTTTCATAGTAGTAAAAGCAATTGAAAATGGAGTTTGGGTATATTTAATAAATCACCAAATCACCTGATTTTATTGCCTTTAATAAATTTATCATCATGCCATTTTTCATTTCTGATATATCTGTTTTACATATATTACTTCTATGACAGTGTTTAGTTCAGGCAATTTATCATTTCTATTATCCCAAAACATTTTACAAGTCTTTTATTCAATCCATTTTTATCAGCTATCTTACAAAATCTATTACTTATTCCTTGTGTCATGGCACATCAGTTGTCAAATTTACAATTTGTGACCGAATTCCTATTTGCTAATGATAGTTTGCTCTTTTTAGCTTGCATTAATAATACATGGTCCCTGCAGTTAATAGTTACACTTAACAGGTTTATATTTAATAGTTGCAATTAACAGTTTTAGAATGAACGGCATATTTTGACCCCTTTTCTTTTATTCTACCCATGTCAATGTTTTTTTCATGTCTGACCACAAAAATATGAAAGTTTAGCTTAGAATTAACAGTTGAAGAGAGAGAGTCATTGTTTTGTTTTGTAACAGAACCTCCTAAGTGGAATATCGAACCTGAGGGCCAGGTGAATATCATTGGAGCTGATGTTATCATCAGATGTGCTGCATATGGCAACCCTGTACCCTCTGTGACATGGATGGTGAACGGGCGCTCTCTTAGTGGTATGACTCCCTATGATGCTAAACCCTGTGGGGGTTCAGCATAATTTTCTCTAATTAAATTGTGAGGTGGTACAATTTTTTTTTCCTGATTCATCCCATATATATAGAATGCTTTTGTAAAATAGAGCTTTAGTGTGCAATTGTTTAAGTAATACTCAGGTTTAGGATTAACGCAAATTTCTAGTGTCTGTTTTAACCAATATGTTAAAACACAATGCTGCTAAATTCTTCAATATAATTGAACAAGAAAGACAGTGTTGTTCAAGAAAGAATTGCTATAAGCCACTGCTGATTTAGGATCTGTTTCAGAGGTTTCAAGAGCAGAGACTTTGACAATCTTTAAACGACGACTCAAGACGCGCCTGTTTCTCCAGTACTTGGACTAACCCCCCCTTCCCCCCCCCCCCCAAAAAAAACCCTCTTCCCAGTTGTGTTTGACTAATGGCACTAAGTTATTAACCTTGTTAACTCAGTGTAAGTATGTATCCAGTGATGTAAATAATAAGATAAGATAAGAGCGTCTGCCAAATGCCTAAATGTAAATGTGTATATCACTACTCATCTTCTAAAACATTATGGTTTCTGTAGTAAGCAACTCTACAACAGCGAAGAATTTATCATTAAATAATAATTTAACATATATCAAAGGAGTCCCCAGTAGCAGTGCTTTATAACAGGAAGAGATGACGTTGTTTTCAGGTGTAAAGATTTCTTAGAAGCCAGCTATATTTTTAAATTCAAGAAAATTTAAGGGGATCAGCTGTTTATAGCTGCTATAACATAAGTAAAACATTTTTTTCATCATTCTTTAATTGATGTAAAACCACATTGTTAGCATGCACAAATTAAGCACCTCAGGAAGCGCTGTTATTGGAAAATGATAAATTTTGGTGGTGTGAAGTGCGGTTACTGTTACCAACCTGATGTTGATTATTTCTATATCTAATAAAATAGATCTAATAAAAATATTAAAGAAAAACCATAAAACAAATAAATTCTCAGATAGTAAAATAAATAAAGAAAGAAAAGAATTGCTGTAAGCTGATTTAGGATCTGTTTCAGAGGTTTCAGCAACCAACAGAAAAGTCCATGGTGACACCATCATAATCCACAATGCCAGCCCCAGTGACAGCGCAGTTTATCAGTGTGAAGCCTCCAACAAACATGGAACGCTACTGGCCAATGCTAACATCATGATCATGAGTGAGTAAAGTCTTAAAAATACTGTTGAAGATGAATGATTTTTTTCATTGCATAATTTGTTTTAGAAATGAGTTTGGATTTGAAAATTCAGTGCACTGCTCAGAATAGTCATATGGTGCTGAGGCTAATCTGATATATAAAAAAGATCAGTATATTGGAGATGGAATGATCTCTTAAACAGGAGTGTGACAATAGAAAAATTTAATTTTTATTACTATCACATGCTCCAGCAAACAATCCAATCGCAATGAAAATTATCACATTTAAAATTATGTTTTAATCATCCCAGACTGGGCACTAAATAAATGCACATTTTAATATATTAACAAACATGACAGTTTATTTTGACACAAAAAAAGCATACAGAAATGCAGTTGGAGCTCAACAAAATGAAGTAGTATAGTAATAATAAAGTAATAAATCAATAGTAAGACTGCTGACTTCTTAATTAGAGCATATTTAAAGGATTACATTCACTTTATATGAATATTAATAAAAAAAAATACATCACAACGACAGTGGACAAATAATAAACATCTGCTTCTATGTTGGTGTAAATCTGAGCATAGGTACAGTAGATCTATAAGAACAGCAATATTGTATTGTGTGTATATAACCAGTGTAACATGAACAGCATGCATATATAACCAGATACCCAACACACACACACACACACACACACACACGCACACACTCCCTTAAATCCTTAAGGGTGGGCCTCAGAGAGTGATTTCTCTTTGCTTCCTCCTTCCTATCTTGAGCTCCTTTTATATGCTAACATGTCTCCTTCCCAATTCCATTCACAAGTGATCTGATGAATGGAAAAAAAACCCTGTGTTTCATTTTATTCAAATGGCAAACAAGATGGAGAGAGGAAAGGGCCAAAACATCAGAGATACAGCAGATCACCCTTTGGCAGAGAGGCTTGGTAGGGTTTCAGAGTCAGAAGGTCATATATTGTTGTTTGAATGATAATACTGAGCAACAAAAACTGCAGGACTCCAGAGCCCTAACACCTTTCATTTGTGTGACATTGACTCCAGAATTGTGTCAAAAAAACAAAACATATTTAATAAATATTATAAGCAGTTATAATTTTCTCATGAATGCAGAAAACATTTTCCTTGTGGTCAAACCTAATGGAATATATGTTTTATTAATTTCCATGTATAGATATACATATTCCAGACTTAGATAGGTGCCCTGTAGAGCAATTGTAAGTGCACAGTTATTGCAGAGCATTGTTCTCTAAGGTAAGTATTACCCACAAAATTATCTTTAACCTTTTCCTTAGGCACCAATACAGTTGTTTTGCTGTATACGAGAACTGTCTAAAGCTGTCAACTGAGTATAAAAAAGTATAGGTTGTACACAAAAATATTGTTGTATTTGTCATTGTATATAATTTCCCATCTTGTAACTCTCAAGTCAGAATGAACAGGTCATATAAGCATGATTTTAAGTCTTAACCCCCTAAGACCCAGAGCCTGCTGTTGTGTACATTGCAGTTTTACTGTTTTTCTTCATTAGCACCTGATAACTTCTACGAATTTCTCAAACAGGAAGGAGTTTGCCAAACAAAATAGACCAAATGGTCCTGATATGAGGATCATACAAGCATACAATATATAGACAATGTAGAAAATTTCATGTCCTCATACCTTTCGAGTTTTTCTTTTTACCTTTGCTAGAACAGGCTTAATTGGGGTATTTTGGCCAAAATGTATCAAAAGATTAAACACACAATGTCCATTCTTCTTTTTACAGACCTGCAACCGGTCATCCTGACAGAAGATAATCTTAAATATTCAGCAGTCGAGGAAATGCAAGTGATAATGCACTGCAAGGTGTTCAGCTCACCACCCTCTGCTATCATCTGGTGAGCAAAGTTCTTGATTCAAAAACTCAACACAGTCAAGCAGCTCCAAAAAAGCCTGCAAAACTGTAAACAATTAAGCACCTAATCCTATAAATGTTTGCAGTATTAGTGGTGCCGGTGAAGCAAAGCAACACTTGTATTATCTTGCAGGCTTATCATTATTATAATTTATTTTTTATTTATTAGTGGTACTTGCGAAGCAAAGCATCACTTGTATAATTTCACAGGCTTATTATTTTTTTTCTTTTTTTATTCTTCTTCCGTACAAACTTTGCGTAACTAGTTCCGTACTGTTTGTCGTAGACCCATGAAAGAGGTGTCAAATCGTGTGGTCCTCATTTTACTCGGGCATCCAGTCAGTCTCTCAGGATCATTGTGAAGCTGTCAAGCCATGCCCTATCATTTTAGAGCACCTTAGCAACTGATCCCATAGACTGTCATGCCATGGCAAGCACCACTCACATTTTCCTCAGAAAATGTATTTGTCTCGTTTACTTACTGTAAACCTGCATGTGCCTAATTAGAAATGTTGGAATAATTCATTAAAAAGAGACATGTGATTAGTAACAAATGACCAGAGATAATTATCAACCAATATAACTGAAAGAGTTAACTTTCCTAATTAATGAGCAAACTGGTATTAGGAAGAAATTAATGTAAACTAATTAATAGGAACACACAAAATGTTCCAACAATTTATATGCATTGACAAAATTTTTTGTATATTTATTTGTTTGCTTGTTTGTTTTCAGGAGCAAAAATAACAGTGCTAATTCCATAGAGGGTGAAAGGTTCTCCATACATCCAAATGGGTCATTGGAGATCCACAGTGTAAAAGCAGAGGATGATGGCAATTACACTTGTGAAACTAAAAATTCTGAGGGCAAATTGGAAATCACTGCCATGCTGGAGGTTAAAGGTGAGCTCTGTGGTCTTTTTAAATGTTTCTGTTAATTAACATAAAGTAATTTTTGAAGAAATAAAAAGAAAAAACAACAAAAAGTGACTTTTGGGAGTCTCACTTTTGTGTGTGTGTGTGTGTGTGTGTGTGTGTGTGTGTGTGTGTGTGTGTGTGTGTGTGATAATTTGTGCATCAAGTTTCTTAAATTATGAAATAAATAAAGATAACATCATAATACAATTGTTTGGACAGTAAATATTCAAAACATGCTAAAATCTAGTCTAATTTTTTACTTTTTCAGCTCCCACCAAGATAGTGAATTTTCCTCAGGACCAGCGTGTTTTGGTAGGCACCACAGTTCAGCTCTCATGTCAGGCTGAAGTAGATCCATCCTTCATCAAGGAATATGAGGTGATCTGGGAAAAAGACAGCATTTCTCTCAACGACAGTCAAAGCACTGGGTAAATGGCCTCAGAACTGCACTTGCTGATTATTGTGGTCATTGAATGCTCTGCAAGTCTTACTCTTCAAATGTATTGCTCTTCTCTGTTTTTTTTTTTAACAGATATTTTATAGATGGAGGGACACTGCATATTGTCAATGTGAGCTTCAGTGACCAGGCTGAATATGTGTGTATAGCTAGAAGTCCCATGGATCAGGACAGAGCCAGGGCACTTCTTACAGTTTTAGGTGAGTGAGAAATCATGTAAGGTTTTTTTTTTTTTTACTTATTTTGTGTGTGATTTATATTTTTAATAACTGACATCAACAAATTATATATTAAATTGAATTCTAGTCTAGTTTTATACAATTAAAATAGACAGCTGTGATTCAAAATAACTTCCAAATACACCAGGAAGCTCATTACCATCAGTTAAAACAGTGTTTTTGTGCTGTTGTGTCAGATGTACCGGATGCCCCGCAAGGTGTGGTCCTTGCTGAACACAAAAACAGGACAGTGAAACTTAAATGGATTCCAGGACAGGACCGTAACAGCCCTACCACAGGTAATAGTGTTCCACTTAAACTGCAACAGATAGTACATCATCCCACATACACAGAAAACATGACTTGAATATGTAATAAGTGTAAATAGATACGTGGAGTACTGTTTTGGAAACATCTAATTTTCCTATCCAATACCGAACTGGTTTTATTGAATTTCATGTTGTACAAATTTGTGAACAGTTTATGATCATTTTCAGAGGTTCTAGGGAAGCCTATGCATACACCACCCTATTAAGGACAAAGCACTTACCGAAGATCAGTGAATAAAATCACTGCAACACTATAATCTAGAATTAGAAAATGTATGTATTAAATAGAAACCAGTGAGCTGAGAAAATGATTACTTTTTTTGGAAACAAGTCACTCATGGCTAACAGTAATAAAACGATAACATTTCAGTATATTATATTTTATTTCATATAAAATTAGAAATTCTTAATTTTTGTGCATAATCTCTGTCATTTTTTACATCTAAATTATAATCTCTAAATACTATTTAATTTTAATACCGATTGTCAGCATTTTGATGAACTTCTGGTTGGCTATCTAATTCTACTTTCCAATCCAGAGTTCATCATTGAATATGAAGAGAGCCACTGGGAGCCAGGCAGATGGAAGGAGCTAATGCGAGTGCCTGGAAATCACCATTCAACTCTGTTAAAGCTCCATGGGCACATAGACTACAGCTTCCGCATCTCAGCGGTCAATGAAGTTGGAAAAGGACGCCCGAGTAAAGCAAGTGACAGATATAAAACCCCACCCTCAGGTCAGTCTTATTTTTCAATAATTAATTTTCAAGGACAACAAGGCATGGTGCATTGCTCTCATATATTCAAACACATTGCTTTCAAAGGCATGGAGATTTTAGATATTCAGTCTGTTGTGATAACTGATTTTTCACTAACTTTTTTAAACTCTACTGTACTCCCTTCAACATGAATTTCATAGGCCATTGTTCTCTTTCTGTTTCTTTTTTCTCTGTATTCTCTGTCAAATTCCACTACCCAAAAATCCATATTTCTGCTCTTGCAAAAGCACCTGACAAGAACCCTGAAAAGATCAAGATAGAAGCTAATTTGCCACATGAATTCTATATCAACTGGGAGGTAAGATGGCAAGTATTATGTTATTAAACTGGAGTACAGTTCTGGTCCCTTATAGTAGAATGAGATAACAAATACATATATAGTATGTTATAATTTTATTGACTCTTATTATCAATTTGAGTTTTTACATGAAACAAAAAAGAGGTTTGAGTACAAAAATGTTATCATCGTTTTATAGTAGTGAGCAAACATCTTTGTGAAAAATATTCAAATGTACAGGATTCTCTTGCAATAAGCAGCTTGAAGCTTTCATTAAAAGTGAAAGCAGTTGGCAGGATTAAGACGTGTGTTATTTTGAAAAGGCGATTCATTCTCATTCATCCGGTTTTTAGTTGGTTTCCTGGATATGGCATAGAGTTAGGCGTCTTGGAATTATGTGCTTCTCTTATTATTAATAGCATGCTTTTATAGATAATTATGACTTATTCACTCATTCACGCCACGTTATTGTTAGTGGTGTCAAAGATTCTCTTCACGTTTGATCAGTTATTTTATGTCTAGAATACATTTTAAAAAACTAGACTAGGTATAACATTAACAGTGAACTTTCTATAGCATTTGAAAATCTTCTTGACTTTATATCCAACTTTGATGTGCATTTAGTCTTTTATAGAAGAATGAATGAACTTAGTGAACTTCATGACAATTATTTGTGTACTCGTTTTTCTTTGATAAACATGCAGTGAGATTCCTCAAGACACTCAACAACAAGCAAATAATAAGCATGAATTAACAATTTCTAAACATGATTCCTAGACAGATTCTTTGCAGCTTCTTTTATTATACCTACTACTACAAATACTATAATAATAAAAAAACACAAACATTTACATTTGTTACTTGAATTTGAATATTCATGTCTACATTTTTACCTTTAACTCATTTTCATTTTTAGCCTTTATATATTATTTTTGTACTACTGCATAAGTATGTCAAATGTAACAGTACTGTAAAAATAACTACTATAACCAATACATAATAATGCTGATATATTGAAATACTGTTGTTTGTGTCAGCTGAATTCTACTTAAGCAGCATATTCTTTGCATACTATCTGGAAAACAGCATATCGAATAGGAATAAGTCACAACCTTTTTTGTCATTTTCCAGCCCTTGTCCCCTATGGAGCATAATGGGCCTGGTTTAGAGTACAAAGTGAGCTACCGGCGACAGAATGTGGAAAAGGAGTGGCAGGAGCACATGGTAAAGAGGCATTCATTTGTGGTGAAGAACACACCAACATTTGTCCCTTACGAGATTAAGATCCAAGCCAAGAACCATGCTGGCTGGGCCCCTGAACCTGAAACCATAGTTGCCTATTCAGGAGAAGACTGTAAGTACAAGGTTTTATTTATTTATCTATTTTCTTATTATTTTCTCAATACCGTTGAGCTTAAAACTAAAAACAATCCTATTTTCGCCTGCAATTTGTTATACATGGTTTGCAAAATAAGAAAGATTTGTGATAGTGTTCATCTATATCAATTTTCTTTTTACTAATTGAACAGTACCCCCACACACACTAAAGCATGTGTCTGAAAAATGTCAACAGATCTAGAAAAGAATAACCAGCTGATAATTTACTCTCTACTTTACATAATTATTCACCTGCTTGGCCTTTTTTGTGGATATTAAATAGCACACAGAAGGATGATTTTTCACGTTGAGGCTTTGTAGTCTTCAGCAAACTACAAATGAAATTCAATAGTAGCTTTGAGCTATCTGTGTTTTCAGCTTAATTTATTCATCTTGCTTTCAGCTTTCTTTTGAAGTTTACCTCCTAATGATGTGTCAGCCCGCTTGTTGTTTTACTTTGTTTTGGCATGCTGTTTATTTCTTTTGTCTCTATTTGCCTTGCTATCATGCTTTCCCTCAGTGTGTTTTTGCTAAATCTGTTTTGTTGTTGCATCTAAACTCCTTTTATTAGCAGCAATAGGCCATGGTGAAGTAGTGAAATTGACTCCTTAGGCTTTTAAAAGTAAATAGCATTTTACTGTATAGAGAGAGACCCATTTTCAGTGCTCAGAAAATAAAATGTTTTTCTGGTTGGTGGAAAAAATATGAATCATGCCTCAATACAAATTTCTAATAATGGCAACGCTACCTGATTTTGAAAATGACACTAAACTTTTATGACCGTCTGTGTAGTATTGAATGCTCTGGAGCTTTTTCAGTCATTATCCAGACACCAAAAGGCCTAATGTAGCTCTGGAATACTTATTATATGGCTTTTATCGCTATTTGGAATGTGTACATCTGCAGTCCCATCGTCAGCACCAGAAGACGTCGTGGTGGAGGTGATGAACAATACATTGGTGAAGGTCAGCTGGGACCATGTTCACAAGGATAAATTGCATGGACATCTGGGAGGCTACACGGTAATTCCTCATGCATGCCCTTTCTGAATTCTAGTCCTCACTTAAAGGCCCACTATCCCTCATGTGACCCTGGGTTGATTCTTCTGTCAGGCAGCTGACTTATCCAAAAGCTTCTCTAGTGGTACAGTCACAGCTAGTGTCTCACACATAAAGCCCAAATAAACAGTTTTCTACTGTATCTGTTTTTTTTTTTGTTTTTTTTATTTGTTTTGTTTTTTTTTACTTTATTTCTCATGGGCTTGTACTCAGACATTTATGACAGGCCATAAATAGGAATTTTTATAAAAACATTTTAAAGAAGCATAATAAATATTATACATACATACATACATACATACATACATACATACATACATACACTATGTGTCAAAACTTTGGACACACCATTTAATTTCATGATCTTACCTGATTTTTATATTTCTTTATACATTGTTAGACAAAATTTGCAACAATATTCGAGCCATTGCTATGGAAATATGTTTGCTTCTTCTTCTCTGCAGCAGAGGTAATTTTTGGTCCTTCTTTCCTGGGATGGTCTTCATGAGAGCCAGTTTCATCATGGTGCTAGATGGGTTTTGTAAAAGCACTTGATAATGCTGTTCTTGCAAGAACTGTTCCAGAACAGCTGACCTTCATGTCTTAAAATAACAACTCACGGGTTTATTCAGTTATTTTTCAGCCCAATGATGGCCTCCCTCACTTGCATAGACATCTCTTTGGATCTCATGTTGAGAGTTTGTGTGAACAGCTACCAAATGTAAATATAACACTCAGAACCACCTCTAGGGCTTTAATCTGCTGGATAAGTCATCGAGTAACAAGTGAACAGGCCATATCTGGCCAGCTAACTGCTTGTCAGCCATTTGTTGCAATGATGATGAGCCGCCAAAAATGGGTGTGTATGTGTCTGAAAATGGCTGTAATTACTGGTTAATGCCACACGTTTGCCAACCCCTGTCAAATTCAATGTGGTTGTGTGCAGAGATCAAATGACAAAATAATTATAATTTTTTAAAAATTTATAGACCTGACTGTACAGATAGTGACCATTAAGATTTTTTAAAATAATTTTTCATACATAAAAGCTTGCTGATTATATAGAATTCTCCAAAAAATAAACAAACAAAAGCAGCTAAATGTTCCTGTGAGCAGAACACCCTGTTGATGAGAGAGGTGATAAACAATCATAGAAAGCAGAAAAGGGCAAAAGCAACAGAACATGACATTAGGTTCTACCCCTGTCAAAGACCTGGAATCTGAGGCTACAATGAGCACAGGTTTACTGAACCTGGACAACTGATCATTGAATAAAAAATAACTTGGTCTTACTGCAAACAGCTACAAAGTCTGATGCTAATAAAATACTTCAGCTTTGTCCGAAATTGTCTCTTCAGCCATGCCCCTTTGTATTACAGAATTAGAAATGTCTTTTTAAGAGTCTGTGCTGCTCACTTAATTGGACACTTTCTCCTTATGATGACCCAGAGGAGCACCCAAAAAGGACCACCTTTTGCATTCATTATGGCTGTGGCATCATTTCGATAAGATTTTGTAATGTCACAACAGTTATTTCAGTTCAGAGTCACATTAATTTCTCTCCAAGATCTTGTATTGATGATGGGAAGGTCAAATCCTTACTCCACATGACCTTTTTCCAATGCTCCCTAGCAAATTGAAGCCTTTTTTTTTTTAATTAGTGATATTGATAATTGTTTTTTTTGTTTATTTTTTTTTGTCAGGCTACAGAGCTGTTTAGTTACAATACATTAGTTATCTTTGCATTGTGAGCTTTTATTATTAAACTATGCCATGAGTTCTACTGTTGTTTTTTTACAATTTGACACACACACACACACATACACACACACACACACACACACACAGACCCCTCCCACTTTCGCCCTTTACAGACACACACAGACACACACACACTCTTTCTCTCGGCTCTACACATAAACACTGCTCTGTCACAATTCTTTTCAAAGGTAAAGTGCTGGTTAATTTGTTTTATTTTTACTTTACAGCAGTGATTGTTAGTGTGTCGCTTAATCGAGTGTCATTAGATAGATTTCTTGTTTATTTTTCTTATAAAACAGTGTTTCCGTTGTGTGCGCGAATGTGTGTGAAAATAATGGAGGAAAGGTAACTGTGTAAGACAAGAAGGGGGAGAGGGGGAGGGGCTCCTTACTTTAGCTTCACACACACACACACACACACACACACAC
>JAOVVA010000017.1:6016679-6038430 GCA_028565275.1 Leiocassis micropogon | reverse complement strand
TTCGCTGAGTGATGATGATAGAATAATTATAAAGGTCTTGACTAAAACAACATGCATGAGGAATCACAAAGGAGTTTGTATTTTCATCACCAACCCAGATACAAGTACTCTAACTAGTTACTTTGATCAGAAAGTAATGCTGTAATGTAACTGATTACTTTTAAATTACAGTAATTTTGTAATGTAATAAGTTACTTTAAAAAGTAACATCCCCCAACACTTCCCACTAACTATACCATCTTTCACTTTTAAGAAACAGATTCAGAGAAGTAGTTCTATATCAGTCTTGTCTTAAATTTTTCAACTAAAATTGCATGGAAAAAGCACATGAATTCAACAAACAAGCTTAATAATAGCTTCAGGCTCTCAAATTGGGTCATGGACACCCAGAATAATGCCATACTATGTTTGCATAAAACCAGCTCTCTTGTTGAAAATTCTCATTTCTCAAATTTCAATTCTCCCTTATTGAAAAAGTAGTCTAATGTAAAATGTTTAAAGCGCACACATTTAACTTTTGGGATAGCCATCAAAACGTGTCCACTATAATGATGTTTCATTCAGAAGTTAGAAGTAATCAAAGCATTTCCCTTGTCTTGCTTCTGATATGCTATAACTCTCTCAGTGCTCTAATTAATAATGTGGCATTCTATATGTTAATTTTGGGTAAATGAAATGGCAAATCCTAGGAGGAGCTGAGCCCCAATCCAGACTACCTACCTTTTCTTTTCACAGTAATATTTTAATTCTCACAAAAAAAAACAGCATTAACATATTTTTCTTTATTATTTATTTGTATATTTTTCATGTGTACACACATTAGAGACCTATATGACTGTCCAAAATTATTTTAAAAAGTTAATTTTGCATATTGGGTCTCTATTAAACTCTATTGTAGAAGTATGTAGAAATACATTGTTTCAGTATTTTAAAAAAATACATGAGGTAGAAATAATGGTTGTGTAGAACAATTATTTTTCATCTAATCTTCCTTTTCTTTATGATAGTTCCAGATCAGCCTGGATCATTCAGGGCTACAGATGTTCAGAAGCACGCTCTCACACTTAGCTGGTCTCCTCCAGTAGAAGCTAATGGGGTTCTTACTGCCTGTGTTCTGAAATACCAGCTAAGTATGTCAATATTAAGTACATCAATCCACCATGTTCCTTTAAAATCTCACCACTAGAAGGCACTGTTGTGCCACCCTCAACTGAGGTGGCATTGGTCTGAGTCTAGACAACATCAGGCTTGGTTATTTGTTAATAGCGGCAGGGCCAAAGGTTTTCTTTAACATTATTCCATCTTATAGACCTACTGTTGCATAAATACATATCACATAGAGATAACCATAAGGAAGTTGTCAGAAGTTGTTCTTTAATCACTGAACACATTCAATTAATAACATGCAACAAAAGAAAAAAATAGCACCCAATATAATATCACTAATATTGTTAAGACTATGGTTGAGTTACAAAAATATTGGGCTTTGGCTAACTGTATGTAAAAGTAGGGTCAAAAGTTGCTGCACCCATTGAATCAGGTAACTGCATCAGACAATCTATGTTGGCTACTTATAGTAGTTAACAACAGTAATATTATTAATAATCTTAGTAATTTTATTAGTAGTAACATACAATCATGTTCAAAAGTTAGTACCCCCTCTTTTAATTCTAATAACACACATAAAATCTGATTGTAACAAGTCTTAGTATTCGGAAAATATAAACTCATCCAAGCAACAACTTTTATTACCATGCCATTTATATTTAGCAAAAATGAAAAATTGCAGGCAGGTGCTTCTACTCATTAGCCCCCGATTAATTGGGCATCATCAGGAAGGTGTGCAAACCTTTATAAAAGCAAATCTGTAAAGGGTTAATAAAAACATGTCCAAACAATTTGGAATTCAAATGTTCTACAGTGAAAGATTATCCACAAGTGGAAAGCATTCAGGACAGTTGCCAATATCCCCAATGAGTGGACTCCCAGGACATTTACCCAAAGGTCAGACCATGCAATGCTCAGAGAAATACAAAAACCCAAGAGTTACATCTCAGACACTACAGGCCTCCCTGAGCATGTTAAAGTCCATGACAGCACAATTAATAGAAGACTGAACAAGTGCAGTTTATATGGCCAGGAGTCTCTTCTCTCCAAAAAGAACAAAGAAGCATGACTTTGGTTTGGAAAACTGCATGGTTTGGAAAACTGCATCTGAACATAGCACAATGCTTCTGGAACAATGTTCTATGGACACATAAGAACAAAGCAGAGTTGTTTGGCCTTAATTCCCGGTGATATATTTGGGGTCAACCAAACAGCATTTCAGAAGAAACACTTCATACTCACTGCCAAACACAGCAGTGGAGGGGTTATGATGTGGCCTTGTTTAGCAACCACAGGACCTGGACACCCTTGCAGTTAATAAGGCGACCATTAACTCCTTTGTATATCAGAGTATGTTAGGCCATCTGTAAGACAGTTAAAGCTTGGTCGAAATTCGGGCATGCAGCAGGACAATGATCCGAAGAATACAAGTAAAATTACATCAGAATGGCGGAAATATAAAAGCATTAAGGTTTTTAAATGGCCTAGTCAGTCCAGAGTAAAGACCTCAACCCAATTGAAATGATGTGGCAAGACCTTAAGAGAGCTGTGCATAAAAAAAAACCTCAATGAACTGAAACAATGTTATAAAAAAAGAAATGGATCAAAATTCCCATGTGAGAAACTAAGACAATCATACAAAAAAGATTACTTTAAGTTACTGCTGCTAAAGGTGAATCTACAAGCTATTGAATCATGGAGGGTACTTATTATTGCCCATATTGCCAACTGTTCTTACCACAGATCATCAGCTAGGGCACTCAGATAAATCTACAGCTGGCAATAAAACACACAATCTGGAAGAGCTTTTTTCATTCATGTACTTGACAGTGCAGCTGATCACTGTGGCTAAGTGCCATGCTCCATATTAAAAGAAGGGACATTTTAATCAGAAGAGCATGCAAGAGCCTCAGTGTGCCCTTTGAGATCCCTGCATAGGAAGCCGTGTGTGAAATGTTTGGGATAATGCACCCAGCTGTCCATGTGGCACATAGCAGCCAAAAATTTAAAATGCTAGTGCACACACTTCCCATGGCTAAACCTGGCTGCACTGAGCTTTTACATAGTCAGTATTTCATGCGTATTGCACGTATCAAGTAAATATTTACAGGAAGTGCTTTATAGAACATAGAGAATAGACCTGGGATTTCAAGACAAATTTTAAGACAAATAAAATACTCTCAATGAAAAAAAAAAACATTTAATGCTTTCTGTGAGGCATTTACTGCATCAATGCCACACAAGTTGTCATGAGAGTAGGACACATCCATAGATTCTGGCTAAGATTCAAGAGATCCTTGAACCACACTTGTCAAGGTCATTTTAAAAAAAGATTTTTTATTTTGTCCCTATTCTTCTTCTTCTTATTATTATTATTATAAACCTTTGGAATTCCTGGGCCTCATTTATTCGTTTTTTTGTGTGTAAATGTTACTGTAACCCCAAATTGTTTTCATGTTTATGCCAGTAACAAAATATATTAGTTAACATCTTTTAAAATCTGGATTGAAATTACTGAAGGGTGCATTAAATGTGAATTAAGTGAAGTGAAAAGGTGAAAACAGAGAAAGTAATTTTTAAATATTTTTTTTATGTACTTTTAAATTCAATGTGAATTATCACAGCAATTCTCGACCAGAAATCCCTCACATCCTCCCCAGTGCCATATTAAAAAATCAGGGTCTGCAAAAGCAAATGGTCCACAGCATAGCACATTACAGCACATTTTTTCATATTTAACATTTCTTTAGTTAACGCCTTAAATATGACTCTCTGTGTTTCACAAAATATTAATTATATTTGTGCTTGCAATTAAACTACATTAGCTATTTTAATTTGACAGTATTGTCCCTCTGTAAGTGAGCTGTAATTTTTCACTATTCACATGATTTGAAGTGGCTCAGTCTGGGTTATATTAGTCGGTCTTTTTATACACACAATAATACACAGAGAGAAGCATAAGCAGTACACAAAGTTTGTGTTGTTTTTCTAAAATCATATATTTTTTTTATGATTGTGTGTGAGCTTAACAAGTTGACAAGTTGTTACATGATGCTTTATTCAAAGGGCAAATGCCTAAAAACTCTACAAAGAAGTAAAAATGCTTGTATTCTTTTGTGCAATAATTATTTAAAAAAAATCTGGGATCTAAGCTTTACTATAAATGTGTATGCATTGAACAGTAACTACGTTTAATCAAAGGATGGATTGCACAGTTAATTCAGTTAATTAGAGGTCCTGACGCACAATTAATTTAGCCCTTATACAAAAGATTCTTAGCCAGCATATTCTATCTATGGCTTTTGCCACACACGCACACACACACAAACACACACACATTATAGATTTGTATTTTTCAAGAAGATCAAGTGCTTATTGATTTGAGTAAAGGTGAATGCTTTAGAAAGGGGAAAAGAAATAATGTGTCACCATCAGGAAGACAAATAAGTTGTAACTATCATTTTATAAGTTATAATGAGATAGCGATTAGCTGATCACACAGTTTCATTATTAGCATATCAATTAATTAATTTACTGAATTAACTTAATTATCATTTTGGATAAATCAAGACCACTGATGTTATTGAGAGATAAGAGCTCTGCACAGCTTAATGATTTCCTACCACAATGATCTATATTCCTTTCAAGTAATCAAACCTTTTAAGAGTTTAACCACTCTTGCTCACGCATGCCGGTGGTGACAGGGTCTAGCTTTGTATGGAAACAGGACATGTTATCTGGGTCTTCTTTTGAGTCATTTCTTGTTTGTGGTACTCAATACAATGGTGAATGCAATAAAATCATTTTTCAATCATTACACTTGGCCATCTTAGTATGAGAGAAAAACTTATAAGTATGAGAAAGTGGTTAAATCTTTTGATTGAGAGAGTGTGTGTGTAACTAGTATTAATTATATGTGTTAAAAAATTAAAAAGCTAAATGTATATTGCTGAAGTAGCCTTCTAGGAATAGTAGTAGAAACCTCAACATTACAGTAAATCTACTATTCAAGTATTTGGTATATCTGAGATATATTCCATATTTCTTTTTAGTTAACAACACAGAGGAAGTGGGACCCCTCCTAACTGTGAACATCACCAACCCAGATACAAATAAATGGCACCTCAGTGACTTGGAGCCAGTTAGCCGCTACAGGTTCTCCCTGTATTACTGCACACAAAAGGGCTGTGGCGAAGCGACTATTGAGGAGTACATCACCATCCCAGAAGCAAGTGAGTACCAGTGTGTAGCTATTATGAGAATGAAACTCCTGCATAGATCCTGCCTACATTACTTTATCTTGGTCCTCTAATATTGATGGCATTGTAACTTATTTCTCATCTTTCATCACTGAAACAGGATGTTTATTTTACCCCTCATTCCACCATGCTTTTCATATGCCCATCCTTGTGGTTATTTATTACTAAACAATATCATAACAGTGTGGGTGCAGGATCATTCATCATTGTCAAGGAAGACCAAGTGCTTATTGATTTGGGGGAAGGATCAAAGCTTTAGAGATGGAAAAGAAATAATGTGCCACCTTCAGGAAGATAATTATAATTATCTTTTCATGTTTGTTAATAATGCAGTGATCAGGTAAATAGTCCAGAATATTTGCTTTGTATATACACTATTTTTGATATACAATACTTTAATAATCAATTATATAAAAAAAGCAAAAGAAATGTATACACACAAAATAGTATGATGTATATTACAGTATATTAATATGATATCATAAAATTATCATATATATCAATATATAACCATCCATCCATCCTTCTAGAAACCTCTGTAGTCCAACTAGGGACTGTGGTGGCAAATGGTGACCATTGTATTTATAGCCATTTTGTCCAACCATGGTAGGACCTCTGGTCAACATTCAAAGGCATATTCAAACACTCCGGGCAAATCTGCATATGCACTAATCTGCATGTCTTTGGACTGTGGGAGGAAAACAAAGAACTCGGAGGAAACCCACCAAGCACGGGGGAAGACATGCAAACTTCATGCACACAGACCTGATGTGGGAATTGAACCCAGGACCTGGAGATAGGGTGCTAACCACCAAGCCACCGTGCCACCATTAATATATAACATACTATATTTATATATAAGTTTTTCTTTTCCTGAAGTGTGTATACATTTTTTGACTCGACTGTGGATTAACATGGTCACAGCAAGGATATCTTAAAAAAAGTTTTGCATTAATATATGGAATAGTAATAGTAACTGAATTGCCTATTTTATAAGAAGTTTGATATCGTCTTTCCTTAATCAACAACAGACCAAATCAATATTGTCACTAGGAGAGGAAAGCAGGAATATAAATCTTACATGCTGCTATGTAAACTTAGTGTTCAGCAGTATTACAGGGAACAATTTGAGCAGTCCAGTTGATTAGAGTTCAGCATCTCCCCCTATGTGCTGCTAGAGCATGTTTCCTGGCAAATGTGTATTACTTTCAAAAAAAGGTAGATGCTACTTGCTTTCAATATATACTGCCTTTACCAAGCTGTCTCTTTCATACATTTTGTTTATTTTTATTTATTTGTTTAATTTGCCAGCTTCAACAGATGTGCCAACTTTCACCATCAGTATGATGTCTTCTTTATTCCATAGATGTAGATTTAGTGATAGTAGAGTTAACATTATTAGTAATTGTCATCACTAAATAAAAACATGCAAAATATAGCAGTTTTCACATAGTTTTTTGTGCTTGCTTTTCAGAAGAAACAAACATTCAAAAAAAGCTTTCACTCAGTGATTAAGATCACTATCGTGAAAATAAACAAAAAGATGCATGTAGGGGGGGGAACCTAATTATCAGGCACACCTTTCCTTCCACAGGCCATTTAGAAATATTCTGCAATCACAAGATTTTTAATCAACTAACACTGTAGAGTCCTTGTTTTCATTTAATATTTCGTAATTTGTTCCAGTCATGAATAGTTCTTCAGTTCACTTGAGCTCATTTAGGGTAGCATGCATAGATTAATTTAGAGCCAAGTAGAAACGTAACTGGAAAAAAATGTAGTGGACAATTCAAGATTTTATTTTTTCGTTTCAGGACAGTCGAGAACTCCAAGAAAACCATCTCTCTCTCCTGTAGCTAAAGCCACACTTTCTTCTCTAGGTATTACACAAGGGTTCATCTTTAAAATTGCATTGTACAGAATAGATGAGCTTGCATAATTATTTAGGTTATTAAAAATCAGAAAATAGAAGAGAAAAGCTAATTTTCCTGTAATGTCGGTGAATTAAAACATGCAAGTATTTATTTATTGGGAAATAAATATAATATTATTTTCCACCTTGTCTACTGTTAAAACCTGAACCCTAAGAAGAAAGATTACATTTCCACTGTTTATGACAGATCAAATATGAACAAATAGGTCATGATTTGTTGAGCCGATGGAAGAAAAGCCAGCATCTAAATGGGTAAAATTTTCTGTGTGACTGCTGGGTACAGTTTGTAAATATAGAGGTAAAAAACAGAACCAGATAGCGAGTCAGCTGCCACTACTTAAGTCGATAAATGGGAGCAGTTGAAAGCTGTGGATTGTAGCGCCAATGGCTTCTGGTGTTTTTTGGCCTATCAAGAGGACTTCTCCTATACTGCTGTGCTGGCAGATGCTTCGTGTCCTATTTAATCCCACAAAGACCCAAATGACAAAGACCCAGCCAGCAGCACTCAGTATTTATAACCCCCACCTCCCTCCAAACACACAGACACAGTCCATTTTTTTTTTACTTGTGACATGGAAGCATGAGAGTGAACTGTGATTTATGGGAATTGCTGCTGTGATAGGGAGAAAAGAAATATGTCTGAAATTAGCAGGTGCCATTCTTGAATGGTGTGATGAAAGAAAATGAGTACGAAAAACTATGTAACAGAAAAACACTCAGCCTGAAGAAGGAAAGATTGTGATGGATGTTATGTTCAGATTTGGTCATCAGGGAAGGCATTTCCATGAGTGAGCATAGCTGACAGCTAAAGACACTTTGGAAATTTGGGACACAAAAATTGGTGAGAACATTTAGCCCGTGTGTTGATGTCAGACCATGCTCTGTGTCAGAGTGCTGGACATTAAAAAGCACCTTTTTCCCTTATTTGAGTATTATGGCTTCCATGTTCATTATTTAGTGCTTACGGTTTGTGTAAATTCCTGAAACACAAGCTGGTTGTCAATGTATATGCCCAATCAGTAAGCTACGTCTTTGAGGCAAATTATTATTTATTCATTTAGTAATGTGTGGCTAAAACAGGAGGCTAAGCATGTCCTTAAAACAATACAGAAATTAAAATATGCTCAGTAGCAATATTCCTTGTGAACAAGGTTTATAATTTTGCTTCAACATTATACTGCCATTTTTCTTTTGATATTTTAAGGCCATGTCCACACGTAGCTGGGTATTTTTAAAAATGGAGATTTTTATCTGCGGTTTTGGCCTTTCGTCCACATGCAAATGCAATTTTGGTAATTGAAAACTGTGCTTTTGGAAAACTCTGTCCAAAGTGAAGATTTCCAAAACTCAGTTTTCAATGATTTTGGCTTGTTGTAACTTCACGTTGTGTGCCGATAATGTCAATGTCTGTGTGCTAGTCTCCTTGATTTGACGTCAGCTTTGTTTAAGAGGATATTTGTGCAATAGTGGACTTGCGTACAGTAAACTAGTGACTGTGTTAACATTGGTTACTGGCCTTTTCACATGCGTATTACAAACACACACAGTTACTCACACATCACGTTAACGATCAGAGGTGCCTGAATGTACTACGAAGCTCACTGCTGCTACATATAAAACTCAGATGACACAGATCCCGCAGATAGCGACGACGGTTTTGGACAAGACTTTTACAAAGTGCAACTGTTTGGTAATGATGTTTTGTCTAGGCTTCTGATTGGCCCCCTGTTGATTACAGGAGCTCCTAGCAGCACTTAACAGGGCGTTTTGCGTTATCATGTGGACAAAGATATTTTTAAAACGTTGGTCGTGTGGACAGAATTATTTTTTAAAAAACGAAGTAGAAAAATCTCCTTTTTTAAAAGTACTCGGTTATGTGGACATGGCCTAAAAGTAGTCCATCCTGTCTGCCTTTTTTTTTATTTTTGGTTATATTAATGCATTCAGCAATGTTCTCTAGCAGGAATCGCATAGATGCTGCTTTTCCGCTAATATGTAACGTTTTATTTCTGTAATTGTTTAAAAAAGAGGGACACATGGAAAACAATCCTGCTTCCCTCCTGAAATAAACAAGCAGAACTTTTTCTTCAACACAGCTCTCTTTTGTCTCTCCTGACGTACACTAACCGCATTTGTTCTTTGTCTTATGTTATTTTTCCTGTCAGCACCCACTGTGTTGAACATTAG
Source organism: Leiocassis micropogon (assembly GCA_028565275.1). Lineage (NCBI taxonomy): Eukaryota > Metazoa > Chordata > Actinopteri > Siluriformes > Bagridae > Leiocassis > Leiocassis micropogon. Next base: position 6,028,944 of record JAOVVA010000017.1, on the reverse strand, counting down.
TGCCTCAGTTAGCGACAACTTTGCAAATATCAGCTGGATTCTGGGGAAGGAGCAAATGGATTCAGAGTTATATGTTGCATATATGAAAAACCGTAAGCCCACCTTAACATTCATGATAGCTAAAAAGGCTGATTTTGTACCCTAATTTATACCTTTATGCAAGTCACAGATTGAAAGTAAGAAGTACACAATGATTATAAAGCACCCACATGGAATTGATTGTTTAGATATTACATTGCTGTTGACTTTTTTGTGCTAAATTTCTTTTCTAAATAATTGTTTCTGGCTTAGTAAAACCTTACTAACACCTCTATTTAATTAATTAATATTAACTCCAAGCTTCCGGCTTACTAACCCCTGCCTAACCCTTTCCCTGGTTATGCACCTTCTGTAGGTGAAGGTAACTGGAAGATATCTGAGGCCATTAACTCCTCTAAGACTTTCCTGGTCATTAAGGAGCTGGAGCCTGGGACAGAATATACAGTGCGTGTTATGGCTAAAAGCTGGCATGATAGCTCTAGCATTTTTGAAGATGTTATCAGGACCAGGGCCAAAGGTGAGGGAAGGGGTTGTTCTCTGCCAACAAGTGTCCCATTGCCATACCATTGTCCTTGAACCTCTTGTGTGTAACCGATTATATGTGTATGTCTAAATATTACCAACTTAATGAAGAGGAATTAGGCGCCCCCCTCCCAGCATTTTAAATTAAATAATTGTAAAAACGGGATTTGTATTATTCATTATTTCCATTCTGATACTTTGCAAATTGATAAGTTGCTGTAAGAAAGTATTTGTGAATAAAAAAATCAATAGCACCAAAACAATCAAAAGTGCCAGCAACAACAAATTGTGAACAAATTGTTGTTTCTCAGGTTTGGCCAGCATTCACAGTGGAATTTCAAATCAGGGCTGGTTTATCGGACTGATGTGTGCTGTAGCTTTACTCACACTCATTGTGCTCATCGCCTGCTTTGTAAACAGGAATAAAGGAGGGAAGTATTCTGGTAAGTACCTGCATACACCTCTTTATCAATCTCTTTGTGGTCATTTACCAACAGGACATAATAACCATGGGCATAACAGGGTGAGATAGATGGACAGACAACATAGGAAGATGTTTATAAGAGACAAACATGGGGGGGATTGCATCATATGTGTAAAAAGACAGAACGACATGCATACATTTCAGTGGCAATTGTACAAGGTATTAGCCTGAATGTGTTGTTACACATAAAGCTTTTATATTATGGTGAAAGTGACTACACAGGATGGATCCACATTTAACTTATTGGTTCATTTACCTTAATAGTTGTGTTAGTGAAATTAAAAGAACTAAAATTATCCCCCTATTTGTAGTAAAAGAAAAAGAAGATCTCCATCCAGACTTGGAATCTCAAGGCATTAATGACGAGACTTTTTGTGAATACAGGTAGGCTAATTCTAAATTCACTCTATATAAAAATTCTGTATTTTATTGACACATTAATTTCAGACCCATTTTGGAGGTGTACATATGGGTGTACACGTGTGTAAGTGTGTGTGTGCGCACATTTTTGTGTGTGCGCGCATTTGTGTGTGTGTGAAAGAGAGAGAGAGATTGTAGTGTCCAGATCCAGTTTCCCATGCGTGCTAAACAAATTTTGGGAAAGGCAACAAAACAAACAAACATTTAAAAACCTAGCAACTCCAGACTGTGTCAGTGCTTCATTTCTGAGGTCTTGGTATGTGGTGCAAGTGTTGTGGTAATAATTAGGTATAATTGCATCACTGTTAATTTGAAACATGCTTGTCTTTGGAATTAAACTTAATGGAGTATGCACAGTCCTCAGCAGGAGATAATGTAGGAGACATTCTTGTAAAATTGAAATACACTTATCTTTGCAGCAGTGATATCTGTGTTCATTTTATTATTCTTCTAATGATATGTTTAATGACAGTTTTTGATATCTCAGTGCATATAACCCCACCATTACAAAACCTACAATATCGAATATCCAAAACATGAGTGTGGATTTTTTTTGTTTTTTGTTTGTTTGTTTGTTTGTTGTAAATTTGAGATAAGAATAATAGTAGGGGAAGTAGAGGAGTTGGAGGAAAGGCAGTTGTAGTAGAAGCAAAGAGTTAATTTTATCATTATACTGTCACAGTTTGACAATCGAAAATTTTGTCACTCACAAACTAAAATGAACAGAGCTGCTTGCAATCTTAAGCATACTGTAAGTTGCTGTAACCTGTTAACCTTAAAAACATAAACATTAATAAACATTAAATAATAATAATAATTAAATAACAATAATTAAAAAAATGTATTGTACAGCAAATCACTCACAATCTTTTTTTTCTTTCCCAGCTTTTCCTTATAACCCCTTAATTCTGTAAAAAGGTCGATGAGTAGTAAACTAAACTAAACGAATCAGCTGTGAATCATGATTCTTGCTGGTCCATCGGAAAGTTAGTACATTCTATTAAAAAACATATATATGAATATATATAAAATTCAACCGAAGACTGTAAAAAGAATTTTGAGCCTTATACAGCATGATAATGTGGTTAATTTTTATAATCTATAGGCAGCAACCATCATCTTAATTGCACTTAGCTAGGTGTTCCTTAGCTGTTTTTGTTCATTTCTGTGCTTGTTTAGGACCATATAATTCCTTCAAATACTAATACTTTTAGGATTAAACTTAACAATGACAACTTATCCAGACTATTAACATATATAATTAAATAAAAGCTGTGCTTTAGCATGTAATGCCAGAACAGAATCAATGTCAAGCTCCATTTGTAGAGATATTTGCTGGCCAAACAAAATATTTTACATTGCTGTTTAGTTGACACAATGTGTACCGAGGTCAAAATCTTAAGTTGACTCAAAATGTAATTCAAATATTAAAGTCAACTCAAGATGGATTGGTTGTTGACTCAATTATATTTCTCTATGGTTGACTTTTTATCAATTATATATTTTTTTTATTTAAACAAATTGGCCTAACAATACTAACAATTAAAACACAAACATTACTTAAACAAACTTTATTCTTTCAAAATTAGTCAAAGTTAAAGCAGTGATCTGCATAAAACAGGAAAATACAGTATCTGTTTTGCTTAAGGTCAATAAAATACCTGGATGACTCCAGCTGCTTATCAGTCTCTTACTGATTCTTTTACATTACATCTATCATCATAACCATTTTTAAAACCTAGCAAAGATTTGACTTTTGAACACTTTTCCCCCAATGTGTAAGAAAGAAAAAAGAGCCTATGGCAACAGGTTTTTGTCTTTAATGAAAGAAGTTTTTGTGTGAATCTAAGGGGAGCATGTCTCTCCAAGTCCAATAATAATCATTTGGAAGCTTCTGCATAGTCACCCTGGCCATCAAGTATTATGACAACTTCAACACCTTATTCATGCTCCTCCAGTAGCTCCAAAAGGCCAGACGGCCAGTTATGTACATTTTAGCCATTATGCTTATGCACAGGTGTCACTTTTGGCTTCCTCCAAGATTTTTCACAGTGCGTAACATCTTTTTTTATAATACTTTGCACTGTAGCCACTGGAACTTCGAAACAATTAGATTTGGTCTCATAGCCCTTTCCTGACTTGTGAGCAGCCACAATGCGCAGCCGCAGGTCCTCAGTGAGCTCCTTTGTCCTAGCCATGACTGTCCACAAACCAACAGCAGAGAGCTTCTGTTTTTCACCTGTTGAGTTGATTAAAACAGCTGTTCCCAATGAATCTGGGTAATTAGGATGCTCTAGAACAGCTTGGAATATTTGGAATGGTACGTATAGAACTTTGGATTTTCCCATAGACTGTGACAGTTTGCAAAGAGTATGAATAATTTTGGACATGCCACATTTTGTTCAAATTTAAATAAAAACTGAGAAATATTTTTTTTCCACAATGATGCCTTTTTTTCACAATGATGACAGGAGAAGCCTGTGTCATTTCCAAAAAAAACTCGCTGGTTGAATAAAAGTAACTAAGTTAGAATTAAAATGAATAATTTCGGGCTTGGTATGTACATTAATTTTTTTTATAGGGAGATTGTGGGCTTGTTTACCATTAAATGTTTATAACTTATATAATACAAGTTATATATTATCATGTATAAGCTACTTCAATATGCAGACAAACTGAACAGAGAGCATTATATTGAATATTATACAACATGCCCTATTGTTAAACGTGCTATGTTTTTTGTAGTTAAACTGTAACTTACTGAATAAATAGGGTTAATTTGCAAAAAACATACAGTATCACCATTTTTATAAACTGTCACAAATCATATTTGTATATGCAATCCAAGGAGAAAAATATGGCACATAAAAAAATAAACCTATCTGCTTTAGTATCCTGAAGATGGCACATACAGGTATAAAGAATTATACAGTTTATTTATTTATGTATTTATCAGGTTTTGCAAATTAACCCTTCATTTGATTTAAGATTAATAATTGCTAATCAAGCTGGCATTTTAAGTGTTAAATTCACTGATAGGCACTCCTCTTCAGTCTTCTGTCTTCTTTTTCATGCAGTGATAATGATGAAAAGCCCTTGAAAGGCAGCCATCACTCCCTTCCTGATGTCCTAAAGCGAGGACATAGTGGGGACAGCATAGTGGACTATGGCGATGAAGATGCTCAGTTTAATGAGGATGGATCCTTTATTGGAGAATATGCTGGACATAAGGAAAGGCCATCTCTGGAAATCAAAGTAACTTGTCAGAGCAAACCATAATGGACAAATCTTATTTCATAGTGCTTACAGATATTTGGCACAGGGACAAAAAAGGCAAAAGATGATGTAGTCCAATCAAATATGACCTTTGTTTAAAAAAAAAAACAGTAATTCATATGTCCATGTTATTTTATAATTTTATAAGGCAGTTTCACACCAAATTTTAATGGATTATTCAAACATTTTTATCATAATAATAGATAATAGATGTTTTATTTATGCACACACTATAAGATTTTCAGAAGATGTTCCACTCTTAATTTGTTATGCACTGTGAGGTCTCTAAAGTCTTTGCCTTTTTGTAGTCAAGCTTTTTTTTGCTCATCATAAAACTCTTTTTTTTTTTTCCTTTTAGTCAAATATAATTGAAATTTTATATGCAGCTCTGCATTTATTAAGTGTAATTAAATATCTGTACAAAAATCTGTTCATTAAATTATTTTGCATTTTAAAAATATGTAGACTGGAAGATGATGAAAAAATTGATTTTTTAGTCATGTTCAAGAGTTAGTACCACGTTTTATTTCTGTTGTGTGTGTGTGTGTGTGAAGACATAATATAAATCATCTGATTGTAGTGGGGCTTCGTATTAGCCAAATGCAAATAACTTTTTCACCATCCCATTGTGTAAAAAATTAAGCCAAAATAAAAAAGAACATGGCTTACAAGTAAGTAAGTTACTGCTTCCACAGGATTGAGGGGCTAAGTTGCAGCCAGTTGCTGCTAATTAAGCCCTTGATTAACTGAAGATAAGCAGGTGTTCAGACCTCTGTAGAAGCAGAAGTTTTGGCAACTTGCTAGTCTGGAGCATTCAGGTGTGTGTTAGCACAATGCCAAGAGAGAAAGACATAAGCAGTGGTCTTAGAGAAGCAACTAATGGTGGAGTTGTATGGCTTTAATGCCTAGTGCCATGTTTGGTGAAAAACAAAGAGCATTTCAGCAGAAACACCTCATACCTGCATGGTGGTGGAGAAGTGATGATAGATGCTTGTTTTTGCAGCCACTGGACCTGGGCCCCTTGTAGTCGACCATGAACTCCTCTGTATACCAGAGGTAAATGTGAGGTCCTCTGCCACCGAAAGCTAAAGCTTGGTCAAAACGGGGCCATGCAACAGTACAATGATCTGAAGACACCTGTAAATTAGAATGGCTGAAAAAAAGAAATGAAGGATTTGGAATGGCCTAGTTAAAGTCCAGACCTTGACCCAATTAAAATGCTGTGGCAAGACTTTAACAAAGCTGTGCGTAAGTGAATGCCAACAAACCCTAATGGACTGAAGCAATGTTGTAATTAAGAATGGACCAAAACGATTTGAGTGATTGATAAAGTCATTCAGAAAACATATACTTCAAGTTATTGGTGCTAAAGGTCATTCTGCAAGCTATTGAATAATGGGGTATTTAGTATTGCATAATAATAAAATGTTATATTATTATGGAAATAATTTTATTTTTTTGCATTTTTTGCCTTTATTTTTGTCAAATAAATCATGGCACTGTGAAAAAAGGTTATATTAATGTGCTTCTGAGGTTGTATTTGGCTAATACTAAGACATACTATGATCAGATGATTTTTATGTTTTTATATACTTATTAAAAGGGGGGTAGTACATTTTGAGCATGACTGTATGACTGTAGTCATTTTTTGTCATTAAGGGTGTAAACATATCTAGTATTCAATCTACACTAACCATAAGAATGCATACAGTGCAGTCATTATTAAGTTGTGTTTACGTCTATTGATATATTGTAGTTCAAGCAATATACAATACCATGATGACATAAAATATATGGTAAAATTACTTAGCACTTTTTTCTTCTTCTTCTATTTAGTTGGCAGACATTATCACCTTTATAACATTTTTAGCCTTGCATTCCTTATTGTCATATCACAAAGGCTTTTCACAAATGCAAAAATGTACCTATGCACTTAAATACCAGTTCTTAATCCGAGATCAAATGTTGACGCACAGCATCACGAAATAAACAAAATCTTGATGTTGAGCTTTTAAGTCCTTACTACTGGTAAACTTTCCAATTCTAAGAATATTTAACTAGAAATTGGATACACGCATAACTGCTTTGACCTAGCATAAAAAAGAGTAAAATTGCATTTAAAATAATATGTTACATCGCAGTCCCTCTCTACAAACATGTTTGTATTTGCATGGTTATGGATGTTGATTGACATTTCGCACATATTTGACATTAAATTTTATTACTTGCCTTTTTGGATTTGGTGACTTACTACTGTTTTTCTTTATCATATTGCTTTCCTTCTGAACTAGCGAACTCAGACCATATTGGTCTCTTGTCCTAAATAAATTGGCTAATTATTCTGTTTAATTTACCTAGTATAAACTCATATAGCTGCTTTTATTATAAGTTCCCATTCAAAAAGAAGAAACAAAACATTTTTTATAAAAAGATCATAGCAACCTTTTTAAACAATGTACAAAATGCTAAAATGCCTTCATAAAATAATAATTACACAAAATAGTTACTGTAGTTAACAGCATCTTTCCAAGAAAATGTAGTAACCGTAAAATTGCAGGCAAGTTGCGTTCTTATTGAAGATGTGAATTACAGTTAAATTTCTGTTGACATTTGATTGCATTGAGAGCATTCAATGATGTAAACAGAGGAGACAGTTAGCTCTTTGGTGAGAATAATGTTGTTTTATATGTGTGAGTGACTAATATTCTATTATGTTAGTTAAATCATGTTTTGAACCTAGACCCACAGAATGGGTCAAATTACGTGTTGTTAAATTTAATGTAGCTGAGCTTAGTGGCAAACGCTCAAAATATAATTCACAATTTCTTATTAAAATATACTTATCAACAGTGTCTCACAAAATTTGTCCAATATTATTGGTAACTGAAGGTATGGCTAATCCAACATAATGTGTTTTACAATGTTCACAAACATGGAACACTATTTTCAGGTAAATTGTGTTTATGTAATTGCTTCTGATTGTAAATATTTTCTGTGGCATTTTAAAACTTGACATATTTGGGATTCAGAGTGAGCTTTATTCTAATGTGCCTTTTTAAGTGGTATATCTTTTCTTTAATGGTTTAACACAATTTTAAACCTCATCCCAAACTATAAGAAAGAGACAAGTAAACTTTATGGTAGTATGGGTAAAGACCTGTTCTTGAAGAATGTGTTTTACCTTTACATTATTATATTTTATCCCCCTACTACTATTTTACATATATGATTTATTATATTTATTTTGCACACTCCAGGCCTCCCATGACCCTGTACAGGATAAACGGTATATAAAATGATTGATTCCATCTGATGATGCATTGTAAACAGAACTTTTTTTGTGTGTTTCTCGTGATCTACTAGGAAGGTTGTAATTAAAAATGGTTTGTGTGCAAAAACAAATCATCATAATAAATACTAATTGTACGGGGGGAAAAAACACACATTGCATAAATTCCATTAATTGTTTCTAACTGGCTACCAAATTCTACCAAATTCTACTAAATACTACCTAGGGTGCACTTAGCAACACTTAAGTTTGCATATCATTTGTGTATGACCCAGAAACAGATTAATAATTGAAGTCTTCATTGTCTATTGGTCTGGCATAGGCATAAACAATTGGTTTTGAATTAACAGAGGAGGACAGCTACTTGTATAGATTTATGATTAGATTTTATAGATTGTACTCCATTTATGAAATAAAAAAACTTGTAAAGCTCTTGATTTTCATATTATATACAAAAAAAATCCACGCATATAGTACTTCTCAAAATTGTAGGTAATTCAAAAAGATATTGCGCTTTTAAAGGAACCAGTAATTTTATCAATTCATTTTTCTTCCTTTGCCTGTTTCCAGAGCTCTTGCATAGAGAGAGAGAGAGAGAGAGAGAGAGAGAGTGCTTTTTATGCATGAAGGCAAAATTTCTGCCTCCTCCACAGTACTTTGGGAATATCTAAGGGAATGATCTCAGCATATCACAGCTCTGCAGCAAATGAATTGGTCCCCAGCTCTCAGGAGCTGTCAGCTATTCACTTTGTATGAAGGCTTCATTCATCACTACATTCTTTCACTTCCAGTTTCCATGTGAACAAGAGACTAACCATGAAAGAGAAACTTTCACGGTAACCAATAATATTCTGACTAATAATATTCTGACACTTAAGAATTTGGTTGAATTTTGTGTAAGTAAGGCCTAATTATTCGAGCCTATATATCAGCCGTAAAACTGCAAATACTTAACACAGCATATTAAAATTTAAATTAGATAGTGTGTTATATTGTAAAATTGGCCCAACTAATGATAACTTCAAGCAACTGAACATGTTAAACTGTTTGTTAAGTTCTGACAGGCTAGCACTCATAGCAAAGGCTAGTTGGCTGAACATACGCACCAATGCCAAAATGGAGGGGGCAATTTCAATGAACCAGTTCATGCTGATGATGACAAAATGGCCTTCTTTCCATGACCCATAGCAGAAGACAATGGGGTGGCCATCAACTAAGCAATACCTAAGGCCAATGCTAGAAGCAGATGTCTTATTAAGAACCTAAAATTGATAACAGAAATAATAGAACATCAACATAAAAATAACTGACTCAAGACAACTGTTTATGTATGTTAATTTGCTACTTTTAGTTGGCCTGTAAAATAATTATTCCCTCTTAATATCTAAGTAATATCTTACTTATTTCAAAATGTTTTCTGCAAAGCCAAAGTGAGGAATGAGAAGAAGATAGCTTTTATTTTTGATTGTCATTCAAGAAACAAGTTACATGGTCTGGCCATATAACACAGTTTATTGGTGGGAAAATTACTAAATGTCAGATAGTACTAAATGTCAGATGGTATTGAACTACATAGTTTTCTAGATCATATAACAATACTGGTTTATGTATATTGGTTTTTAAACACTCCCAGTCAAAAGTTTGAACACACCTTCTGCTTCGGTGGTTTTTCTTTATTTTTATTATTTTAAACATTGTACATTAGTACTTAAGACACCCAAACTATGAAAAAAACATGTATGGAATTATATGGTAAACAAAAAAGTGTTAAACAAAACAGAACATGTTTTACAGTGGGTAATCAATCTGAATGCCTATAACTGCCACGCTCACCACCACAGCAAAATGACAGCAGCCAAAATAAATCAGTTGCATTTCAAATTCATTCGTGAAATGACCACCAGGTGGCACAAAGCGACATTTTACTCTCATTTTACGCAGTTTTAAAATATAATTAAGTCATTTAAAAAATTGTATCGAAGAAAATACAATGTTAATTTCCACATGAGTACTTTATACAACAAGCATGAAAAATCTGAACCAGAGCTATTAATATTTACTGTACAATAATGAGTCAAAAAAAATAAAACATTAGTTAAATGTTGTTTAGACAGACGATCAAGTTCACTAGCTGACAATTTTATTTGTATAAAGAATAAACTGTTATATTGCGTATCTCTGTATCTGTTTATTGTTATTTAAGTTCTAGGTTATTTCGGGTACTTGGGTACACATTGTTGGGTTGCTCATGTTGGGTAATATGAGATGTAATGGGTCATTTACAAATGAAAACCTGGTCGGGTTATTTTGACCCAACAACTGGTTTATTCATTATTCTCTCATTTCTCCAAATGGCAGCCTGCAAAATGTTCGAAATATTACTGTTATTGTGTCACAGGTGTGGTTTAGACAAGAATGCATGTGCATACAGCTCAAAACCTTCATTAGTTATTAAAGATAGCGTCTATTTAGAAAAAATGCCCCAACGATTTCGGAGATTTGAGCTTCAGGAAATCTCCCAGTGCTCTGCGCATAACACCAGGCCAACGCAGCCTCATGACGGAAAGAATTTCTAAATGTGGGCTATTGTTTTTTACTTATAATATTTGTTAATTTTATTTAAATGAGGTTTGGGCTCGAGATTTTGATTCGGAATCGTGATTTTCCTCTTTAATTTCCGACGTAGTCTAATCAGCGCTCAACCGCAGGCATAAAGTTTTCCATGTGCACCGGCAGAAGTAGTCTAATGATTATGAATGCGTCAGGAAAAACAGAAAGCAGACCGACTCTGACCATTTTAAAAATTCATTGATAAATTAGTGATGTCTTTGATTTCTGCTGTAGTGATGAAGGCAATCATGTTATCTCGTCGTCTCCACAGCGGTGGATGCGCCAAAAATCCACTTTTCATACGAATTAAATGTTTTTTAATTTTTCCATTTTTTCACATCTGTGAGGCAAGTATACACAGAGTTTATACACAGAATACATACAGAACAGTGCACCCTGTTTGCTTTCGAACATTTACAAAATCATTTTGTAAAAATTTTGTAAACATTTTTCGTCATTATGAGTGCGCTTATATAAAAGTAGAGTCCTATAAAGGCTATGTAGTCTTATATAGTTTTATTATATAGTTTTTGCACATTAATCTGGCAAACTTTTTCTGATGTACACCCAGAGTCAGTTTTCTGAAAGGCTAGATATAAAGATATACATTTACTTTGTTTAAATTCAATGTAAATAAATAACTTATATTTAATATATAATTCTAAATTTGTACTGTAATTTAAGTACTGTGATTGTAAATTAATTTAATGTTTCACTTGTATTTCATAAGGTTTTGCAGCGGTGGTACAGCGCAACAAGGGTGGTACTGGGATGTAAAAATGTAATTTGTTAAAATGTTTTCGTTATTTATTAAGGAAAATCATGATGATCATAACAGCCTACTGCATTTAATTTTCATATATTTTTTTTATAATTTGAGCTTCAGGAAATTCTCAGGCGCTCTACGCATAACACCGACCCACCTCACCTTAAATAATTTCTGAAAACTACCGATGGCTGAGATGTCTCTGTTATGGTTAAAACAATGGAGGTATTTTATTTTGGGCATTTCTAACTGGTATTGTTTGATATAATACGCTTATAGTATAATATATAGCAGCTGTGTGACGCATCCTTTACTCTGCGTTCCAGACTCTTTGGTGGAGGCTGTTGATGTTTGCTTTAAAGGTTTTCTTGTCTTTAAACTACACAAAGCCGTGTCTTCTCACTTTTAAAAAGTTTTATTGTTCTTGTTTTAATGTTATTTTGAAATAAATGAAACAGTAATAGCTAAAATAGTAAAATAAATGGTTTAATGGTTTAAATAGTTAAAATAAACAGTTAAAATATTTAGAAGGGGAATGTTTGATGTCATGTAGGCATTATAAGATTTGTATTGAAAACTTCTTACTAAAAAGTGGCAGCTGGCACGCCTAAAAATAGATGCAGGATTATTTTTTATTTTTTATTTATAGTCTAAATAAAAATGCTTTTCTAAACGTGGGCTATTGTTGTTTACTTCCTTCTCTTTAATTTCCTACGTAGTCTATTCAGCGCTCAGCCGCATGCATAAAGTTTTCCAGAGCATGGAGAAATTTTGTTGTATTAAAATAATATTTGTGCAGTATAATCAGGGCCTCTTATTCCTATTTATCCTGGGTTGTTGTTCTTTTAGTGTTACTGTG
>JAOVVA010000017.1:5995139-6005299 GCA_028565275.1 Leiocassis micropogon | reverse complement strand
GGTGAGAGCCCAGCAGCGCCCCCTGTTGTGAGAGTGCTTGCCTTAACTGCTCTAAGTCCGCTGGGTTCGTCATGGCCAATGTATACTGTCACAGGCGGGGATAAATAGGAGTGAACCCAATAGCAGACTGTTCCTTCTTAAGAGATTTTATTAGAATCCAGAGAAGTTTGATGCGGGGAATCTCCACAATCCCGGAAGTAGATCGCCGGAATTGCCTCGGGTTTTCCTTTTCTTTTTGCGAACGTATCGCGCTTTTAAAATGCTAAACACGCAGTGGATGCAAGGCGAAAAGCAGTGATGTGATTTTCTTGATGAGCGCGGAGGTCCGGCGCACAGCGCGAGCGCTCTCCTGAGATCCGCGAACACGGAAGTGCTCGTTTCGCCGGATGAAAGCCGATTTGCAGAGAAAGAGAAGCGAGGGACGAGAAGAGTCATTTTTACCAGGCGGGGTTCAGTATCCAGAGTTCCAGTAGCAAGGGCGAGAAAAATCCAAGACTTGAGTACTTTATCCGAGGTCCGGTAAGCTTGCGAGGTCATACACGTAGGCAAAAAACACTGAAGAATATTCCAAAGGGCTAGGCATGAGACAGAATCCAGAAAACGGGCGAGGTCGAACACAGAATTGAAGCACTAAGAAAGATCACAAGGGAAACTGGACAATAGGCACGCAAGTAAGATACATCAGCAATGAGTGGAGCTTTCGGCGTCCTTTTAAAGCCGAGAGTAGAATGCCGGATTAGTAGCAGGTGCGCTCAGGTAATCAACTCAGGGATTGTGGAAAACCTTGGGTGGAGTTATGACCTGGATGTGCTGGGTTGGTTGTGCAGGTTCGTGACAGCCAGTTCTACCTCAGATTGAAATGACTGTTCAATTTATGCACTATACATGTTTAATGTTCTGTTGCCTAATGCCTACCTTGATGTTGCCAGTTGAAGTATGGCACAGTAGAAACCAGTACTTTATTTGAATGTTATTTTTGTTTTTCAAGGAACCGTAAGTGCCAAAATGTTTTTAAACAGTGTTAAACGGCTCCACATTCTAATAGTTGTCATTGCTGTTGAGGTTGGATTATACTTAGAATCTAATTGAATTTTATCATGAATCGTTTGTGAGTTTTTATCATAATGTGAGATGGAGACCCAAAATACTGAATATAGTACACTTTGTAGCAATGATCAATACCAGAATACTATTAACATTTAATTTAAAACAGATTTTGTTTTTATGGAGTCATTTCCTTTTCCTTTTGATTTACTTTATGACAAGCACTTTGTTTTGACTGAGCTCCTTTAATTTGTGCCTTTTAAAAAGCACATTGTGTTGAATAAAAAAAGTTGTCACTTTCATGTTTTCTAACATTATTAGCTGATTATAATTGTGTAGTGGGCCGACATCAGTATTTCACTTTAGAAATTATTTTGAGTGCATTTCCCACATTTTGAGTCAAACATTATTGAAAATTTTTAGTGTATTTCCACATTATATGAGTTGAAAAATATTGGAAATATTATTAGTGAATTACTCCCCAATTATAAGTTGAGAAATATCAATAATTATAAGATAGCATTGAGATAATTTAGGGCAACTGTAAATGTAAATTTTATTTTATGTAAACTTAAAACATTTAAAAACATCACTAAAATATTTTTGTGTAATCTGTTACAAAATAATTTTTGAGTTCTGTGAACTTATTAGGGTTTACAGTGCACCTTGAATTTATGTGGCTCATAGGTGCGTTTATACCTTCAGCATGTGCTGTCGTAAGATAGGGAAAACTTGGTTAATACTGGCTTGTAGGTCTTGCACAATGACTGACCTTAACGGTGAATGCTGTTCCTTTTCATTTCAGAAATAAACATTTGTTAAACTTCTTAGTTTTGGACAGACAAATAAAAAATAATAATTTTTAAGTCAGTCATTCCCGATATTTGTTTAGCATTAGCCCAGATATTAATATGGTCTGACTGTCTGTGCTTTTATCACTTAGGAAAGAGCAGACAGAAGCCCTTTTCCTGGAAAGATAAAAATCAATCTTTCAAATGGTGTCTTGGAGATCCCTTTTTTCTGGCCTGAAGATGCTGCCTATGAATGTGAGTATTTAGTGCTTCAAAAGAACACCTGATGAATGTTAACAATAAATTACAGACAGGTAATAATAGAAAAAACACACCTTTTTGATAATTGATACATGCTGTAAACTGGATGTTCATTGGATGCATTTGGATAAAGAATGTCCATCTACTATACAGTAATTGACTCTCTATACAGTCAATTCTACAAAAAAATGTATTACTTAATCTGATCTGCTTAATATGATGCTTAGTAGATGAGATCTGCAGAGAAATCAATACCAGATATTTTAAGTGTATGCCAAAAACTAGGCAACATGGTAACCACTGCTGAATAATAAATAACCTTTAGATGAATATGCCTTGATGTAGCTTGACCAAGCAACTGTAGACTAATAAAAATGTCTGAGGTGTCAGTCTTTAGATTGGTGGTGAAAAGCATTTGTGCTCATAATGAAAATACACTGAATAAAGAGACGATAATCTGTAATTAATGTATAGCAATTAGCCCTAATGTTTGGTGGTTTATAAAGCACTGAGCTGTTCACAAGATAACATGCATTTTACCATGCAATATAAATGGTCAGGAACCAGGAAGAATGATTCTTTAAAAAGCTGAAAGAGAAAAAGAAAGTCATAGAAAATGTCTGCACTGTTGTCCTTGATTGTACTGTACTGTACATATTATGCATCCGCATTGGGCAGAGGCATTGCATGATGCCTACATGGCCATTGATGTCAATCTGGAAGTGCAGGGCTAGTAAGAAACCCATCTTTTGTCTAAATGGGTTAAGAAGGGACAGACCACGGTGTCAGAGGTAAGAAATTTAATTTGCTATGTGCATGATGTGTAGAACAGATCAAACATATGAGCCTAGACAAATATTTTGATTAGTGTAGTGTATAGAATAGTGACAGAAATTAATGTACACACTGCTCAGACATAACATTAAAACCACCAACGTTTTGGGTTATCCTTGTGCAACCGGGGTAGGTCTAGCCCCTCAGGTGTGTGGTGTGATATCTGGCACTATGATGTTGGCAGCGGATCCTTTGAGTGCTGTGGTTAGCAATGAGGGCCTATGTGGATTGGATTTGTTTGTTTAGCACATCCAGTGGGTGTTTGATTGGATTGGGATCTGGGATTGTGGATTGATGGCCTAAAATCAGTCACAAAACAGATTTACAATGCAGAAAACATTTTGTTGTAACGGATTTTTAATTTTCATGAGCTCAAAAATTTAATCAAAAAGGCTTAAAATATTTCACAAAAAAAAAGTAATAACTTTTACTACACCAACTTTCTGCTTAGGTTTGTCCATTGGGACATAAGAGATAGGAGGGGTGGCGAGGACAGATTTTATATAGGCGAAGCAAGGCTTCTACTACCCTAGAGGTTTCTGGTATCTTACTTAAGACATAATTGGTGATATAAGCAGTTGTCCACAAACATACGTGCATATTGTTTTGTCAACCCATGGGGTTTTTACACTGTGCAGACCATCTAGCTTGGCCTTCAGGAGGAAGGGAGAGAGAGAGAGAGAGAGATAGAGAGAGAGAGAGAGAGACTCTTTACCGAGACCCTGTTAGAATAGGTGGCAAGAGAAGCATATGATCTCCGGTAAGAGATGGGGATGAAGGCAGCCATGGCGGGTCTATCTGCACTAGCGGGAATGCTGCCGCTATGACTCACTACGGCTGTCTACAAGCCCCAAAGGAGCTGAGTGATTACTGGATGTGAGGGTAAGAGAGAGATGAGAAATATGGGAAAGAGGAGTGGGTGAGAGAGAGAGAGAGAGAGAGAGAGAGAGAGATGAAATGAGTCCAAAAGTTTTAACTCTGTCTAAATATGTCTAACTATGTCAGCATATGAATTGCTTTGGCCATACCGTGCTACAGTCATGCCAGTAAAATCATGATTGATATGGGCGAGAGAGAGAGAGAGAGAGAGAGAGAGAGACTAAAAGAGCATGACTTGCAGTGTTGTACTTTGCAGCAAAGCAATTAAATGTATCCAGAATTGATCTGACAGAAAAAGAGAGAGTGAAATAAAGAGAGATAAAATGCTATTACTTCTGAATATGTTAAGCTATGTCAATTATATGTGTTGGTACAGCCATGCCAGGAAAGTGATCCTGAACCAAATAGAGGGACCGAGTGAGACATGGAGAGAAACCTGGCAGAGAAGAGGTTTAATGCTGAGTTTTTTACTGTTCTTAAAATCTGTTCATCCATTGACATTGCTTAAAGGCCTGCCAGTCAAACTTGTATGAATTAGTACCAATCAAACATTTGGACACAAGTTTGGATTTCTATTCTACATTCTAGAACTATACTGGATTTTATTACATATGAAACTATGAAATAACAGATAATTAAGTAACAACAACAGTCAGTTGTTATTTTAAGACATGAAGTTCAGCTGTTCTGGAATAGTTCTTGCATGAAGACCATCTGAGGAAAGCTAGAGCAAAACTTTATATTTTGGTTGCCTTAAGCATTAGTTCACAATGTAGAAAGAAATAAAAATCAGGAAACCAGGAAAGAGCATGGAATTAGTAGGTGTATCCAAACGTCTGCTCTGTACCCTGATTTTGCATTCCGGTTACAGAAGTTATGGTTATAATTAAAGAAGTGATCAAGAAAGTGGCCATCCTTCCCAGCCTTATGCAGTTGACTTTGGCTCTGAATCAATGCGCCTCGCCCCATTCCCTACAGCCTCTTTTTTCCGTAACTCTCTGCACTTGCACGTGCTAATATTGATTAGGTCTCATATTCCATGATGCGGCTCAGCTTCAGAAAAGTAGGGAGGAAAATGGTTACAAATCTGTCCACATGACTGGATGAGAATATGAATGTGGCCAGAAGTTTATTTTCGATAGCAGATATCCCCCGCCTCTCTCATTCTCTCTCTCTCTCTCTCTCTCTCTCTCTCTTTCTCTCAAAAATGACCCTAGTGCCAAGCATGCTGTGGTCTAAGCTGTGGTAAATACCTTTCAATTATACAGAAATATTCATGATTTCTTTGTGATTGTCTCTTTGCTGTTTGATTCACTGGGTTGAGAATATGGCAAGGGGCTGTCCTCATTATTGTGTTGTTTGTATACATGTTTCTGTCTGTAAGCTGTTTTTTTTTAAATACCTGATAATTGTATTAAAATGTGACAGGATCACAAACCCAGAAATTATTCCCTAATGTCATTACAGCTTTGTCTTTGTTACCAAATGCCACTCATGTCTTCTGAAGATTAAAAAATATATATTTAGTTTCCTATAATAGGATACAACAGTGGACAAAAGTGGGTAACTACAAACTGCCTTATTTTTATGTGTATTTTTATTTTTATTTATTGTTTATTTCATTTCAAAGTTATTTAGTTAAACACAGTTAAAAGATTTTTTTTCCTAGCTCCTCTTTGGACTACAAACATCCTACTTCAGGCATAATATTCATTTCTATTTTATCTTCTGGATAATATTAAACTTGCAGTTAGCTGAGGGGGTGAGTCAGCGTTTTCACCACTCACTCTAAATTTCTGGCCTGCATGCATATTCACCCTGTTCAGAAGCAGCTTTAAACCAGGAAAACGTTAAACCATGTGCCTACCTTACCATCCATGAGAGCAATGACTCTTTTTGTGTTTTCAAGTGATTCTCTTTTTATATTATCAGAGTTTCATTTAGTAGGGAGGTTTCTGAGTGCATTCTCAATATTTAAAATGTTGGCTTGGAGTAAAATTTAAGTTTGAACAACATCAAGAGGCAGGGTTAGCTAGCTACCAACAATGGAATGGCCCCATGCATATTTACAGGATATAAGGCCAATTCTTCAGTCCTACTTTTCTAAACATATATAACACACAACACTGACTAAAGAGAACAGTGTATGCTGTCATATAGATGCCACAAAATGACTCTAGCTCCCTGTCTAAGTATAATCTTTTGCATATTCAACACAAGAGTATATTTGGGCGGTGCTTTGTTATGTATATTATTTGAAAAAAAGTTCTAGTTACAGCAGCAAGACTGAAGGAATTATTTATTATAAAATAATAGTAATAATATTTTATATATATATATATATAATAACATTTAGTAATTAAATTGTATTAAAAATGAACTAGCTGTTTGTAGTCCTTCACAGAACATTGTGAAATGTGTGAACATGGGTTATATATTATATATATATATATATTATATGGTTTGTAATTATAGTCTACATAGTTAATCAACCTGTCATTAAACCTTGCTACATTGTCATGCTTTTGTTCTGACCTATTTTTAAATTTGCCCAAGTCTTGTTTGTTTGTTTTGACTTGCTGCTTTTGTACATTTAATTTGAGTTTAATTAGATTTAAATAAATCTAATGCTCGATTTAGCTGTTCGGCAGACATGTTGTATCAGTATGCTTAGCCAAAAGATAGCTTTCAGATTTCTAAAAATAGCAATGCAACAGCTCTTCTTCTGGGAAGTACACACTCATGCCAAGAAAACAAGGCTGGACAGACATAAAGGTTTTTCCCGTTCAGAGATGTTAAGCCAAGTTAGATTGTTCTTAGATTGCCCTCAGCAAATGGACAGTGACTGTAAGAAACCATGTGGTTTCACCAGCCATGCCTTGTTAAAGAAAGAGCTAAAATCCAGCAACTGAGTGTCAATCGGCATATTATGTCTTTTCAGCAGTGATTTATTGTGTCTGAATTCTTGCTTTTAACTGAAAACTTAGTTCACTGCTACATATATTATCATTAAAACCAGTTAAGTCAGAGGACTTTCTGCACTGTTTTAGTCTACATAACAAGAGGAATAAATCAATCTATAAAAGGATGCCATTTTTAAGCTCTTTGTTTTCCCAATTTGAAAAAAGATGATGAACAGTGCACATTAATGTATGTATAAACGTATTTTACTATTCTTAGTCTTTATAGTGCAAGTAGATTTTGAGTTATCTTGCAACATAAGTTACAATAGGTTAAATAGAACTGCAGGGGAGAAAAGCAGGTTTTGTTCCAAAACCAGCTTGTATCTGTAAATAAAGTACTTTTTGTCTACATTGCATTGGAATTCCTTATTGTTAAGGACGCACAAAGAATAATGTTTTGGGTAGGCAATAAACACAACTAGCATTGTTGTAATTTTGCCTACTAACTATTCCTTGAATCTTGGTTATAGTTGTGTGCTAGCAATTAAATCCTCTTGATAGGTTTGATGTATTTTTTTCTAAATTACTCAAACATTTCATACAGTTTTCAACATGCTTTACTTTGATTCCTATTATTAATCATGAAATAAGATTTTTAAAAAATAAAGTCACCATTTCATGTATGTCTGTTCATTTGAGCAACAGCATAACAGCATAAGTAAGAATACATGAGTCTGGTGTTAAATGGACACCAGTATTAGTATTGATGCATCATGCAAGTGATGCGTCACTTGACTATACATTATTACTTCAAAATGCTGACGTTTACACTGTTTTAGCACTCCAGAAGTGATGTTTGACACTTGACCCTGCTTAAGATTAAATTATAGGCTTTTTGCTCAGTTGTGTATGAAGGCTAGGGCTTTATGTTTTGTCCAACAAAATGACTGTCTTGGAGCATGGCATTTAGATAACCAAGGTGCGCAAGTCAGGTAGATACATGTGGATAGCACTTAACCTGTCGGCATGGCCAGCAGCACATGTCGTCAAAAATACAATTACAAAAACAAACATATTCTTTTTGGCTTAACCTTGCCAAATTTTTTTTTAAATCAACAGTAGAAATTGAGAATTTCAACATGCACAATGCAAAAGTTCGTAAGAATGGGACAGCATCTTCTTATTCTATCCATCCATCCATCTAGGAAGTCCAACTAGAGTCCGTGGAGGCCAAGGGTAACAATTGTATTTATTCTCATTTTTACAACAGTGGTAGAACCTTTTGTCAACATTCATACACCCATTCACACACTACGGGTAATTTGGCTATGCCAATTAGCCTAATCTGCATGTCTTTGGAATGTGGAAGGAAACTAGTGAAGCTAAAAGGAATAAAAGGCTACTATTTGGTAGTAGACAAAAGGGAGGAACTTGAATCAATGGAAAAGAAGTAATGTAGTTTGATGAGTCACGATTCAACCAATTCCAGAGAGACTGGCATGTCAGAATAAGGGGGGAGTGAATGGTGGCGATGTTAAAGTATTTTATAGTAAAGTAGTGCAGTAAATCACACTCAATATCATACTGCAAATAAAGAAATTTATTCTATGTTTCATTATGGTATACCAGAAGCAGTGGACCTCACCAGCCTGCTTATGGACTATGAAAAAAAAAAGGTCACAGACAGCAACCCCAATTAATGCTGGGTTAGAGTGCTGCACTGATCACGGCATGAACTGATTAAGTTCAGATTAAGTAAGGCACAGAACAAACTAAATAAGTTTGTTTACATGGCGTCAGAGGCAAGAGGCCAAGGTAAAGAAGGATCGTTACCTCACCAGGGAGCTGCACCACCAGACCGGGAGATTCGAATGCGTTAGTCACCAGAGAGCCATGTTGTTGGATGATCAGACACTACAATGAACCAACAACATCATCATTCAGACTGTTCCAAACATGGCTGCAGCCCGCAAGGAACTAGTATGGATCATCAAAGTCACGAAGTCACGAAGAGCATTACCTCTGACAACCAAGAGATTGCCGAGCTAAGCTCAAGTGATGAAGCCTGCACAGACTACATAACTTCGTACATCTAGTCAGACACTTTGCCCACCAACCCCACCGATCCCCAGTCACACAGCCATATTTGCACCTAAATCACTCTCATTAGTTGCAAGCACATCTCAATGACACAGCTGAACAGCCACTTCTTCAGTCAGAACACACTCACCAACTAAACCCACACTCTGCAAGCACAGCTCTCTGGGACGACCAGAGACCAGAGTACAACCCCTGTTCCAGCTGGGAAGTCTCACCCCTAAACCACTAAATAACAACAGAAAACACTCCCCAGCACTCAAATGTCCTGATACGATGGAATCCAAGGTTCCCTTTGTTGGTAATAAAAGCTTGCTTAAATGTCAGATCGGTGGATATTCAGAAGATGTTCTGTTAAATTCAGGTTAGCATAGTTGACTGAGAATGGGTTGATACTCACATCCTCAACTATCCAGTGAAACCATTACAAGAACTTCTCAGCAAAAGACATTAATGTCTATGCAGTAAATGGGCAAGCTATTCCCTACGAGGGGTGGCTGGAACTTACTGTTCCACCAGTGGGTAAATTTAGTGGGTAATGACAATGCTAATCTCACTATGCAAGTCCCTTTCTTTGTTACTCAGCTTTCCCAATTTCAGCCTTTAGTTGGGACAAACATAATCGAAGCCATCATCAACTGACAGAAACCTTTTAATGCTACCGGGGCTACAGTTCTCAGTATCCTAAACAAAGCATTTAGGATGGAAGGAGAAGAGGGGGCAATGGTCAACTTCATCCAGTCCTCCAGCAGAACAGACTGTGACCCAGCCATGATAAGAGTCGGCAAAGAAGTGTCGTCGTTCCAGCTGGCAGGACAATACAGTACAGTACAGTACTACAATGTGGTGTAGTGTACCCTCGATCTTCGATACCTCTGACCCACTTGTGCTATATGAACCAAAAGAAAGGGACGCCACCTTAGTGCCTATTAGAAATCAGAAACACTTGAAGGCTTTATGTGAGCGTGCCCATTTCCAACCACTCAAATCATGAGATCACCTTACCTAACAGAACTGCCCTAGGCACCATCCAACATTTCACCAAGGTTCTTGAAACAAGAACCCAGGAGTCACGGGTGGAAGCCCGTCAAATCAGGGGTAAATAATATTGTCTCATTGTCGCGTTATGCTGCACCCGTGATATGTGTCAGAAAGAGAGAGTGATGGGTAGTTACATCTATGTATTGACTACCGCTTCTCGAATAACCAGACTATATTCAATCGACATCCCCTGATTTTTATTTCTGTCTACATTGTAAAGGATTGCTGAAGGTGTCCAAAAAATGCATTAATCTCCTTTGAACAGTTAATGGTGAGATGTGTCTGCTACTTATGCTCTGTAAAGACTTCA
>JAOVVA010000017.1:5961989-5973864 GCA_028565275.1 Leiocassis micropogon | reverse complement strand
TGGAATGAGATTTTTCTTATCATAACATGCATGTTATTAATCACTCTACACTGTTTTTAATTACTCTACAATGTTTTCATTTTAGATTTTATTAAAAAATAAATAAATAAACCAAATAAATATTCCATTTGTATTTTCCCTTTGTAAAAAAGCATTAAAAATGATGGGTTGTGTATCGAGCGATTAAAAACAATACAAGGCGTGTTATGATAAGGAAACTTTATTTATATATATTTATATATATATTTATTTATTTATATTGTGGCGACGGGCTTATAGCCAGTGCACCTCACACAAAAGCAGCAACTCACTCATCCAGAAAAACCCACAACCATAACACTTCCTACGACTGGAGCAGCTGCGCTAAAATGGAAAACGCGCCCCGGTAGTCAATTCCAATTCTAGTCCCACTCCTCACAGGGGAAGCACAGAGTGTATTTTGCCCTCCAAGTAGATGAAGCAGAAGACTATGAGATACTGAAAACCGAGATCTTAGCTTGCTGTGGTCTATCCAGCACCCAGGCTGCCCTGGAGTTTCACCACTGGGCATATGACTCTCAGATTCCCCCGCGCACACAACTAGATCGATTGTCCAAGATCGCCACCCGGTGGTTACAGCCAGAATTACTGTCGGCTAGAGAAGTCACCAAACGAGTAGTAATGGACAGAGTCATGCGCGCCCTCCCGAGAGAAGAAAGAAAAGCGGTGGGCATCCGCGCCCCAGCATCTCTCCGCGAAATGATTGAGGCTCTGGAATGTGCACTAGCCACCCTCTCTTTAGGCCCAGAAAAGAAACGCTTTCCGGACAGGAGTCCACAGCGATACATCCCACCACACAAAGAAAAAAGATCCGAGACACCGGCGCACGCCGAAACCAGTAAAACCACAGCCCGCCTGGCTTGCACACAAAGTGGAGGAGGAAGCTGACGCAGAAGCAGAAGGTGAGGAATTTCCCTGTACTAAGCCCTTTCTCCCCCTGTCTCAGCAGGTAAAAAAAAATGGTAGTTTTGCACAGTTGCAGCACGAAGATACACGCCTTAAACATTGCTGGACCCAGGTACGAAAAATCGAAGGCGAAGCACAAACAAGGGAACAAAGGAACCAGCAGTCATACTTCCTAATAAAAAATGGACTCCTATACTACCATACTGAGTGTCGAGGAGAACTGCGGGTCCTACTGGTCGTTCCACAGGAAAAGGTAGACACCGTCATTGCACCTCGCTCACACACACCCACTTGGCGGACACCTGGGAGAAAGGGACACAATAAAAACGATCAAGGACAGGTTTCACTGGCCAGGATTAGACGCAGAAGTGAGAAATTTCTGTCAGCGCTGGACGGAATGTCAGAAAACTGCGCTGCGAAAACCGGCTCCCGCCCCATTAATCCCACTTCCCATCATCGGCATCCCCGATGTTATGCACTTCAGTATACCATCCACAAACGGACGGGCTGGTAGAAAGATTCAACCAGACACTAAAGAGGATGTTACGGCGAGTGGTAAACTGGGACCAGCTTCTCCCATATGTTCTATTTGCGATCCGGGAAACTCCTCAAGCCTAAACAGGTTTTACATCATTTGAGCTATTGTTCGGAAGAAGACCGCGAAGTCTCTTGGATGTTGCGAAAGAAGCATGGGAGGAACAACCATTACCGTTTCGCTCTGTGGTGGAACATGTACGGGATCTACAAGAAAAATTAAGCCGAGTACTGCCTATTGTACGTGAACACCTGGAAAAAGCACAAACGGAGCAACAGCGCGTATATAAACACCCAGCACAGCCTCGTGAATTCCGCCCCGGCGATCGGGTGCTCCTACTCCTCCCCAGCGCTAATTGTAAATTCCTCACCCGCTGGCAGGGACCATACACGGTGGTAGAACAAGTGGGGCCCGTGAAATACCATCTGCAGCAGCTCGGTAAGAGAAAATGCACTGAGCTATATCATGTAAATTTACTGAAACCCACATCCATAACATTTCCTACGACCGGAGCAGCTGCGCTAAAACGGAAAAAGGGCCGGGGCGCCACAAATCACCGGCTTTGGCTACAGCACATCACCTGCTATCTACCTGTCGACAGTTCACTATAAAAGGACCCTGGAGGCGTTGGCCGGTGAGTAGTATGATCAAAGCACGTCTCTCATATTGTGCTCTTGTGCCTCGCACATCACCGAAGCAGAGTCAACCTAAACGCTCAACCTGTGAGTTCTCCCGCACTGCTCTGGCCGAGCTCCGAACGCGTCCATGCTCACCTCCCTATAAACCGCTGAGTACTGGTGATCGAGACCCCTGCGTGTAATTTTGCTGGAGGTTAACTATATACGTGTTTTCTTTCTTTACACTAAGCACAATAAATAAAGAGCACCTGATATGTAATCAATTATTACTTTTATTATTATTATTATTATTATTATTATTATTCAATATTTTTTCCAGTATACATGTTTCATTAGCATATGTTTAATAATTGTATTAGTTTTTGTTTCATTAAATATTCAATATTTAATGTCCACAGCAGCAGTGACAGATACCGGAGTTGCTTATGTTATCATGGTAGAGCATGGAGAAAGTGACGTCTGCGTTGGTGACTTCGCAGAGTGTTTTAAATGGTGGATTTTGGCGAGGGAACTTGCCTACACTGACATTTTCTGCAAATGGAGCAGGAAGTAGGCATGTCTACTTCGGAATGAAACGCAGCTTAAATATTTACCTTGCAAAGTTCAGAAGTTGGTTAAACAGAAGGTCACTGATTACGAACAAATGTGTCTAATTTGAGTTCCGGGCAGTAATATCCTGCAGGTGGAGAGTAACCATGTTTGTAGTTCTGGGAATTGCAGTTCTGGGCCCATATCGATCTGGGAATCGAACCCGGGCCTTCCGCATGGCAGGCGAAACACCTACCACTGAGCCACCAGTGCCCTAGTAAAATGTAAACAAATAATAGAATAAAAATCCTGCCCTTCTCTTACCTCTAAAGATAAAAAATGAATGGATGGTGATTTTAAACGCATAAATATCACCTGTCAGTTTGCTGCACATACCCTCGAGGAGTAAAAAAAAAAATGGGGCTACGCCGAGTTAAGGAAGTGATGCTAATAACAGAGAATTTCAAGTAAAAAATTGTGTACAGTTAAATAATTTTATATGTTTACATAAAAAGTATATATAAATACGATAAAGTGCGTCATAGATGATGCCCACAACTCTGTGCATGATCTGTGGTGTCTCTGCCTGAACACCATTTTCTCCCTACCCCAAACCAGGTAGGACACTTCTGGAGCTCATTTTGGTGGAAATAGGAGTGATTTCCTATTTTAAGAATATTGAGAAATAGCTCTTACTCCTACTCCTAAAAGTAGGACCATAATTGTGTCACTCTGTCAATTTCTGACTCTGAGATGCTTAGTTAATAGTCTCCAAATTGATATAGGTTGTTTGTCAGGCAGTGATGCAATGGGCTGCTTTTTAGCCCAACATCTCCCCTCTTTTTTTCATCAATTTTTAATCCTTTGATATGGGTGTGGCCTTGCTTTAACTGAGATATAAGAAAAGTGCAAGAACAGCATAATGTGACCTCTCTAAGCACATTGTTTATGACGACACAAAAAAAGATACTGTAGATTAAGTATAATTTTCATTGAAGTGTGACTTCAATGATATGACAACAATATTTGGGGTTGGCAAAATTGCATCTGAACAAATAAACAAAAACTCATTAAAACAAACACTTTCTGAACATTTAAAACAAGCAATCATCGGCAGTCATCTACATGTTAAACACACACGCATGCAGTGGGTAGAGAAAAGATTATACAGAGTTTTTGTTTTATCCAGCTATATTCACTTGTCCAAGTGAAGGATATAATATGGAAAAATATTATATCATGGAAAAATAAATAAATAAATAAAAATATATATATATTTTTTTTCTTCTCTCCATGACATGTTGGTATTATATCCTTCACTTGGACATATATATACTGTAAACAGAATCACTGATACCACCCCCCACCCAGCAGATGAAGCTAATCACTTTTTCAGTGGCACACAAAGCCATTTGACATTCAGCTGTGATCTGTGGTCATTTTGATAAGCTTAGCGTGAAAACCTAGAGCATTTCAGTCCCTGGTACTGCCACTGAAGCAAACAATCAACTATGGGTGGCAAGGCACTGTCAAATCTCTGGGATAAAGTTGTGCACATGCACAAATCAGGAGAAAAGGCTTTATCACTGCCTAGAAGCACAGTTAAGTCTATTATTAAAAAGTGGAAGATATTTGGTAAAAAAAAAACAAAAAAAAAAAACAGACCCTCAGTGGATCAGGATGTTGCTCCAAACTGGATGAAAGAGCCAGGAGGAAGCTGGTCAGAGAGGCTACCAATGGGCCTACAGCAACTCTGAAGCAGGTGCAGGAGCTTATGACAAAGAGTGGTAATTGTGTGCATGTGACCTCAATATTACAAATTCTCCATAAATTAGGCTAGGCGACTTACTTCTATTTTGCTTTTTTTTCTGCTCCTGATCTTTGCATCACATCCTGCCTTGTTCACCTGATCATTTTCTTTTTCCACTCATTTTCTAAAAAGAACACTTTAAGAGAACATAAACAGCAAAACTTATATATATGGTAACTGCCTGTGCATGCATAATTAATGAGTTGTGGTGATCCGGTGATGTATTATAATCATGTCATGATATTCAAATGTGTAAATTACTCCAACATGACCTGTTGTCAAATCTCTTGATTTTTTATTGATGTCAATTTTATCTTGTTCTAACGATATCTTAATCAGTTCAGCGGTTAGCTGAAAATCAGTACTAAATTAATGCTAACTGACGATAATGTTTTTGCTTAATTTGCTTTAATGGTCAAAAAAGATCATACCTCCGACAAAAAATAAAAAACCCTCTCGTGCAGCGCCCGTACCCTCTTCCGCACTAATTGATGACCACAAATTTCCTGTTTGTGAAATCTGACCATGCCACCACCTTTATCATGCCAAAATATAAACAAAGGCTTAAACAGGAAGCCATAACTCAGAGCGAGGCCATTGTTGGAATTATTGGAAAACTATTATCAGATTGTTTCCCAATCAGAGCCGTAGCCATGGGTAAATAAAACCAGGCGAGGTGAAGCAGTGCTACAGGATGAAACAGAAGTCATAGCTCAACAGAGTGACACTATGAGCCTGTGGTAGGGACTTATGACTATAGTTGCAGATGAGCTGAACACCTATGCTCACTTCAAGACTGCGGGTAGCAGTGCTAACGGCACTAACCATGCTAACAGTGCTAGTAGTGCTAGTGGAAGCAGGAAGAAGGAGTATCCCAACATGGGAAATGCCTTTATCATCTCTGAGCATGATATGAGGAGAGTCTTCACGAGAGTGAACACCAGGAAAGCAGCAGGACCAGACAGTATCTCAGGTCAGATCCTTAAAGCCTGAACTGAGCAGTTAACACCTGAGTTCTAACTGCTTATCCATTACTGATGTTTTCACAGTAATATTCAATCTCTACTTGTCCCAATCTGTAATCCCCACATGCTTCAAATAGTCTATTATTGTTCCTGGCCTAAAGAAACCCCATCCTGCCTGCCTCAACATCTATCACCCTGTAGCTCTGTCCTCATTTGTTATGAAGTGCTTTAAAAGCTAGTAAGACTTCATCACTGGACCCATTACAGTTTGCATACTAATGATGCCATCATACATCTCCTACATACAACAGTAGGTCACCTGAATACTAAGAAGGGGAATTATGTTAAAGTGCTATTTATTGACTATAATTAACTATAATATTTTAATACAATAATTTCCTCCACACTCACCACCAAGCTGAAGAACCTGGGACTACTTCCGTGTCAGTGGATCTCCAATTTCCTGACTGGCAGACCACAGACAATACGGTTGGACAGGCATGTCTCATCCTCCCTCACCCTCGGCACTGGTGGAGCCCCCTGCTGTACTCACTCAACACATACAGTATTGCTGCATGGCCACTACCAACTTTTGTTTCCTTCACACAATAAACACACACTCTACATCCATGCTTACACATCAGAGTCAGGATGTAGCGCCTTACCTGCTACATTGCAAATTTGCACACTGCTCATACATTGCACATTTCTTGTTTACACGATTCTCATTTACACATAAATGAGGATTAACTTGAACTTTAGAAGATGGACAACCACACCGCTGCAGACACATATCAGTATCAAACCTTTTCATACTTCATGTTTCAATCATACTGCAGCTGTCATACATACATGTCATGAGAGCCAGTTTCATTATAGTGCTTGATGGGTTTTGCAAATGCACTTAACAATACTGTTCTTACAATAACTATTATGAAAAGGCTGACCTCCGTGTCTTAAAATAACAATTGACTGTTGTTGTTACATAATTACCTAATTCCATATGTTATATTTCATAGTTTTGAAATCCCCAGTATTGTTGTATAATGTAGAAAATAAATCACTAAACAAAAACAAACAAAATTTGCAAGTGATCCCAAACTCTTGAGCAGTAGCGTGTACACACACATATACAGTATATATAATGTATATTATATTATGTATACATTATATATACTGTATATATAGAGACGGCCAGACATTCTCCTTCAGGACTTTTTGGTAGAATGCAGTGGTTCCATTTAGTTGCAACAGTTTTAACAATTTCTAACAGTAACTTTTGTCCCATCAGTACAAAGAATAAGTATTAAATTAATATTTTTTTGAGTCTTAAAGGATAATCTTTATCTTTTTGGTCAGTAGTGGCTTTCACCTTGAAACTTTTTCTCATGGATGCCACTTTTGCTCAGTCTCTTTCTTGAATCATTGTTAAATCATGAACACCAACCTTAACTGAAGTAAGTGAGGCCTTTCTTCGGATGTTGTTCTTGAGTCTTTCATAAGCTCCGTGGTTGAGACGTCATTGTGCTCTTGTAGCAATTTTGGTGGGCCAGTCACTTCTGAGAAGGTTCACCCCTGTTCCAAGTTTTCTCTATTTGTGGATAATGTCTCTCACCATGTTTTGCTAGAGTCCCAAAGCCTTAGAAATGGCTTGGTAACCCTTTCCAGACTGATACTTGTCAAGTGATTTGATTCTCATTCTGTTTTGGCATGATGTGTTGCTGTTTAAGATTTTTTTTAGTGTGCTTCACTTCAGACAGGTTTTATTTAAAACATTTATTGGTTCAACACCTGGCAAAAATCAGGCCTGGGTGTGGCGAGTAAAATCTACTGTAACTTTCAGCTTTGCAAAAATCACAGTTCATTCATGATTTATTAATTTACGATGTGTGTGTGTGTATACATATATATATTATATATACACATTGGAACCTTGGATTGCGAGCATAATTCATGTTCCGGAAGCATGCTTGTATATCAAAACACTCATATATCAAAGCAAATTTTACCCATAAGAAATATTCATATAAGAATAATTAATACAAAATATGAAGTAAAAATAAAACAAATTAACCTGCACTTTACCATTGAAAAGAATCGTGGCTGTAGTGATTAAGACCAGAGGAAGGGGGAAAGTAGTAGAAGTAGGTAAGTCTCTATTCGGTGAAAACATGGTGCTTGGTGTCAAAACAACAAGTGCATGCTCGATGATAGTTATATTAAGACTTGCTCGTTTATCAAGCCAAATTTTTTTTTAAATGTTGCTCATCTGTATATATACACACACTTTTTGTCGCATTTTGTCGAGGAGGAACATTTTATAGAATCAATGAATCAACAGCACATCCATTCACATGCTTGCACACCTCCCTAGCAAATAACATTTATGCCTTGTTTAGACTGCATGACAATCTGATTTGTTTTTATAAATCTGACATTGTGAACTACTGTATCCAACACCAGCCCAATCTGAATCCCCTTTCTAGCATGCATTGGTATATTTCCTGATATATCGCCCAGTTTCTGCACATTGCCTTTAGCTTTGCCCATACAAAATGCCATCAGACATTTCACTTCGTCCTCTGTGCAGGGACTACTGTTCTCCATTTCCATCTCCATTTCTTCCACTATTTTTGCACTCGTTTTTTTTATCCAAAGATCCTGGTCCATATTATGTGATTGTGTGGAATTGAACTTCCCCCATCACATTGTAAATGGTGTAATGAACAGTTTGAAATGAGATTAAGAATCAGTTCTGAATCTGATTCCAAACCACCTCTGGATATGGTTCTGATTGGATTTGCAAAAAACAGATAATTTTATTTATTTATTTTTTACTGTTCAGACTACATGAAAACAAACTGATTCCAATCTATGTACACCAAAAATCAGATTTGGGCTGTGAGTCTAAACAAGGCCTTGGAGAATTGATCCATTTCTGCTCAGTGTGCAATAATCAAGTTAAACTAGGCTTAAACATTTCATGGTTCAAAGGCACTGATATATTGATATAGCTAAAAGACAGATGGTCTGAGGTTTAATGTCTGCCCACATGATGAGCAGCTGCAATGTGAGAACAAGCAGACATACCTAAGTCTATCCCATTTTGCTTCCAATCTTCAAGTTTCACTACTAGTGTCATAACTTGAAGTAACTTTTACTAAGTCAATTAGTTCACAATTAGTCCCAAACTCATCACTGACCTTATAGCATCCCAAGTCTTTGAGAATATGTATTTCATAGGAGTGTTAAATAAATTCAGCCTGACAGTCTGAGCTTTCAGTGAAAGTCATGCCCACAGTTGCTGCCTTCCCAGCACTCTCCCTGACTTGCTGCCTTCCTTTCTGGTTAATCCTATCAGGAATTCAATTTACTCCCCCTTCAATTATCAGCTTCCCATTGACTGTTTTAAAAGGAGAAGATTTCCTTGAATCCCACTTGCTATAATTAGGGCTTATGTGTGGATAACAGAGAACTGAAGTGGATCAAAGGTTGAATTCATTTCAAGAAGGGGGCCAAAAGAGGTGTGCATACCATAAATTGGACCATGCCACAAAGAACTGACATATATCACCAGCAAAAACAAGCTCACCCTCAGACTACAAGTGTAATCTAGTTCCTGTCGCAACATTCGTACGGTGTCCTTTTTACTTTAAACTTGTTATCTTGTGCCACCTAGTGGATAAATCCAAGTCATTGCTTGTGATGTCTGATCCCTACTGACTACTGTTCATGACAAAAGATGACTATAATCAGGTAACACACACACACACACACACACACATATATATATATATATATATATATATATATATATATATTTTTTTTTTAATTGTATTTGCTAAAATGTGCATATTTCAGGTTGAATAGTGGACTTATGTCACGCCCCCTTTACTTCTGTTTTTCAAGAATTCACGTTTTTGTGCGCGTGTCTGTCTATACATATATATTTTTTCTATATACTGTATACACACACACACACACACACACACACACACACTAACACAGTCCTGGCTGTGCAGTAAAATACAAAAATGTCCCCACATGTTGTCAGATATTTCAGTCTTTGTGGGGGCATTTCATCTACTCCCACTCCCCATGCGCGCACACGAAGGAACCTATGCACGTTCCACAATTTATGTTCTCATTAAGGCGAGGATGAATATTTTATTAGCTACATGTTTTTTTTTTTGTTTTGTTTTTTACCCTAACCCTAACCCAGCCACAAAAGTGAACATGGGTTGTCCAGATCCTGCTTTGTTAGCATAAAAAAAAAAACTGTGCAGTCCACAATGGGGTTAACTGCTATTTAAAAGGAGGTGTGTTAACTGTGCCAGTGTATGCCAGTTTCGGCCACTTAGGCTTGGCGTCGCCTGAAGCTTACTCCATCACTCCTCCTGAGCCCTTGAGCGCAGAGAGTGGGCGGGGCCAGGCGCGCGCCGCTCCGACGCGCCAAACTGCGCTGAGCTGATGTGATGCACGCGACATCTCCTGCTTAGCGGTAGCCTTATTACGCGGTACTATGCAGACAAATTACATCCAGCAGCGCGAAAAAGAGTTTCGTTAAGAGCGACCGCTTTGCTATCCAATATTTCGACGAATAGGATAAATCCTGTTCAGATTGGATTGCGAGAAGCTTCGCTTGGAGGAGGCGAGAACAGGAGAGCTCATGTACCACAGTAAGTGCATTTGATAGTTGTGGATTGCTCAGTAGTTTATGAGAGGAGCTTTAAAGACGCTCGGGTTCGGGCTTTAACGGAGGGGTAGACACGCGGGATGCATAAGGAAACAAGCGCTGTTACATTTCGGTTATCATCTAATTTTCTCATTTCATTTTGCCTTTTTCACTGGGTTCATTCGTGTCAGGGGAGCTAGATAATCCGAGCCTACAGGATCCTAGTGGCAAAATACTAATACTACTAATAATAATAATAACAACATCAATTTGACACATCTTCAAATTGTATTGTTATGCTTATTCTATACCAATATCTACACCTAACTCAAAGATGTATTTTATCACTCTGTCTGTGGTTCAAAATGTAACCAAATTTACCATAAACCAGAAAACAATATAACTTCACTTAATAATATAACCTGCTCAAGGCCTTTCTGAGCCCATCTCATCAGCTGTTAAAACATTAGAAAAGAAAAGCAACCAATCTGGCAACATGGTTCATACTCCACTATCACTTTTTTAAGCATTAAATTCAGGGTTTTTTCTTGTTAAAACTGTCTGATAGCTCCTTTCATAGAGCAAGTTAGTATAGGCATGACAGACTCAAAAATAATACTGAAAGTTGTAAGGAAACATTGTATTGGAAGCTGTAGGCAAAAAAAAACAGTTGATACTGTGCAAATACTGCAAAGACTGTGTTCAGGCGCCAAAAAAGGATATTACGAGCAAATAACTTTGTTGTCTTTTTGGGCTGAAGTTATTTTTGCAGATGTATATGAAAATAATCCAGGACAAATGAACTGAAATTTATCTTTATCTCTGGAGCTGTGTGTCTAGTGTAATTTTTGCACATGCTTATTTTTTTCACACTCTAGCTGCCAACATTGGCTTTCACTGGACCTTTTTCTAATGTCACTCATTGTTAGTCCAGAATAGGTTTCAGTGTTGCATATATTTGTGTTGTTTTGTATTATTATTATTATTATTATTAAAGTGTTTACTCTTATTTGAATGCTCATATTTTACAGAAAAGAAACTAATTATGGCTTTGGGTTATTAAGGATCCTAATCAGGATATTGGTCCCATATTGTTTTAGCATTTTTAAGCCTTGTTAGAATTGTGTAGCTGAATCCTGTGACTAGAGAATTTTGTTTAACGGCCTACCAGGTAGTCAGTGGTTACACAGAGTCACAGAGGAAATAAGAGGACACCATTTTCCTGGCAAGCATGCTGCAACCTTACTGCCTGTCAGAACTGATGTAGTACAAAAGTGACATTAAAAAGATTCCAGAGAAGTTACATTTAGAGACATGTAATGAAAAATTCATTGCATGGTCACTTGCTTGCAGAGTATTATTGGTGGCATTTCTGTTTTATATGTATATGTTTCTATATGTATTATTTCTTTATTATGGGTTCTCTAAAAATCTTACTGCACATCTAGACATATATTTATCTTTCTTTAGTTATGCCGGAACAGATTATTTTATGCAATCATACAGCTAATTTAATGTCTTACTCTCATCTATCACCTTAACAGACACATGAGTACAAATAAAATGTAGCTTGCAGCCAAAAAAAAAAAAAAGAATTGTAGGTTCTGTTATGGTCACCAAGATAAACATGTCTGTTGTTAAAATCTTAAAGAAAATCTTAAAGTTAAAATCTTTAGGAAATGTATAAATCTGTGATGAAGTGGCAAAAAATAATAATAATAATAATATATATATATATATATATATACCCACCCCCCCACACACACACACATATATATA
>JAOVVA010000017.1:5929959-5942605 GCA_028565275.1 Leiocassis micropogon | reverse complement strand
ATGGCGCTTGTCTTTTGTTAACCATCTTGGGCAGATATCCTGAGGCTCTATTCCATGGATGGAAGATGCCAAAGGACATTTCTTGTTGTCCCGCCATTTTGTTATAGCAATGTCTGAGTGACTATCATCTCTGATGTGCCTCTCCCTTGTTCATTGTCACTGGACCTTACAGATCTAAAAAAGATGAAGATTCGATTCTACATAATTGTCCCTGTTGCCAGGAGAACGTTTTCCTTTAAGCGATCCAGCACTTTGATAGAGGTGAAATACTGGTGAACTCTTGAAATGTGTTTTGACTCCTGTAGACTTCAAAATTAAGCACCAAATCACTGGGACTGGCAAACACAAAGGCCCTGCGACCTGTGAGATTTGGTTTCCCAGGCTCACATTGGCACACAGGACACTAGCCTGTAAAAGGAATAATTTGCTCATCCTTGCCAGCTTTGAGGGATCTTGATCAATTGAGGCAGCCTTGTTGACTGTTGGTTTCTGTTTAAAAGGGACCTGACCTTCCAAAGAGCATCCTCTTTTTTCTGGTCATCCAGGATGGCAAGGTCTTTTGATGTACTGTCGAAGTTTAAAAAATGTGTCCCTGGTTATCGCATTGGCAGTAATGGTCTTTCTGTAATGGCATTGTCTTTCCTGCCCAATACATTTGAAGCTTAGTGTATTTGAGGGAAAGGGTTGAAATTGGGATAAAGCAAGTCCCACTGTCCCCTACAAAGGACATGGAGTAAAATGTGTATTTTGAAAGGCTTAAAATTAACATGCCCTTATAAAAGTGTAATATAATGTAGTTAAAATCTTCACAAATAAAAAACAATATCATAAGAGAAAATAACTACATGCCGTATTAAAAAATTTGATCACTTAAACCCCTTACTGCCATAGAATGTGCTTGCTGCAATCGCCGCCAATTTAAAAAGACAGAAGATGTGATCTGTTGGCCACACCCCCACTTGTGTGACATCAATAGAAAGCCCAATATGTCCTCTTTCCAGTCTATTAAACAAACACACTGCATGCATGGTGTTTGAAATAAAGACCACAGTATCATGTCCCCCACAGAGGACTGTAAATCCACATATATTTTATATAACAAAAAAAAGAAAACACTTCTAGAATTGACCAAATATTTTTTATATGTTATATACAATATAACATACAGATAGTACCATCCTTGTGGTAACTACGATAACTTTTCTGACAAATACTGCTTAAAATCCAAATTGTTAGAAAGATTTTTATCAGTCTTTTTAACTGGTCACTTGTATTGTGAGCAAAGTCTTCTACTTTTCCCTGACAACTTGCAGTCATTCAAACAGACTGATAATAACCAGACATGAAATGAACAGATGGGCAACAATTGTGATGAAGACATGATTAAAGGACAAAATTCCAGATGCTTCAAGCATTTCACTTAACTATGCAGATCGAACTGTGAGCTTTATTAAGAAAAGAGGAGGGGATGCTTGTTTAAGATTCACAAATGTGCATTAAACATACAACAATAAAAACATATACACCCTAGTTACAGCAGTTAGCCCATGTATATGTGGTTTCTAATTCCCCAATAATCTGCAGATTCAAGCCAATTATCAATACAGTGTGAATATGACCCGCTATTCAATTCAGATGTCATAGTTTGAACTGCATGGATTAAGATACAGTACCAGTCAAAAGTTGGGACACACCTTCTAATTCCATGGTCTTTCCTAATTTTTATTTCTTTCTAAATTTTAAAACAATGCTCAAGGCATCCAAAATATGCTTCAGTCTTTTTGAGCAATTTATATTGAGATGTGTCTGCTACTTACGTTTTGCAAAAGCCTTCATAATGGCTCTAATCTGAGGTGCTGTAAATTGGTGATTTTTGAGTTAGGTAACACTAAGTAAACTTCTACTCTGTAGCAGTGGGACATAAGAGCCACTTTTATCATAGTGTCTGATGGGTTCTGCAAATGCACTTGACAATACTGTTCTTGCAAGAACTATTCCAGAATATGTGACCGTTGTGGTTTCCAGTGCCAATGTGCGAATGGCAGTCTCCAGTAGCTCCTTTTGTGTGTTCTATCTTTTTAGTAATTTCTTCTGTTTTGTTTTTCCTATTTTGCTCTTTTTAATTTTTTATGGTCTATCCTGAAGATATGACATCTGTGTTCATGCGCTCTAGCTAGTCTTCTCGTTTATTTTAAAGAACTTCTCGCTCTTAAACAAAAGAGACACCGCCACTGTGCCCTGTGTTTCCGGAGGAATTAAGACAAAGGTATTCAGGCTGCTGAGCCAGTGTTAAGCTAAAGGCTAAGATAACTGCTAAGAGGTGAAGGTATAAGCCCTCTATTCCTTTTGTTATAGTGGGGAATGTGAACTTGCTTGCCCACAAGATGGAAGAGCTAGCGTCCTTGGTCAGTCATCAGAAGATCTACCAGGAGTGCAGCGTAATGTGCTCTACAGAAACATGTCTAACCTGCGACGTACAGTACCTGATGCTAGCGTGACATCCCGGGTTTCACTCCTGTAAGGGTGGACAGAGACACAAAGTTATGTGGTAAGAGCAAAGGAAGAGGGCTCACTCTGTTTGCTAACATCACACGGTGTAACCCAGGTCATGTAACTGTGAAGGATATTAACTGCTGTTGGGACATTAAACTTTTAGCTGTGTATCTTCATCCATACTACATTGCCAGGAAATTCTCGCATGCCATTATTGTTTGTGTTTACATTCCGCCAAGAGCGAATGCAGACAGCATGTGACATCATTCACTCTACTATTGCGAGACTCCAACACAACACCCTACTTTTGTAGCGGTATCTAATTACTTTAATCACGTGGCGCTGGGTTTTTCTCTCACTGCTTTTCATCAGTTTGTGGATTGCCCAGTTAGTTAAAACACGACTTTAGATCTGCTATATGACAATGTGGGGGATGCTTACATTGTCACCCTGCTCCCACTGGGGAAATCTGATCACATTTTGGTCTACTTATGCCCCCAGTTCAGCCAGCCAACAACCACATGCTCATTCAGGAAATGGTCTCCTGAGTCTGAGGAGATCCTGAGGGACTGTTTCAAGAGCACTGAGTGGAGTGTGCTTCAGGAGTCTCATGGAGAAGACATTGATGGTATAACAGAGCATAACACCTGGATTTCCAGTGAAGTCAAACACCTCCTTAACCTGAAAAAAGGGGCTTTTAAGGACGGAGATCGGGCTGAGCTTGAGCGCTTTCAAAGAAAAAGAGGTCTGGGATGGTATGAAAACCATTATAGGCTTTAAGAAGAAGGACAGTAACGTAATGATGGTGAGGACTGATAGGGTGTGAGGGCTAATGAGTTAAAGTTGTACAAGAGGTTTGACTGCTTTGCCCCAACTGCCTGGCCACTTCTTACTTGCCCTCCTCCTCAACCACACTCTCCATTCCCACATGATAAATCACCATCTCTCCCCCCACACCATTAATGCTGATCAGGTCAAAAAGGGACTGAAGAGGCTACACCCCAGCAAGTCAACTGACCCAGACAAGATCTGCCCAATAACTAGTCAAGTCCCTTCAGCACATTTTCAACCTTTGATTGCAGCTAAAAAAAGCTGCCCTAAGGAGAGCAATGATTTCAGGCAAATGGCGTTGACATCTCACATCATAAAGACTTTCTGAATATCCTCAAAACTCAGGTTAATCATGCACTGGCTCCACAGTTTGCTTAATGTCCTTTGTTTTCTCCAGTGCTTTCAACACTGTCTATCCCCTAGTTCAAGCTCACTGATATGCAGGTGGACTCATATTTGGTGACCTGGATTTACAGACTGCCTCAGGAGACTCGGAGACCTCTAAAAACATGGTCAGCATCATGGGAGCTCCTCAGGAGAATGTACTTCCCCCTTCCTTTT
Source organism: Leiocassis micropogon (assembly GCA_028565275.1). Classification (NCBI taxonomy): domain Eukaryota; kingdom Metazoa; phylum Chordata; class Actinopteri; order Siluriformes; family Bagridae; genus Leiocassis; species Leiocassis micropogon. The sequence goes on along the minus strand of JAOVVA010000017.1, from coordinate 5,938,720 downwards.
CACTCTGTACACTTCTGACTTTAGATACAGCTCAGAGTCAAGTGACATGCAGATGTTTTCTGATGACACATCCATAGTAGAGTGTATCAGGGATGAATAGGAGGGGGAGTATAGGACCCTTGCAGAGGATTTTGTGAGGTCAAATCATCTTTGGCTGAACACCTTTAAGACCAAGGAGATTTTGAAATACTGTCGTCAGACAGTTTTCACACTACTACCTATCACCATTGAGGGAGTTAACATTAAGTTGGTGAGGCTAACTTAAATATACTATTTAAGTAAAATATAAAAAAAATACTTAGGGCTACTGTGGGACAACAATCTGGACTGGTCAGCAAATACAGAATATACAAAAAAAAAATCACAGATGGTCATCAGAGATGAAAACAGAGACTTGCTAGAGCTGGTGCTGGAAAGGAGGTGTCTGAACAAAATGCTGTCCATCATATCCAACACCAGTTACCCACTGTATAGAGCTTTAGCCAAGAAGAAAATCTTGTTCAGTTACAGACTTCTACTGATAGATTAAAAAAACTCTTTATTTCTAGAGCCATGTGCTGTTTTAACATCTCTTTATGATGCCTGCGGCATGATTAGGATTCTTGGTTGTGATTTTCCCTCACCTTGGTTATACATGTAGCGCTCCTTCATAACTGACTACCTGTTCACAGTTCATAGTCATATTTATCTACTCATCATGTACTCTAATCTGCATTGATTTTCATTACCTGGGTCTTGCACCACTCACTTTTTGCATTGCAGTCACTTTTAAATGCTGTAACTCAGTTGCACATCTTAATTTGTGCAATAGATAGATAAATGCAAACTTGTGTCCAAACCTTTGACGGGTACTGGGTATTCTCGAAAGCTGCTGACTCTAAGGAACACCACTCCTGTGTTCTGTTCACTTCCACAGTCCTAGTGCCCCATGCATTAAGGACATTAAACCATTTCCAAATCATAAACAATGGTTAACAGTGGGGTATAGAATCAATTCTTAAAGATAAATGAAGAGATACAACAAATGGAAAAGCACAGTATAGGACAAAAGAAAATTAATCATAAATGGCAAGCAAAAAATACAGATACGAAGAACAGGTTGGGGAACAAAAACTTCAGCAACAACAATCCTAGCTTCATACCTGCAAACCTAGGTGAAAATACCTTGTACAGTTTTGGAACAGCAAGGTCAATCCTATTGTTATAGAATACATAGAATTCTGTTCTTTTATAATATGGCAATTTTGCTTTAAACCAATATTTGTTCAAGTGAGCAATTACAACATGTGATTGATTAGAAAATCTGACAGATTAGATGAATGTTTAAACAGTTAATAGCTCTAAATGTATTCTCTTGGTTTCTGTGGTTTCACTTTTGATGCTTGGATGTGTTGTAAAAAAATGGCATGAAACATAAAAAATTAGTTTTTTTAGTTTTGTTAAATAATTCCTTTGTAGTTGATATAAATAAATGCTGTTTTCACATACCAAGAGAAATGGGTGCTTATGTGCAGGTTTGTCCAGTTCTGTTTTCTTTTCATGGAAGCTCGTGCTAAACCAAACTGTCTTTAATATGTCTTTCCCAATTGCTTCTATTATTCGTGTTTCTTTTCCCTAAAATTTGAAGAAGGTAATGCTTAGTTTGGCATTTGGTATTTCTTTCCTAAGTTAAAAAGGAGACCCAATCAATTCTCTGCAGGCCTCATTTGACCTTATATCGATGTTAGGGCAACAGAGAAAGGGCTAAGCCTTGTTACATACCCTTATAATTTAAAGCTGCCCAGCTACTGATTGTTGTTGTTGTTCTATGTCACACCGTTTTTGTGTCGCTGTTGGATAGCATGCTACATGGTCTGTACCCATGTTCACTAATGCTGTGGATTCAGTCAGAAAAGAACGCTCAAATTCCTGGCATTCAATTTATTAGCTGGTGCAGTAAAATTGGCACATGCCAGCAATGCACCTGAACAAAGGGGCGTTAATGCCACACCTATGTTGTGAGCTATGTGCTCCATGTCACAGTTACCAGTTGTTACCAGGTGTGCTATTGGCAACTGTTAACTTAGTTTTGATTCTGGTTCTGTTTTCCTCAACTTGCATCTCAACATGCCTCTTGTTGATCTCCTGACCCTTGTCTGATACATTCTTCTATTGTTTGCCAAATCTAATTAAATCTTGTTTACCTGTACGTGCATCCTTTTCTGGTTATGGGACATACACATTCGTGCAAGACAACAGTGCCAGGGGCTGCACCAGAAATGTTCTTTTGTGGCTGCTATCGGATTGCTTGACTTTTCAGTGAGGGCGCTCTGAAATTTAGTGTTTCCCAATATGCTGGTTGCCACGGTTTAATTTCTGCAACCACCAGTCACACATAAACAGCTGTGCATGTGCATGAGTAATCAGTACCCACCCCATGACAGTTACCATTTAGAGTTACCATGCCATTATGGCATCAGAAGCAAAGATATTCAGCTCATGGGACATAGATGTAAGGGTTACAAGCCAGCCAAAATAAAGACAAGCTGCACACACGGGTTTATGTAATTTCAGCCTCAGAATCGGAGATCACAAACTCATGCTGCCTGTTACCAACACCTTGACTCATGTATCCACAATATTCTGTTCCATAGACCTAATGTTATATAAATGTCAAAATGTTAAATGAAATGTTCAATTACATTTTTTATTTTCCCTTTGGGATTAATAAAGTACCTATCTATGTATGTTGAATAGCAGTGACTATAAGGAGTGAAAATTTGGGCCTCGACTGCCAAATGCAATTTATAACAGGGGGAAAAAATGTGCCCCCACTGGGGGAAAAAATGTGCATTTACCAAAAGATTCTTTAAAAAACACTGTTTATGAGGTGAAAATTATCCATTATTATTTTTTTAATGCTGTGCTGAAAATGCATTCTGGCTTTCAGAATGTGAAAGTAACTTAAAATGTAAAAGTTTCACATGTGCTGTATACATTAATCTATTTATTTTAATTACATATTATAGTATTCACTAATAAAAAAAATTCTAAATCAACCATAGATAGTTATTGGGCTGCTAGTGTCACACACTTACGGTGTCCGCCATTAAGAAACTCATTTTCCCAGACTGCCGTGTAGCCTTCAAACATGGAAGACAGGCAACAATTCCCAGCAACACTCTGGATGTGTTCCGATTGGCTTGAAGTTCCCTGCGAAGTATACTGCACAGAGTAATCAGCCATGTTAAGTGCAATTTCAAACCGCAGGGAGCAAAAGTACTCAGTTTAAAGGAAACTGTGAATAGTTTCGGGAATAAGTGAACAATGGGTCATCACTGCATGGGAAATGGGCAGGAAAAATTTCCCATCAGCCATTGCTCCTCTCTGGAGCACAAAAAAATTTTAACTTGAAAAGGGATTGATAAATGTTATACCATTATTATTTCTAAGTTTGTATTTAACCAATAAATCCTTACTATTTATATAGGCTAGTAATCTGTAAAAACTGCACAATAATAATTGCTCCATACATCTTGTAAATGAATCAAATCATTTATTTACTAGTTGTACACATTTCAATAGTATATGTTTTATAATTGTATCAGTTTTTATTTTAATAGATTTTCAATATGTAATTACCGTAGTGTAAAATTTCCACAGTAGCAGCAACAGGTATCCGAGGTGCTTATGTTACCTGGGTAACTCATGGAAGAAGTGATGTCTGCTTTAGTGATATTGCGAAGTGTTTAGAACGATGGAATTTTGTCGAGGTAAGTTCCCTTAACAGACATTCCCTGCACAGGGAGTAGGGATCACACTTTAAAGTACACTGTGGAATGGAATATAGCCTGTGTTCCCTATTAAGTGTCCCATGATTACTAACCCTGCAACACCTATTTATAAGATCAATCAAAAAAATAAATAATACAATACAGAAATGTCCAACTTCTTAAGTACAAGGGTGAGTCAAAAATTATCCACACCCCAGTTATTTTTGGCCATCAGCAGTTTCCATTCAAGCCTACTGTCTCCCCAGTCACTGCTGTGCAGGTGTGAATGTTACATTAGTTCATTTGTAACTGCAGCGTGAGCAAAAATGGATGCCCCACTTGTGAATTGCAAGTAAGAAGAGCAGTATGCAGTGATTAGTAGTTTTTGTGGTCTAAGGGTATACCTGGTGCAACTCACAACTCAAAACAACTCACAAAGGAGCAGAAACAGAAGAGTTTGGATATCTGCAATACCGATACTCGAAGAAAGGTTAAAGTTTCTTGAAGAGAATCGTTACTGGTGACGAGACATGGATTCACGAGCCTGAGAGTGAGCAAAAAAATCTTTTAACCCTCCCATCCATCTACCTGTATAGGTGCAGAGTAAGATGAAGTAAAAAAAAAAAAAAAAAAAAAAAGAACTAAACACTCTAGTGTGGGAGTACAAAGGCATTGTTTGTCGATGCATGCAGCCCTTGAAACCAGAGCAATTTTAGCCATTTATTGCATTACTATGTTTAAATACACACACACACCTTTAAATATTTCACAATTCATTAATTGTCTGAAATGATAATTTTAATTAATTATAATTGTTTTTTCATAAAAAAAAAAAAAAGTAAAATATCGTTGATTGAAATAACAGTTATTCTGTTTGGCAGATGGATACATTAATTTAGATGGAAAAAATGCTAATTTGCCATAGTCTACCTGTTTATATGAATTAAAAGAATAGGAATTACTGTATCACGTATAAGAATGTGGATAGATAGACTGCATTTTTTATAAGTCAGTATGTGAAATAAGTACAGTATGGATTCATTTTGAAGTAATGTTTATCAGCTGACTTTATACAGTATGTAAAAGCTGAAAACAAATCTATTTTTACTTGCTGTTTTAAAAAAAAATATATATATATAAACTTCACTAATATTTTAGTATATGTTAAAATTTTTTGTCTGGAGTTGTCAAATCAGTCCTATCCAACATCAGACTTGAGACACTGAGACACTAATTAAAAATATCATTAAATAAAGAATCCGTTTAGCATTTAGCATAGCACCTTAAAGCTCCAGAGTCACTGCCTGGATCCTGAGTTCAAGTCTGAGTTTTAACTTCTCACTTCTTTATGAATTTCCTCTGAGTTCTCCAGTTTCATCACACCTACCCAATACATTGTGGTAGGTGGATTGGCTATGTAAAATTTCTCCAAGGTGTAAATGGATGTTTGAATGTGTCTGTACAAAGACTGGCATTTCCTCCAGGGTGTATTCCTACCACATATCATCCAGGATCTGGATAAAGCAGACCAGGGTACCTGTACAGGATTAAACCGTTACTGGAAATGAACAAATGAAAGCAGTTTTTCTTTTAAGATGATTAATATAAATTTATAAAATTGTCACCAAAAGAACAAAATTTATCTGTTTACAGCTTACTTAAAATCATAACTGCCACCATACCCAAAATAAATGTTGGCTTATTACTGTTGGCCTGTTTGTTGTCAATGAAGGTGTCAGTGGGAAATAAAGTAAATATAATTGTATGGATAGTGTGTTTTGTGGCTATGTCTTAAAGCCATGCTACAGTACATAATACAGGACCAAATGCCAATCCATGTTGTGTAACATTACCATGTGGTATACTGCTTTGATTCGGTGGTTTGGGACCTGGCCTGCTTTATGTAGAAAAAATAGAAGAGGACAAGTACAGTAGGTAAAATATAAGGTTATTTTTTTGCTGTTTTGTTATGTCTTTTGTTTTTAGTTAGTGCACATTAGAGACCCCTCCACCAGCCCATCTGGAGAATACATTAGAGCAGAGCTGGTTTTTTGTTGCTATCCATCCTGGGACAAGCAGCTTAAAAGAAATAGCAACATCAAACTTGCATATTTCCAGCTCCTGTTGCTCTGGATTTGTTTGTAAGCTCATACAGTTGTATAAAATAAAAAAATATATATTATAAAGCTAGCAGACTTTTATAGTTTCATAGTGTTATATAGTATGTAGTCAATATAATGTAGTCACCTCATACGAGACAAAAAATATTGACACTGATATTAGTCGCTTGCTCCTATATGCTACATGTAAATGTAAATGTACGCAGGGCATTTAATAATAATTTTTTTAAAAAGTATTCATCCTGCTAATCTAGATCATGCATAGCTGTAGAAAGAATCTTGTGGAAGGCACTCAGACCTGCAATCCTTCCACCCTTCTTGTCCTTCTATCTCTTAAAAAAACAACAAACACAAAAAAACTAATTAACATGTTTAACATTGCTTCAAAAACAGTGGTAAGAATGGTAAGCTGTTTGATACAGTGCTATTTTTATATCTGCATGTTTAATTTAACAGCAACAACAACAACAATAATAATAATAGTAATAATAATAATAATGTTTAGGCTGAGATCTGAGAAAAGTGAAAAAATTATGGACCAAAGCTATTTCTGGGATGATGGACAAAAGCAGGCACTAGTGGTCTGGCCCCATCAGCAGCATTGCTATGACAGGGACTGCTTCCACATAAAACATAATAGAGATAAGGCAATAGTATCCAAACATAATAAATAGGGTCTGATGGTCCGCTTAGGCAGAGAAAGATGGCTCCATATAAGATGCTTTCAGCCAGTAACATAGGCATGTCAGATGGAATGAGACAAATAGCTGGAAGCCTCTACTGGTGAAGACCTACCACATCATTCTGGACACTCATTAGTGCAAGAGAGATGACTACTATGGATTTGCTTCTGAGCCTAGTTTATCTTATCCTTTATCATGGCACTTGAGAGAATCGGCAAAAATATTTTTCTGAAAATGTTTACTCTTTCACAGGATTATATCTTTGATTAATTATCTTAATAACAACAATGTTTTAGATGGATAGTTAGTTAATTAATTCAAGATTAATTATTAACCATAGATTGATTTATAGTCACAGTTTAAATACAGTTTATATAATTTATCATAAATCCTTTTGATACTATACAATGATTATTTTATTTGTAATTTATTAATACATTAGTATAGAATCATATCTACCACTTTTTTACCAGTTGCATTGACCAAGACAAATACCTACCAAAAATATATTCCTAATAAATCTCAATGCAGACAGATATTGATTGTATCAGTGCGCAATATGGCAGACTTTCAGACACCACAGAGCTAGCAAAAGCAGCCTGGTTGTATCACAGATGAAAGACAATATCTGACAAATAAAGGTAAAAACAACCAGAACCTTGGTTCTCTGGGGGAAGAGATTAAGTTGTGGGAAGGGTCAGTAATGATTGAAATAGAGATAGGGTATTAAATGTGATCTGCTCTGACAAATCCTTTGGCTTTTAAGATAAACTTGTTTTCACAGGTTATAATCCACTTTCCCATCCGGAGTAACCACTTACAGGTGGAGCTTTAGTGTTTCATGAGGATTCATGGTTCTAAAATTTTGTAACAAAATATATAAATAAATAAACAAAACAAAGAAAACAACAAAAAAAAAAAACCTGAGAATGTGGAAATCATTTATGTTAGTGCAGGGTTAGTAGATGTAGCTTTTATTATTGTATTATTTAAATTATAGAGAATGTCAATGAAATTCAATTATAGTGCTCTCCTTCTTATATTCATACACTTTGTGGCTAATTTGTGCTAGAAAATAATGAATTAAATGTACATTGTGGCACTGTTCTGGCTAACAAGACCGGTAATGCTGCAATGCAAACTAAGAACACCTCCAAACACAACAGAGTTTGGCCTTCCTTGAGGTGTCGATTGATATTTTCTGCCATGCTGTTTGCTGGTTGTGAAACAATCTACATAAATCCCTCACACTCACCTACACTGGGCCCTGTTTACACCCATATATCTTTCCTCTATATTCAGGCTTAGAACCGAATGGCCCACATATTCACCTCGCCTGACAGCAAGGATGAGGAGGAATGTTATATACTCAACTAAGGAACCAGTAACCGTGTCGCATCACTGGTGTTCTGTTTGATGATCCATGTTTATACCTGCTTATAGCGATGGTGGACAATCAAATAAAGGATTTTTGTTTTTGGGACCCTTTTTTGTGTACTAATTCTACTGTTTCCGTGGCAGTAAATGTTCTGTGACCCCAGCATCAATTCTAACTTTTTATATAACAAAGAAAATGAAATGATGTCCACACAGTCCTTGCACATTATTGTGTGTCATTTCTTCAGCAGAATCTGTTACAGCCCCTGAAGCATTTCTATACATTTTAAAACATCAGAATTGAAAGTAAAAAAAAAAAATCGCTCTTATACAAAACATGGAATGACAACACAGAATCAGACATGTGGTTGATAATTTGTGGCTTGAATTACCATTACACTATATCACCATATTATTATATAAGCTTTTGTCCCTGAGTTGTCATTTGTAACTGCAGCATTGCCAGTCATCGGGTTGTATTCATAGTTTAATTAGGAATTAGGGATGGGAATCACCAAGGACAAGCCAATACGATATTGTCATGATACCTATGTGCCGATTTGATTTGTATATTTATTGATTCCGAGATACAATATGTTTTTTCTTAGCTTTTGTTATAATTTCTAAGCAATCTTAGGAATAATAACTTACTCCTACCAAACACAATGCTGTGATGACTACCAATGTGTGAATAGTTTAGAGGCACCTGTAGGTTAATAGAGGAACTGAAACATTTACCATGTCATAGGCAAATATATACAAGGTGACACAAAAAAACAGGAACTTTTTTACAATCCAATAAAACTAGAAGTGATAAAAGAAATAAATT
>JAOVVA010000017.1:5847447-5873836 GCA_028565275.1 Leiocassis micropogon | reverse complement strand
AGAGATGCTATTGCCCTCTCCTATGAGGCGCGTGGGCTCACTTCGCCTCTAGGAATCAGGGCTCATTCAACCAGGGGAATCGCCTCATCTATTGCACTAGCAAGAGGTATTCCCTTGCAGCAAGTCTGTGACGCGGAGGGTTGGTCCTCTCCGCACACATTTTCCAATATGCATCCTATTATTTTGAAGCCTTCTGTCCTCCGCCTTTACAGCTTCGGAGCAGGAAAGACCTCACTTACTTTGTCTAGTACGTGCTCTTCAGATTTACGTCCACCGCATCAGCTAGTGGCGTAAGTCAGCCTTGTGCGCACACGCTACACAACCTTGGAGTCCAGACACTTGCAGTGCGGCGGCGTTGGTACTCTCGTTCTCATAGCGTTTTCACGCAGAACGTGACATAACCCCTCTACCGACGGACGCTGCCAGGGATTTTAGCAAGTGCCTCTGGGTGAAGTCTGTGGAACTTAAATATTAAAAATGAGTCCAGTATGAATCTTAATGGAACGCGATTTCTTTCATTGGGTTCGTAACTGTCCCAGTCAACAAGGTACTGTATTGAATGCCTTGCCCATGAAAGTGTGACTTTAGCAACTTCTTTATTGAAAAAACCCGCCTGTCAGCTCTGAGAAAGGTCCGATCAAAGGTCTGGGGTCGAATGCAGAAGCAGAGTTTAGCCTGACAGCATAAGAACAGATCATGGCACAGAGGAAACAGGATTGATTATGACTGTGTGTGTACACACACACGTACACAGACACACAGTGGGTATAGAAAAGAATTACCAACCTTTAAAATAATCACATTTTGTTGCTTTGCAGCCTGAAATAAAGACACAGTTTTTGTTTCACCGGCTGTATTTACTACATGCAACTTTTAACATCCAAGTGAAAGATATAACTAAACATACAGAATTTAATTGCGCACTCAAGCACGTTTTAAAAAATGTACAACGGCATCTGTTAAATTTTGAGATTAACCAATGATTTTTTCAAGGTAGATTTAGTTATTATATTAGGGTGTTTTCCATTTAAATTTCCAAGTAGCCTATCTTCTCTTCCCATGGGCAGATTGAAACAAAGCCTATATGTTAGCTTGGCCAAATACACCTTTGTAATGCATGCACAAAGAGACAAACAGACAGACAAAAATTCCAAAAACATCCTTGTGTGTTCTGTACTTATCATATGTTACTTTTACATAAGTATAATTTTGTAGATTTTATAGACTTTTTATGGCATGTGATGCTTGTGTATGCTAAGAAGCTTTATGTAGATGCCAATTTACTTTTGCAGCAGGTAACTTAGCACCTGCCCACAGTGCCAGAATTTTGATAACTAATGTTAACCTGAAGCTCATAGAGAATCTATAGGAAGATGAGAAACACCTCAAAAACTCAACAATATAGACAAGTCTGCTATCAAAGCAGTCTGGTCTTCAGTAACACTTCAGCAGCGCCACAGGCTAAACTAACCACAGATATTTTGTGGACGTATACAGCCTCAAATCCCTGAGGCAGGATGATGGTGAGAACAGGGCTCTGTGAGGGCCATCATTTTCAGGACTCCTGGTTCTTCTTTATGCTGAAATATTGGGATATGATTTTCAATCATATCCTCACATCCTTTTTATAATGATCACTTTTTGCATATTTTTCAGCACATAAGAGATATAAGCTTTGTGTAATATTCAGGGCATGAAGACAATGTTGCTATTATCCATATTAGTTATGCCACTAGTTTGAAAAAAAGTGAACAAGAGCAAAGACTAATTTTTCTATGTTACTACCTTGGGCAACAGTCAGCAAAGAAAAGTGTCACTTCATGGTCTGCTTATCACTTACTGATTGAACATGACTTTGCGCATAGTCAGTTGATGCATGAAAGCAGTAAAACGGTGTCTAAGAACAGTGAAATCCTAGAAGGGCTTTCCTGGAATTCAAAGCATATGCAGGCATTGAGATTGAAAACCTCATTACATGTCAAGGGGTTAAAGAAGTGTGACAGTATGTAATTAAGTTCAATGAAGTTTAATCAATCCAGATAATTTATAGTGCATTTTAGAGAACAGCAGTTGAAGTTTTAAAAAGAAAGCACTTAATGCAGAGTGAGGTGGCCTTAATGCATACTCCTATATTAATGATAGAAAAATGGCTTTTCTTAATGACCTAAGATTCTTGTTAAATTAAAGTGGCTACAGGGTTAAAGAGGGATTTATGTTTTATGAAATAATTAAAGCAAAGCTTCTTAGTAGAGTTCTTGTGGCCAATATAACAGACATTCGCTGACCTTCATAAATAACTCTTAATAAATCAGTGATCTCTGTAATTATGTATTTAAATCTGGCCCTGAAGCAAAGCCAGCCAAGAGCAGAATACAGTGTAAAAAAGAAAAATGGATTGAAATGGCTTGGATACAGCTGTATCCTTAGAGGGAAGAGTCACTAAGGTTAACGCAGGGGTATTTGGACTGACTACAGTGAAATACTTTTACCTTGTGGGAATTGTTTTCTAAATTAAATATCATCGTCTTCACAGTCAACATATCTAAAACCAAATTAACACCTATGGACAATTTAATTGAAGAATCTGAAGAATGTAAAAGTTCTAGTGGCCAAGGATAGAATGGGACTAAAATCCAGGCCAGGAGCCTCACACATGGCCAGACTCCTTGCACACATTACATTTTCAGAACCGTGACCACCTGTTGACCATCCCATTGGTTTCATTTATGCAAATATCTAATCAGACAATAATTTAGCAGCCATGTAATGCATAAAACAATATAGTCACGGGTAAATGTTTTCAGATTTCAGATCTCAGTGACTTTGACCAAAGACCATTTCTTTTTGCAGAAACCCCTTGTGTGAGTAGATAGGAAAGACTGACCCTCTCTTAGAGGTTTTTTCCCTTTTTTATGTTCTTTTATGCTGTTCCATTTTTTTTTGTCCATCCATAAGTTCCTTACATTGTTTCTATGTTTAAAAAAACATACACATTGCTATTAGATAGTATGCAAAGTTAGTGGGATCCCATAACATTGCCTCTATGGGCAAAACATCATTTCTTGGAACTGTAGTATTTGTTACAACTGATTGATTCCAAAATGGACGAACACCATACTGCAACACTGTGTAGTTGGTTTTTTTTTTTTCACCTGATGTTATTTAAGTGCTACTGGTACAGTAGGTATTATATCATGCCCATAATAATTTAAAGTGTGGCACACTTCACATATTTTTCCTCTGAATACTATCACAGTGGATCTACAATGGAGCAATCATGATGTGATTGAAGTGCAGACTTTTAGATTTAATACAGTGTGTTTATCAATAATATTACACTTTTTTATACACAGTCCTTTAATTTTTACTGCTGCTGTACAGCTATGTATAAGTGCACGTACTAATCAGTAGAGGTATGCTAAGGGATTTTTAAGCCAAATTATTACATTAGTAACTCAATTACCCACTCTTTCTTTATACAGCTTATCTTGTAAAATCTTGCGGAAGGCCTGGAGCCTATCCCATGGGACTAAGACTTAGGCACAAGACGGGACACAACCTGGAGAGGGTACCAATCCATCGAAAGGCATACAAATTGAAAATGCCAATTATACTACCCGGCATGTATTTGGACTGTGGGAATACCCAGAGAAAACCCATCATGCTTGGGGAGAGCTTGCAAACTCCACGCACACAGGCACAAAGAATCAAACCTTTGACCCTGGCGGTGCAAAGCCACAGTAAAACAGCCTATATTAATTATTTAATTTTTCTTGTAGCATATAATACATTTTTAGTAAGTCAGGAATGAAAAAAACAACACATGAATAACTTCGCTCAGTGTAGAAAAGGTTACAGTCCTATCAGCACAAAACAGAAATTTAAGTCATGGCTCAGCGGTTAAGGTTCTGGGTTATTCTTGAGAAGTCCAGGGGGTCAAGCCCCAGCTACCACAGTTGGGCTCTTGAGCAAGGCTCTTAACCCTCTCTTCAACAAGAGTGTTGTATTATGGCTGCCTAAACCTTAAAAAAAAATCACTAATGCTGTAATGTATAGTACATGGGCCTTTTTTTTTTGAGAGAAAGAACTAAAAGGGAATCACTTTTTCTGTCTATTTTTTTTTTTGGCCAAGGACAGTATGATATGTGACTAAATGTTTTTACGACGAACATCAAGTCATTTTCTCATCCATTTTATTTTATGATTGTACCTTCATGTTTGTTCATGTTCCTTATAACTGCTCACTGAATCCCAAAAAACACTGGACATAACACCAGAATAAACCGAACTTTGACATCAGAGGGCATCCGTACTTGCCAAATGTCTACCTCTAAGAATTACTTTCATCGAAGTTGTGAAGGACAAAATTTACAGGAAAAAATAACATCAACAAGGTTTCTTTTTCCATGAGTAGCTGAAAAAATGAGTTCCAGTGGTAAAGGTAATTTCAGCTTCTAAAGGCCTTTTGAAATGGCTTTGTAATGGTTGACAGCAAACCAGCGATGAATAAAGCACATAAGGGAGCTGATAAAGAGGGGAGCCATTAAACCCATTGATGTGTGACTTATGCTTGGCAAAATACTGCTGTCATGGAGGTACAGTGGATTCCAAGCATGCTCGCCTGCTTGGGGGTTGTTATTGATTTCACCTTCATTTAATCAGTCTGTTGAATGCCATAAAACTGTGGTAGATGAAAAAGAGTTTCATTTTTATGTTTGAGAGTTTGGACTGTCATAGATCATAGATGTCATAGATGCAAAAGCTTGGGGCTTTTTTTTTTTTTTTTACAGCAGTGATTAAATTCTTGACTTGAATTCTTGGAATAAAATTTGTGGCTTGCTGCAACAAAGTAACCAATTAGCTTCTTACCGATATCTTTTATGTCTTGGACAGCCAATGCAGCTATCCCAGGTCAATGAGACTTTAGTTCGTCTACTAACATGCAGAAAAGGACTGTATTAAAAATATGTCTATTTGATAAAACTATTATGGTCTAGGTCTATCCATCATCTGTAGCTCTTAAGATAGTATTAAGCTAACTTTATCCTTTTGTAATGCCATTTATTCTGCTGTTTTTATTACCCAGTGAAACGTTTATGAATAACTGTAGACCATTTCTCATCTGTAAAGAATCTTTGGTTGTAAGTTACTTTCATTTGTGAAAGTTTGCAAAGATGTGGCACAAGAAAAACAAAGAACAATTCAAAACAGAAAACTAGTTAAGCCTTAATACTCCTGCTTGTCCCATTTTTGTCTCACTTAAGACATATCTGTTTCTTCTGTACTTGGGCTAATCCCTCCCCCTAAAAAACAAAACAAAAAACTTCCCAACAGGGTTTGACTGGTAACCCAATAACCCAAGTATCTGTAAGTATCTATCCAGTGATGGAAACTACAAGGCACTTTTGTAAGTCACTCTGGATAAGAGCATCTGCCAAATGCCTAAATGCAGATGTTATTAACATATTAATTAAGTTTATTTAGATGATCATTTCAATAATTAAAACCAAGAAAAATATCGTTGAAAAAGATGACTAACAAAGCTCTTAGTTATACCACTGATATCAGACTGTCATCAAAACTAGCACTCATCGTTCTTTCTAAGCAAGTTGTTCATGAGTTTTCATTCAATGTTAGCATTTCTGTGTCACGGGCCCTCGTATTAAACATAAAATCAACACTGAAAATAGCATATAATATTCTGCAGACAGGATTATATGTGAATGAACTGCAATATATCCTGACAGGCCAAGGTTGTGTTTACCCATGTATATCCATTTTAGGTTAGTTAGTGGCGATGCCAGCAGGATTTCTTAATAAAGCCACACCATGGGTGGTGATATATCTCTCAGTCAGGGGAAACGCTGTTAACTCTGTATGTGTGCGCACTGCACCAAGACCTAAACTGTGACACAAACACAACTATTTATACTGTATACAGTATCAATCTCCACCTCACACCATCAAGTAAAAAGTACTTTGCCAGTTTAATGTCAAATATACTTTTTCTTTTCTTTCCCTTTTTTCCCTATCCTTTTCTTATTGTTTCCAATGTTAATATTTTTATATGGCCTTTATACAGTCTTTGTTTTGGCCCCTATCACAAAAATTTGTGAATTATTCTTACATTTACTTTTGTTTCTTTCAGATTTGGAAAACTTCAGGACTCACCGGAGAAGTGCGGTGTCTGTGAGGGAGGGACAAGGGGTGGTGCTTCTCTGTGGCCCACCGCCTCACTCAGGAGGTCAGTACCCTTTTTTTCCAAAAATGTTTTCAATATGCAATCATCAGCTTTATGGGGTTACAGCTCTGTTACAGAAGTCCTCATTGACAACATTATGGTGTCAGATTTGAGGTTGTTTTTCTTCCATGCTGAATTTCCTTTAAACTATGTAATAGTCTACAAAGTAATATTAGCTTGGTATATATGATGCTAAATTCTAGTTAAAAGAAGTAATTACATTTAATTTCAGCAGAACACACAGATGTGCCATTTGTTCCATACATGAGGGGCCTTCAAGTCAAACTAGGACTTGATTGAGTGAAAACTACAGTACTTTAATTTCTCTATATAATCCCCTGCTATAATATTGCATGTATCCCAGCTTTTCACTGGACCTTGCCATCAAGGCAAAGTTTTTTCACTACACTGGCACTGGATGAATGGACTGCCTGCTGAACTGAAACGCTGGCCTCCTAGAAACTCCTTTAATGGAAACATGTGGAAATCACTTGGAGCGAGGTCAGGACTATACAGGGCCTGTGGCAATAACTCCCAGCCAAATTCTTATACAAGTGGTGCTTGTGAATGATTGTGTGTACAGTTCCCACAGACAGATGCATCTCTTCTGCAAGTTGGCAACAAGTTATCCATCAATTTTCAAAGCACAGGCTTTCAACTCATTCAATATTCACCGGAACGGCTGCAGTGGGCTCCAAGTCACTGCATTCATTGGATAAACTAATCATCATTCATGGATATATGACCTTCTTTACCATGTTTGCACCATTCATATGTTTTACTGTGGACAAGAGGCACGTTTCCGTATCATCCTTGAAGTTTTCTGTAAACTTCAATTGGTTTGTACACCTTCGTTCATTAGAAACTTCATTCCAGTTTGACTTGAACAACCTTCATATAAAGATACGTCTAAAATTATTTAGTAGGCAAGCGAAATTGGTTAACAAAATGTGTGTATATGTATATATATATATATATATATATATATATATATATTATGTATGATATAGCAGTATGGTGTATATATTGTATGCAGTATTTTTGCAGACATACAATAATGGAAAAATCTTTCTGAGGTCTATAAATCATGGTTAATGGCGTTTGGTGTTTACCTTAAGTTTCCCCCTCTGTAGTCTTCATACATTTAAATTTATGGCATTTGGCAAAAAGCTTTTAACCAGAACGACTTTCAGAAGTGCCTTGAAGTCTATTTAGAATGCATCCTCATATAGCTTTAGTAAAAGAGGGACTAAGCGTACAATTTTGTGTATGATACAGTACCTATGGTCCCACTGGCTTCCCTCCTTTCTCTACATCATCTTTAAAACAATCCTATCAATTTAACAACCTGCAGTTAATTAATCCAGCAGCATTGCAGTATGTATATTATGAACATATTGATGTTAGCAGTGATACACACTAAAGTGAAGAAGAACCTTTGATGCAAAAAAAGGCATTTTATTTATGTCTTGTTCTAAAAAAGGTGTTTACAAATTATGTAATGCATCAACTATATTGTTTCTAACTGTTTCTCATGCTATTTATAAACCCTGTATTTGCATATGGGAGAAAAGATTAGAAGTTATATCACAAATAATCTGTTACTGTGATGGATACAGGTGTAAAAGTTGCATCACTGTCACTTCACACCTCCAGGCTTGGGGGTTCAAACCTTTTCCAATGATTGGTGGGTTTCCTTTGGGTACTCCAGATTACTTCCAGAATCCAAAGATATGTACAATCAGCTGACTCTCATGTCCAATTGCCTGTAGTTAGTGTGTGTGTGTGTTCGCATTGTGATGGTCTGTTGCTTGAACCAGGGTGTGCCGTGTACCCCAAATACTACTAACTACTGCTGCCTGCTGCTTTTTCTTCTTCTTTGAGTTTGGTGGTTGGCATAAGCCCAAATACGAATTCACAAATCTTGGAAATACAAAACAAACAGGAAGTGGGTGTGGTCAGAAAGAAGAGCGCCAAAATTAAACAAAGGAAAAGGGTTGGACTGATTGTAGGGAGAATCATTGCATGACATATCTCAAAAACCAAGCTTGATAGAAATATTAAAATTGACGCACTGTGTTAACCAATTGATAGTTACTTCATATAGTTTTCATTAAACTATATGTTTGTTTTTAATTCTTTGAGCTTTAAAATTGTGAGCTTTCAAACCACTCTGGTACTTTGTCTATAGAACATCTGGATACTTTTTTCTAAAAGAAACAAAAGAATCTGTAATAATACAAATTATTACAAAGTAAAAAATACATTTGAAATTCATGTTTTTGTGAGTGTTTGAAGATACTCTCCTAAAAAAAATCAAGCTTTGTACATTACATACATGCTACATACTATTTACACCAAAAAGCAGTTGTAGTTATACTGTAGGTGGTTTTATTCCCCATTTTTAGCTATGCCACTCTTCAAATCATTTTATGTTTACAATTAGACATAGAGTTCCACTACAGAGCTTACATTCAGAGTGCCAGTATATTCCACATAGTGCAAATTTAACATAAAAGAGATAAAAGAGATAAAAGATAAAATTGAGACAAAGTCATACTATGTGCAAATATTTACAGAAGAAATTCGGTGTGGCCATGGGCATTTTAATCATCTTTGGCACTCCTCAAAACAGTTTCTGTCAACAGTGACAAAGAGCTATATCACAGGATTTCTATTTCTATGGTTTTCTTGTTTTGTTCTCTTAGCTGCAGTGGTGGCAGGTCCTGTGGCCATGTGTAGAAGTATGTTCAGGTAACTATACTGTGATATAGACATTTAATTTGAGGAATGGCACAGAAAAAAAGATTTAAATACCTATAAAGAAATAAATCTGAGAGGCATTGAAGTCAAGTTGGGACTTTTGATTGTACAGAATAACAAAACACAGTTATGAGAGTTAAAATATATATATATATTGTCTATATAATCCCCTCGCTACATGAATGGACTTATCCCATCATTTCACCAGTGATTGGATACCAGTGACCTGGAAAGTTTTCCCAGTTTGCTGGAGCCATGATCAGACTGCCTGCTTCATGGCTTAAATGCTGGCCTCCCAGGAAATCCTTTAATGGCCCAAACATGTGGAAATAATTTGCAGAAAGGTCCGGGGGTTGTGGCTAAAACTTGATGATGAGTTTCTGTAATGTACAAGTGGTGTTTGTAACTGATTGTGGGTACAGAGCCCTCAAAATGTTATGTCTCTTGTTGGCAAAAAGTTATCAGTTGATATTTCAAGAATCAAGCTTTCCACTCACTGAATATTCACGGGAATGACTGCAGTGGGCTCCAAGCCACATTGGTCAGGATAGTCATTCATGGACATATGGTTTTCTTTAAAAATGTTTGCACCCTTAAAATGTTTTACTGTGGCTAAGATTATCACCATACTCTGCTTGGAGTCATCTGTAAATGTCAATTGGTTTTACACGTTCATTCACAAGAGATTACATTTCTTTCATTGTGGAAATGCAAAGACATACATGGATTATTCTGTAACAGTCCGCAGTAAAACTGCAGGAAATCTGCCTCAATTCAGAGAAGTAGGGATGTAGATCTAGAGCTATATACACATATTGAGCACAGTATCCTTCTTTCTCTGTATCACTTCTGGCTCCCTCTCTCCCACTGCTTTGAGTTTTTGCATACTCTTACACGTGCACAAATATATTATTTTTTTCACTTGGTGCTGTACAGTAACAGTGAATGAAGTGAAGTGGATGCCAAAAAGACTTAATTTATTTATACTTCAAAGACAGAATAATCCCTGTAGTCAGTTTTATACTGTCTGGCTCTGGCTGTATAGCAGAAGTTGAAACTCATCTAACTTTTCAAGCCCTAGGACAACGTTACCACTTTTTCCTCAATGATTAAATGCCAGAGAGGGTTTTTTTATTCTATTTACGTATTCTGACCTTTTCTTTCATTCAGTCCAGTGTTACTTGCTCTGTCTTCATTCTCTTTACAACATCAAGGCATTGTCATGAAGGGAATTGAGTCAGGGTGCAAGTGCAGACTGTTCTGAACAAAATGAACATAAGATACAAACAGGACCAAAAAATTATGACTATGGCAAGGCTAGAAACTATAGCCTAATATAGCCTAATAATGTTAGACCGCTTTAAAAAACTTGCATAACAAAAGAAGAGTCAATCAGTTAACTGTATGTGCTCAAATGAGCTTACAGAATCATGGTTACAGTCAGTAACAATGATCCAAAGCACAAATGTAGGCTATGCTCGAGTACCATTTGGCAGCAGGCAAATTTGTGGTCTTGTGCTTATGGTCTTAAAACACATGTCTTTGTCTGGCCCATGCTCTTTTGAGTGTGGTATTGGCATGGTTCTTCTTCACCTTTGACAAGTATAGAGAATGAAAAGGTAAAAATCTGATTATGTATTATTAACTGTATCAATTAAATCTAAGAAGACAAGCAAATGGGTACATCTTTTGATGACAAGAATTGGGTTCATAAAACAATAAGCAAATAAAACATCTTTAAAAATAATAGATTGGGTTTTCTGGACTGTTTGCAATTTTCACTGTAAATTTGAGGTACTTGTCAAGATGTGCCTGGAATTTTTTAATGTATTGCATTTTCTGTCCTCTCTTTTTTTTCTTTCCTTTTTCATGTTCACATTTCTGCATTTTTTTGTGAATATAATGTGTGGAATATTGAAAACTGCAGGGGCTGTGATCAGGGCGTTCTTGATTTACGGGATGTGTCTGGTCCTGCAGCCTTCAGATGTTACATTTTTAATTTTTTTTTTGTTTGTTGTCATGTTTTCTTTTAAACCTTAAAGGTACAGGAGGCATCTGTTGAGAATCAAGTGATAGCATAAGAATGAAGACCCATAATGGGCAGCCCATATTAAATGTAGCAGTGGTTTCCATGTAACAAGCTTTAAACAAACATTAAGATCAATATTGTATATGTATACACAGTATTGACTTTACATAGCATAAAGTATAGGGCATGGCCTGAGCCAGATTTCTGTGAGCAGGATCTAGCAGTATTCATGATTGAGTTCATTAGAGTGTTTTCCACATCATCTAAAATCTCTGCACAGAGAGCGAGAGAGAGAGAGATGCATATGCCCCAACCATGCTTTTTGTATTGTTCTATTTTCATCCTTTATGTGGCTAATCTAATGTACCCAATCCCATGTTTCTTCTTTTTGGAAAGTAAAGAGGGTGGAAGAGTCAGTGTATTCATTGGCAGGAGATCTCGGGGCCATAAGAGAGCACTTGACTATGTAGTTTATCAAGAGGAAAGATAGAATAGGAAGGAATTGGGTCATAAGCAATTTTTTTTATGTCTTGTTTTATTTTCATTCTCTGTTATTGAAAATGCACTTCGTAATCTGGATGTTGCTCCTTATTCCTGATTTGTGTATTACACTTGCTACTGAATAAGAAGACAGAATGCTGCATAGGTAAAGTAGATATAGAAGACTACTTCATGGAAAAATGCTTACGTTGCTAATATAGGATGAGCAAACTAGCCATATAAAATTGCTCTTTTTTTGCCTATATGGTGTAAAACACAGTATAATGACATGCAGATTAGGGTAAGTGGTGTTCTGAAATTGGTCATAGTGTGTGTGTGTGTGTGTGTGTGTGTGTGTGTGTGTGCGTCCTGCAATGGATTTGCACCTTGTGTGTATACACTGATCAACCAAAAAATGATGACAATCCACCTAATATTAAGTAGGTCCCCCCTTTTGCCAACAAAACAGACATGCTTTGTGTGTTTTGACACTTTTGTATGGAAAACAGAATTAACCTTTTCAAAAACTTGAGCTATAGTGACTGTTCTATTGGAACAGACTACACAGGCTAGCCTTCACTGCCCTTGAACATTAATCACCCTTGGCCACCCATAACCTTGTTGCTGAATCATTCGTTTTCCCTTCTTGGACAACGTTTGGTAGGTCCTGACCACTGCAGCCCAGGAACATCCCACAAGAGCTGCAGTTTTGTAGATGCTCTGACCCATCATGTCACCCATCACAATTTTACAATTGCCAGTGGATACACTTACAAAATCTCATTACAATGGCATCTGGAAATGGTTGCGATATATGAGGCAGCAAGTGAACATTTTGCCTCTGAAGTTGATATGTTGGGCAAGCTTAAGGATTTAAGCAACTTAGACACAGGCCAAATGATAATGGCTAGATGAGTGGATGAATGATATGGAGCAACTCCAAAAGTGCAGCTCTTGTGGGATGTTTCAGATCTGCAGTGGTCAGGACCTTACCTGACAATTACACTCTGTTGGAGTTATCACAGCAGTCATGAGCACATAAGTCATGAGTATAACATCTGTGATACATTCTGTAAAATGAGACATTGTATGATTTGACTGATGTGCCAAAACCATGTTATTCACTTTAAAAAGCTATTTGGATACTATTGTGTAACCTTCTGTTTCACTTCCAAATTGGACCCTTTCTTTTGCGCTTGCTCCAACCACCACTAACACATATTTTCCTGCATTTTGGATCACTGATGCATTTACTGTTTTATTTATTATATTTTATTCATATATTTTCAAAGGAAAATCAAGGACAGGAATAATATTTATTTTTATAAGCAATTTTAATAATTGCTTTGTGTACAAGCGACATGAGATAAATACACTTCTGTTGGAAGCTGCTGTATTTGTTATGTCTGGGTTTTTCCAGCTGCAAATTGTTGTCCATTGGGATGTCTGGACAATATTATAACCTTATAGGACTACAGATGTCAGACAATGCACAAATTGATGCACATATGGTACATACCTATACTATGAAAGGGCACTTGCTTTATCTACTGAAGTGAAACTGCAGCTGGTAGAGGAGGAGTTGATGATGGACTGTGAACTGACATTTCAGAGCTCTTTTGAATGTTTGTCACAATTATAAAATTCTTTATAATTTAAAATGTTTTGTATGCTATAGTTCATTTCTTGTTCCAATGTGCTAAGATTGACTTGTATAGTGACCCTTACTAGTGAAATTTTAAAAATGATATTATTGTAAAAGTACTAATATCCTTTTGTAATTTAATTTCAAATCTGAAACTCTCATATAGTTTATTTAGCTCATGAAAGTCTATAAATATTAGAATATTTCAAAAGTTTAAGTATATTACTATTTGTATATTACCATTTATCTCTTTGTCTAGTTCAGTCCTTGCATGAGGAAGACTGCTGATTTGACAGTTGTACAATAGACGATCATCAACACCCTCCACAAGGAGAGTAAGCCACAGAAGGTGCTATATTGAAGCATATTATGAACAGTTGACTAAAAGGGAAAAGTGTGGTAGGAAAAGGTGCATAAGCAGTAGGGGTAACCACAGCCTAAAGAGGATTGAGAGCTTTGCAAGGAGTGTAGTGAGGCTGGTGTCAGTGCATCAAGAGCCATAAGAGTCCAGTGGCTTTTGCCAGAGTCCACTTGCTCTCACTACCACATGTTTCCCTTCGGGCAACTTTCCACAAATATGCTTCAACACAGTACTTTGCAAACAATATTGATGATGGGAGATTTGACCCACTCCATAAAGTCTTCTCGGCATGAAAGGTTACTCCTGTGAAAAAAGATAGGGGATGAGAGAAGACATTAGAGGGCAGTAGCTAATGATTTAAGTTGCGACCACAGTTCATAGAAAAAGGGTTTGCTCTAAGTAAACTAAATGTGTTTAGACTGTGAAAGAAACTGTGTTCTAATTGCAGATGAACTGCCTTTCAATCTTGTTTTTATTTTCTTCCATCTTCCAGCTCAAATCATCCCAAATGGCAGAATTAAACATGCATATTGCTGTCACAACAAGCTTTACATTTATTATTAATGTGAGACAATCGGGTTAGAATTACTTTGATAAAATGACATTACATCACTAGCATGAATCGTGACATTGGATCACCATTGTAATTTGGTTGTTTTGATGTTGTGAGGACACTCAACTCTGGGACAATGTCATGATAATGTTGCTTTTTAAGTTAGAATGGCTTTTATAAAATGACATTGAGACAAGAACACAAATACAACACTGCAAACACAGCCACAAAACAGTGAAATTTCATCCTTTATTCGGACCATTTACTGTATGCCAGTTAACATCAACGTTTACATCCATGGTCCCTTAAGTTTCAGGATTCCAAACAGAGATTGGGACCAACACAACAGCTTCACACATGCATCTCATATGTCACATATTTTTCGGTGTTGTAAGTATTACTAGTAACACTAGTAACTCTAGTAACACTAGTGAAATTAGTATATCTGGGTATTATGTAGATAAATAAAGGTAGGTTTTACTCTCATATCTGTGTTCTGTTATTCTATAAAAGATTTTGCTGGGATACACCTTTAAACCATGTTTTTAAACACATTTCTCAAATGAAATACTTTTTGTAATGTATTTGTAATCTTTATTTTATTATTATTATTACTTTATTTTTTTTGATAAGTAAGCCAATGCCATTCTACCAGTAAACAAGGAGCCTGCTACCAAGGCTATATTTACATACAGTACAGTACAGTCTTAGTCACATGCAAATCACTGCTGTATTCAAAAATGTTTCTACATTCAAAAAACATTATGAAAAGCAGTAAACAGCATTTACTAAAACAAAGCCAATAATTGGTATGTCTTCCCTTGGCTTAAAATACAGTATCAGGTACAATTTGTGCATTTTATAAAGAAATTAACTGCTAAGTTTTACTGAACATCTTGCAGACCCAGCCACAGACTTTGTTGTACTTGATTCTTTTTTCATGCATGCAAAACCAAGAATCTTTTGTGTGTATGTGTGTGTGTGTGTGTGTGTGTGTGTGTGTGTGTGTGTGTGTGTGTGTGTGTGTGTGTGTCAATAAAACTAGTGCTACAAAATAACAAGTTTAGAAGTACCTGACTACTGCAATTTACTGCACCATTCAATTGTGAAGTTGCTAGAAAGGCTTTCTTAGTGATAATTGATATAGTGTAGTGCAAAGCAAGGCCGTCTCTACTGTGTCTTAAACTTTTTGGTTATATAACAGGATGAATACATAGTCGATATGAGTCTCCACCCCCTGCCAAAAAGAAAAGTCAGGTCTGTTCCTACCTTTAATAGGATATATCAACCCACAATATTTTAGTATCATCATGATAAAAGGCTTGTACTGTATGTTAAAACCCTTTACTGTATGTTAAAATTGCAGCTAAGAAGGTTCTTGCAACTACTGTGGTTCTAGAAACCGCAAGGAATTCTGTACTAACCAGATGTTTTTGTTGTTGTTTGATTTTTTTTTGTTTTGTTTTGTTTTCATCAGTAAACACTAATCGATTTTGTTAACTAAAAGTTCAAACTACACACTGTGACCCATCAACGGACCAGCAGTCTGTCTTTTTTCATACAAGCATCCACCCATACATGCTTATGGATTTGCACAAATCATTTAAGGTCCACTTTCATTTTCTTTTCTTGTTGACTTCCCCACAGCTTTTTTTTTTTCTTTTTTTTTCAACACCAGCAGTCCAGCCTATGATGCAAATTCGTATTCTGTCTGACAGCCCCCTCTAGGGAGTTCTCAAAGCATGTATGTCTGCTTCTGGGCAAATCATATTTTAGTGGAAGCCTATATGGATTTCAATGTATGGAATTGCTGATGTAGTATTTCAGACAGGAATCAGAGATAAATAACATGAAATAAATAAAGTAAGTTCTGTGTTCATGTCGTGAGCATTGCAGTCTAATTAAGATTAGTAAAGAATTTATTTTGTGCTTTGTGGCATTTTTGAGTATTTAAATTGTAAAACTCTATTTTCCCCTCTACATTGACCCTGTAGTATGGATAAAACTTCAATCTGGTATATATTAGGTATACACTATTAAAGAGTAACTAATAGGTGATATATTGGAGGGCAAAATGGCACAAATGGCCTTTGTACTGTATGTAGTTGACACACCATGAGCCACTAGAACTACTTGAGCTATGTTTCTTTTTAAATGCATTTATCAACAATCAGCAAAAGCAAATGTGAATCAATCTGTTAGTATTAATGTCATGTCATGACACTAAATGACATGTCATGTCAAAAAATATTTTTGATACAAAAATTCTTGTTTAGAAGGGAACACAATACTACACAGACATCTTTCAGAATCTCCAAGTGAACTTTTTATGTTGCTGTTTTTATTTATACATGTATTTTATTTTATGGCCACAAATATCAAAATATTATGTCAAAATTTACTGTCATCATGTGAGGTTTTTTTTTTTTTGGTTGTTTTTGTTTTTTTTGCAAAGCACTATAAATCCATTTCCCATAGTTTTCAAGAAATGAATCAGAGTAAATGTACAATTTAATATCAATAATGTGTTGGTTGAGTGGTACTACAAGAAAATTAGAATGAGGAAAAAAAACTTTTACATTTTGTTGCTCAAAAATTAATGAAGATTATGACATCACAACATCACAAACACCACAAAATGCTTAGGTCACATTGAATCATGAGTATTGCAAACATAAGCAATGCATCATCAGCACTTCTACCACCTTGGTAGTGATGACAACTATGGTTGATCCGGCATTCAGAACACATACCAAATGCAGGGAAGCAGGCCGTAATAGTACCAATTTTCAAGAAAGGCGACAGCACAAAATGCAATAATTGCCATGGGATTAGCTTGCTATAGATTGTAGGGAAAGCATTCATGCGAGCGCTTTAGAAAAGATTAAAAAACAGACAGTGAGAGGAGAAAAGGAGTGAGAAGCAAGCGTGTATTCACCTGGACAGGGGTGCTGTAACTAAATATTCACCCTGCAGTAGCTGCTAAAAGAGTGTATACGATGTGGTCATGTTTATTGACTTTGCTTCAGCAGTTGACAGGATTCAGTGCCCTGCATTATGGAAAGCACTCCAGGCAGAAGGAATTCCACCAAAGATCATATACCTTCTCCAAAATGTTTGCAATGGGTCAGTGTCTGGCCTAAGCATCAAAGGTGATTCATCAGAAGAGTTTGCAGTGTCCATGGGCTTTTAGATATACAGAGTGTTAAATATTAACACAAGTATGACCTCAGTCCAAAGATTCAGTGGCTCCCCAGGACCAGTCTACCTGAATGATGCTTGGTGTTAAGTTACACCAAGTCGATCGATTGTACTGTGTTGAAGTACCTCGGATCCATTGTTCCACATATTCCACATATTATTCACATATTTATCTCTGGGCCTGTCAGTTTTACTTTCTAGTCCAGATTTGTGTGTTTTTTTTTAAGTATAATCTATCAAAGTTTCAAGATTCATTGTCTGCGGCCTGTCTTTCGCTGTTTTGTCCACCTCATAGTTTTGCTTTACATGTCATACAACACAAAAAAGCATGTGATTGGGGTGTGCTTACATAATAAGGCTTTTGCTAAAAGCACACAAGTTAAAAACTTCTAAAAGGAAATATTTTGTCAGATTGAGTGAAAGTCCAAATATTATTGTTTTGCGGTGTAATCCTTTAATTCTTGGCTTTCTAGGACTAACCTGTAGTCTATGCACATGAAGCAATAAGTTTTTGCAGCACTTCTTACTTTCTGTCTTGAATTGGGTAGTAAAACACTAGCAAACGGCAGCATCGTCCTAATAAAAGCACACTCCACAGTGTCTGAATTTGGAAAAATGTTCGGAAATTAATACAGTAGGACAATGTAGTCCTTGAAAAGATGCATCAGGTACAGTACTGTAGATCACTAATCTTTTTATGGTGTTTCATTTATCTGTGACTTTTTAACAATCTGATATGTTGTCACTCTCTTTTACACTCTTCTTTTTTCACTAATACACTTTGAAAGAACAACTCAGTGCACACATATACTGTAAGTCACAGTGACCAAATAACAAACCATACTAAATGTGATGGTTGTTGATAAAAGACTATTGATGCACAGTTTGATTAATGCAATTAAAATTTTCATAAACTTTTAAAGGTTGGGTTACTGAGTTATTGAGAGATGCTTTTAGTCATTTTACCTACTTAAAGTAACATTGCAGCATTATAGGAGATCAAGGTTATGGCTCTCCACTACTCAGTCATACAAATAAAGCAGTTACACAGCACAGAGAAACTCATCAGACACTTATGGTTTACATTAAGGTCATCATCAATGATGCCAGAGATCAAAGTGTATACAACCCTCAGCTTTTCAGCCACATGAGAATTGTGGTTATATCATAAAAATGAGCTTCAAAATTATCTGACTGCAAACGCTCTTTCAGCTGCTACTAATAATTCAGTTATTTCTACAGATGATAGAATTTAGAATAACTGAATATAAGCTGGTATAGAGGTCTGCACTGCAACCTTATAATTGGAAATATTTTGCATATATTAAAACAAAATAGTTATACATTAAAGAAATAAATATACAGTAATATACAGTAAAAAATATCTGAAGTATTTTTGATAGTTCATGACACTTATTTTTATACAGATGTTAAATTGCCACAGTGACACGTTAAAATATATATATATATTCATTATTCCAAATAAAATAATTTAAAATATATATTATTTCATATCATATTTTAATGAAGTTCTATAAATAAGCTAGAATAAGCGATGTTCAGGCTTTTTGGAGCTATTTGAAGACTATGCCAATGAAAGAATTAGGAGTTAGTTTTAGGAACCATAACATTTTGCTTGCCCATGATGATAACTAGGTACAGTATGAGCTTATTCGGACCCCATTTTTAAACAGACTTTGTGACGCGAACTACCTATCCACATACAGGTTTTAATGGCCTTTAGATTCCTGGTAACCAGTTCATTCTAGTGGGATTTAACTGACAGTTTGGTGATATCCCAGTCATCCTTAAGCTCAATCATGCCAGCTGTCGTTTATAATTAAAATGTTGCACTATTGCATCAGATGTCTTTATAGGGTAGTAAAGCAGGCCAACATCAATTTTCAGAGGGATTTTCAGAGAAAGAAAATTGCTATTTCTTTAGTTGCAAAAATTACTTCTAAACTACATTTATGCAAACCAGTGGCTTGAGCAGTACTCAGACTCCAGTTGCTGTGGCAAAAGCATTACATGCTTATCCCTGGTCTACTGTTATGCTAGTAAATGTGCACGATGACAGGCACAAAAATAAGCCAACTGCATAAGTGTGTGAGATCTGATGGGATGCAGGTGGGATGCTGTGCAAACACCATGTTGCAGTACAAAGAAAATTAAACAGCGAAGTAACATGTCAATACTAAGAGATGCATGACATGAAATACACCTGCTGTGTGCAGGAAGCTGCTGTGTCTGTCCCATTTTTCAATCAGAATTCTAAACCAAGTATGACCAAGTACAGTATGTGGTTGAATGTTTTGTGTTGTTGCAGACATGTATTTGGAGCATAAATGCTAAATTACCTTTTTTTGGCTTCATTCTTTTTTCATTTTGTGCTAAAAGCATGTTTCTAATTACCAAGGTCATTTTTATATCAGTGGGTGAGGTCGAAATTGCAGGTTTCTCGCTTACCTCTTGCCCAGCAGGAAATTTTGGATGTCAAAATGTTATGGGAACATTTATTTGGCAGCATTATCAAGGTGAGACACCATTGGTATTAGGTCATTTTTAAAAGCTAGAATTACTTTGATGCAATGGTGTCGGTCCACATTGATTACTGTACATGACATTGGGATAGCAATGGATAGAAAAACACCATTTATTGATAGCATTAGTTAATAATAATTATATCTGAAGTGAAGTATATGCTTAAAAGACTTATACTAGTTTTCGCTAGGTCACTGTGTTAAGAGTGCTGAATGTGAGCCACTGGTCCACCAGAGACCCAGCTGCTGATGATAGTAGTAAATCACTGCCAGTCAAAAGTTTGGATACACCTTCTCCTTCAGTGTTTTTTTTTTTTTAACATTGTACATGTCATACCTAATGCATTAATTAAAACATCTAAACTATAAAAGAACACAAATTGAATTATGTAATAACACAAACAGAATATATAGTATATTTTAGAATATCCAAATGAGCTACATTTAGCTTTGATGACAGCTTGGCACACTCATAACAACGTAGGTACCTGGAATGGTCTTCAGTTCACAGGCATGCCTTGCCTTCTTAATGTGCTTTAGACCATCAGTTATCTTGAGCAGAGGAAGCATGGGTATGAGTCAATAGCCCTATTAGTGCTACTGTAACTACTTAACAAATCCATTTCATGGCAGGAAATAGTTAAGTAAAGAAAAATATAATTGAACTACAATCAATCAGAAAAATCTCAAGAACCTCAACTGTATCTCCAAGTGCGGTCGTTGAAACCGGTAAACACTATGAGGAAACTGGCTTGCTCCAGGAAAGAGAAGACCAAGAGCTACCTCTGCTGCAGAGAATAAGTTTATTAGAATGACCAGCCTCAGAAACTGCAGGTTTACAGTACCTCAAATTGAAGCTCTCATAAAAGCTTCTCATAATTCAAGTGGCAGACATATTTCAACTTCCACTGTTTAGAGTAGACTGTGTGAGTCTGTCCTTCATCGTCGCATTGCAGCCAAGAATCCATTACTTTAGAAGAAGAACAAGCAGAAGAGACTTGCTAGGCAACACAAGAAATGAACAGTGGATCAATGAAAATGATGGTATAAGGATGCTTTGCTGGTGGCACCATTGGTGACATTTTAAATTTATGGCATTGAATAAAATGATGTGTCCACCGTTTTGACTCTGCTTGTATATTGTTTTATCAAATGACAAGCACCACAACATAACTCCTCCAAGTCAAAAAAGAAAATAATAATAAATAAAAAAAACTGCAATTTACCAAACCAGTAAATCAGGAAGCAGAGGGAAAAATAACTGCAGTATGTGCAGGTCTCTGCCACTTAACACCTGGGAGCTGTTCTGTAAATCTGGACTTTATTCAGTTTAGACAGTGTGCAAACCATTTTACAGTTCACTGGTGTCTGTACTTAGCCAGACAGTGTGCCTGCAATGTGTGAGTGTGACATGCCCAAATTTCGAACACAGTCATTCACTGATTTTCTACCTTCGTGTTGTCTAATAACTTTTTGTTACACTTCCAAATTGATTAATCTCCTTAAGCCTCTTGCTGCTTCTTTCACTACTGGATTTCCTGATGGTGTTTCCAGCTGTAAGCTGTTGTGTTCATCCAATTCTCTGATCAAGATTTCTCAACTCTGTGATGAGAAACTCTTTGAAGTTAAGGGATCATGGATTTAGTTGTGATCAGACATTCTGCAGGTGCACCAATAGCATCCTAAATGCTATAAGTAAATGATGATATTCTGTTGTTTTGATTTATTTTTATTGGGGTCATTCATTCAATGTTTTGTCAATTTCTATTTATCCAAACATTCTCAATACCAAAAACGATGTTGTTCGAATATTGCTTCGGGTGGACAAAATCGCAAACCTACCTACAGATGTATGACAGTCGCATACAACACTGGGGCTTTTGCTATGTTGCCTCAAATTTCAGGTAAAAAATCTTTTTTTAAAGCTTTATCAACAGCGCAGTTTGTGGTAGAAACATAAGCTCGATAAATTTGCATATATTTGGGATTCCACTGCTTAGGCCACCAGACAACATATTTTCTTCGGCACTATCTCCAACATAAAAAAACATCAGACTTACACATTGAAAGAAAGGGGAGTACAGGGTTTTTTTGTGTGGTTTTTTTTTTTTTTTTTTTTGCATAAATATTTATTCTGGGATTCATGCAAGGTTGTATAAAAAAAAAAGTGGATTTTATTCCCCACTTACCTGAATACAAGGCTGTGCATTCTACAAAATTTGTGGACTACTCCACAAAGCTCCAGATTTTTCTGTGTCCTTGGTCCACAGTCCTCTCCACAGCTCTGACTTGGCATCCAGTTGTGGAATCCAGTACATAGAAATAGTAAGCACATTTAAATGAAAGTATAGAATATATGTTAAACTCTTACTTAAATAAAAATAGAAGTACATAGGCAAAAATTTATTGTAGTAAAAGAAAAGGATAGTTACTTTGAAATATAGTCATATATTAAAAATGAATTTAAAATAATTTGAATGATAAAATC
This sequence comes from Leiocassis micropogon, assembly GCA_028565275.1. NCBI lineage: Eukaryota > Metazoa > Chordata > Actinopteri > Siluriformes > Bagridae > Leiocassis > Leiocassis micropogon. The sequence continues at coordinate 5,851,532 of JAOVVA010000017.1, read as the reverse complement.
ACACTGGTTTGTTTTTATGTGAAAAGTAATTTTTGCTACTTTTATGTGAAAAGTAACTTTTGCTATTTTAGATGTTTTTGCTTAAAGTATCTTTAAGTCTATTGATCATATGCAATACATGACTAATGCAATGTACTGTAGTTTGCTAATGAATTAATCAGAAGTAATAAATCATGTAAATAAGCACTGTTTAATATTAGCTATAATCTGACTTTCGTTACCTGAATTTATGTTAGACAAATACAAATATAACCAGGTAATATTAGCTAATTAGCTTCAACATGTTGTTTCCATTTAGCTGGAGTTCATGCACTATAAGAAGATATCTTGTGTTTATTCCTGAATATTTTAAGATGTTGGATACGGCCATTTAGGTAGGGGTACTTATCCTCAAGTTACAGCATAGCAGTCCATTGCCTTTTTCTTCTTCAAATGCACATGAACACCTTTAGTGCTAATTATATTACACAGCATGAAAAGGTCATAGCAGATGACAAATTGTCATGATTCTTGATCTTTTTTTTTTTTTTTGCTTCGATTAACTTGATGCTGAATTGAAGTTATTGGAGGGTACATTAGAATAAATGGGTGCTGAACTGAGGGCATTTTATCATGTATAATGTAAAGTCTTTGCAATCATTGACTGGATGAGAGAAGACATTGATAGTCTGAATATAAATGTAGAGTACAATGGAGGAAATAAAGAATAATATATAAAAAATCTGAAAATAAACAGTTTTTGCTAGTTTTTTGTTTGTTTGCATGCTTTTAAAATATTATAAAATTGTAATGTATTGTTTTATAATTATTGCATACCTTTTTGACCGTATATGCACCCAATAACAGCAAACTTTGTACAGAGATACATGTGCACCCCCCTCGTATTAACATGGGTAAGCACTGCCATTTATGCTCCCTATTAATATTTTTATCTCTCTCTTACACACACGCACACTTGCACATGTGCATACAGAGGTAGCTGGGGAACTCGGGCCAGTGACTGGTCTGTTTTCTTCTGGTCTGTTAGCCTTTAAGTGTTCTTATGAATATAGTGTACTGTATATAATTTTTTGTACTCAATGTAAATATTTTACTGTAATTGTACATATTCACAATTATTTCCCCCTTTTGATAATAATGTCTCAGAACCTGTGTGTGCTCTTTACTCTCACTCACTCTTAATGCTCTGACTGGTGCGAATTTGTTGTACAAATGCATTTTATTGTCGATCTTCTCAACACTATTATAGCTGTTCTAATTATTCTCCCTACTTTAGTGTATGATTAAACATTAAATTTATTACTTTATTTAGTTCATACAGCTGAAAATGTGCCATTTTTTGAGGAGTGCATCAACTTGGTCAGGATGCAGAAGGGGTGCCTGATAGTTATATAAATAAAGAAAGGGCTATTCTTTCCTTGAATTTTCAAATACATATTTGACTACAAGATTATTTTTTGGTATATTGCTATATGAAAAACATTGCATGTCCATAATGTATTGGACATGAGTATTACACACCCATCCCATGTGAGCACATCCATCCCAAATGTCTTTGCAAATGATCAGAGTCATTGGATACCAATTCACATTTGATCACATTTTGCTATCAACTTCAGATTGAATCACCCAAGACAGATTTTATTACCAAGTCAGAACATGGTCTCACATCCTGTGGCTCAGCAGATAATCGGCTCCATTTTTACTAACATAGACACTGGGGATACACTCTGCCTTACCAAGTAGCTATCACATAGCAGGTGAGGTTCATTTCATCAGCTCACATGCTCACTACAAGAATTCCCAAGGGTCAGTTATTGGTTCCGTCAGTGTTCACCCGTGTATTAACAAACTTCGCTCAGTGATCATGGTACTTCTCAAATCTTTTTTTTTCTGTCTACTTTCCAAATCTGTTATGTGAGATCAATGATTTTTCTCTGCAAAAAACCTGCACTTGCCGTTTGCATCCAGCTATAGTTTTCATCTCCTTTATAACACCCCACTAGATTTTGCAGTGTGAGTATGGTGATTTATGATTATTCAGCCACAAAAGTATCAGGCACTTATGCCACTGATGTCAAGCAAAGAACACATGGGTGCAGTCGGTGTTCCAGTTCATCCCAACAGTGTTCAGTGAGGTTGAAGTCTGGGCAATGTGGAGGCCATTCAGGTTCTTTCACAGCAACCTCAGCAGTTCATGTTTGTGCACTAGGACAATGCCATACTTCCTGTGAAGTGCTCATGTTCTTTCATCACGTCAACCATCAACCAAAACATTTCCTAGAATCCATTAAAATTTCCATATAAGCCCTCATATTTCTCAGACTTGACTCCTGAACAACTTGTTTCCCCTTTATATACAGCATCTCTCTGGAGCATTAAAAATCTTGCTGCTTGTTTGGTTCTTGTATGACTGCTTTGCTGAGGTCAATTTACTGGCTTCCTGTTGCAACAGAAATTAAATTTAGTTTAAGTTCCTGTCTATATATTCCAGACATGAAAGGGCTCTGCACCACATTATCTATGCATCCACCTTCCTACAGTACCTACTCACTTGTCTGCAAACTTATGTCTACAGCTTCAGGGTGCCTGACATTCCCCTCTCCTGAGATGAACATTCATTATCCTGCATTCATTGTCCACCACTGACACATCTTTCCACAAATGCAGCAAGGCCATTAGCGTTGTGGATGATCCTCCCACTCTCTCATGTTATCCCTTCTTGCAGAAGGAACTGGAGCATGCATGAATTTGAAGAAGTTACCAACACGTCACTGGACTAGTGAACCATCATACATCCATCAATGCACACCTGCACTTTATAACGCTGCTGTGGTACACTTTTTATAGTTATGAAAAACATTATGTATTACCTGCCTGCAAAGCATAGGCGACACATAGAGATCACGATTCATCATCTTGCGTCATTGTCTTCAGTATCCGGCATCAACTCCTCTGAAACCATTCATGGGAATTTGACCAAACCTTAGCAGAATTTCTATTAGAAAGCCGAGAGGTTCACCAACTATTTCATTTTCTAATAGATTAGATTTTTCTAAAGAAAAAAAATAGTAGCACATTCAGTGGGCCGACTCAAATCTATTTTTATACTTTCTGTTACATTTTCTTGATCTTGCTGCTACACTTCACAGTCCATACATTCATTTTTCTTCACTTGTCCCTCCAATCCAATCACCCTCTTTTGTCCTGTCTAGTTAGTCTGCACTGCCATGTACTGTATATAAAGTGCCATGTGTTGCACCATGTTTCTGAATAAACAGCAACCTATTCCAAGTTGTATATAGAGGAAGGACAATAAAGTCCCTCATGGCAAGACTTGTCAAGCATTTCAGTTGTGAGATACAGTAAGCTTTATTCCAGACAGTCTCATTCCTTTGAGATATAGAAACCTACATAGTTCTTTAGACAATATCTGTACAATACATTTTATTTTCTCTCCACTTCCATTTTCATCTTTACACTATGTATTGGTATTTTCCACTTATATGTATACATTGTTTATGCACACATCATTGTCTTTTTCTCAATTTCTCCATTATGTATGTACTTTAGCACCTGTACAAACCAAGATAGCACACATCCATCTACATTACTTTAATAAACAAATCCTAAACCACTTCACCACCATAATGTTTTGAATTTTAAATGTTTCTTTTAGCCAGATTAAGGACATTGGTCTTTGGACATCTTATTTAGATCGATCTACTAGCTAGACGTGTTTTTTAAATCATTGTTTTTTTAGAACAGTTCACCACATGGGACTACTGTATATATTGCTCACAAAGCTCTCTCAATGGCATAAGATCCAGACGTCCGTAACAGTTAGAAAAGAAGAAATGTTCTTGACGGGTTTCTCCCTGGTATGCTGGTTTCCTCCCACAGTCCAAAGACATATTAGGCTAATTGGTGTTTCCAAATTGCCTGTAGTGTGTGAATAAGTGTTTGCGTGTATGGGTGCCCTGTGATGGATTGGCATTTTGTCCAGGGTATACCCTCTACAGGATAAGTGGTATAGAAAGTAATGAATTAATGAACTTGAATTGTGTTTCTTCATTATAGACCAA
>JAOVVA010000017.1:5834371-5847347 GCA_028565275.1 Leiocassis micropogon | reverse complement strand
TCATTGTTTTTTTAGAACAGTTCACCACATGGGACTACTGTATATATTGCTCACAAAGCTCTCTCAATGGCATAAGAGCCAGACGTCCGTAACAGTTAGAAAAGAAGAAATGTTCTTGACGGGTTTCTCCCTGGTATGCTAGTTTCCTCCCACAGTCCAAAGACATATTAGGCTAATTGGTGTTTCCAAATCGCCTGTAGTGTGTGAATAAGTGTTTGAGTGTATGGGTGCCCTGTGATGGATTGGCATTTTGTCCAGGATATACCCTCTACAGGATAAGTGGTATAGAAAGTAATGAATTAATGAACTTGAATTGTGTTTCTTCATTATAGACCAACGAAATTGGAAAGTACAGTGGTGGCTCAGGTAGGTGAGGCTCTAATTTGGGAGTTCGAGCTCCACCAGGATGTCACTGGGCAAGGCCCTTATTCCAATGCCCATATAAGCTTTGCAAGGGGAAGCAGGACCACTGACATTCCATGAGAATGTTCGAGTGTACATTGAAAGGGAAAAATTTAGGAAGCTATTTTTGCATGTCAGTGTTGCTTTTCATTTTGAATAGTATTAGCTTGGATTTATTTTTCAAACATTATCGATTGAATCCAGAAGTCTCTGTGACATATTGCCAATTAGCAAAAGCTCTCTGTGCTACATCTTGCAAGTGTAACTTTATATATCAGCTCAACATCAGCCAGACGCATATGTGCTGTTAGGAAATCAGCATGAGTATGTAAACTTTCCAGTTATGACTTATTAAACCTTCTCTAGGAATCTGTTTACTTGTTTCATAAATCTTTATGTAAGAACATCTGCCAGATACACAAACATTAGTATGGTGCCTCTTTCTTTTGCCGCAATTGTATCTTTAAGAAAGTTCTAATACTGTTTTAATCCTGACCTTGGTTTACTATCTGTATGAAATTTATGTTTTATTTCTCTGTTTTCTTCTGTTTTTTCTGGGGGTTTTTTCACCCACCAAAAACACTTGCTTTGATGTACAGTATCTTAATTCTACACTGATTTGTTCATAACATATTCCACTCAAATCTATGTTTATCAATAGGCACATTTTAATGTATAAGGACCACTACCTGTCATTTTGTATGTACTTTTATCTACTCTACCTTATATAAGCAAAGTAAACACTATTTTACAATAGAAGGTTATTTTGAAATGTGGCAGTTAACCTGTTAAAAAGGAAGCTTTTTAAACGCTTTGTTATTTTGCTGTTTCCCACAGGCATTCCTTCTGATAAACTATTGAGAGCTGGTATTAAAATCAATGTTAGTCTTTCCATCCATTACAAAGCCAAAGAAAGCCTAAAGAAAAACTCTCTTCTTTTGAGAGAAAGGTTACTGCACCCTTAATACGGAATACCAAATGCATAAAATGAAGGCTTATACTTCTTATAATGCTGTTGTGGAGCTGATTTTTGTGTTTGTTTTTTTATCATACAGCTTAAGGATTAGACTCAAACACGTCAAGCTGAACATGTTGTGCAAATAGCGTTATTTATCTTCAAAGATATGGACATGTTGCAGGAAGGGATTTGATAAGATGTGCACAGTGTAGATAAGAATTATATACATTTAAATATAAATTTGAATTATATACATATCACAGCAAATACCATTCCTTTGTTTATTTTTTATTTTTTAAATAAGCTAATAATTACTTATTGTTTTACCAACAACTAGAAAGAATAAACTCCTTTGTCTATAAACTTGGAAACTAGTTGCCTGCAAGCTAGTTGAAATGATTATGTGGTATAGAGCAATAATTCACATCACATCATATCACTGCCCACTACTGTGAGAAAAAGAATGGTATGTACAACAAAGACTTATTTGTATGCAAACATTTACATGAATAATGGTTTAAATAACTGAAACAACATGGCATTCCTTACTTCGGTTGCAGCCTAAACATCCTGTACTATATATTCCATTATGTTTGGTTGCTACTGTGTATTGTCAGAGTTGAGATATGGAGGCAGATGCAGGCGTGACTTGAAAAATCTTCAAAAACAATTGAAAAAGACATAACATTTATACATTAATAAATATCAGTGTAAACATAATAGGCACAACTTACAAATCAAAATAAATACACATAAAGTATATAGGACAACACCCAGGACAGTCCCCCTGAAGGTCCTCCAAGGAAGTGAAGTTATAAAAGGAGCAGTTCGGCATGTTCCCACCACAGGAAGCAAAGCTTGAAGGGCTGTGGAGACCGCTATGGTGACCTTCACAGGGAAGAAGAAGACGGGGGTCAGCCTGCAAGGCTATGTTCCAGTGAGCCAAGGAGCTAGCATCTTGCAGCCAAGGAGGTAGCATCGACTGCCACAAGCTCATGCTCTTTCCTAGCGAGGTTCTTGCCAGAGGCAGTGGAGGTGGCCTACAGTACATGGCCATTAGCCCCTGCCCTGTCATATTTATGCTGAAGAGCCTATACCAGCTCCCACGCCACAATCCAGCCTGGTTCACTTACCATGCCCCACACTGACTACCATGCCATGTTCCAGCCCTGCTAGCTTTCATGGTCTGATTTAGCCTCTCATCCTCACTAGGCTCCACTTTAGCTCCCATACCCTGCTCCAACCTGCCTCCCCTTCCAGGTTCTCACCATGAACTGGCTGGAGGCCCACAGGCTGGCCTCATCACGGTTGGAGGCTGATAGTGCAGCCTCAATAGCAATGTCCCAGCCAGGGGACCAAAGGGAGCTGTGTCCCTTCCAACACATTGCGCAAAATATCCCATTTTGTCTTCTGTCTTGCACTGTGTGGACAGCTCTAAACCCCTCTTAAGAAATTGTCCATGACCACTTAAAGATCATATATTCTACATTGAGATCCATGTCTTAGGTCTGGACCTATGTCTAACAGCCATAGAGGCACTGGACTACACCAGGAATACACTGTAGGTAAAAGATCAAAGATCACGTTCGTTCTTTATCTTTGTTTCTTTTAGGTAATTCCTTGTTGATTCATGACACCAGTTTGTTGCTTGATTTGTTAGTTAAGTTCTGTGTTTGTTAGTTGTCTTTGTCTCGTATCTATTGTGTGCATTCCTTGTGCGACTGAATCCACAGTGCCTGCTACATTTGTACCAATGCTCAAGCCAATCCTAATGCTGATTCCCAGGTCATAGCCATGTTCCTGGGTTTTCTCCTTTAATTTGTTTGATATTTTTTTGTTTAATACATGCCTGCACCTGTATGTTTCCTTGCTTGACATATTATTGTATAGTGAAGTTATGTTCCATTTCCTTCATGTATCTGTATAATTAAAAGGTACTGACTTCTTCACAGATTGTATGTCCCATAATGTTATGATGACATTCTGCACTTTATTGATTATTTCTTAAAATCTGTTAGAGAAAAATGACCTGCTTTGGTAGTCTTACTTTCCCTTTGACTGGAGGCCAAATAATTGCAGGACACTGGTTATTCTTTTCCATCATTAATTTTCACCCTCCAAGCCCCACAACCCTCCTCGGCCTGATTAATTTTCACCCTAGCATGTAGCCCAAATGCTAATTAAGCAACTCTGGGGAGGCACAAGATTCATGAGCAGTGCTGACTCCTGCCATTTCGATTCAGCAGAGAGCAGAAATGTCACGACATCCTCTAGTTATGTTCATGCAAAGTTTCCAAGCTGTAAAACAACCTCTTTCTTTTTTTTATGATTCATGTCAATTGACATTTTTGTACTTTTTTCCTCAACAGCCCTGACATTCAGCTGGATTTTTAATGAGTATCCATCGTTTGTGAAGCAGGATTCACGAAGGTTTGTGTCTCAGGAGACAGGAAACCTGTACATTGCAAAGGTGGAGCCGTCCGACGTGGGCAACTACACATGTGTCGTCACCAATACTGTTACAAAAAAGCACGTTCATGGCCCATCCACTCCGCTTATATTGCGTACTGATGGTGAGTCACTGTTCAATATATTCAATATACTGTTCAATAAATGTTCGTGTCTAAACAAGACCAATTATTATTTATTATGTTATAGTTACAATCATAATGTATATGTGGCATGTCAGTTCAGATTAAATTGGTTAAGGTCAAATTCAGTTTTATTTATTATTTGTCCAATTTTGTTCACTGACCATATCCCCCCAAAAATACGTAGAAACAAGAAAGCATTCAATATATTTTTTTTTTCCAGTGCACACTAATGATATCCAAATGTTAATTAACAGCTACCTTATAAATATTAAGAGACTTACAAGCACATGTTTTGTTGCATGCCCTTATCAAGCCTGGCATTATCAAATAGTCTTCAAACAGAAAGGTCCTGCACTTATCAAATTATGGGCTCTGTGAGCCAAGATTTACAACTGAGCTTAGCTGTATTTGCCAGGAGATATACACATAGCGTGTGAGTGTGTGTGTGTGTGTGTGTGTGCGTGTGCGAGCGAGTGTGTATAGAGAGAGAGAGAGAGAGTATGTGTAAAATTGAAAAATATTGCTTCACTTCTACTTAAATGCTGAAATTGCAATTTACGTGTTCAAAAATCACATTTCGTTCAGTTAAACACTGGTGGGGTAATTATTAGATCTCCACATCTTCACCAGCATCCCTGCATGGACAACAGCATGTTGTATTACACACTAGTGATACAGATCTCTTTAAACCCTTTTTTTCATGGCCAAGCGGTTATCGGTGACAACATGAGCCTTAGTCAATCAATACCGATGACTCCAGTTCAAAGAATATCTAATGTGACCTTTTGAACATTGTAAAGTAATATGGATGGCAAACATGTAAAGCACAACCAAAACATTTTTTGTCAACACGTCACACATCAAAATTTGTATAAATCCCGCATTTCAGTAGCTACATGCAAAATAATGTTCTTTTTGGTGACCACTTTTTTTCTTCAGGTGTTATGGGAGAATATGAACCAAAAATTGAAGTGCAATTTCCAGAGGTTGTCCAGGTGGCTCAAGGTTCAACTGTGAAACTTGAATGCTTTGCTCTGGGCAAGTAAGTGTCCTGTAGATTTACTTTTAACATATGTTTACTTTTAATAGGATATATAGTATGGGTCCTATTCACATATGTAACCCAATAAAACATTCACAGTGTGATGTACAGTCATCTATTTTTCTTTGCTTAATAAACCACCAATAACTTAAGCACAAAGCAAAATGTAAATCCAAAATATAATTTACAATAAATTTAATGATTAAAAAAAATTATAATAAATGTACATTTAATTGGAAATTCCATCTACTTAATGTATCTTTTTGTATTCATTTTATCTCTTCCTCAACAAAGTCCTGTCCCTTCCATAATATGGAGGCGTGTAGACGGTGTCCCATTTTCACGGAAAGTGGACATGAGAAAGGCTACCAGCATCCTGGAGATCCCATACTTTGAGCAGGATGACGCTGGAACCTACGAGTGTGTTGCTGAAAACTCCAAAGGGAGGAACTCAGTGCAGGGCAAGCTCTCTTTCTATGGTGAGTTCTAACAACTTGCATGAATACATTGCCCCATGACAAGCCAGATTAATGACGTTTATTCTGAGGCAAAAGTATGATTTAATGTTGGTGTAAGCAAGTGTGTACTAGCAAGATTATAAGGGGGTGGGTTTTCAGCAGCACATGAAAATGATTAAAGCTCCCTGGCCATTAAGCCAGTAATATTTTCATCCAGATTAAAAAGGATGTAGGGATGACCTTGTACTCCATCTTATCTTTGTGTGTGTGTGCGTGTGTGTGAGAGAGTGTGTGTGTGTGTGTGTGTGTGTGTGTTTGAGAAAGAGAGAGAGAGAGATGAGATCATACAGTAACTCATTCAGTGTGTCACCATCTGGATAGAGCACAGAACCACAGAACCTGTTATCTTTAATTCTGATTATGTGCTTTAGTAATAGAAGTTATGTAATAATATCAAGGTCAAATTGTATCTTTTAATTGCTGCACAAACTCTTCAAATCCCCAGCACAATGATTGTCCTTTAAAAATTAAACTCTGAATACTAGATATACTCTTTTTGGTACGCATGTAAGAGATGATTTAGTCTAGATGCAGTTAAATACAGCATGTTTATGTCGGTCCCAAGCCCAAATAAAAATGAAAGGGTTGCATAAGAAAGGTTATCTGGCATAAAACCTGTGCCATGTCAGTTGCGCAGGTCAGATGGTCTGCTGTGGCAAACAGGAGTAGCTGTAAGAACAACAACTTTTTTTTTTTGGTGGGGGGGTTTATTCCCGTCATTCCTGCCATCCCCCCTTCAAGGCTACTACTACCAGTCAGGGAGGGCAGAAGCCCCTTAGGTTTCCTCCGAACCACGTGACGCCTGCCAGCCACATCTTTTCGAACTGCTCACTCACGCACCGTTGGGGGCAGCATAAAAAACTCAAAGGACAGCGCTATCCGCTCCTGCTGCTTGCATGAGCTCACAGACGCCAGTGACTGGCTGTAGAGCCGTGAAAGTACCCCTCATCCCTCCCCTCTGAGAGAGCTTGGCCAATCAGCTCTCTCTAGGCCTTCAGCTGAGAGAGGCTACAGCATCACCCGGGAATCAGACTTTGTTGTTGTTTTGATCTCCGGATGATAGGGCGAGCACTTTACCAAAACACCAACTTTTTAAATGTATCTGTAATGTACTTTCCTATTTAGCACCACTAGTGGATGTCACTCATTAGGGGTAATACAGTCATAATGCATGTAAAATATATGAAACGCTTAAGGTTAATTCTCGAATTTGTTTCACACAGATCTTGATTGACACGTCTACAGGTCAGCAGTGACACAATAAGATGCTTTAAAGAAATTCTTTATAGATTTATATTTATATATTATTCTAAAAAGCAATAGGTGCACTAAACTGGAAAGTTTTCCATTCATGCACTTGAATTACTTATGTGTATTTGATTCCCAAGACCATTTTAATAAAAACAAGTGTTGATGTATAAGAACAAGATATTGTTTAGTTATGATTTAGATATGCCAGCAGGCATATGTAGAGAAGCATATTTAATATAGACTTTCAAATGAATGGCTCATGACCTTTTCCCCCACCACACTGGCAAGGCCAAATTGCTCACATGAGACAGCTCCCTATTAAGTAAGTACCTGTAGGCAGCAGGACGCTGGGATTTATCCTCCCCTTATGGGAGTGCTTGATAGTGCTAGTATTCACATTAGGTTGTGTTTGTATTACTGCTGACGCCCAATGGCCATTTAGAGCAAAAACCTTTACAGAGCTGAATGTTTTATTACATTTTTCGTCTTATTGTTTATATCCTCAATGACATGCAATGCAAAGGGACAAGGGACACAAGTTAAACCGGGTAATATGTGAGAGGGCATATTACAGTATGTGCAGAGTTCCATTTCTTTTCTCTTTTTTTCAGTAAAAATGTTGTTATTGATGTATAATTTATGAGTGCTATGTTATTGGGTCAATACAATAAAAGACACAATTTTTCCAATCATCAACAAAAACTTAAATGTTACAGAAAAGTTTGTGCATGGCAGTAAATAACACAACGTATTAAATAATAGACAATTTTCAGACAAAAAAAAGAAAATGATGGCTGCTGGGTTCTGCATAAATAAAAGAAGAAGATGTGACACTACCGAATAACTATGGCAGATTACCCATTACACTCACTAAAACATGCCATCCAATTTCCTTATAAAACTGTACAGATTCTACTAAAGAGTACTTTTTGAAAGTATCAGCATTTAATTGCATGTGCTGGGTGTGTGTGTGTGTGTGTCTTTGTGTGATACTGAAACTCATCAGCACCAGCCTTGATCTGGTTTGAGGTGGCTTAATAATTTATGGTAGTTCTCCTTTTTTCCATCAGTGCCTGCTACTGTTTCATTTCCCTCTCTTCACTTCTGCCTTGGTCTATAAGACAGCCACAGTTGATTGGTTAGGTCTGACTCATTTCGGAACAATAAATAATTTGCCATTATTTACAAGTCACTTTGAAGCGTTCAAGCATGTACATAAAGTACACATTATGGCATGCCAGAAGCTATGAATCCAATTTCAGTAGGATTAACCTGCAGATTGGTGTCCCTGTCTTTCATTCTCTCTCTTCATTTTTGTCTCTTTTTCCTTGCTCTTTTTCCTTTCTTTTTCTCAGCCAGGTGATAAAAATCTGTAATCTTATTTTGAAGTCCTGTGGAATTAGGCCTGTAAGACATTCGTCAGCAGAGCCAGGGAATGTGCCGATCGATAAGCCTATCTCATGTTTATCGCTTCCACCGCAGTTGAGGGAGACACAGTAACCCTCTCTTTGCAAAACCGTCCTCTCTGCTTGGTTCCATTTTATTAGCAATTAGGTGCAGACATTTTTTCCATCTTTTTCTTAGAGTTCATAAGAAGGGTGTCATAACAGGATTTTAAATATATTGAAAGGACATCTTAAAAGAGGTGCATTAATTAGCAGTTTTAGCATATGTGTGTTATTCTCTGTGACCTTAAGTGATTGTGCTAAAATATGTATTTAATGCCTGTATTGTTTTCTATTATGCCAAGTAAGGAATGAAGACTGCTAATATGGATTTCATTGCACATTTTCCAGTTATTCTAACCTACAGTGTCTTTGCATTTGCCCAGCATGCTATGTGGCTTCTCAGGATCTTGATTTACACTGTGTGGGCTAAAAGTCAATACACGTTCAGCAGGTGAAAGATAGACTGTAGGGACGAGAAAAAAGAGGAGAAAAAACAGCATCATAAAGGCTGAAGTTGGAAAAGATGAAGTTCCACACATAAAGCATGTCTGCTAGACGAGTAGGTACACTATGTATAAAAAAGCAATCGCAGTTTAGAAGAAAACTTACAGATATTAGCCAGCACGATGGCTTAGTGGTTAGCACTGTAGTCCTGCACCTCCAGGTCATGGGTTTCATTCCGGGTCAGTGTGCTTGGAGTTTACATGTTCTCCTTGGTGGGTTTCTGCCCACAGTCCAGAGACATGCAGATTAGGCTAATTGCCGTTCCCAGATTGCCTGTAGTGTGTGAATCTGTGTGCGAATGCTGACTGCTGGTCCTACTACAGTCATACAAAATGCAAAATACAATAAGAAATACAATGGTCACCACTGGCCTCCATAGTACCTACATAAGACTACAGCGGTATATACTGTATATATAATCTCGGGTATTTTTTATTTGTTATCAGTCTGGTCTGACATTTGCTGTGCACAGAAAAAAAGATACCTGATGTCTTTGTTGCTTTTGAGTAGAATAATGTACTTAAATGCAAAAAGTCATTTGTAAAGGCACTAAAATAGTGTGGTGTACAGGAGTTTCCATTCATTTATTCATTCCCTGTCACAAGGAGTGCCCATTAAGGTTGTTCTAAGTGTGCTCTTGGGCATTTGCTCAATAATTAATTAGATTTGAGTTACATGCCTTTAAAAGATGAGAATCAATATGAATAATAAATAATTAAAGAATAATCTACTTTAATGGAATTTCATGAAGGAGTCTATGGCATGGCTCATGAACAAGTGAATATTCAGTGACTCAACTGGGTACACCAAGCATGCTTTCTTCGCTGTTTATGTGCTCTGCAAATATATGTAATAATAAATGGAGCAGCTTGACTTGATGGTTTTCATCAGCTTATTACTTGGTTTATGTGTAATAGGAGATCATATGAGCAGGCTATCTAGGTCCTGGTCCACCATGTTGTACATGCATTCATCAGAAGGAGTATTATGCAATATTTCCTACATTACAGAGGAGTTGGCTTGGAAAAACTAATCTGTCTTTTGTTCCCATTGTTTTTATTTTGTTGTACAGCTCCTCCGCAGATGATTGAAAAACCACAGGACATGCACAAGGCCATTGATGACTCTCTAGTATGGGAATGTATGGCCACTGGCAAACCCAAACCCTCTTATAAGTGGATGAAGAATGGAGAAAATGTGGAATCTAATGAGGTTTGTTATATTTAAGAATAACACCTTATTAATTGTTACAGCCTGTCTAGGTAGCCCCCAATATCATATCCTTAAATTATCTCCCCAACCTGGTTCACCAGCCAACACTCAAAACCAGAGAACATTTTAGCCCAAAACAGGAACAATTATAGCCCAAAACTTGTAGGTAGAAAGTTAACCATACCTACTTTACAAAAATACAACAGATCAAACTCCTTAAAATAAACTTCAAAGTAAAAGAAAATATAAATAGTCTTACGTCGCTAATATGACAGAACGATTTATACTATATACACGCAAAGAATCAGCTGTATCTAAAATAGGCACATACCCAAAATCTCACACATGAGCTCTAGAATACACACAGACACCAACAATGACATTTCTAGTTGGTCTAGCTGGCAGCTAGCAGTAAGGAGAAGGAGCCTGGAAGCACATCAGCCTTTCACCTTTCATCCATTCTGTCAACACCACCATTCCAATCAGCATCCAGCTCATCAGAACACATGTAATAAGACAGAGCAGGAGAGAGAGAGAAAAGCATGCACAAGAGAAAAAGAAAGGCTATAGGAAATACACCAACCATGCAATCCATTATAAGAAGAATCCGCCAGCACAACACAACCCAGGGATGCATACTGATAAAATGCTAAATTAATAATACCATCCCCTGCCCACACTGCAAATCTTTTACTGCCATGAATGTAACATTACAAATCTAATAAATGCATATTGGTCAAGGTTCACTCATTGCATTTGAATTTCAAAGTCATACTACATCTCATGGGCAACATTTCTTTTATGTTTCGTTACAAATGCTAAAAGACAAACCATAAAGTATGAAGGATAATAATTCTGGGGCATGCCAGGGGTTCTGCATAACACTAGATACCACCTTGTGCACATGGATTCCAAGATTTCCTAAGAATGTGACATATGACCCACATAGGGTCATACAACCCAGTATTTACTATAAATACTGCTTTTATACATGAGGTCATTTTTGTTTCTTCTCAACTATGCGCATCTGGCTACATGATTACGATATGCATATATCCATTTTAGCAGCACGTATCCGTGGTCAAAATGAAGGGTTAGGCTCATAACATTCTATTTTATTTTGGTAAATGTTTTTTTTTCTACTGTATATTACAAGTCTTATTTATAATCTCAGTCAGCTAGTCAGTTTTCCCTCATGACCTTTAATATTTTCTCCACATTTGGGGTGGATTGCCACCACAGTTCATGCTACACTTGCTTGTTGCAAAGGCTCAGGCCTAGTGATAATGGCAACAGAAATGGCTCAGGTGAAATCAATAATCCAGAGCATGACACTCTGAGGTTTGCACTTTTCAACAGTGCCTTCCTTATAGCTCAGTTATCAGTTATGTTTCTTATGCCTTATCAGACTCTCGTCTCAGCTGTGACTGAAGACAGGTCTGGTTTTACCCTTGATGGCTCACTGACTATGGTAGCCTTTAAGCCAGTTGTGACAGAAGATAGCTTTGATTCAAGTATGAAACATTTAATCCTGTCTTTGGCCTGGCATCTATAAAGGCAGGGCTTGCTGTGCCCCAGATTACGTGGAACCTGCTTGGATTGAAATTATTAATCACAAGCGGGCCGGTTTCTTCCATATTAATTCTTGTGTCTCCAGATGAACCACTGCATCAATAAATCCTTTGTTAAAACCTTATGTTATTATATAAAACTGAATCCATGCAAGTGTCCCAGGAATAAATGGGATTTTGGTCCTTCTCTTGGGGGTTTTACCGTTAAACATTTGTTAAATATTTGACTTGATACCCTGACCAGCAGTGATCCATCACTGGCTTTTCATCAACTATTGCTGATTCTTCTCACACTGGAAGCAAGATTTAGCACACAGACCACAAAGTGCTATTTGTCCAAGTTATATTTGTTTGAATCCTACCATATACTGAAAAGACATTATCAAAACTTTGGTTCCCACTTATGCTTCTACAAGTTGTTGGAACACTGTGGTGACATCTTACATGTATATTGCCTGGCAAAAAACAAACAAACAAAAGAAAAGTCACTCACTCTAATATTTAATTGGACTGCCTTTTGCTTTGATTAATGCCATGGCATCATTTTGATAAGCTTATGTAAAGTCTCAACATTTGTTTCTATCCAGAATCACAATAATAACTCAGCCATCAGGAAAAAAAAAATCTGTTAATGGAAAAACCTGGTCATTTTGTATACACAGGTAGTCAGCTGACCTCATTTTCTGGGCACATAATGTTGATGAACCTAGACCTGAAACCAACTAAAGCAACCCCAGATAATAGCACTGCTCCCACAGGCTTGTGCAGTAGTGGAAGGTTTTGTTTTTGTGAGTGATCTTTCCCATAAAACAACGCCCCCGTTTTGCGTCCTGATTACTTGTGTGGTGACACTTCCTATAGCCTGCATCCAGACAAATATACATGCAAATAGAGTGTGGCTGCTGGAACCCTTTTGTTTAACCGGAAAATGCTACTGCAGTTCCTATCGTCTCTCTGTCTCTGGGTCTCAATCTATGACACAACAAGCCATAGTTCTTTAATTAACAATTTGAGCCTATGGCTGATGGGTGCATCACTTCATCTGCCTCTCTTTTTACCCTGACACACCAATCACCCTGGAACTCATCCAGAACACATGTAAACCTGGACTCATCAGACCATATGACTTCCAATACTGTACTACAGAGTCCATTCTTTATGCTCCTTTGCAAATTGAAGACTTTTTTCTGATTAACCTCATTGATAAGTGTAGATACTAAAGGTAGTACCAGAGCTTGGTGGTGATCCACAGATCGTTAGATCTGTACAGTAATTATTGTCTTGCTTATGATCACTAACAAATACAGCTAATACAAAATTTGCAAGAAATCCTTAATTAGGATTACAAAATATTATAGTCAGAATTCAATAAATGCTTATGGAGTTCAAACAATTCTATCTATCTATCAGTGGCGGCTGCTAGCTTTTGAAACAGGGGAAGCTCATATTAGGCCTTCATCATAAAATTCATTATGT
>JAOVVA010000017.1:5815548-5832503 GCA_028565275.1 Leiocassis micropogon | reverse complement strand
TGAACGTTTTCTAACGCATTTTTAGTCAATAAAATGTTAATACAATAGTACATAATTTGACCATTAATTTTGTGACACTATAGGGGAAGCTGAGCTTCTATTGCAGTCTTAAAGAAATCGCCACTGCTATCTATCTATCTATCTATCTATCTATCTATCTATCTATCTATCTATCTATCTATCTATCTATCTTTTTCTATTCAGGAAGAAGTATGATTACATGTGTTAGAACAAAACAAACTACAAAATGGTCCACTGACCTTAGACCACAGTGACAGATCCCAGAAGATCTGAGAGCATCCTATACACAGGAGATGTGGGATGTCTGCAATGATGATACATACACTGCAATTTTCCAATAAATCTCTAAACACAGACAGGAGAATTTAATCCATTTAACTCTAGACCAGGCAAAGCAAGTTTATAAACCTTTATTGTTTGCCAAACATGCTATCTTTGCCTTTGTACACTTTCTACAAAAATTTACTGGCATGCAATAAATAACATTCAGTTTTTATCTACTTACAGGTAATATAATGTTGACGGTTTGAATGAGTCATTTCAGATTGACTGACGCATTTACAAAAGACTAATTTTTCCAGAATTCGTAGAGAGTTCCCTTATAATTTGTTGAGCAGATGATGATGATGAATATCTCCAGTCTCTCAGGGTGCCGAGAAAAAATACTGGTTACAATGGGTTGTGCTGAACCTTTTACATATAGCAGCTAAACAGCCATACAAAAACTGGCTAAGGTTAATTTGTATATGCTGGAAGGATAAAGGAAGACTGTATTATTCTGATGAGGAACAACATTACGGTTTTAGTATGACGCTTCACAATGTAATGAGAGTCCATGGTGTGGAATAGCATGAACGTTAGAGGGTTCAAACTTGCATAAACTCTGCGATTCCCCTAGAATATTTACTGTGTTTTAAACACAATACAAACACAATACACATTTTTATTCATGTAATATTCTATATGACAAAAATGTTAAGGGCATGAATGAGATAGATGAAGGAATCAATACAGAGTATATCAGATTTCAAATTCCATCGTGTGCAATAGATATCATTCTGATAAGTAAAGGTCATAGATGTTACAGAAGCAGGAAACATTGAGTAATGGCATTCACTGACATTCATTATGTGTAATTAACCCAGACTCTTTACCCCTTTTATTTTTTCCTGCTATGTGTATCTGAATGGAAGATAACCTGTTAAAAACTTGTGCCGTTTGTCTCAGATGGCTGTCGCGAAATGAGTGTTTTCATACAGAAATTTTTTTTTAAACAGTAACATCAGGCATGTACAATGAAGTCACCTGGTGCTGCAGATGGTTTGCCTCAGGTCCTCCCCCACGCAGAAACTGCTGATTTAAGGGGACGTTATGCTTAATTAATAGAATCTGCCAGGCTTTGCTAGACTGATGTACACCACCATATGCTTTTCCATGCTGGTGAACCTTTTCTTATCTGATACCCCTACATATTGTTACACCACCCAAAAGTTTATAACAATTTTGATGTGTGTGTTTTTTTTTTTTTACCATCCTTGTTGTTATTCTTCTTCTTATTATTATTATTGTTGTTGTTGTTGATAGCACAATGGTTTTGTGGTTAGCACGATTATCTTGCACCTCGCAAGACTGGGGGTTCTGGGGGGAATCTCACCTCCAGGCTTTGTTTCCCAAAGGGTTTCCTCTGGATTGTCTGGTTTCCTCACACAAGTCAAAGACCTGTGATGTAGTTTGATTGATGTATGCTGATTGCCCATAAGGTTTAAGACCTATGATTGGTCGGCACCGCATCCAGGGTGTACCTTGTTTCTCAAGTTCCCCAGGATAAGCTCCATAATGATAATGATGGCAGTTTTTGTGTGTGTGTGTGTGTGTGTGTGTGTGTGTGTGTGTGTGTGTGTGTGTTTGTCTGTAGCCTTCCTATTACAAAACGTTATGAGGACAGTCTCATCTATTCCACATGCCTCCCTTGTGATGCTCTCGACAGCAGGCTTAACTATTGCAAAAACATCCCTTCACAAATGGCCTTTAAAGGCATTAGAGGCTGCAAATAACAGATGAGGTCAAGGGCAGAGAAAGACACAAAGGAAGAGAGATAGAAAGAGAGTGAGAGAGAGAGAGACTAAATTCATCAGTAATCTGGAACTAGGTATGACAGTTTGTGTTTGCAATGATTTTAGATTTTATGAGTATACTGGTACATGCACATTGCACTCCTAGTGAAAGGCAGTGAATGAATCTTTTGATCTTCTTGTGAAGCCTTTTTGCTGAAAAATCTACTTTGTTTATATTTACTGCAATTATATCTGTGCATGGATCAGCTATAAGGGCACATCTTAAGAAGCGGCACAGATGGCAGATTAATTGCACAGGTTGTTAGGTTTAAAATTGATGAGTGTCCCCTGTGCTTCAACACGCTTGGCAATCGTTTGCTGATCAGAGAAGAAACAAACATACACACACACCATAAAGTAGCGGAATGTTCTCCGGTTTATTATCAGAATGAAGAGGTATATACACTCATTAACCATAACATTATAACCACCGACCTAATACTCAGTATGTCTCACTTTCGCCACCAAAACTGCAATGTACTCTGTGTTCTGACCCCTTTCCTTTGGAATCCAAAATTGGGATATGTAAGGGGAAAGCTTGCAAATTTTAAATATCAGAGGAATAAAAAAGGAGACAATATCAGAAAACACTAATACATATCTAACCAGAGAACCTATATTGCTGCACCTCTCTTACCATTCATCCTCGGATTTATGTTTTTTTTTTTCCTCTTCCACCCCCTCCCCAACATTGACAGCTAATGCCATTAAGTGAAAAATATAACACACTTCCTGAATCCCAGTGCTTTTATGTATATTAGCAATCTTGATAAAAGTCCCGTGATGGCAGTATTTCTTTATCATTTGACAGGAAAGGGTGCAGGTGGTTAATGGTGCTCTGTCTGTTAGTCGCTTGGTGTTGTCGGATGCTGGAATCTACCAATGTGTGGCTGCGAACAAATACGGGGAGGTGTACTCCAATGCAGAGCTCAGAGTCATTGGTGAGTATGTATTTAAGACATAAGTCTAATTGAAAGGTCACCAACAAATGTGTTTTATCTACTGTATTCATGTGTGAAGATATTACAAGTGTATATTATTCACAGGGTAGAGTATGGCTGGGTGCAAGATGGTACATAGTTTTCCAACCTCAATGGTTGAGAAGATTCTCTCCCTCTCCCTCTCTTTCTCTCTCTCTCTCTCATGTGTGTGTGAGAGAGAGAGAAAGAGAGAGAGAGAGAGAGAGAGAGAGAGATACAGCATAATTATAGTTATTGCTGATTTACCCAGATGCACAAATGTGATGATACCCACTCATTTTCACCATTCCTTTCATCCGCCTCTTTTACTCCAGGCCTTTCTGATTATTGTTTTGTGATCTTTCTACTTGGAAAAAGCCAACGTCACTCAAAAGTTAATGTGGCAGTGGGGTTAAAGAGAAAGGAGACAGGAAGTAATTGACATCAGTTTCTTATGCAGATACAGTAAATCAAGAGGCTTGTAAAAGGCTAGAGGAGTGGTGGAAATGATTATAATAAAAGCTTACCCAAGCAAGGGATAAAGGGGAAGAAAAACTTTGTGATGGCACGTGTGTCCTCTCAGGGAGCACAGCGGACATCTGTGCCTTTGTTCACATCTCAAGCTGAACCCCGTAATACTTTAAGTGCATGGCATTTTCTCTTTGTTTTTCCTACCTAAGAAAATGAATGGGTGGTAATTAAGGTGTGTATATTTAGCTCAGCCTTCACCAGCTCTTTTCAATGCATACCAATAGAGAGCCACACACACATACACTTTTTTTTATACATTACACATCAGAGAAATGATGAATACAAGAAGATTCTGTTTTTTTTTGTTTTTTTTTATTCTGCCGTTTAGAAAAAAAAAATCTTCCTTTGTCCTGAATTTTATCATGATAGATGAAAAATGACCTGTCCTTTTGTCATGTTTTAGCTGTGGCTCCAGATTTCGGAGCAAATCTTCTGAAGAGCCACATTCTTGTGAAGGAAGGGGGTGACGTGCTGATTGATTGCAGGCCTAAGATGTCTCCCCGAGGCTTGATCACCTGGAAAAAAGGCAGTGAGGCACTAAAAGAGAACAGCAGGTATTTCGCTGTAAATCCTTTTTAGCTCTTTTTCACCAGTGCAGGACGAGAGTTGATACTACTCTACTGATGGTTCCATCACTTTGGGAGTTTCAACCTGTAATTAATTACATGTGGAACTAATAACAATCAAGGCTGATAATTTTTTTGACTTGGTAAGGTTTAATTTCTGTCTTCAAGAACATCAAGTCATTTACTTGTCAGCAGAGGAAAGATTTGGGTTTGGTAGATTATTATTATTTTTTTTTTTAAATAGATAAACTATATATTGATCTGCGAGTTGCACTATATCAAAGCACTATAGAAAAGTAAATACCATACTATAGACTTAACAACAGGAAAGGAAGCATTAAGTTGCATAATTTTACTTTTATTATACTGTTTTTGTTCATGACACCAGAGTACTGATGCTGAATTGCACCATTTGTCTCCAACTGCAACCAAGCAGGATACATTCTTAAGCAAGAAGTGCAGCCTTAGCACTCTAAGAATCTCTATAATATGTTAATATATCAAGATCCAGTCAGCTATATACAGCTTTTTGCCGTCTCTGTCCTGGAGTTTTCTTGGATTTTATTTCTTCTCCACACCAAAAACCAGCACTGAAAAAAGCTGCCTTATCCAGTGAAAATATCTTAAATATGGTCAAATTTACCAATTATTTCACACTTTACTGCGGGAGAGCAATAAATTTATAATAAAATTATGAAACTTATTTCTAGCCATTTCACTCGTTTCAAGCTTGAAATAGTGTGTTTACTGCCAGCAAGTGAATCTTTTTTTAAACATAAATAAACATAAATTTTATGTTACTTATATATAGTTTGATTTAATGTTATAGTATGAAATATAAGAAGATTTTTTCTTATAGCCAATGTTTGTATTTTCTTTTCATTTTTGCGAACTCTCTCTCTCGCTGGCTCTCTCTTTCAAGCATCACAGACTTTGCTAATTTTTCACAACCGTGTGTGGGTGTCAAGGCAGCTTCCTGACCCCTAACACACTGACCTTATCAACACAATCTCCTCCCTGTGTGAATTACAGTGGCAGGTAGAGAGTCTCAGATCTGCAGGGCTGTGTGTATGTATGTGTGGTTTGCGGGGTATATAAGTGTGTGGATGCCTGTGTGTGTGTGTGTGTGTGTGTGTGTGTAAGACTAAAAGGGACAGTCAGTGAAAGGCCACAGCTGCCCATCGTTTACATATCCAAAGTTGGGGACGGTGCTTGTCAAACAAAGTGGCTGGGTGTTTGCATGGAGGTTTTGCTGCTGGCGTCCTTCAGTTGTTCTGTGTGTGCACCCAGAAGAGGAGCAGAGTGTCTCAAAGCATGTGGCACATAGATAATATTCACTCTAAAGCAGGCAATGTAAAATGCATCACAGATAATAAAGCTATTTAAACTACCTTAGAGTTATCTAAGCCAGATTACCTTTAGACTGAATTTCAATGTAGAAATATTATTCTGTATCAGTTTACTTAATATTGAGTAATTACCTTTTTTTTGTTTCATGTTTAGTGTATTAATGTTTTTTAATGTTTTAAGTAAACTATGAATGTTTTAATGCTTTAATGTTGTTAGTCAAGTATGTTTTTATAAATTTGACCATAACTAGTTTTACCATTTTAAAATCAACATTCCACCTGGCCTCACCAGTAATTAATAATACAGTACATCCAAAGGGCATTTTACTCATGACTTCTATATAATACATATACGATTATCAATGCAAAGTGACCATGCTATTTACTATAAGGCCTTCCCTCAAGTACATTGTACTGGTTTGTAATTGAATGGTTCAAGACCGTTATTTACTGAGGTAAGTGTCAAATCTGTGGATCAGACAAATACGTGTGCAAAGGACATATAACATTACAAGTTAAAAATCTTTTCGCAAATACTTTCTGGAATTGAAAAATCAGATATGTACAATAAAGATATTAGACTCTAAGCAAAGATCTGATTATCAAGATGGTATCATGCCAGTAAATACACATGCCAGTAAGTGGATTTTGGGGAGTCTGATGGCTTAGCGGAATAACCTTGTACACAGTATGACCATTTGGCCTTAAGTGTTTTGGTACCTATTCTTTAAATGGCAGAAGGGTGAAGAGTTTGTATGAGTGGTGCATAAGGTCACCTCCACAGTGCAGCTGGATTTGTGGATGCGGTGATTAGTTGAAATGAATATGATGAAGGGAAGAGAGGTGCCAATGATTTACTCAGTAGTCATGACTATTCACTGCATGATCTTTAAACCTGAAAAGTACAACTAAGCCGTGACACAGCTTCTTCTCAGGATGTTGTCGATACTCCCTCTGTAGAATGTGGTGACGATGGGTGTTGGGTGGCAGATAGGCTTTTCTCAGCCTTCGAAGAGCACTACTTTGTATCATATATTCTCTGATTGTTTAACAAAAAGAAAGATGTTTAGCTCAGGTCAGACAACCTATCTATCCAACCTAGACTTTGGTTTGTAGGTAATTATAAAAAGAATGCTTCTATACCAGTTTGTATTGTGGTGGATTCATCCTTGACAGAATGCTGGATTGCATTGTCAATTCCTGGAACCCAGTCAAAGAACTTTTTGCAGATTCCAGTATATTTCTGAAAAAATGCTGATATTTTCTTTTGCCTGCATCCCCCATCCAACCAGCCAAACACACACACACACACACACACACACACCACACCACACCACTGAGGTATTTTGATTTACCTGTCTTTCTTCTTCCTCTCCTTCTTTTTCTCAAACACTTCCTATATTATTAAAGCAATTGTAGACCTTGTTTTGTAAAAAGTGTTTTATATTATGTTCCATTATGTTACTTTATTTCATTGCTTTTATTTCATTGTACAGAGTCATTGGTTCTATTTACCCTGTGAATTTCCACTATATCCAAAAAATGTTGCTTTTGGTATTGTCACTGAAGGCTAATCAGTAGTTAGTGATGTTTTTATGCATTTCCGTGTCGGTGAAGTGTACACACCTGTCTGGAATTCAAGATTAATCAATGCAATGTGTGTGTGTGTGTGTATGTATGTGAACTCCTTGTATAAGATTAATTGCCTTAATTGCACTGAGCTCTACTTAGTGGAGCTGGATGAAGGGAAGTCAGTGTCAATGGCAGGGTAATCCATCTTCATAGCAGTAGCCCCTCCTTTTTCTGCTGCTGGAAGGAAAGAAGGGAACCAGCAGGGAAAAAGAGCTAAGTGGTAGATGCTAAGATTCTTATTAGTACATATGATTTATTTGTAAATACCCAGTATACATCAAATTAATCTTCATTAGTCCCAGTATAAATCTTATAAACACTTACTATAGGCACATTGACGATGTTCTAATACATTACTGCTGCATGTGCGCAGATGACACTGAGAAAAAAAATGCATATAGTTTTATAATTAAAAAAAATAATGTTGATTTCATTTCCTTTATTTCACATAATATTACACATTTATTATCCGTAATATTAAGGGCATTTTTTTCTATATAGGTTTGGTTTGTTTGTTTGTTTTCAGCACCTTGGTGGAGCAACAGTTTGATCTTAAGAGATATGAATGAGTGAATGTGATATGTGAATGTATGTGTGCATGATTCCTTATAATGGACTAGCGTTCGAGCTGGGGTGTCTTACCCTGCCATGCACTGATTGTTTTTAGGAAAGACTACACAACCCTGACCAGAATAAAGTACTTATAAAGATGATGGATGAATGAATTATGGCAGCTGAAAGAAATTATATTTACTGTGTTTTGAACTGAAAAAAAAGGTTGATGATATGCTAATAGCTGTGGGAGATTAATTAACATTAAGCCTGATAAAAAAGTAAGCTCTCTGCAGTCACCCAACCATCAGTTTTGGTAGAAATTCAAGAACGATATTAAGGACACACTGGTGTTTCTGTGACCTTCCCTTTATTAGTGATGATTGTTTTGTTTGCTGATCCCATCGGGAGATGACGGAATGTGGCTCGTGGCAGATGAAGGAGCTGTGCAGTGTAATGAGCTCATCAGAAGCCATGAGTTCATAACTCAGGGGACTTAAACATTACATTAGTCAGTTGTGCAATACGTTTTTAGCTTTTGGATATTACTGTATGTACAGTCCAATAAAACACCATGTATTACTAGTGAATTGGCATGACTATCAGTCAAATCTCCAACATATAGAACTGTTGAGTGATTTCTGTTTCAGCAACCAGCATTCAGCAAATTGAAGTAACTTAAACGACAGTAATGAGTCAGCCTCTGAAAATGGCTCAAATAAAATAATGTTTTCATTTGAAAATGTTATTTTAAATAGGAGATTCTTTTTTAAAAGGAGGAAGGTGTGGCAACTGGCACTTGTAACTTTTTTTTATTATTTTTAATTTTTGTATCCAGACTGACATACAATCTTCAAAATAGCTGAATATGCAGCATGTCATATCCCCCATGGAACCTTATTCTATTGGGACTTGTTTCATCGTTTTCATGTTCACAGTTTAGTCTTATCTCACAGGTGTTCTTGTTGTTGTTGTTTTTTTTAATCGATTAGTGTCGCTATTTAAGCTCTTTGCATCAAACAGGTTGACATTTGTTCATTTCTCAGTTTTGTTCTGGCCCTTTATGATACTGTTGTTTTAATTGCTATCAGTTTATTCTAGTTCGGATAACAGTTTTTTGTTTATATGTTATTTATTAAACAGTCTTCATCTGCCCCCCTGCCATGCCATTGACCCTCCTTACCACAGCAATAAAAAAAAAAAGTATTTAGAGAATCGGTAAAGAATGTCTAGCTTTGAAAACAACAGGCTAATGCTGCTCTGTGGTTCAGTTAAGTTTAAAAAGAACTGATGCAGAGGCATAAAGGAATAACTATAAATGACAACACTATTATAAATCCACCCATAGGTAAGTGCATAACGGAAAAAATAGAAAATTGAAATGCTGAGGCTTCTTGAAGATAGTGCTGTACTGTAGGTTAGCATGAAACATTCAGACAGAAAGAGAGTGGGAGGGAAAGTGAGAGAGCCTTAACAACTATACACTTAAGCTCATAGAGTGACTGCTGTCATGACAATTTCCAATTAAAATTACATCTGACACAGGCTTTATTACAGGTAAGCCAGGGCTTAAATGACAGCGGCACCAGACAGATGTGCAAGTTAGCAGCATCACTGTTACTATGAATTCACATTTAACCAGATTTATTCATATCTAATTATAGGCATTTCCACACTATTTTCTTCTTCTGTTATAAATGGGTTATTTATGTTATAAAAACGGGGGTTGATTCTTAATTTGCACCGTTTTGTTTGTTTGTGTTTAGTTTTGGAAAGTAAGAAGTAGTGGGGTCACTTGCACTTAAAGAAAAAAAATCTAAATCAAATATGTTGCTTCTGTGGGGACAAAAGGAGATTTAATAATATATCCGGTTTAATAGTTTGGGAGGGGGAGGGTGCTAATTTTAGAAGAGACCTCATCGTCACCCTCAGAATCAGGCTTCGCCCTATAAGGTCTTGTTCATTCTTGTTATTTAAAGGCTTATTAACTCTTATCCAGAATGATTTGGAGATAATGTCATATTCTTTATTTGCTTCTTATCTTGCTGTCATAAAGACATTGAACATTTGTAATCATTCTGGGTGACTTGAAAGACAAATGGATCATTCCACCTGGATAATATATTTTTTTAAAAATTGTCATTCCAGGACTCCTATTTAACAATGTATTCAAACTGAATATTCTAACATTTGGTACTGTTTACATTTTCTTTACATATCAGCATCTCCCAAAATTCCTCTTTCTTCTTATGCTGCAGCATCTTTTATTTACTAACGGATGACGTATCATATTGTTTCAGTTTATAGTCTAGTAATCTTTCTCTCTCTCTCTCTCTCTCTCTCTCTTTCTAGAGAGGAGTGGATGGTTGTAGCTTAACTCTTGTCCAATGAGCTCCTCCTAAGACTGGCTCAGTGCAAAAAATAGTATCTCAGCACAGTCATGATATATTGCACTGTGTGATCACTGTTAGTAAAAACAACCATTTGTACCATTTCTTTCTACAGCGGAGTTGACAGTGTCTGCTACTAACAGTGCTCTGCTGTTTAAGCAGTAGGTAATGGAGGAGATGACTTTATTGAGTCATTTCCACCACCTCAAAACCATTCAGAGAGGACCAAAAGCAAGTCATCTTCGTGATCAGTTTCTTGAGTTTCTTTCTTTTGCAGAGCTCTGATTCCACCTTCCCAGAATACTGATGGAAAAAGATCTCTAAATTCTAAGGACCTAAAGTTTGCTCACCCCTTTCCTGCACAGAGCCTCTGAGTTGACCTTCCTGTTATCAAGATTTATACTACGGTATCTGTAGTTGCCAATTATCTCAATATTATGACCAAAGATGGTAATGGGCTCGTTGTGGTCGTCTTTCTCCTGCAGGATATGGTAGTCATTTAAACTACCATATCCTTAGTCTTGACTACATTGAGGAGCAGATTGTTCTTTTTGCAACTTCTTCTTTGGAACAGGAACCCAACAGGATGTTTTCACAGTTTTGGCACCTTCTCTTGATGAAGATTGAGGTTAAAGAGGTGCTAGAGGACCCAAACTTTTCCAACTTTCAGCTTCTCCAACTATCTCTTCACCTGGCTCTTTCTCTTGAAGATGACCCCGCTTGTTTAAGGGGGTATGTTGGACGTAGAGGTGTGAATCCTCTAAAGAATGCTGTGGGATGGGGTGAACAGTTCTGAAATGATCAGAGGAGAACTGGTATAGATGACTATAGAAAATGATGTTAGATCTTGGAAAAGAGTGGTGTTTACAGATTGGAAACAATAGAGGGTCAGGGTGTCATGCCGAACATATAGAAGAACAAACTCAGTTAACTTGCTCTTACTAGACTGCTCCCTTAGGTTGTTGTTTCAGTTTGATGTTGGTGATCTGTTTCATGCCAGCCCACTTCTCCTGGGAGTAGTTCTGCTGAAATCTACCCTCCAGCTTTCTTCTGTAGGCTTCTTTGTTTTTTCTGTCTCAGCTTCAGTTCCTTATGCATCCTTCTCATCGGTTTCTTGTCCTTCTGCATGAAAGCCTGCTTCTTTTTTTTAGTAGATCCTTTGGGAAATGTAAGTAGTTTTTTTTTTAATTATTATTAGGAAACCAACATACCCACCTAGAACTAGTGTTTGTGCAAAAATAAATAAAATGGTGCAGTCTGTTATGTTGTTAATATCTTTTTCAGCCGGTTCAACTAACATTATTTTATCGTTTCAAAGCAGATCTGTAGAAGCTTTTTTGCCTTTATTGACCATCTAAAGCTAATAATAATAATAATAAGAAGAAGAAATGCAGCTGGTTACATAACTGAGAAGAGAAAAGTGCAAAGTGCATTTTCACCTGTTCTAAAGATTTTTTTTAAATTTGCTTATGCGAGCATCTCTCATATGAGTCTCTACTGTATGTAAGTGCTTACTCACTCATCATCTATACCTCTTTATCCTGTATACAGGGGCGCAGAGATGAAAGGTCTGATACTAATAAAATAATATTGTATTATAATAAGCTAATTTAATTCACCTTAAAAGTTGTACATCACGACTGTATAATAGAAAATAAATCTATCTAAAATTGAAAACACCTTTTCAAAAACTAAACAATGCTGTGGTCTAGGATATGTTCTATCTTGTGTTTGGTTCCCCTTATTTTTCTTGCTAATTGTGCAGAGCTGTCTGTCTGTGCTTAGTCCATGAGACTGCCTAGACTGTACTCCCTGTTCTTCCCACAATTTGTGGAAAGATCCATGATGCATGTCCTACCACATCATTCTTCAGTGACTGACATGTTTAACATGTAAGGAATAAAATGTGACATGGCCTGCTACCCTATATAAATAATCACAGTGGTTTTTTGTTGATTCTTCTTATACAATAATGAAAAATGTCATATGTTTTCATCTGTTTATGGATACATTTAATGTTGTGGAATTCCCATGGAAATATTTTCCTATCTGATCCATATTTATATTAATTTTTCTGTTATTAGATGTTGGCCATAAGTTGTATAAGCATCCACCATGCATCATGTTCTAAATGTCATATTTCTTTTTTTCTCATCAAAGTCATTTAAATTCCCTGCACAGTTTGTAATTGAACATCTGCTTGTAACTGGTGACCAAATGTCTTGTGTACTCATGAGAGAACATCATGTCAGATTAGAAAATGAAGAACAACATGCCACCCAAATGCATACTCATACACACACCCTTATCACCATCCAAACGTTCTCCTACCTTGAGGGGATTTGTTTACACACAGATGTTAGGGTCTGCTTTTTTATGAGGATGACCTTTTCCACCAGGGAAATTTGGAATGCTTAGACATTGGAATGTCATTTGGAAGAAAGCACACTTTTTTCAGCAAAAATCTGGAGTATGCCCTAAAGCTACCAGTTTCCTTCTAACCTACCTTTGGTTTCTAAAACAACCCAATAAATTGCACTTTAAAAATAAAGCCTAAAAGG
This sequence comes from Leiocassis micropogon, assembly GCA_028565275.1. Classification (NCBI taxonomy): domain Eukaryota; kingdom Metazoa; phylum Chordata; class Actinopteri; order Siluriformes; family Bagridae; genus Leiocassis; species Leiocassis micropogon. The sequence continues at coordinate 5,819,828 of JAOVVA010000017.1, read as the reverse complement.
CTCTTTGACCAACAGGTTGTAATTTGAGAGGGCATGTTGCATGGCTGTGCTACAGAAGATCCATATGTAAGGATTTTTCTCTGGAGTCGATTGGTCAATTATAGCAGTGGACAGTGGATTGACCACCACTAATGTTATGTTTACTGACTTACACAATTTATATTTGCCATTAATTAAGGGCAAGGAAGAACACCACAATTTAGGTCAGTTTTTAAGATCAATGGGGAAATTTGACTTTTGAAAATTAAAATCTATTTATTAGCCTAAAGCTTTGTTGGCGTAAATAAATTCATTAATAAATGAATGAGTGAATGAATGAATGTTGAACCAATGTGCAAAATAGATAAAAGAAAAAAAAAACTGGGTAAATATGCACCTTATTAACCATGGAGAAGGATTAGATTTATCTTAGGGGAGCCTGAGGTTGATATCATTTTTCAAAGTAAGAACAATCCAGCACAGCACTGGTAATTCATCTTGGTCCCTATGCACATTTCAGCCAACATGTACTATATGTGTTGTCTGCAATTCCTTGCAGAATTCCTACACAGAGGAGGTGAGAGAAAAGAAAAAGATCATTATCAGTGGGAGACTATCTCTCTCTCTCGCTCTCTCTCTCTCTCTCTCTCTCTCACTCACTCACACACACACACACACACACACAAGCACTCTTCTCCTGCTTTCTGCAAATGAAATAAGTAAACTAAATTATAAGGCTTAATTGAGATTGTAAGGTATAAGTACCAGTGTCTATATAAATACATAATCAGTACAATAATCTTTTTTTTTGGAACACAATCTTATATTTGTTCAATATAAAGAACAATAGAAGGCATTAGGAATTACCATAACCTTAACATGTTTGATCTCTATTATATCCATACATTTCATTCGCAAATATTTGGTGAAACATCACATTACGGTATTCTCTCCCTGAAGATTTTTGGATTTTATATGAATTTATCTGAGAGGATTGGTCTGAGCCAGGAGTTTACATGCTAAATCTGTACACTGACTTAACTAGCTCCGGGGAAGTCTCAGGAGAATATGCCCCTCCTTCCTTGAAATAAAAATTTGTACTACCTTTTGACAGAGCTAACCCTCTCCTTTGGCTTTCAAAGGAAAATGAAAAAGAGATGAAGTGATCCTGGCAAGATTTGGACATACTAGATTAAAATTACATTTCTATTTAATGCCAAAGTGTTCAATATATGACATAATTTTTTTTAATGTCCCCAAAATTGTTGAACATGTAATGAGGTGCAATAAATACAACACAGAAAGGGACACTTTACATTATAAGCTATATCAAGGGATTTTAGAAATAGGTGAGGGCCTCAGGGAGTGCTGCAGGGCTCTCTTTATTTTAAAGTTGCAAGCTTGTCAGACCTTTTTTTTTTTTTTTTAATTGCAAATGAGTTATGTTAGAGGGAGCAACATTATTTTAAGGCATCCAAGCTAGTGAAACTACTTTTCCTTGTAAAAATTCATAAGATGTACTGCAAGTGTCTATCATCTATAATTTCTAATCAGTACTAATAGCAAAACACCTTCAGGCTGTTTAGTTGCTTGCAAAGTAGGGGTGTACCACAATGACACTTTATGTATCTGTATCTCTGCTTGTCATAAGAATTAAGCCTGAATGTAAATGCTGTAAATGTTTGTTTGTTTGTTTTTAAACATACAGTATATACATAATAAACTAAAACAACACAGGAAAGTGGAGAATCATGAAGGCATACTGTCCCCATTATTAACAACATGAAAAACTATTACTACACAGGAAAAAATCTTGGCAAGTGAAAATATAATGAATACAGATTAATTTATCTACACTTTCTTAAAATAATATTAGAACAAACCAAATATAAGATACATTATACAGTACATTATAAGATAAATAAATATAAGATGCTTATAATATAGGTTTGGGTAGATTCAAGAATATTTCATTTGCTTTTGCTTGTTTTTTTTTTAGACCAAGAAACAGAGAAAGGTATGTTGTTTAAATGTTGAAACTAATCAACAATAAACAAAATGGTGGTAATAATAATAAAAATAATAATAATAATAATAATAATAAAATTAACATACGTTTTTTAAAGAAGTGAACTAGGAAATCAATCAAGGAATGCTGGGAACTGAAGTCTATATCAAAATCGTTCCAAATTAAACTTAAATGTTAATCATTAAAAGTAATTTAAAGTAAGCCACAAATGTGCCCCAATAGGGGGAATGATGAAAGTGCTCGGATATCCAGATATGGATTTAAACCTGACACTGGCATAAACTTGAAGCTTATTTATTTATTTATTTATTTATTAAAGAAGATTAAATATTCAACAGTGCCCCTGAAACCACTTTTAAATATAAAACAACTTAGTCCTAGTCCTAAGTAGATCCCCTGCAAACTGTTCTGGCAAGGAAATCATGCACCTCTTATTTGTATTTGTTTAGAACAGGGTTTCTATTAGCCAGTAAATTCTGGCTAATGACCACTGACAACATTTAAAGAGAATTTGTAAATATTTTAACGACATATAAATATAAGTAAAGGAAATAACATATTCAAACACTTTTAAAGTAAGTAGTTATTTTATACAGCTTTTATTTTATAATATGGGTCTCTTTAAATGAATATAGGTAATATCCTGAAGAAAAAAAGTCAATTTCAAAAAATTTCATTGTAGCTGCCATCTGCTGCTAGCCTCTAATTCATATAAATCACGCCTGTGCAATCAGTGTTTTGTAAAAACTGTGATAATTCCTGTCACCTATACATATACACATTAATCAAATTAAATTAAAGTTTTTTGTAACAGGTTAGGTGGCCTACTGCTTTACTTAATTCCATGCAAACTTCAAGGCAGCTAATATAAAGTACTCAGAGGCAGTGCCAGAGAATTTTAAACCAGGACATTCTGAAGTTTCGAGTTTTCCATTAATGTGCTGATCACCACAGTTTAACTTCTATTATACAACATTTGGATCTGACTTTGTAGTGATACAGTATACTGTATAACACAACAGCACCAAGGTGTTAGACTATATGTATGACTCCGTGTCACAGGTATTCACAGACTCTTGGTTGTCAGCATGGGTGAAAGTAGGTTGGTGCAGTCCACAGTACTGGAAAAAAGGAAGAGCAGCTGCCTGCCAAAAATCCACATTTAAAACTAGTCACAGAAGAACTTTTGGCAAGAAAACATCTGATCATTTTATTTCGACTGAAACAACACCTTGTCTTCTTAGCAGTTGCATCTTAGTAGTCCTGAATTGCCTCTGAAATGGCCGTGTTGTTTTATTTACAAATAACATGAGCTAAAAAGCTATCTAACGTCTAACAGAAGGATGAATCCCAAATCTCTTCCTAACCCCTGATCAACGGCACTACCTGGGCAGAACAAGGGATCGTACAGCCTAGTGCACTAGCTTTTCTTTTCATGCAATTTGGGGTTCAACCCTGGAACCCAGAAGTTAGCTGATATAAATAAATGAAAATGCAAACTGAAACCGTTAGTTGTTCAGCCAGTCAAAGTTAGTTAGTTCCACGTTTGGGGTTCAAAGTTGAGGTTTTGCTGAATTTCAGTACAGCTGTGATGCAGTCATAAGCACATAAGTGCTGATATTTGAGTGCAACAGCACCCACTGTCATGTGATATTACAGCACCCCACCAAACACACACATATATGCAGTACCCATTGTGCTACATTTACAGTGCAATTCTGTGTTAAACATAAAATGAGATCGTCAGCTCATATAGATGTAGTGAATCAAAGATCACAAATTCTTACTTTCAGTTAGCAACAATGTTTTCTCAGAGCTAATGTAATGTGAATTACCATTGCACTGAGAAATTCCCCCCGAATTTGGGCCTCCATCCCTAAATGAATTAAAATTCTAATTGACAACATTAAGAATATATGAATATACCATTAAACATCTTTAAACAAAACACTGTGTTTAAGAAGTGAAGAATTATCCATGGTGATATTGTTAATGCATTGCTAATGCTAATTTATGAAACAGAAATGATCTCTGGCGAACAGAATTTTAAAATAAGGTTAAAAGTCCAATGCGCATTGATGTCATCAAATTATCCATAATGTTTTAAAATAACATTAAATATATATTTATTTATTCAAATTTTACTTGAAAGTGTAATCTTTGTATAGCCCAAATTCAATGCTTTGATACCCTAGTAAAAAAAGTATGCTAAGTATATTAAATCCTAGCATGCCAAAGCATACTTAAATGTACTTGCAGCCAGACTAATGAC
>JAOVVA010000017.1:5771755-5815448 GCA_028565275.1 Leiocassis micropogon | reverse complement strand
TCCTGGGATAGGCTCCAGGTCCCTGCGACCCTGAATACAGGATAAAGCGGTATAGAAGATGAGTGAGAGTGAGTGAGGGAGAAATGAATCTAAGCCATCGTCTCAAAGTAAGGCAGGACCTTAATATCTGTTCGTGGAGAACTCCGTCAGTAAAAGACATGTTGACGCCCTTAGGAAGTGTAACGTGTTAGTTTTTTGGAGACTAACAAGAGGTTCTAGAAAGAATTTCTACTGTCATGATCATATTCATGAGGGACTGTGAGCACTGTTGGGAAGAAACAAAGAGGTGCTGTAAAAGGATGTGCATAAGATTTTCTTTTCTTTGCCTTCAGTTGCAACAACATTTACTCAACGCGGGCCTGTAACATCTATTTTATTTTAAAGTCACATTTGTTTTTCAGTAAGTCTGGTGATAAGGTTAAGTGTGGTTAGAGGTAATGCTCATAGAGGCGAAATAATTATTCACTGTAGGATATTGATTCATTGTATCTGACTTGAGAGAATAAATCAACACCTTATATTTTACTGTCGATGCAGACCAAGCTTTTCTTGCATGACATATGCTTTACTGATGATTGAATTTTCCAATGTTTGAAAAGTTGTATATGAACTTCAACTGGAGCAGACAGATATCCTTTATGCTCACTCGGAGGAAAAAGTGAGAGTAATTCCAGTGCACTCTGGCAGCACCACATAAGTGATTATAATGCTGGTTTGTAAATAATGTATATTTCAGAGCCTATGTACAGTATATTGTAAAACCTTTAACAACAGCCAGAGTTGTTTTTGTAGTCATATTACAAAAGTGGTTTAGTTGCATGGATATTAGTTTCTTTGGAGAGAGCTGCCTGTCTTGGAGCTCATTGAAGGTCAAAAACAAATTAAAACTAATTTTCTTTGTAAATATAATGTGTATTAGGTGTCACATTCTTTGATTTGCTTTTTTTTTTTTTTTTTTACCCCCACCTAGACACAACTTACTATTAGGAGTATCTGTAAGTATGTTTAGCAAGATTGTGAATCTCTCCATACACAAACAGATAGCAAACAGAGCAATAAGGTTGAATTTAACTACTTTTAAATCCATTTAACTTATTAGCATACAATCCTAGCACGGTGCGTCTCATGCTCCAGGATTGAGACAGTAAAGACAGTGGCTATAAGAAGAAAAGATACAACAAATATGTTCCATAGCAAGGAGAGTGAAAAGAAAACTGGGTCATTGTATGATCCAGATCAGTGGTTTTCAGCTCTGGTCCTGGAGGACTACTGCCCTCCACATTTTAGTGCTTTGTCATCTCCAAGCACACCTGTTTTAAGTAATCAACTAATTAACAGCCTTTTCTTAATTGAGGTGGGTGTGGCAGAGCAGGGAAAAGGCTAAAATATACAGAGCATTGGTCCTCCAGGAATAAAGTGGAGAACGATTAATCTAAATAGGATGATGCTGGTGCTGCCTTTTTCTTTTCTTTTTTTTTAAACTCCAGTGATGTCACTATTTAAGCGCTTCCGTGTTCTAAATAAAAACTTTTGTTCACGTTTACAGAATTTGGTAGATGGCCTTATTCAGCGTGACTACCCGAAGCAATTTACCTGATTATGCAATGTAATCAACCTTTTACCGATTGAATTCAGTTGATTGAATCAGTGGACCAGTTTTTGGTTCAGAATAGATCCACACATCCTAGAACTATTCATGTAAACTTTCAAATGTTAAATTCTCTTAGATTCCTTAAAATATAACATGGCTTCTGCAGAAAATGAAGACCGCTACCGTCTTTGCAATATATTCGCTTTTTCTTCTTCTTTTGATTGTATGGGCGGTTAATGCAATATCTCCACCTACTGGAGTGTGGCAAGGAAAAAAAGATTGTTTGTATGAGACATAAGATTTTTTTTAAAAATCATCAAGAAGTTACCAAGCAAATCAATACATATACATACATTAAGCATACAATATGTAGTTGGTTGTGACAAATCAGACAGTAAACTTTAGTGCTATCGAAGCAACAATTTGTTGTGCTAAGCTCAGGTTGAGCTTACTGTTTGCATGAAGTTTTTTGTTCTCCTTTTATGTGTGAGGTGGATAAGAAATTAAAGATTAAAAGTCTGGAAAACTAATGGAATTATGATTATGTCATGGTCTTTAGGACAGATGTCAATATACAGTATGCATTGTAATGCACCCAAAAAGTCCAACAATATAATTTAATGTTTGAAAGATTCTTTATCTTTCAAACATTAAAACAGAGGATATTAAAGAATAAATAAATGATTTGAATTGGTAGTTTTTGTATTAAATATTTTGTATTTGTTATTACTGTTAGAGCTAATAAATTCTGTATTATTCTGCACCATTTGTCACATTACATGTCATTATTAAGATCATTAAAATAATAATGAATAAAGTCTGATTGGATTGCAGGTGCACTCTATACACTGAGAAAGAGATATATTTTATCTTTTACTGTGCCACAGTGTTATTGAGGTTTGTTGGAATGATTCAGGTTCAGAATTTATTACACACAAGGTAGATCCAAATCTAGCAGTATGTCATTAATATTTGTACAGCAGGCTGTCATAGTTAAAGATGATACCAATTACCACTCAAAATTGTGCTGTATGGGTGTAATCATTGCCAAAATTAGTGCTCAGAATATTCCTGACTTTTTGGATTTGCATTTAAACCGAAAGTGACATGGTCTATACAGAACAGACGTTTTTTTTGTTAACCCTTCCACTGGAAATGCTGGAAAAAAAGATGTCAATTCCATCCACATACTATAAGAAAAGATTTGTAGAACTTGACTATATTCAACTCCTGGACCAGACCCCCTGGATTTTTTTTTTTTTTTTTTTAGCTAACAGGATCCCAGTTCATAAATTTGACATAAAATCCCATATAGAAAAACATTTTCCTGTTGGTTGTTTGTTTGCTTGTTGTTGTTCTTTTGTTACATTTTGTTTTCCTTTTCCCTCTCCTCTCTTTGTGTCCATATTTACATTCATTTAGTAACAAATTACCTCTTCAATCTGAATTATATGTTTGGACTTGGCTGCACACCTTCTTTGCATATTGCATAACCGTACACAATGCTTTGTGGTCATAGTTACTTGGTCATATTCATTAACCTTCAATTCATATTCTAGTTTCTTATTCCAACAAGCTGAGAGTTAGGTCTATGATTTTAGCTCCTTAGGACACTCACTCACTCACTAACTCACTTTCACTCGTTTTATAATACTGCATATCCTGGTCAGGGTTATGAATGGTCTAGGGCCAGGGGGCACTAGGCGGTTGCACCCTTGATGGGGTGCCTGTCTATTGCAGGGCACAAGCGCACACAAAAACACTAGCACACTAAAGGTGATTTGGAAACCGAATTAGCCTCAGCTGCCTGTCTTTAGGCTGTTTAAGGAAACCAGAGCACCCGAAGGAAAACTACATACAACAGCCCCAAAGGCGTGGGAATTGAACCCTCAACCCTGGAGGTGCAAGGCCACAGTGCCGCCTTCTCCTCGCCCTCTTATATTTGTTTTATCTGTACATTATACTACTTGTATGCTGTTTTATTCACTTTTTTTACTGTTTTTATTTGTAATGCACATTACATTTGTTGTTTGAGAGGCACAATATAAACAAATTTTTGCCTTGTATTTTTCAAAACAACAAATCCATTTTAGCTGAACTTGTGTAGATAAATAAAATATTACTGAAGCTTGCATTGCTTTATTACATTAGTTAGTGAGTTTTCATTAAAACAAGACATGCATTTTCCTAACAGTTTTAAAATCTGATAGTTAAGTTATATATTACACAGTACTGCCATCTACTGTGAAGTTATAAGCCATTATTATAATTGCTTTCTGTTACTTCAATTAGCTAAGCGAGATGACATGAAAAATGTAAGAAAACTTTGTTTTGCAATTGTATATTTACAGTTTTTTTCTTTCCCCTTTCTCCAGAATGACTGTTCTAGACAATGGAAGTCTGCGAATATCCAGTGCCATGAAATCAGATGCTGGTCTCTACACGTGTGTGGCACGCAACCAGTTCGGCATAGCAAGCAGCTCAGGGACGCTGATGGTGAAAGGTTTGATGCATACAAATACACTTATAAGATAACTATTCTCTGTGCCATTATTTTTAAGTTGTTTTGCTTGCTACCAGTCTTGCCTTCTGCTCCTCCTTGTGTTATAGCATAAATTACTAAATAGAATACTTCCACACTATGAGCTCAGTTTCCAAGATCGAAAATATTTTATCTAATTAGAAAGAGGTTGTTTGGAGCAAACTCAGCATGGCTAGCAAATTTTTGCATATTAGGAAAGTGTTAATTCCTAATGAGACAAGAATGGAATATACTGTTACAATCACAGCATGTGGGAGCCTCAAGGACCCCGAATCTGATTCCTGCCATGTCTTCAGACATTTATTATGCAGTATTAAATATGAATGAAAGTGCTTTGCACAATGTGTGTTATTAATTGGAGGAGGAGAGAAGGAGTTTCAGGAAGTTACTATTGTAACGGTTGAAAGAACCTTAATGCAATATAATTATCCTATAACCTTAAGTCTTATGACACCAGTCACAGAGACCTTCCTTTATTACTAATTTCTCATGCCTTTTGTACGTAAAAATCCAGTTAACTAGGAATGCTTCAGATATAAACTCTATAAGTCAGATATTTTTTACAATTGCACAGTTGTTCGTGTCAAAGCAAGTACTATTTAAGCTTTGCAAAAATCTATTAGTGTTGCTTTGTGCTGTTAATTTCAGGTATGACAAAAGAGAAAATAGAGAGTGTGAGCAATATTGACTAAAACACTAAATAGAATGATTACCTTGCCATACATGTCAGTGTAAGTGATGTGATTTTGGTGGCAGCATGCCCTCTCTCTTGGTCGCAATGACAGATAATTGGTTAGCAATGATTCAGGTGAACAGATTCACTCAATAAAGGTACTAATAAGAGAAGTTGACTTAAATACATGAAAGTACAAATTTATATTTTTAAAAAAGTGTTTTAAAAAGACTTTCGGCCACACCAAAATACAAAAATAAATGAGTATGTATCTATTCACTCAAAGGATCAGCGTTTGTTTTATTGTCCTGGTTACCACTTTGATTGGCTATATTGGACTTTTCCCCCACTTTACTAAAAGAAACGTTAATTTGAGAGGTGAGAAGTTAATAATTACAAATATATATAACTTTTTTATGTAAAAAGAATAAGTGACCTGATAAGGTGGTTCTCTAAGAGTTATACATTTTTAACTGCTTTTATCAGAAGTATTTATTTATTCATTCATTCATTCATTTGTGAACAACACTGTAAAAAAATATACAAACAGAGGTTGATAAGCAGGTTTCATGTTTAGCAAATGCTTTTGGTAGCCGTCAGAAAGCTTCTAGCAGAATGCTTATTGAATATTAAAAAGAAGATCTTCTTGGCAGTGGATTTCAATTAAATTTGTTGGTTTACTGGCATGAACTTAAATACTAAGCAGAGTCTAGACATTGTGAGTTAGGTTTGACGCTCTAAAAGCTTAGTTAGCTCCACTACCAGGTTTGATGTGTGTTTGAGGTCATTGTCCTGTTGGAACACTCAATTTTTGTCCAAGGTTATGCTGAAAGAAATGGAGGTACTCATTCTTTATTATTCCCGTCAATTTAAACAACGCTGTAGTTCCATAGACAGCAAAACAGCCCCAAAGGATGATGCAGTGTTCTTTGGGGTAAATGCCCCATTTTTATATCTCTAACCATACCTCTGACCAAAAGCTTTATCAAGGGGGCTTTTTATTTTCCATGTGGTTTGTTTCAAACTTTAGGTCTGTCTGTCTATTAACTTATTACTGTTGAATCCTCAAACTGTATTGATCCAAAGGTGTTCTTTTTCTGTAACCATACTGCTGAATTGTTTGTCCTAGTACCTTAAAGGGATAGAAAAAGAGAAGCTTACTGTTTTTACACTGCTTGGGCAAAAGGGTCACCTTTGGATTTAAATAAGGCTTTAATTGAGTACTTCCATAAAATTGTGTATGATTCAGCTGTAAACAATTTTTAATCCTAACTGGTGCAGTGAATAACTTCTCATTTGTTCAACAACCATGTCTGTAGGCATATACCGTGGTGGAAAATGTTGCGTTTCAGAGGGGTAAAAATATTTTCCTGCGTCAAGCAAGGAAAAGATTGCTTAAATTGCATAAATTTCTGGTACTGGGTTATGAACTGTCCAACACATTATCCTGGAAAACCTGGAAATATAGCAAACTGTCAACTTCATGGAAGAAAAAAGGAATAAATAAAATACTTGGTATAAAGTTGCATCATAAAAATTTGACGGTATGAATCACTGCTTTGTTTAATAGTGAAAGTAAGAACATTTCTACACTCACAATGCAATGATGATTTGGGATTAGGCTGCTGTTTGGCAGATCTCTGATGTTGCATGTGCGATGTGGTTTTCTTTTATCCTTTGTGAGGCTTTATGTCCCATCAGTGGCGTTTCAGTCATGCTGTGGCTTGATTTGACACCTGCCTTTGTATGAATCTTCATGATCAGTGGTGCTGGGTATACAAGCTCAACTCATGGTTGTTTAGAGACCTTTCTTTGAATGGTTAAATAATTTTAATCAAGTCAGAGAGTTTGATCATAGCAGTATTGTATTGTACTGTACTGACTTTCATTCATTATTTATCATTTTATTTTAATAATTTTTCTAAAGTACTTTGTTTGATCTGTAGTGTGCACTTTTTGTTTGTGTGGTCATGTAAAATTAAATAATCCTTGGGGGGATAAGCACTCACTAATTGGTGGGTTTTTGCATTGAGATGCTTCCCAGAAATGGCTTTTATCAACAATAGAATAGGCGCAAATCGTTAGCGAAGCGGGGGCGAGCTGCTGCTGTGATGCTTCAGAAATATGCAGAACACCTGGTGGAAATAAGGGGTTAGAAGCGAAGTGCATGAAACTATGCAGCCATCATATAGCTTGAAGAGCCCACTGTACAAGCCTCTAGGGGCAGTGTTAAGATATGGTGTTTCTTCATTTGATCAGGTCTAGGCTCAGAAATGTTGAATGGCAATACAGTGGTCACCTGATTGCTTATCTGTACTGATTGCACTGAATGACCAGGTTATACCATTATTGGGTGATGTGTTTTTTTTTCCTCTTGCCTTGATGGTCCAAGCATATTTCAGGATGACAATGCCAACATTCATTCATTCATTTTTGACAGAGCATGACCTTAATCCCATTTAAAGTATTTGTGATGTGCTGGAGACGAGTGCCTTGAATCTTCCCTCTTCAATATAAAATCTTGGACATCTCTGGGTGTTGTGACATTGCATAAGGTTGATGACCTTCGTGGTGGTCCAACAAAATATTGGTGTGTGAGTTTATTGCCAGGCATAGTAGCCGCTATAGTCCAGGAGCATAAACGGACTTGTTTCACAGCATAGCACAACATTTTATGTAACTAGTAACCAGTGTTGGGGGACGTTACTTTTTAAAGTAACTAATTACATTACAAAATTACTGTCTTTAAAAAGTAATCAGTTACTGTACATTACAGCATTACCTTCTAATAAATGTCACTAGATAAATTACTTTTCCATTGCAGAAAATCAAAACGCCTTTGTGATTCCTCATGCATGTTGTTTTAGTCAAGACCTTTATAATTGATTTTCCCATTATCACTCAGCGAAGTTTGGCCCATAATCTGTTATAAACTACTAATACCCCTATCTCATCTACGTGGTTTCACGCGGTGGCCGTAAGTACGGCTCATCATGATTCACCGCGAGTTTTTGGAGTTTCAGTCAAAACGCCTAGGTGAGATAGGGGTATAACAGCAGGAATAACAGAGAGGGACGGGTTATCGCGGGCGGGGCTTGTAGAACGACTTTCACACACACACACACACACACATACACACACATTAACGGATTGGGAATGGCTGCTGTCTGGCTCACGGATTACATAAATTGTCTGAATTAAAAAAAAATTATTGGATAAAAAGTCCTTGTTATATCCACATTATTTACTGTCCTGTTTCTAGAAATTTTATTTAGCATGTAAACTGGATATTGTTTCCAGTAATCATGGTCAGTTCAGACCATGTCATGATATGATATACACAAACACAGGCCAACTAGATCAAAATGGCTACAAAGCAATTAAATCAAGGAGAAATACACAGTCAATACCTCTTCGACTGGTATACAGCCAGGAGAAACAGGGAATTGGGTACATGCAGACAGCCCTGCAAGACCTAGAAAATACAGCTGGCTTAAGGCCTTTAACAGATGCAGGAAGTTTCAACAAGCAAACAAATAAGTAAGACTGGAACACAAGACAGCTGGAAGAAACTAGACTAAACAGTGCACAGAAAGGTCAAGAATGAGGAAAATAGAAGTAAACCGGCCGGATATATATAATAGATTTTGTAAAATAGATAATATATTATATAATAGATATTATATTATGAGAACGAATATAAATATGAAAATTGCTTCTACTATAGGTACATAATATAAAATAACTTAATTCATCTCTGTTTATTGGTCCATTCCTCTTAATTTGCTTTCTTTTGCCATTACTTCACCATGTTATACCTAAAACTCATATTAGAAGACTCTCGTGCAGAGAACATGCACTGCGTTTGGGAATAACAAAGTGAAGATCGTATCAATCTACAACCGAATATGGAGGTGTTTCTTTGCCTGAATTGAGACAATAATCTTTAAATTTAAATGTATAATAACATGGGACAGTCTAGACCCAGCCATTGCTTTTTCATCATTTATTTTGAGTGTTATTGCATCCTTGGCTGTTCTACAAATACTTCCTTATATTATCTAGTTCCTCTCTGTCAGTATCAATAATGCAGAGGCAACACGATGGTCTAATTTACATATGCAATTTCATTTAGGATGTTCAGCTGTGGTGTGTGTATATCAAAGCAATTGGTGGCCCTTATGGGACATGACAGCATATATTTAAATTGACTGTTGCTGTACAAGCACTGAAAATACCTGTCACATCAGATTCTTCCTCACTAAGTGTGTGTAAATGCATATACATACACAGATGTACACACACCCCAACAATGACAGCAACGTGATTCAACGTGAGCAACTTATCAGCCAAGTGGTGTCCCAATTATCCCAATGCTAAAAGGAAATTAACCAGATTCATTAGTCTTAATTAGAAATAGATTTTTTTAGACAAGAAATGAACAGAGGAGCAAATCACATGAATGCAGTTCTGGCCTTTCTTATAAAAGCCTGTCAGTCTTTGTGACTCCTCAACCTTGAGTCTCACACATGACCACAGTCAGTTCCAAACAACTTAATGGTAAATTACTCAATCTAGTAAAAGCCTTGGTAAGCATCACAATTAAATAACCCTTTCTCAAGTTAATGTCCAGGTTTTTCTCCCGAACAGCAATTCTTGGGCAATTGAATTGGATTAGGTTTGTGATTATTGCATTTTCACTGAAGAAAGTTTAGAATTGATAGGAGCATCATGTTTTATGGCTTGCTCTATTTTAATTCAGTTCAGTTACCCCATAGATCTTCTGAAGCCAATTAACTGAGCTAGGTCCTTTTGGCACTTTTACTCTGGTGTAACTTTGGTGTTGAATGGGAAATTAAAGTCATTACTTGTAAAGGTCAATATATACAAGTGAGATTGGAAAAATTTATAAGGGTGGGCTAAATAGTGATATAACAAGCTCAATGTCCCAGCATGCAGTGTGCAAGTATGCTGTCTTTCTCGCCAGTATACTATCAGAAGCTGACTGTTAGCCAGTCAGATGTTATGCATTCTCACAGTCTTTGTGTGGTGCATAATATTGGGAGAGAGGGTTGTTGAACCATGTTGGTAGCATCTAGTACAAAAAAATATGATGATCAAGCTAAAATAAATAAAACTGGAGGTCTTGTTCTGACAATGACAGACTCAAATTCTTATAGAACAAAAAGAAGAACTTAAAATGATATAATTTATTAAAGCCATGAAAACTAACATAGAAAATGAATAAACCAATTGGTAAGACTACTAGTGCCGAAGGGATATATGGATAATAGCTCTGGGTATATGGATAAAAACGAGCTGTTATTGAAACAATGGTATGGCAGATAGAATTTCACTCTTTTAGCAGATAGGAAAGGTTCTGGTAGTTATTACTGGAATCATGTCAGTTTGCCTAGTTATGAATGGTTTGGTAGCTAAGTTGAAGTCAAAAAGGTTTAAATATGTACATGCAAGTAGGAAAATACACAATATTGAAGTGTGAATTCAATGACTTTAATACTTTTCAATACTTTTTTAAGTTTTCAGCTACCAATTTAGAGCATACAGTATGTATGACTACCAAGCCAAGTACCATATGGGCTTTAAATGTCAAAAGTATGGATACGGCAGGAGAAAATAGAGGCAAATTCTGATGTGCTACAGAGCACAGCAAAAGAGCTTACAGAGATGATCATGATAATGCCAAATGTGAGGAAGAATAGTGTTGCAACTGTGGAGGACAGCACAGACCTGAGTATGTCGGGATGGCAGGTGAATAATAAAATATACTTAATGTTAACTGGTAAACAGAAAAAGAACTAGACTGTTATCTAGTGGTAGACAGTTCTCTTTTCAGATCAACGTACATGTAATATATGGCAGTTTTACTTTTTCAATTAAATTACAAAAGAAAATTAAGATTTTTATGATATTCTTATTTTTTTAATGCAAAATATCAGGTATCTGAAGCATATGACAGGAATAGTGGGTGATCACAGGGAACCTTGATTACACACAATAACAAACCTGATCACACCTTGGAGCAATTTTACAGGTCGCTCCTTGGCATGTTTTGGGACATGGGAGGAACCCAAAGACCCTCAGACGAAACCCTTCATGGAAATGGCGAAGACATGTAATCCTCTACACATATAATAAACCAGTAACTCAAACTCAAGTTCAATATTATGTTCCAGTTAATAAGACAGAAATAATTACATTTAAAGGAAGCAGAGAGATAATTGGCAATTGAGATTGTGAATGTTGTTTCTAAAATTAAATTAAATCAAACAGCACAGACCACTTGTGGGATATCATAAAGCTATTATACATTCTATAGTGAAATGCAATAGGGATGAAAAAAAAAAACACTTAAACCGATACGATATTATTACTATACAGTACATAGGTGTCGATTTGATTTAGATTGCAATTTTGCACATTTTGTATCACTATTTTATTTATATCCTGATGTCGCTGTTAAAGTTACTTTTTATATTGTTACAATTTTAAGACCTTGACTCATAACACCAAAGTTTTATAGCTTAGCTTTGTTCAATACCTTCACAACTGAAATGAACTTGATTAAATAATCAAGTTCAAATTTGCAATGGCAAATGAAACATATATACTGTTTAATGATTTAAGTAAAAAATTTGACCTAAATTTTATGGGCTGTTTGTTTTTAACCGCTAAAAAGGGTGTTTTTTTAGCAGCTCGTCGCATTTTGGTGCTTTCTTATAACCACAGTAACAAAAGCAGCACTAGGGAATTGTCACAGATATACAGTAACATCCGCTTCTGCAAAGGAGCATGGCGGGGCGTGGTTTGGCAATAGTGGGGTCTGTCTCAGTAGCACTAGCTCATTTACATAGATACTGAACTGGCGCCTTTCTAATGAGTGAAACAGAAGGAATTTGAGATACAAAATACCCATTCTGTAGGGGGTACTTCAGTTAGAATTTTAAGACACACTTTGGAAGAACTCAATGACCTATGATAGCTTGTTAAAAAATAGCAAAATGTGTATAATAAAATAGTAATTAGTAATTACAATTAATGTATTCTGATATGGTTAATGTTTATATTCCTAAATCTTGGAACAGCGGGATTTTATATGATCGCCATAATACATATTCGAACATTCATATTCATACCGTAACATACCAACCTATTAAAGATACACTGTTTAGGCATTTTCGTCATACAAGCTAATATTTTGTTTGACTGTCTTTAGCTTAGATTAGCACGTTCTCAGTGTCTTTGCTGTAGCCACCATTTTTTTTTTATCATTTATTTCCACCTATTGCTTTATTTATGTATTTATTTATTTATTTATTTATTTATTTTATTATTTAGCACACTGTCCTTGTTTGATTGAGTAGTGGGACTTTTTACGTATTACAGTTATGCAGAGTTATTTGAAAATTTCCAATTTGTCATCGATTTCATGCTTTTTGTACCTTCAACCTAAACTAAGATGAAACATTATAGGAAGACCATTTCTTGAATTTTAACAGAAAAAAAGAGTATAGTAACTCCACAAATGCTTTGCTTTTTACCCTAATGTGCCTATCATGCTAGACTAGGATAAATCAGGCCCCATGACCGTTTCCTTTGCCAAGTCCGATCTTCATGCTTCATAGCAAACCTAAGCCATTTTTTTAAGATACAGTAAGCCTCACTAACAATTGGTTTTCTAAAGGCCGCACAGCAGTTTCGTCTCCAACTCTGAGTGCATGTCACATTGTGCATGTGAAAAAGCTCTTACTTCAATTAGTGGACATGGCTTTGATTTCTACTGTTGATGCAAATTTACGAAGAACTTAAGTGATTTCTAATTTACATTTAGGCATTTGGCAGACGCTCCTATCCAGAGCAAATTACAAAAGTGCTTTGAAGTTTCCGTAATTGGATCGGATCCCTCTAATCATAGTTATTTCCATTTTCACAAATTTGACAGCTCAGCACTATCCTTCTAGGATTTAATACGTTGGACAGTTCTTAACCCAATTCCAGTAATTTCATCAGTTTTATCAGTTATTTTTATTGAAGATGCAGGACAACAATTTGACCCTTCTGCAGCACAACAATCTTTTCCATGATCAGGGTATATATTGTTGATATTATGTCAAATAAAAGCAATAATATTTTA
The DNA here is from genome assembly GCA_028565275.1 of Leiocassis micropogon. NCBI lineage: Eukaryota > Metazoa > Chordata > Actinopteri > Siluriformes > Bagridae > Leiocassis > Leiocassis micropogon. Next base: position 5,802,487 of record JAOVVA010000017.1, on the reverse strand, counting down.
TTAAGAATAAAGCAATTAATATATGAATATATGATTATTTTAAGTAAAAATAATGACCTGCCAGTCAGTGTGTTCAGACGAACTTGTGGAGCATTTTTATGGCTTATATGGTTTATGGCTTGTAAACATTCTCCTGGCATCATTTCTATTTGTCATTATTATGGTGTTTTCTTTTTTCTGCTGTCACTTGCAGCTTTTGAGCTTTTGCCCTCTGATAAAGTAGTTCAATCTGTTCCTCTTATCTGAGCTGCCCACAGTGAGCAACAAAAGATACTTCCGCTCCCTTTGATTCCTCCTAGTGTAATAACACCCTGTAACAGTGATGGCTTGTAGTCAAATTATGATGAAGAAGGCTGAAAAAATGGTCAGCTTTAAAAATCAGAAGTTAACCATGGAGTCACAAACGGTAGGGGAATTGGGTAATGAGACCATGTGTGCCATAGTTGGCTCAGCAGCTCAGATTGGCATGAGAAGGTAATGCCAGAAGTCATCTGTCCACGCAGATTATGTCCCTGGACCAGAAATCCACAAAAGTGTCGAGGGAAGCCAAGTCCTCTGACTAGACCAGTGTAACAAATATTTTCAGTAGAAAAGAAATTACAAAGTAGAGATGAAAAGCCACTAGGACAGGAAAAGATGGATCACCTACTGGTAAACTTCAGCAACATTCTCCCTTGTCCTTTTTGATGTGCATTCTTCTTTTCCTGGGCAATGGCTACACATCCATCTTTAAGAAGTGACAGTCGAACAGTGGACTTCACTGCAGTGTCACCTATTATGCTGTTGTGACAGACAGTTGGAGTGAGCTCTCGTCCTCAAAATAAAACTAGTGATGCTTCCTCATTGTGTTGGTCACAAAACACTGATAGCCCATTCCTGATAATGTCGCCTTTACCATCTCATATCAGGAGAAAAAAAAGAGATTGAGTGAGATTGTTTCATTATGTCGGGGACCTATAATAGAAGACGAATCTTCAACCCTAGATTGAAAGCCTGATTCTGGCGGTGCAAATTTAGGCTTGTCTCAGGGGCATTGTCTGCCATGCATAATTTATTCCAGGTGAAATTTTGTTCAAACATGCACACAGCACCCTCATGAGGTAGAAATAGTAGTTACTACAGAATAAATGTATGTATGTATTTTAAAATCATCATTCACACACAATCTCTTGCCTTGTCATTTGGTTAAGAAAACTCACCCTTCGAGAACTGGTGGCTTTTATAAATTGTGAGTGGTACTTTTCAGGAAAGCTATGCAGCTTCTGTCCATTGTCTCACTGATCACTTTGCAGTAGGCTCATTAGCACTGTCTTTGTTATACTTGACACTGAGTAGTGAGCCCTTTTATATATTGCAGCTGTGGAGAGTAACTCAAAAGTGCATTTCTCATATGTTATTGATTTCATGCTTTTTTATACGTTCAACCTGAACTCCTGAAAATATATGGAAATACTATTGCAGAAAAAATAAGTACTCCACAAAGGCTTTACTGCATACCTTTGACCAACCTGTGCATTTATAATTATTTGCACCACAAAAAGAAAGAAAGAAATGGCTTGCAAAATAATTCGAATATAATAAGATATATAATAGGAATATATTGTTTCTGTGTACATGATGATTTTGCATACATGTAGGAATTTAAGTAACTGTACATAAAGTCCACCAGCAAGTTGTAATATTAACAAAAAGAGAGAATGAAAGTACCTGAGCATATCAGTGCAATTAGGTTGACAACTTAAGAGATTGATTAAGGTACATTGATGAGATCTTAAGAGATTATTATTACGGTTACTAAATATAGAACAGAACAGAATGTATATGACCCTATTTATAGTGGTGATGTCAGAGAAGAGAGATTCTTTTCCTGACACAGAGCAGAGTTATTGTAAAGTCTAATTGCAGTCAGCAGGAAAGACATCCTGTATTAGCATTCTTTGTCACAGCAGAGCTTAAGTATTCTCTTGCTGAAAGTGCTCCACTGTTTAGCCAATAGGTTGTGGAGGGGATATGAGGTGTTCCCATGATGGTTAACAGTTTGTGTAGCATCCTTCACTCCACTACCAATTTCAAAGCACTCCAGCAGAGTCCCTAATATTGAGCTAGTCATATTGATGATTTTGTTGATTTTCCTGATGTCACTGCTTCTGATGCCACAGTTATCTGAAAATTTCTGCAGATGACAGAATTCAGAGTTGTACTGTAAGTCTGAGGTTTTTGTTGTGCCTTTTTCACCAGGTTTGCATTGCAGGTCCATATCAGCTGTTTAGACACAGCAACTTAAAAAAATGTTTAAGATGTCCTTTTTCTGTAGACAATGGACAGCTAAAAGGCTCATGGAATTGTTTCTAAACAATTGGCATGTACCTTCTGCACAGGTGAAAAATGCCCAGCTAAGGCTTTAGGCAGAGGCAGAGTTGCAACAGAAAATGCTGGTAAAATTCTACATGATGATCATCAAAACCATTCTAACAAACTGCACAATTCAGTGGAATGCCAGCTGCACAGCTGCCATTCAAAAGTATTTGCATTGCATGGTGAAGGCTGCTTAATGAATTGTTGGAACATAAGGCCTGAGTTTGGACACTATGTAAGCTTCCTGATTAAGAAAGAAGGCTAGCAGCGTTAAAAGAGACCACTCCCTATTTGAACCGCAACCCTCAGACATCCAATTCAGGTCAATAAGATCTTGTTCTAATAGGCAAAGGATCAGCTTCCTTCCCAAAGCCGTAGCCTCCATCACATCCATCTAAATACACAACCATCTAATATCTAACATCTCTTTAAATATGTAAGTTTGTAAAGTCAACTGCACATCACAACCTCCATTACGTCCCTCACTTTCGAACAACTGTTGTAAATATGTAGATTTATAAAGTTTATTGCACATCACAAAATGCTACTCTTTATAACTTCATTTACATTCTTATTTGGCTCATTATTTATTGCATTGCTTGTACATATTTTTGCACAGTTAATTCCTTCTTTTCTGGTCTTTTATAAGAGAGATGCCATGCAAAATTTTATTGTATTCAGTATAATGACATTCTTATCTTGTCTTCTTAAACAGAATTCTGAACTCTGCTTGAATGTTACAGAGGCCACGATAATCACTACCCTTCCCTCAACATTGGATGTTACAGTGGGTGAGAGCATTGTTTTGCCCTGTCAGGTGACCCATGACCCCACACTGGAGCTCAAGTTTACGTGGTTCTTCAACGAGCAGCTTATCCATTTTGGCAACCATGGAGTATACTTTGAAAAAGTTGGTAGTGTAAGTATTGACACATTCTGTATATCACTTGATTAGTATTTGTGCCTTTTATTAATGTTACAAGAGGCAATACATTGTTCTACACAGAACTGGCCCTAAATCCTACATATACTGAACTTATCATTTATTAATTAATTTGGAAGAATAGCTATACCTACAGTACACGGGCTGACCAAAAGGTCACCCACTTTAATGTTTTGTTTGACTGCCTTTAGCTTGGATTATGATATGTACTGTAAGGTGGTGGCACATGTCTGAAAATGAATCCCAGAAACACTGTTTCAATTTGACACATTGACACATTTGAGTCATGGAATGTATCAGGGGGAAAATAATTGATGGGATTAAATTTTCATATCCAGGTAGTCAGCTGACATTATTTTATTGCCACATAATGTTGCTGAGCGTAGACTCAACCTAATGAAGCAACCTCAGATCGTAACACTACGCGACTACGCAAAATAGGCACATTACATTATGCACTTCCATTCTTATCAGTGGTGCATGAAGTACACATATTTTGTACTTGAGTAAAAGTAAAAATACCCTAGAGAAATTATTAATCCAGTAAAAGTAGTCCTTTATTTCCATTTCCACTTGAGTAAAAGTACAAAAGAACTTACCTTCCAAAGTGCATAAGTATCAGAATAAAAGTAGTATGATGTTGTTGTAGTAGTAGATTTATTGTGGCTCTAATGTTATTATTCCAATTGTGATTGGACTCTTGCTTGATATACTTACTGAAAAGGCTGTTATGTCACCACATGAAATAAGATTAAACTAAGGTAAAACAACAAGCTAGGTAATGGAACATGGTGCTGTTACCCCAAATGGTGTGCTTGCAAATAGTTTTTTCCACCCATACGTAAGAAGAAATGCACAATGTTGTGGAGTAGAAATTATGATATATACAGTAACTTTAAAATGTAGTGGAGTAAAAGTAATAAATTCTTCAAAATGGAAGTGCATATTCTTAAAAAAATATCTTGTTACTGTCCACTTCTGCTTCTTACCCTGATGTGTCTATCTGCCTGGTTTTATGACCCAGTCTATAAAAAAATTGGTAGTTACCTGAACAGCACATCCATGTGTGCGTTTTGAGTATCCGATTTCGAATTTAGTCTCCTTTGCTGTTATTATGAATTGCATTCATCTCTAAAGACTTTACACTAGATTTTATAGTTTAGCTATAAGGATTTTTCATTCAGACAGAAGCACATTAGTGAGGTAATACGTTATATTTAGTGAGGTTAAGGTCAGGGTTTTGTGCAGGTCATTTGAGATCTTCCCACCCCACTTTAGCAAAACCTGTCTTCAAGGACTTTACTTTGTGCACAGCACATTATCATGCTGAAGCATGGGCTACACTTTTAGCTCTAATGAAGTGAAATTGCAAAGCTACAGCACATAAAGGCACCCTGTACGATTGTATGATCCAAAGGTTTGGGGAGGGCCCAAATGTGGGTGTGATAATCAGGTGTCCACATGTTTTGGCCATGTAGATTTTGGCCATATGATTCTTACCAATGAGTCGTTACAAGTACAATAGCTTGAGTATAATTTACTTTGGGAATTATGTGTTATCGTATGCTTAATCTTCAAAGCTGAATATACTAGGTAAGCAGCAGAAGTTTCACGCACAACTTAATTGGAAAATAATCAAAGTGTAAATGTGCAGCTGAAGGCTGTAAAATATTTTTATTCATGCATGGGAGTCATTATCAGCCCATCTCTGTACCTGACTTTTAAGCTGGCGGACTCAGTCCTTAGAGTAATAGGGTGTAATAAGTTATCACTGTTACTAATTAGATTCACAAGAAGCTCATTTTAGCTGAGTCTATTTATATATCACTGGCTAAGATAAATCTTTTTGATTGTTCTGTGTATCTGAACATTTGTTTCCACGTGCTTGTCTGTGTGTCTGCTACAAGACATTTTTCAACGAACACAGAGGTTTCGTTTAAATTGTCTGCACTACAGTTACCTCTGCACTTTTCTCTCATTGCACATGTAAAATATAGACAACCACTTCTTTCTTTGAAGGTCCAGAAAAGAAATTTTCCTTCTTTTGGACTACATCTCCTTTTTATAATACTCTGAATTTTGTTCAGTACTTAATATTGTCACACTTCTTTTGTCAACAAAACCTCCAACTGCTCAAGGTTGCTTGATTATTCCCTTGTTCATAACTTCTCAACAGCATCCTGTACATCTTAGAAATTTCATTATAGTCGGGCTTGCTATGCCTTTATCAATACTTTTCCAGAGTAAAGACATACTATCCAAAGAACCGCTTTCTAATTACTTGCTGTTACCTTCATTCTTGGGAATACCAGTGGCATCAGACTGCGGTGTTAATTTTTAAAGACGCTCTTGAACTCAAGTACCTAGAGTCATTTATCTTTTGTACTGCAGATAGCTTTTTCATTTCGGAAATGACAAATGGAGGGTTCTGCCCCTGCAGCAGATATAGATGTTTAAATTCTGTGATGGTAAAATACCATTACCATTAGATGGTGTAAGAGGAATAGGGGGAAAAATATAAAAAGGGGAAAATGTTTTAAAATGGGATAATGTTACATTAAGGGCTTTTCATGCACTAAAGAAGAGCTTTCCTACTGCTGGCAGGCAAGCCTCATTTATGACTCTTTTTACTCGGAAAGTACCAGAGAAAATTGTGATCTTGGAAATTGAGAGCTTCTAGCAGCTTTTGCAGAGGTTGCAGACGTGTAGAAAGCAGAATTCTATTACCATTTTTCATAGAAATCTTATTTTTTAAACTCATTAGTAGCGTTGCAGCCTTATACATTTAGGGCCGACTGTAAATCCTTGGGGTGCTATCTGTGCAAAGTTCTTCCAGCCTGGTCTCCCATATCCCACAATACAGTATGCCAGTTGGTGAACCTAATACTGTAAATTGCCCCAAGATTTGAGTGAGTATGTAAATATTTTAACAGGTTTAACGCATGGGTGGCACCACAAACACAGACACAAGGCGAGGTCTTACGAGAAATGGGTAATTTATTTTGAAAATGGGGGAAGAAAAGGGTTTAAGGAGGAAGGAAGAAAAGACAGGGAAAGTAGTGAAGGTGTGTACGTGCAGATCTGGTGGCAGTGTCCAGCTGGCATGCAGCCTGGCGACAAAAAAAATCACATACAAAAAATAAATAACATGCCAAACCAGAACAGAAATCAGTTTCAGTTTAAGTACTGTATTAGTGAAAGTTACATACATAGAATTCCTAGACCCCTTTTGTTTCCATTTTCTTTTTTTTTTGTGGGAAGGGCCTAAGTGGGGGCACAAATATTTCCTGAGAATATAATTCAGGCTGTCATGTTTTTGTGGCTTCTTATGTTTGAATTTTAACACTGGCTGAATACAATACAAGTTTCTCTAAATATGTACACTCACTCAATCCTGGAGAAGTCATGAATAAGAAAAAAAGTGTGCACACCCAGTTTAAAGTACAATTGATCATTTAAAGGAAGCCCAGTCACTTAGTGTAACATCAAGTGTGCTTTTGAGCATTATTTTAATTTAAAAAATGGCCAAACCAGATTAAGGCTATATTCACATTATAAGCCACAGCGTCTGTTCTTTGAAATGCCACATATGCACACTCCACTGACTACTTTCTCCATTGTCCTCCTTTGTTGAATCAAAATCATTTTTTTACTCTAATGTGGCACGGATGTGAATTTTTAAGGCCCGTCTGCAGGCACAAATCTGATGTTCTTCAGATCAGATTCCCTGATTCACTTTCATATGTGGTCCTAGATTGGATATACACTGTCTGGACAAAAAAAAAGTCATTTACCTTTAGCCACCTTTAGCTTTGATTACAGTGCACAGTCTGGTGGCAAATTCATGTTTAAAAATGATCCCTCATGTTTCACGAACCACACTTTCAAAATGTAAATCCTAGAATATGTCTTATAGTGAAGAAAAAGTTTATAGATATGTTAACCAGGTCATTCAGTACATTCAGGTAGTCAGCTGAATTTTTTTCTTGTCACATAACTTTGCTGAGCCTAGACCTGACCAACAGAAGCAACCCCAGATCATTACAGAGGCTTGTACAATGACCACAATGCTTGAGGGGTGCATCGCTTCATGTGCTTCGTACTGTGACGTGTACTCTAGAAAAGAGGCCAATCTGGACCCTGTCATACAGATATAGATCAAGAGTTTTAGTTAATATTCACATCGGCCATCAGAATTGAGAAAAATTTGATCTCTACAGTATGTCATGGTTGTTAGTGCCAGATGGGCTGGTATGAGTATTTTAGTAACCACTTATTTGGGATTTTCACACATAACAATCTTTATGGTTTACACAAAATAGTGTTTAAAAAAATTATTTAAAAAATGCATCTTGTGTGCATAGGATCTGCAGACTGAAACACATTGTTGTTGCCAGTCATTCAATTCATTTCAATTTTCTTTGTATAGTGCTTTTAACAATGGATATTGTCACAAAGCAGCTTAAAAGAAATAAAAATTCTAGATATATATAAAAAAAGGATACATTTATAGATTCAGATATTTATTTCGACATCATCGACATCAGCTACTGAGCTAGGCTTAGACAGTGCAGGGTATATCTTGGGCAGAATGTTGTATATGTCAGACAGTGCTTGGTATAATTCAGGCACAGCATGGTATTATTTAAGCACAGCATGCCATGGAGCAGGGTATGGTTCTCTGGTATTAAATGGCATCAAGCAGGGCATGGTTCTGCATTGGACAGAGCAGGGTCTGTTTCTGGGTCTCTGTGGCTTAATTCTGGGTTCTCTGGGTATAATTCAGGCAGAGGAGAACATGGTTCACATAAAAGCAGAATAGGTATAGCAGGGAAGATAGCAAAGATCCGAGCTTACAGGGAAAATCTATGGACGAATACTGTTTTGCTCAGGGCTATCATAGGAAACAAGACTTAACTCTGTAGGATTCTAGCATAGCAGGGCAGGGTTCTAGCATAGCAGGATTCTGAAAAACTCAGGGTGAGCCATGCCATGGGAGATCTCCCTGTCACCCTCCATCTGTAGTTAGCCGAACAGCAATCCTGTAGTTCCAGCATCCAGTCAACAGCATACTATGTTGGGAACACACCTAGGCAAATTTGCAGCTGTATGGCAGTTCTTGCTGGATGGTATACAGTTGTTGCTCTGTGTCATGAACCTTTTTCTGTGCCATGAACACAGAAGTGCTCTGAAGTATTGGTGATTGCTTGGCACTTTGTATGAGGAGCCTCTTCACACTGAGCACCTTTGGGCTGTATGCTGAAGGGCGTATCGCTTGTGCGCTCCACATTGTTGCTAGCTTGCCACCAGATCACAAACTGAATACCTGTGAAGTTGGAGGTGATGGAGCATCCCCTACATCCCCTACGGTCTTGTATTCTGTCATGAATTGGAAGCATAGGCACAGAGTAAGTGTTGATGTAGACTTTAATGAAGATTGGCAGAGGTGGAAGAAGCTTACATAAGAATCCTTACTGAGTGGATCAGAAATTAAAACCATGGACTAACATTTCAACATAAGTGTCTGAACACAAAAACAAAGAAAAGGGCCAAAATCTGTGTGCCACTAGGGGCAATTCTGACAAACCCCTGAGGAAGGGTATAGTAACTAAACCAGGGTGACCATTTTTCTCCATTTTATTTGAAGTGAACATTAACTGAAGCGCTTAACCCATATTCCCTTTATTTTATGCATCATGCTGCTGGCACATGATTGGCTGATTGGATAATTGCATAAATTAGCAAGCATAGAGGTGTTCCTGTGAAAGTGACTAAATGAATATTAATGATTATTCTCTCTCTCTCTCTCTCTCTCTCTCTCTCTCTCTAAAAATGCTAATATATTTAAAGTTAATGCTTAAAATTAGATGAAAGAAAAGTAATATGCATTGCAGGTAACATATTATTTTTCATGTACAGTATAATGTTAGTAAGCTAATGACGAACAGACTTTTTTACATAATTAGAAAAATACAAATTCAAGCTGTTCTAATGAATCTGTTTTAATTAATTCCTGAAAAGATCAAAGATCAAGACGGTAACTGTCCAATTTCCTTTTCTTACTACACAAGCCTAATTTACAGGTTTGAGTTGGTCGCAAATGCTGTGTGTACACAAGAGTTAAATTCATCCCAAGCGTTAATTTGCATTAATTTGTGTTAGCAGAATAGCTTTTGTGTTGCTGTGGGATTTAATACATACAGAGAGAAAAGTGACGAGTGTTCTGTAAATGATATTACTGTCTGTCCTCAGCATTCATCTGGAGACATCATGATTCGGAATATTCAGATGAAACATGCAGGAAAGTACACGTGTGCAGTGCAGACCAAGGTGGACAGCAGCTCCATTGCCACGGACCTGATTGTCAGAGGTGACATTCAAACCTATGCTGTATGATTATACCACAGTGGACCAATTCTACTTCTACAGAGAGTTCAGTTCGACTCATAATTCAGGACATGTAACCTAATTAATAAACATGTATTTAGACATGACTATTTGATACTGAACATCTTACATTAGATCCGGAACACTTGAGGCAGTCTTCTTTTCCTCTGTACGATGTCAAGTTTCCATTGCTGTCTTAAGATTAATATAGTAAATACTGTATAATAGTTTAGATAATCGTAATATGTTTTTTAGTTAATATTTATTTGAAAGAAATAGTGTTTGTGTTAAGACTTTTCTATTAGCTGGTTCACAAAAAATTCATAAAACTGATGACACTATGAATATTTACGCACTGCTTGCACATGAAACAAGACTGCACCACATACCTGGGCTAATGAGAAAACGTAGCTCTAACTTGTGTAATCTGTGTAATTAAAGTAAATAAACACACCGATTTATTTGTTAATTTGTCGGTCAGTACAGCATTACCAAGTAAGCATGAGTGTATATGCCATTTTTTCTTCAGGTCCTCCTGGCCCTCCTACCAGTATCCATGTGGAAGAACTCACAGATTGCAGAGCCACTCTCTCTTGGAAGCCTGGAACCGATAATCACAGTCCAATTACAGCCTACATTATCCAGGCTAGAACCCCCTTCTCACTCGGATGGCAAGCTGTCAGGACAGGTAGGGCTCCTAATCAGACTGAATCTGATCCAATCAGCACTCTTTCTTTCCTTCTCCAAGTCCCCTACAGTCAAGTAATTTTTAAGCTTGATGCACATTCTGACCAATGTTTGTTATCAATAAGCTTATCCTTCAGCCATTGTGTTGAATTAATGAAAATACGCAACAACTTAAATATGAGAAATGGTATAGGGTGCCTTTTTTTATCATCCAGGCCATGCATCATTGCTTGGCTGATTCAGGCTATGCAAGAAGTGCACAATATAGAGTAGGAAATATTGCTACATTATGCTTTAGTATAAGATTTGATTATTTTGCCGGATATTTCGATTGCCAGTTCTCTTTGGGATCTTCATCAGCTGAGGGTACACTACCCGAGCCTTCCTTTCAATATCGATTGATTTTAATTAGTTCTGTTGACCCAGTTTATTAAGATTTAGTTATTCGTCAAATGTACCGTTCAGCACAGTGAAATTATTTTTTTCACGTATAGAGCCATACAGTGCCCCTGCAGCACAGAGGGTTAAAGGCCATGCTCAGGGTCTCAAAAGTGGCAGCTTGGCGGTGCTAGGGCTTGAACCTCTGACCTTCCGATCAGTAACCCAGAGCCTTTACTGTCTGAGCTGCCACTGCCCCATTATAGATGCTGTTACCTACAGTTTATGTGAATGTTCTGTTATGCATTGCCTTGAAAAGAGACTTTGAGTACCAAGACCCTTACCAGCATAAAGCATTTGCTGATTATAAATGAATGAACAATTGATGCAATGATGGACGGAAAAAGGAAGGAATGAAGTAAACAAAGATGAAAAGAGTAGAAAAATAAACTACAGTTTGTATACACATTTAAAATAACCATTAATTAATTAACATTTATTGATGATATTTATATTACTTTTGACATGCAGCTTTGTTATAGTAACTGATCTAGAGAATTTGGAACTTAGCAGTCCCTACAATACACAAAATGTGTATACTCACATTAATCTCAAGCAAATGCATTGCCACCTGTCTGCTAAGCATAGGCGACACATAGGGATGACTATTCATTGTCTCACGTCAGCAGTGGCGTTGTCTTCTGTTGTCACGCTTACCTTCTATGCACAACCATTCATGTAAATTTGACCAAACCATCACAGATCGTAGATTTGTCCATCTCCTATGTGTGATTTTTCAAGAAACAAAAATGACAATTAAAAAAATACATAGCTTACATAGCTAAGAGGCTTCCAAGGAAGATGTATCACCTACCCACTGAATGTGCTACATTTTTATTGCTGTACAGGGGAAAAATAGGTTATTAGAAAATGAACTAGCTCGTGCACGTTTATCCTTCCTATTTGAGTATTGAGATAGAAGAAAAGTGTGATAATGGAAGATGAGAACGCTGAAGCCAGATGGATAGTGATTCCTATGTGTTGCCTATGCTTCACAGGCAGGTGACACAAAACGGGAGACTGACAAATCTGCTATCCGCACCTCCTCCGAAATCATTCATGGGAATTTGACCAAATCTTCACAGAACCTTTATTGGGAAGCACAGATGTGCCTTAGCTGTAATTCATTTTGTATTAAATTTGATTTTTTTTTTCTGAAAGCAACACCTCAATCCCAGCCTCACCATTGCAAATATAACAGCAAAATTGATACATTTATTTATTGTATGACATCATCTAACTGTTTTGACTCTACCTGTCACTTTGGTAAATAATATTTATTTAATCGAAAATGTTTTTGTAACATCACTTCCCCTATACAGCATTAAAAACTGTATCAGGTTTAGTGAGCAGACTTGTATGTATTGACATGTATTTTGTAGTATTTTATTTGAGTGTGTATAGTACTCGTAATTTATTCAGTAACACATCCAGTAAGACAATATGTATTTTATTTGTAGTGCCGGAAGAAGTAGGGGGTCGCCGTCTGACAGCTACAGCTATCGAGCTCAGCCCGTGGGTAGAGTATGAGTTTCGAGTAGTGGCAATCAATGAACTGGGTACAGGTGAGCCCAGCAAGCCCTCCAAGCAAGTAAGGACCAAGGAAACATGTAAGTAATTCAAACCCTAGCTTTGTGTAAACATCCCAGTTAAAGTGGTTCTATGCACCTGTTGTTTCTGGCATGTCACTTTTTGGCTTCCCACAGCACAAATGAAAAAGAAAAGACATGGAATAATACATTATGTGTGTTGATTATATGCATTATTATACACAAGCGTTGTAGGAATTCTGTTCATGCAGTAAGTGTCAATCTTGTGGACAAGACCACACAAAGTGTGCTTTTTGAATGGGACCTCTTTCATATCACCAGTGACCAATCATTCCTTATTAGAAGAGGAGAGACTACAGACACATCAGGAATTTGACACAGGTTGATAGTTACCTAGAAATTGAACCACTCTGTTCAACTCCACCCTCAGCAGCACCATTTGAAGCATTTCAAACAGAGTCTATAGTATTCATAGCAGCCATTCTGAATAAATCTTCTGATACTATGATATTTTTAGATCAGCTGGATGGTGCTATGCACCCCATAAAATTCATTCAGGATTTCACAGAGCAAATATTTCATTTATAGCTGCACCTACTAAAAATGCAGCACATCTACAGGCATATGCTGAATGCACACACCCTGATGACACCTTAAAGTATTGCACAACAAGCAGTGAAGGAATTTATCCAATCTCCAGTATACCTGTCCATAAAGAGGTCCTGGAAGGAAGGATACAGCTTTTGAAATAACAAAAGCTACATATGCAAATGGATGATTTGATTGGCAACTTTAGTTTACTAGTTTCATATTTCTGTATCCACGGAAAGGTCCTGTCTGTCTTAAACAGTCCTAACAAAGAGAGTCCTGTCTAACTGCTGTCTAACAAAGTCCTGTCTAACTGCTGTTCATCCACCCCTTAGGTTGATTGGATGATTGATTATATTTGTGCAAAAATATAACATGGCCCCATATTTATTCTGACTTAAGGCCTTGTTTGATTCAGACCATAATACAATTCTTGCTAAATCACAAAGCTAGAGCCCACAGTTTAAAATATGGGATTTTATTTATCGTAATTCCTTGTTCAAGGCCAGTTCACATCTATGGATCTGTGTCACCTTCATTTACTGTCCTCCATTTACTTTCTCCATTGACCTGAAACACCTGCATTATTACGGCTTACCTTCCAAGGCTTTGCATTCATAATTTGGGATAGGACCACCCTCTTTGCAAACATTACACTTTTCATACTCTATGCCGTTTTTTACATAATCTAATTGAGAAGGTCTTCAGTTGTTTCAAATGTTTGTACAATGTTCGTTAATTTACAGTTACCTATGTTACCAACAGTTGTTGAAATAGTTAAACTGACAGGCCCTTAGCTCTATTAAGTGTTAATATTTTTTTTTTAACCTGTTTTTTTTAAGTCCCCAAGGTCACACCAGCTAATGTGAGTGGAGGAGGTGGAAGCCGGTCAGAATTAGTTATCACATGGGAGGTAAAATGACCACTATAACATTTCTGTGTGTATATAATACTGTGATAGAGTATTTACATCTTCCTGATGTGATGATTTCAATTAGTTTAGTGTGACAAAAATGCATAATAAATAAATACAAAAATTAAATTCAATGAAAATAATAGTAAATCAGTGGTGTAACGGTACGCAAAATTCATGGATTGGTACAAACCTCGGATTTTAAGCCATGATGTGGTATGTTTTCAGCTAACGTAAAGTAAAAAAAAATACTTTTGCGAGTAGCGTCAAGTAATTTTCCTATTTGATTTGTTCATAACAAAGTAAGAAACTTTGCTATCAAGCACATATTCAATGTCAATCTACGTTTATTGCAGTGAAGCGAAGCCTGTAGTTAGCATCCAAGGCTCCAAGGTATCAAGTTAGCTTAGAGAGTCAAATAAACATGTCTGGATGGGGAATTTGACAGTATTAAACATCAACTATAGAAGCCATGTGTCTACAACACTACAATTATTAATTATATATAAACTGTAGAATATAAAGCCACCGTACTCTTCCCCGCTTGTTAATGAGTCCAGAGAGGTAGCTAATCAGAGCGGCATCATAGCAAAACTACTCCTTCTGTACATTTAACTGTGATCTACTACAACAAAGGGGAAGGTGCCACTGTTTGGCATGATTTGGTATTACCTTGTAGTAGTGATGAGATGAAGCCTCATTTAGGTGCACAGGCTTCCCAGCCAATAGTTTCATCAAAAGCCTAATTTCAGGAAGCTTCATTTATGATGTCAGTACTGACATCTAGTGGATACGTTTTGTGTAACTAATAGTCCCTAACGTCACAAGCAGAACAGTTACCATGGACATGAAGCTCCAAGTAATATTGTATTCATAGTTGTATGTGTATTCGTTGCTGTTTAAAACTCATGTTAACTTAGTTCTGCCAGCCTTGGAAGGTTAGTGTTGGTGAGCTAAAATAACTTGCTTAATAAACAAACAAATCATAATCTGATGATTATAAAAGTTTTTGTTGAACTGATGTGTAAAGGCAAAATGACAGTCGAGGTTGTGTTGTTGTGCTAAATATCAGCACAGCTGTGCTGCTACCATAGGCATGAGGGCCCACCTGATATTCAGTACAACAGCACTCCCTCTTGTGTCATGTTGCTTAATTGTACGTTGTTGTTTTTTTACAAGTCCTTAGCACTGTGCTTCCAGTTCCATTAATTTCAGTTAACCAAATTAATGGCGAAACTCACCTAGCATTAGTTGAAGGTTGACTGTATTCACTTGGATCACAATGGGCAGCGAACTGAATGCCCTGTACTGAAAGTTACGAATTTGAATGTGTGTATCATTACACCCCTGGTGTAAAGAAAGTAAAGAAAAGGATAATAACTACTGCTGCCTTTTTATTACAGCAGTAGTTGTTTTTATTTTATTCTATTTACACTGCACTAACATGGTAAACGTGTATGTGGTTCTGGATGATTGGCATATCTGGGGGAATTGTTGCTTATAAAAGTAGCCTATTTTCTCAGCAGGACGTTTTGCAAAGTGCTTGATTACATCTACATTTAGTCATTTAAGAGAAGAACATCAGCAGGTTCCCATAAATATCTTGTTACTCTTTTCTGACATATTATATGAATACATTATTGCTTACATTTTAAGCCTACTGTATAATAATACTTAATAGATCTAATAATACTAGTTAGCTAATTTTTATTTGATTATATGTGTTAAACTCAGCACTGAAGAAAAAAAGTAAAGTATGTCTTTGTATGTCTGCATTAGGGGAAAAGGAGTATGATACATGTAATGGTACAGAACATTAATAATTGTACTCACACACACAGCTGACTGAATATCAAGACTGTGGGTCTTTGTAAAAAAAATAATAATAATAAAATCAAGAAGACTTTGTGATTTATTATTTTAAAGGAAAATAAAAGCAGAAAAAATCCGTGGCTAAAAGATGGTGTGCTTGCATAAGTATTCATCCCCTTTTTCTCAATGTTCACTGTAGAAAAAAAAAGGTAAATGCTGTTATAAGGAGGCATAGGTCTCAATAAGAGCTCAATAGCACAGATGGAGCATTGTGGCAGTAGTCATTTGTCTTTGTCTTTGCTGAAGACTTTCTTAAATTCACGTGGGGTATTTTTACATGGCACTGGGTTTTGTGGTTTTTTCGATTATAGGTTGAGACCACGCAAAGAGATGAAACTTGGAGCCACTAATCATTTCAGTACCCTGACCAGCCTGAGATCAAATCATGGGTTTGCATTCCAATGGAGCCTTCAGTTTTGTGTCAGGGGAGTGGGGGTTAGGTCAGTGGGGGGATGCAGTGGTCGAAGGGATAGCTGAAGCTTGTATAAGATTGTATGAGCTGGTTCTGTCTGTGACATTACCTACAGTGACACAGTTAGTCATTGCTGCAAAATAACAGAATTTCTCTTGAGTGCATGAGCTGAACTGGTAACACAAAATTTGGATGAGAGAGGAATTTGAAGGGACGTGCCGATGGCTTAGTGTTTAGCACTGTTAGCATCTCCAGGGTCCGGGTTCGATTCCGAATTTAAAGGTACTCATCATGTGGAAGTGAAATGTAAGGGTCCTCCGATCGATCACTTACTTTTTACTGATTGGTTGTCTCTCGAACTGGCTGATCGTATAAACCGATACTATTATGATTAATGCACAATACGAGTCGACAGCCACATCAACTTCCCCCTGCAAGTCTGGGAATATTACCAAGTCTCTTTAAAGGACATAAAAATGTGCAATATGCAAAACCATGTGAGGGAACATCTGCCAAAAGTTGTAACACAGCAAACCTTATTTTCCCCTTAAGAACAATGTACCATTAATAATTTGCTGAGCATGAAAAGTTATCCACAAAGGCAGCAGCTAAATCTTTTAAGTGGATCTTCACTCAAAAAAAAAAAAAAAATTCTTGAGCCTTGTGCAGAGGGTTAAAAGACTGAACCATTATCACAAAAATAATAATGAAGAGAGAAATAAAGAGCGGTTCCCATAACGCTCGGTGCACATGAGCGACTATTCAGCACGGCTGCACACATTCTGGATGATAAGAGGAGGAGACTGTCTTCTAAAATTGCAGACATTCTGATATTATTAAAGAAATGCCTGTCCTCGATTCTTACTAATAAGTAGCCATGATTGGCTCACCAAATACAAAGTGACTTATGTCTGCGTTTATTTAAAAATGTTCGGTGCAGAGTTTTGATTTGATAATCATTGACACAACCTTCATCCATGTGCACTCCTTCCATTTAAAGGAGTAAGTATAGTTAGACAATCACATTTTAAATAAGCATTTCGGCATTTATGAGAGCCCCTTGATGCTTTCTATATAATCTACATGAAATAATAAGATTGTGGAATGTTGCATATGTTGCCAGTAAATAAAGCTGTTCAGTCCATGTTCAGCGATCAGTCTTGTATCGACCAGTTCTGATTACTGTGATCAGCGATTGGCCCCAAAAACCCTGACTGGAGCACCCCGAGCAAGATATGAAGGGTGCTTGCTCATGATTCACAGTAGGAGTGGACTGTGGCAAACGACCTAGAAGAGCAGTGTGCTACTTGATGCTGGAGGCTACCACAGTTATAGGACTGTTTCTCCTTCTGACACTTTTGGTGTTCCACAAGGGTTAGTTTGAACTGGGCCGGTTAAATGAGTACTGTAGGATGGATTTCTGGGACCAAGGTGGTGGGGCGTTTATTCCCTTTCCATTCTTAAGCTTGATTAGCTAGTCTGGCATTGACATGTTACACGAAATTAATGATTTGGGAAAAGGCTGAAAGACAGTGTATGTTATTTCAAACTGCTTCTAAATAAATTTGTCCGTATCTAGTTTTATAAGTGAGACCATTTGTCCAAGTTCTTGACACACTTCATGAAGCCCATCTTTTTGCCAAAATTTAAGCCAAAAATCTTTCAGCCAAAAATCCCCCTTTCCTGCTCACTGAATTTAGGTGGCTAGCACCCACGAAGAAGAGTCACAGTTATGCCATTTTCTTCCCCCATTTTGTAATAATCAATTTAGTAGTGCTTTAGATATTTTTTATAACTAAACCACATTTTTTCAGACCTTTGTCCTAGACATATTCTAATAAATCCTTAGTCTTCACAATGCTGTTTATTTGGGTGTGTTCATTAACAAAAGTTATTTATGCTACGGACATGTGACACATTAACAGATCATGTGACATCTGATGTGACAGCAGTTTGCACCTAACTAATTTGAGGTTTCACAGGATTGCAGGATGAATACTTATGTAAGCACAGCTTTTGCAATTTTATAACCATTTTGAGTTTCATTCCACATTAACATTATGGGGTATTATTTGTACATTCATAATATACAGTGTCATACATGCAAGTTAAGTTAATTTCCATGATTTTCCAGATTGCATTATCTCACAAATTGTGAAATGGGGTATAAATATTTGTGTAAGGCACTATAAGAAAGTGGTGTCCATGTTTTTGCTGTAGCCTGTTCCTGAAGAACTTCAGAATGGCCCAGGTTTTGGCTATGTGGTGGCTTTTCGACCATACGGTTCCACAGGATGGATGCAGGCTGCTGTACCTTCAGCAGAGGCATCCAAATATGTCTTCAAGAATGAAAGCATCCAGCCATTCTCAAAGTTCCAAGTCAAAGTCGGTGTCTACAACAACAAGGGTGAAGGGCCTTTTGGGCCGGTTGTCACAATCTACTCAGCAGAAGAAGGTGCATTTTTCAATTTAATTTTTTTGGCAAAAAAATCCCAATCAACCAGATACTGCTTATTCTAACCGTCATGTTATATTCATTACTCAGGCCATCTGTTTAAATTTTTGTATTAGTTACATCATGAACGAATATTTAGCACTTCTATTTTATGATGTTGCTTTCAGATCAATCTAACCTGAGAATATCTCTGTAATATAATTCTGCAAACAGTTTTTCAATTTAACAAAAAAAATTTCTCTTTCATTTGAACAATTCAGCCAATTATATTTCAACTTAGTTTGAGTAGAAAACCGCTTAATCACTTTATCTGAGCTCTAACTTAAGGGGGCAAAGGAAAATTTGTAAAACATGTAAAACACAAGAAAAGAAGTGCCATATTGTCCGGAGATTATGAATTTGAATGCCAATAATGAATTTATAGCCTTCCATCGCTGGAGCTAACTTAGGAAAAATTGTCTAAGCTTTTGGAGTGGGAGAGTTGGCATTTTTCACCCTCTATCAATCACAGTTACTTTAGTCATCTGCATTACCGAAAATTTGTAAAGATACAGAGGATGGTTTCACTTGTCACAAAGGAAGCATGTGTTTTCTTTCCTGGGTGGTGGATGTCATATTATATATATTATTATTAAACATCCTGACCAATCCTCCAAAAAAATATTAGATTGCTGGTGTTTCTTGAAAGGATGTTTATAAGTTATTTGTAATAATGATTTGTCCTGTGATCTCAGAACCTGCCAGAGCACCTACACGTGTAAAAGTTCAGAGTCTTTCAGCATCAGAGGTGGAAGTGACATGGAAAACCCTTCCATGGAGCACAAGCAGGAGGCGTGTTCTTGGCTATGAGGTATAAGAAAAATGCAATAATTCATTACATAATAATAATCATCAGTAATAATCATAATAATTGATTACAACTTGAATTCAAAACTGAATACAATTTTGATAAATTAAAGTGACTAAGCTTTTGGCCTGTAACATTATAATTCTAAATGCACCTTTTTCTTCTTTCTCTAAGATGCTTGCATCTAAGATGCTCTAAATGCATCATGCAGAACCTCCCAGTTAACATGAATGCATGCCTTTCACACATATCACATCTTATGCGACTGCTTCTTCCTTTTTTTTTAAAGTGTCATTAAAAATTTGTCACCCTGTTTAATGTGCCTTTGTTGCATCCCATGGATCCCAGTCCCTTTACATAGCTCTAGTCTAAAAAAAATATGCCCTGTAAACCTCAGTGAAAAAACATGCTAAACAATTGTGTGCAATCTGGATAATGTATTCTTGTTATATCTTGAGCAGGTAAAATATACAGTATATATTTGATATATTTACTGATTGTAGCTATTGCTGTGCACAAAATGTCCTTCCACAGTAGCACCATTGCCCAGATATTATTTCAGCAGATGGCCATTCTAAGCACAGCACTAAAACTAAGTAGTTTATGCTGCACTGCGTATCAGGCACAGAATATTTGCTGTAGTTTGCTGTTGATTAAATACCACAGTGCCACTGCTAGGGTGAAAAACAGTCAATCAAAAGTATTCCTCTAACAGTGCTTAAGCAAGATACAAACTCTTTATAAACAATTTTACAAGGTTCTGTAAAATATTATCTTTAGTCTCTGATCTCCAAGTCTACACCTATAATGTAGAAATAAATCTAATAGCCTGGGTAGTAAAAAAAGCTTGGCGATGTTATTTCTGTATAAAAACAATAAATTGGCTAAAGTAACAATAGTAAGGATTGCCACACAAAGTTGAAAAATCTTTCAGCAATACTACAGAGAATAGTTTTTAATGAAAGCTAATAAACTATGTAATTTATTTTTTTTATTTAAGAGCACATACTATGTGCTTATAATCCTGTACACTAGGCACTAAAATGAGAGGTTTGGCTGAGTTTTTTTTTTTTTTTTTTTTTTTTTTAAGCAGGACCAGCACAGGATTATTCATTTTCACGTTTTTTTTTCCCTCCCACACATCAGGAAAAAAAAAACATGTTTATGTTTTTGACTAGACTGCATGATTTCGTGCTTCACTAAGTGACTAATAAGGCTTTAAATCTTCACTGTGTTCAGGTATTGATGGCTGTCATGTCCTATATACTTGTTAGTTCAGCAGGTACTCTGCCTAATAGCAGGCTGCTCTCCTGTAGTCTCTTATTTGCTTTTTCAATTTTTTTCTCCTCTATTAGCTCTGAAAATGGCTGTTGATAAAGCCAAGTCTCCCAGTGATGCTGTACAGTGTAATAAAAATATAATGAAATATTGATTTTTCTTTTCCAACTATATATCTAGCAAGAGAGTACCAGCTTTAATTTAACTGAAGGCTGAAAGGCTATGAGCATGAGAGCATGGTAAATTTACCAAAATAAACTGAAGAATGGGGAATATTTGTCAAATCACCCGAGATAAACAGCCTGTTTCTTGAACATAAGACAAAACATTTAGCGTCAAATCGTGCTGGAACATGTATAGGAGAATTTATTCCAGCAGGATGTCTTCTTTGTTATTTACAGTAAAATGATATTGAAAATGAGGCCATGTGTATTATCCATAACGTACCACACAATTTAAATACAATGAAATTACCAAGCCCACCAAATTGGTTTGCGAATGTAATATTTAAAAGATTAACATGTATATAATTTAAATTATATAACTGGACGACTTGTTAATAAGCTTAGTGGTGAACACGCCAAAACCATTAAGGAAGACTATAGGCAGGATGTCTGATATTAAATACAATTATAAAAATTAAAAAAAAAAAAAGATTTTGTGGTTTTTAGAAAGTAAATACCAATCAGTTATGAGAGGCCTTAATTTGTTCATCCTCTCTCTATCTATCTCTCTCTCTCTCTCTCTCCCTCTCACACACACACACACATTGTCTCGCTCTAGTTGAGATACTGGGAGAAGAAGGAGAAAGAGGATATGGCTAGTGTGTTAAGGACGGTGGGAAATCGGACATCGGCTATTATTCAGGGGTTAAAAGGGAGCAGCACATACTACATCACAGTGAGGGCATACAATACAGCTGGAGCTGGACCTCCAAGTGCAGCAGTCAATGTGACCACCAAGAAACCTCGTAAGTATATCAGAAATTAATCTGCATTAAATAAATTAATCAGACATTAATGTTCATTGTATACTGTACTTTAGTGCACAGTTACTAATGTATGCAATTTGTAGTTTTGATTTACCTCTAAAAGCATTTTTGTTGGTTTCTAGCTCCTAGTCAGCCCCCTGTAAAGGTAATGTGGAACACATCCAATTCCAAGATCATACTCAATTGGGAGCAAGTGAAAGCTTTGGAGAATGAATCTGAGGTCATGGGATATAAGGTATCTAGTTTATTATCAATCTAATATATCAAAGAAACAGCATTGTTACAGTGCAATCCATTCACCTTTTTGTTGCGGGCATCCCGTCAGGTGTGTACACATCTGACTCCGCATAAAAGAGGTTTATGTTTATATTAAAAAAGCCTGGTCATTTTGAACATTGAACATATTCTTAGATCAGAATCATTTAAACATAATTTCTATTACATAAATAGGATAAAATGAATATGCTCTTAGCCAAGCTCAATCTTTTATTTAGAAAAACTCCTTGTTAATGTGTATTAAACGTCTGTTCTTACCTGAAAAGAATGTAAAAAAAATAGCTTTCCTGTTTTTGGTATTTTTTTACTGTTTGCTGAATTTCCAGACTTCAACTAACTCTTGGAATGTGTTTTTAGGTTTTGTACAAGCAAAACAGACACAGTCGTCCCAGAGTGATGGAGACCAACACTACATCAGTGGAGCTGTCTTTGCCTCCGGATGAAGAATACATCATTCAGATCAAGCCCTTTGGAGAGGGAGGAGAGGGCAGCAGCAGCAAACAAATCACAATCCCCAGAATATCTGGTATGTGTTTCCATGTAGTTTTAGAAAAATCCTTATTAGGAGAAAATTATTGGTAAAAAAAATTTGTCAGCCAGCTTCTTACAAACTATTTGTATCACAGTATTTCTTATTCTCTTGAAAGATTAATCACTGAATTATTAAGTAAGGAATAAAACACACCAGCAGATGCTGTTTTAGAGAATTAAAAATAGAGTAGCATGATACAGCACAAAACAAACAGCCATTTCCACTGCAAAGTCATTTATTTTTCCATTAGCAGCATGTACAGTAGCTTTTTATTCATTTTATACTACAACAGTTTATTTTTTTTATTCTGTAGCTGTTAATATGGAAGTAATAACATATTAAAATGAGCGAAACATTAAATCAAAATTAATCGAATCAATGCATATTTATTACAAATTTTCGATATAGTTTGTTTATTTAATAATTTAAGTTTGTAAAAAAGCAGTTCAGCCAATTAATGTTGTAGTCAAGACCGCCAAAACTGATCATTACCGAGACAATACCACAAGTTCCACAAGGCATGATGCATTTATGATTAAATGTAAAATATGCAAATGATATCCTGATCCTTGAGTTCATTTGAAGGGTGCAAATTTCACAAACAATCTTAAAAATAATGGTGTAAGATGTCAAGAAAGCATCACCTTTAAGGTGATTCAACTTTGACAAAAGGGGATGGATGTCTATTTTCCTCTTTGTGTCTAATCCTCAGTGTGGGAAAGATAATGTTGAGCAAGCCAGAGTTGATACCACTCAAAACACAGATGTACTACGGTTTGAATAGTTAAATAGTTTTATATTAGATCTACAACTGTGTATTCATACTCAGAATTAGCACACTAATAATAATAATAACAATAATAATAATAATAAATATTTTATAACTAAATTTATCAAATGAAGGACATTTACGCAGTTTCCTCTCTCTGCTGTCACCTTTCTAGCTCTTTCACTCAAGTAAGGGAATGGTACTGCAGTGAGTTTGTAGTTGATCAGTTTACATACGCCTTAGCCGAATAAATATATATATATTTTTTTTTACAATTTCGTGCATTAAATCCTTAAAACATTCCCTGTCCTAGGTCCATTAGAATCACTAGTTGTTAGAATAATAGTGTAGAGATAGATTTATTTCAGCTTTTAGTAGTGAAACGGAAGTTTATATACACTTAGTTAGTATTTTTTATTATTGCCTTTAAATTGTTTAACTTTGGTCTAAAGTTCTGGGTAGCCTTTCACAAGCTTCTTAAGTTTCTGAAATATTAGCCCTTCTCCTGATAGAACTGGTCCAACTGAGTCAGGTCCATAGGCATTCATGCCTACACACACTTTTTTTGGTGTGTTTCGCCCACAAATTTTATATTGGATTGAGGGCCACTCCAATACCTCAATATTATTGTTTTTAAGTCATTTTGCCACAGCTCTGAAAATCTGCTTGGGGTCATTGGTCATTTGGAAGAGCCATTTGTAACTAAGCTTTAATTTTCTGGCTGATGTCTTGAGACATTGCTTCAGTATATCCACATGAATTTCATTCCTGATGATGCCCATCTATTTTGTGAAGTGCACCAGTCCATCTTGCAGAAAGGCACACCACAACTTGATGCTGCCACCCCTGTGCCTCACAGTTGGGATGGTGCATGCCTCCCCCTTTTGACCCAAGAGATAATAATGATCATTATGGCCAAACAGTTAATTTCTTTTTGTTTAATTAATGACCTAAATCTAAGTGTTTGTACATTTCCAACTTCAAATGTATACCTATTGTTTATTTATGCTATTGCCCTGAAACATACAGCATATGCAGCATATACATCTGTAAAAATTTGAATATCATGAAAAAGATTTTAATTGACAAAGTTCATTGAAAACTCCCACACATTCTACATTCACTGCACATGGTGTAATGACAATTATTCATTTAGATGACTATATCTTATAGCTCATGAAAAAACTCCAATATCTCAAATATTACAACAATTCCTAAAATTATTTTTTTTAATCTTCTAAATAGTACGTTCAGTTATGCCTACAATACTTGGTTGTTGCTCATTTAGGAATTTGCTCCCAGGTTGTTGCTTGCAGGTCATTGCTCGCAGGAATTAGTGCATTAATGCAATATGGCATGGAGGTAAGTTGGCTAGCCAATCAAACACAATAATATCATGGTTAGCAAATCAATTAGTGGTCGCTTTGGCACTGTGGGAAGGTGCTAGGTAGATGAATTCAGCATCTCCATAAAGCTTGCCAACAGACAGAACAATAAAGTGGTCTAAAATCTCCAGGCAAATCTCAGTGGACCAACAGCAGACTGCGGAAGTTGTGGATGTCTCAAGATGTCTGAGTGTGTTGGTTCTTGATGCACTGATTCCAGCCTTACTCCACTCCCAAGTTCTCGAATCAGCTTTGCTTGACCCTCTTCATCTGGCTGTGGTCATCCCTGTTGTGCACTTTTTTCTTTCTTCCTGTCATTTTTCTATGAATATGGTTCAATGCAGCACCTTTAAAGGTTTACGCGCCTTGTGGAGGATGTCGATAATAATCTCCTAGATAAGTGTCTATTGTGGTTGCATGTACTGTACTAAATCGAGATATTTATATTGTATGAATAAAAGTTTTTGTCAAACTAGAAATTAAATATTCAAATATTTTTGAGATACTAGATTTTTTTTGTGAGCTATAAGCCATAATCATAAAAAAAGCCTAAAATAGCAGAAATGCAGCAGGGCACTAAGTGCATCACAGCTTGCTGCCCACAAGGCCCAGTAGTGCTGATAAAAGTTTATGTAGTCTCAGCCATCTCCGTAAGCATACTATTGCATTGCATATAAAATCTGTGTGGTTTGGGAGCCAAATTTTACTTACTTTCTGGACAGTCAGCTTCTTCTCCTGCATTTACTTTCTCAGAGAGCAAGTGAGGGTGCAGGGAAGGGTGACCATATTAACAGTAATAAACTTCTTAAATTAGAAATAAAACGAATTATTGGTTGCATTTTAAGCAGGAGGTTTTACATAATGGTAATGGTGATGGTAAATAAATCAGACAATGCAAAGGTGAATTAGTGATATTCCTGCAATTTTGACCGAGCAATGAAATAAAATCCTGAGTCAGCGTTGCCTGAGATAGGACCAAGTTAAATTGCAGTTGATTCTCAGACAAGACTTCAAAAAGAGTCGTTAAGACCAAGAACAGTCTTGAGTACTCCAGCTCTACTGGCAATATTGCTGGCTGATTTGAGACCCAAATTACAGGTATTTACTAATACACATATTCTAATGTGTCCTTTATTATTTCATTAATAAGGCCTAGTGATTTGTCTGACAAAGTTCTAGGCTAGCCACTCTGATGTATTTAAAAGTGAAATTCGTATCTTTTGTAAAAGTAAACTTATATTTTTATAGTTCATAACATTGTAGGATTCTATCATTTAAACGCAAGCACAAACTACAATGTTATAAACTTATATTTTTATAGTTCATAACATTGTAGGATTCTATCATTTAAACGCAAGCACAAACTACAAAATTTGTCATTGCTACAATTTTATTTATGCCTGGGCACAAAAAAAAGAAGTGAACAGGAAATTTGTAATTTTCATTTTTGTATTTGGGGTAAAAAGATGTAATCTTTCCAATAAATTGCTGCTCAACTCAAATCATCCAGAAGAAAATGTTGGAAAAAAATTAATTCTGAATTCTATGGGGAAGAAAACTATTTTCTTTTTTAAGCAGTGGGTGGTAAATTAATTGCAAACCACAATAAAAACTAATAATATAAAAGTGCCTTGCCTCTCTTAGTCTTTTATGTACTTCTTGTCTATGTCCATCTCCAGGTCCCAATGCAATTGGATCTGCATCCAGCGTATCCACCCTCTCAGCCCTCAGCACAATAGCTCTGTCACTCACAGCCCGGACGTCCTTATGACGCAGCGCAATCCACATGCCTCAAACGATATCTTCTCGTTTGGAAAAGGAGACTCTGAGAGGAAAAGAAAAATGAACTTGATTTGCAGTTTGCAATTCTGTTAAAAACAGGATGGCTGGTCTTGAATTTACCAAAGCTGATAGTACTCAAAAACTGAAAGGAAGTGCGCATATTTTGTATGTCATAGCTGTATCTTTTTTTTTTTTTTTTGAACAAACAAATCAAATAGACTTTACTATTTGATTAAAGCAAGAGGTGTTAGCCTTTGGTGAGGTCCATAAAGAACCTATGATATGACACAGTCCACTGAGCTCTTAAACATTCACTCCACCTCAGTCGTTGCACTGAATTTCCTTCTGAAGGAAAGAAACGAAGAAATAGGAGATAAAGTGAATAACTAGGAGTATGAAAAAATGCTGACTGTGCTGCTTGTGAAGGCAGACAACTTTAAAGACCATTGTCTTTCAATTAGCCTCTGTTAGTTCCCATTTGATCATCAGATTTTGGCATATTGCAAACACTGAACAAGCAGACATTGTGTGTCTTTCCTAATATCTCATAGTCTTTTTCTATGTTCTGTCTGTTTGCCTTTTGTGTGCCTCGTCACATGTTTTTAAACTCCTCAGGTCCTCAAAAAGCCTTAACTTATATTTGCTGTCTCCCAGCTGGCTATGCTAATGCATTGAGAGATTGCACATGATTACTTTGGGTAGAAAGCTGGGGATTTCCATTTTGGGTGTGTTGGGCCATTATTCCTAGTCCATCACTTCTATTTTTCTATCTTGTACCAGTTATCCATGGCTTAAGGGCAATACAGCATATCATGTAGAAGGGCCATGGACACATTTAGATATATTATACTTAATATGCTGCTGAAATTTTGGTTCTCATTTTTTAATGCCATCTGGGATCAAGTCCTTATAATATCTAGCTTGTAATCTTTGTGAGGTGGAGATTAGTAAAAATGTAGGCTACTTTAAAATGGTTCTGAGACAAAGATCAACAAAATGTAAACCTGCTTTTTGTATATTTCAGATTGTTTATATAAAAGGAAACAATAGCAAAATCTAACGTTTCCTAAGAGTTGTTCTTGTTTTTTACATAATGAAAAAGATAAGAACTGTTTATTAATGTGGATAATTGTCGCTTTGCATGTTGGTGTATTCTTTTCCAACCCGCTTCATTTGGTATTGAATGAATGGCTTATGATTATGCAGTCATGAGTACAGAAATAAGAATTATTGTTACCAGGGATTTGTGTATATATGTATGTGTGCTGTAGTCATCTTTCTGCCTCTCTGCCTTGTTCTCTGTCTGTCTGTCTCACTGTCTTCATTTCTGTCTATGGTGCTTTCCAACAAAGTACTTACCATTAAAATTGTAAGATTATTTTATTTGCTGCTGTTTGTTTATACTGGGTCACAGAATAAAGGGGTTGTTTTTAACAGGTGATTTGTTTTCACAAGAACTTGTCATGCAGTTTTTATTCCATTTGTATTTGTGTTGGTTTTTTTTTAAAAAGTGAAGGAAAAAAGCAAAAAGAAAGCATTTGTGGTCTATTTACTATGAAGTTATAAAACTTCTGTGTTTTGTACCTTATAGAACTATATCTGTAAAACCAACACTTCTCTGTAACATCACAAAAATAAGAACATTCACTTTCATACGGTGCATCAAAATCAGAAGCATAGGACACTGCAATGGCTGTAACTTACACAGGCTGGTTTGAAAGTCTCTAACAAGCGAGGTTTATTTAAAAGGGAAATACAGCATATGCAAACAAAACTGTCTATAATCTGGGCTGCTATGGGAGCACAGCAGATGTCAGAAATTCCTAATTTGTACTCTTTTGTACTCAGCCCAGAAGTTGTATATAGTATATTTTGCCTTCTGCATGATTCATTGGGTCTTTATTACCTCTAACCCCAATGACATTTAAGGTACTGTACTGTCAAATAGTGTTTCAGAACTCCTAACACACTCTTTTTAATCAAGTGCCTACCCAAGCAATTCACCAGGAGGCACTATTTCAAATGAGACATGTCACTCTTGCCTGCAGTCAGCAGCCCGCTTCTTGCTTCTGAGAGCTTCCAAGAGTTTCCCTAATCTTCCCTAATGTGCTGCTGAAGCAACAGTCACCCAGGAAAGTTGTGCAGTTGTTGGCTTAAACCCCAAAAAATAAAAGGCCTGGATGCAGTTATACCCTGGACTTAAAATGACTGTTCTTACACACAGATAAAGTTCTAAACATACACAAAGCTACCTGCCAAAAGAAGAGAGTGCGTATAGATCATTATAGCCAAAGCAATAACACTGCAGAGCTACTCTAAGTTAACTTTTTTTTTTTTAAATGGCAATTTCTGCCTTATTTGGAAGGTTTATATAGCAGGGCTCAAGCCCCACACATGGCTCATATGCCAAAAGCCAATGTGATGAAAAACCAAAACCATACCAATCCTATACCATTCTATATCTAAACTTACCAAAAATAATAAAATATTAATTCCATTTAAACCAGCTTCAGCGTGTGATATTTGAATTTTCTAAATATTTCGTTTTTCAGGAACCAAATTACTAATTATTACTCTAGGGATTCTATCAAAATGTGAATAATTCCTATTATAATAACCTCCACTCTTCTGGGAAGAGTATATTTGAGCATGGCTGTGGGGATTTGTGATAATTCAGCCACAGGAGCAGTATTGAGGTCAAGCACTAAGGCCTGACAAGAAGTCCTGGTGTGCAATCATCATTCAAATTCATCCCGAAGGCTTTAAATGCAGGTAAGATCAGAATTTTCTGCATGTACGCTTGCAAAAGCTTGTTGTGTCATTTGTACATTATTTTTCAGAATTATTGGAATGTCTGTATATTAAAATATATTTGTGGAAGTAAACAAACCACAAGGCCACCACAACTGTATATAGGCACACAACACACTCTAATATGGATTGTTAAAGCTGGGTTGACATGAAATGTTAAAATTTCAATATCCCCTCAGGTGTTCTGTCTACTTTAAAACCCCATCTAAAATTTAAGCTTAGCATATTGAGGGTAAGTAGCAAAAACATATCTTTGCAATTGCATTTGTCCTAGCAGGAATCTGCTGGCCAAGGAGCTCGTTAGAATGCATGACTTCACACCAGGTGTTCCCTGTGCCCTCTGGTCAAATCAGTCATAGCAACCCATGCTCACTCAGTGCTCAACATTATCGTTTGCCTGGGGCAAATAACATCTGAGTTCTGGCAGGTGGAATGCCTTATGCATTTGTCTGATAAGGCGAGTAAAAATGTGATGTCCTTATCTATTTTTCCATTTTAAAAAACAGATATT
Source organism: Leiocassis micropogon (assembly GCA_028565275.1). Classification (NCBI taxonomy): domain Eukaryota; kingdom Metazoa; phylum Chordata; class Actinopteri; order Siluriformes; family Bagridae; genus Leiocassis; species Leiocassis micropogon. The sequence goes on along the minus strand of JAOVVA010000017.1, from coordinate 5,772,705 downwards.
GTTGTTGGCTTATACTAGTCCATGCTTTATGTTGAGTCTGTCATCCAAATTAGAAGCACTGAGCCTACCTTGTCAGTTCAGAGGGCTGTTCCTGTCAACCAATACGAGACTGTATTTCTTACTGTGTTGCAGCCCTGAGCTCATAGAACTGCGAATATGCGTCTATGACTTAATATGTTTCTGCAACCACCTAAAAATGGCCAAATGTAAAGTAAATAGATGATGAAAAAACAGTGCTACAGGGCTACGACACAAAATGGGTCTTGGGTCTGCTATGACAAGAAGAAGAATGCAATGTTTTGTTTGACCTGGTGAGAGTTTGTGAAAAAAAACATACATATAAGATAAAATAAAATGTAATAATCATAGCTAACCTCACTCACTCATTCATTTACTCATCATCTATACTGCTTTATCCTGTATACAGGGTCGCCTGTGCCAGAAGAGTTTGGGTACAAGTCAGGGTACATCCTGGAGGAGGTGCCAATCCATCGAAGGGCACACACACATACAGTACACACACACTATGGGCAACTTGGGACCTCCAATAAGCCTTATTTGCATGTCTTTGGACTGTGGGAGGAAACCCACCAAGTACGGTGAGAGCATGCAAACTCCATGCACGCAGACCCAAGGCGGGAATTGATCCCAGACCCTGGAGATGCAAGGCGACACTGCTAACCACTAAACCTTTTGATTAAAATTGAATATAGAATGTAACACTGATTAACTCCGGTATAGGTTCTGACACTGATTGGTGCTAACTGAACCATATAAATAGTAGGAACCTAGAAGCAGTATATTCTTATTTTACCTTTACCTTTACAGTATAACATTTTACCTTGTTAATGCACGTTAATGTGCAGTTCTCAGATTCCCACCTGACTGCGTTACTGTAAGTAGTGTATATCTGGTTTTTTTTCTATTTAGTACTATATAAATATATGTAA
>JAOVVA010000017.1:5746392-5756397 GCA_028565275.1 Leiocassis micropogon | reverse complement strand
CCCCCCCCCCCCCCCCCCCCCCCCCCAAAAAAAAAAAATCAAATATTTGTTTTGTATTGTATTTGTTCAAAGGACTAGGTGGGTTCAATGATTTTTCTATGATGTATGATGCTTAAATGAATTCTCTATATAGAATTCATTGTACAAAATGCACTTTTGTGCATTTTATAATAAAAACTAATAATTATTTTCAAAACTTTTTTTAACCAAACTTTTTCTTCTTTGAAGACTTTTTTGTATTAACTACAGAATAAGCAGAAAATGTTTAACCCTCGTGCTGTCTTCAGATTTTGTATATCTTGGTAGTGTTTAAAATGTTATGTATGTGATTTTGAATGGATAATATCTCTGATTTTAAATGAATATAAAAATAACATACATTCCCTCAATCCCTTCCACACAAACAGATAACTAATAATTTAAATAAGTATATTTAATGTGTAGGTCTAAGTTTTTATTATGTATGTTCAATGTATTCAGTTCATTTTTTTTTTTTTTTTAAATTATGCTGTTACATGTTCTATTTTTTGACAGCACAATTCACATGCTATTTGTAGATACATGAGAGGGTGAGGATCCCAAAGTAGGCACTAGTTCTCTATAAAAAAAAAAACACTTCTTTCTTCATGCTTAATCCTGAATAACTTCCTGAGTTGAATCAATAGTGCAAATGATGATTTCATGCCATGGACATGACTCACTGCCATTCTTGTGAGCTCAGGTACCATCAATATTACAGGTAGAAAAAGGTGATTCACTCATTAAAGAAGGTGACCATTTGAATCAGACCAAATTGGTATTGGATGTAAGGTGATCATGTAAATTTTTTATTTATCATTTACTAATCCTCAAATACAATAAACCAAGGTGAAATGACGATTTAATGATTTTTCATACAGAAAAATAGTGGGTTAAATTGCCCTGAAAAACATCATTAGGACTAATATGAGACAATAAAATACATGTGTAGTTTATAAATTTTACTTGCTTCTGAATAAATGTATAGCTGCAATAGATAAATTGCACTTATACATACATCATCTTTTTAGCTTACTGTACTGCAGGATTTCCCGGCAAAATGTCATGCTATAAATACAATGTGATGGTGGCATCTGCAGGCTGAATAAGTGAATCAGGTTTGGTCACATAGAATTTAGCAAATCTGACAATAATGTTTGAGGAAGAAATCAGAACTATGTTGCTGTAAATACCCACAAGCAAGATACAGAATGCTGTAAAGACCTGGTTGATGTACAAGAGCTACTGTTAATTGACATGTAAAGCACTGGGCACATTGCTTGAACTCTGTTCTACATCTGGGAGCTAAGAGTCTACTGCATTACACACAGAAATTAGGAGCAAACATTTTAGCCTTTAGAGTCTTGTAGAGTTTCTGTCTTGGTTCTTAGACTTGATGTACTTTGTGATAACTTCCTACTTCAGTTCCCATTTAGTTCGTTTTATTTGAAACTTTACTATCTTTTAAAGATGTATGATCTTTATTGTATTGTTAACCCATTTCTCTTTTGTGTTGCTTTGCTGTAGCTTTTAATAAAATGGTGTCTGTAAATGGACAAGACTTTAATCTTCAGCTGGTCGACACTGCTGGACAGGTAAAAAATAAGGCATACCTTTATCAGCATTTAAGGTTCTTTCCTCTTACTATATATTACTACATTAAATTAGCAGCTTTTGGAAATACTTAGACCAGCAGCAACTGGCACCAATAACCATGCCATGTTCAAAGTCACATATCACCTTTTTTTTCTTCATTCTGATGCTCAGTTGCAGATCATCTTGAACATATCTACATGCCTAAATGCATTGAGTTGCTGCCATGTGATTTAGATATTTGTGTGATTTTAATGAACAGGTTTATCTAATGAATTGGCCTGTGTGTACCTCATTTTTATCAATTAACAAAATGGAAAGTAAGTGAACAGAAGAGAACGCCATATTCAAATCAGTATTTGTTGTGACCTCACTTTACCTGCAAAACCAGAATTGCTATGAATTCTTATCTCTTTATGTGATCCAAGACAGACTGATGTTGAGATCAGGGCTATGTGGCGGTCAAACCATAACTTCCAGGATTCCTTGTTGTTCTCTACGCTGAAGATGATGGTTCTTTATGACATTGGCTGTATGGTTGGGCTCATTGTCCTGTGCTCAGTCTTGCCATGGTGTATGACATGTGACATGAAACAGTCTTCCACAAGCTCACCTTATTAGTAGAGTTTGGCTGTTCCTCACCCAGTTTTAAGCATCCTACACAGCTGTTTCAGTTAATGGCTGTGTTTCAATTTACATATAAAAGGATCATTAGCTCCTGCTTGGTATAATTGGTTAATCATACACAAATATTGATTTGCTGTCGATATTGATAGTGTTTGTGATTGACTGTAGGCATGGTATTAATGGGTTGCAGTGCCTGATTTTCTCCACAAAATGCATGGGGAATTGTGTCCAAATAGTTACATTTTTGTGACTACACTACATTTTATTTTGATTTTGTTTCTCATGGTCTGAGTCTTTCAGGTGCTTTTTGTCATATTCCTTTTAATGAAGAATGGCTTCTGTCTGTCCACTCTACCTTAGATGTCTGTTTGATAGAGTACTGCATTGATGGCTGTCTTTCTGAAAAGGCTCTTCTATCTCCACGGGCAACCTCTGGATCTCATTTATAGTGCCACTAGGGGTTCTTAGTTGCTTTTGTCCCAAATTACTCAGTTTGGCTGTACAGCCAGATCTGAGAAGTCTGTTGGTTGTTCTAAATCTCAACCATTTAAGAATTATGGAGGCTAGTGTGCTCTTGAGAACTTTTAATGTTTTAATTTGAAAGTTTTTCTTATATATTTCCCCAGATCCTGTCTTGCCCATACACCTGTGAGACCTTATATAGACAGACTAGCATTGGTACCCTCATCATTGACAAGTTTTTTAGAAATAGTTAAAAGGTTAAAACTACAAAAAAGTTGATCAGCTTTATTGTAATCTGTGATATTATTTCAAGTTGAAGCCCACATGAATTGTTGATTCAAAGAAGTAGCTTTTTGTAAGGTTGAGCATCTTACACCTTGTTAGACTTCTTTAGAAGTACTTATTTCGTCGTCAGCCAAATGCACTCCCTGTTTTAAGTAGATTATTAAACCCGTCACATAACTGTTCATAACATCATTTAAGCGCAAAACAATATGCTCTCGGTTCGGGTGTTTTACATGCCCTTACCTCAGACTGCTGCGGATATGTTTGCTCTAATGACTCGTGTTTTATCTCATAGTGGTGTTCCACATGACTGCTTTTTATAAGCACCACAGTGTCGGAACATATAAGACAAACTGGTTTTAAACGTCCCGCCGGAAGAATGCACATACATTGATCTGTCCATACACATTTAATTGAAGATTCAGCTTTCTTAGTCTACTTTTTAAAAAAAAAAATTTATGTCTACTTGCCTTTTTTTTTTTTTTTTTTTAAGAGTAAGCCATACTGTGTTGTGTTTCATGTTTTGTATTACGTAATTAGTTTACATATTGTTTCTCTCTTTACGGTAAACTATTGTGTTAATTACCTCTGTTGAGTGATACATATATCAGTGCCCATAAAGGAAAAAGTGCTATATTCATACACAAAAGCGCTGAATGTAATCTGGCACAAAACTGCTCAGAAATTCTACTCAACATTTTGATTTAATTTATGGACAGTCATATCCAGTACCCCCATCCCATCCAGCTGAGAGAGCTCGGCCAATCAACTCTCTCTAGGCCCCCGGATGCGTGAGGCTACATCACCTGGGAATCGAACTAGCGATCTCCGGATAATAGGACGAGCACTTTACCACTGCGCATACAGACACATTCTTTTTAGACTGGTTTCTGGTCTTCCAATGTATGAAATGGAAAGATAACATTGAAAGCGAATTCTGACCAATGTGTACACACAACCTTTCTATTATTTATATAGATGTGCCCCTTTTGTGAATTAAATTAAGCACAGTAGAACTGGAGTAGGAGTAGGATCTCAGGAGCTCAATTGTGCTTTTTAAAACAAAGGGTCTGAATGCTTATGTAAATGGCATATGTTACTATTTATTTTTGTAATAAATTAACAAAACACACAAAATACCTGTACACTACCTGGGGGCAATTTTTTTTATCACTTCAGAAGGGTCAAATTATTAGCTTGTGTCAAGCAAAGACAACAACTAAGATGATTTTAATAGTATTTTTTTTATAAGAACCCTCCAACATATTAAAACCTGGAAGGATAGTGCTTAACTGTCAGCTTAGTGGAAGAAATGTGGTTGCAGGGGAAAAATAAATGAGTGGAGATCACTTGAAATTACATGGGGGAACATTGACAGTAGAAATAAATGCTATGTTTAATAGTGAAAGTAAGAACATTTCAGTGTCCATGGTGTAATGTTAAATCACAGGACTGAGACTAAACAGCAGTGTGACCATGCAAAAGCCACTAGCTAGTGAGGCTAAGCAGAAGGTCACGTGGTCTGATGAGTCCAGATTTACCCTATATCAGATTGATGGGTATGTCGGGGTAAGAAGGGAAGCGGCTGATGGGCTGGACCCATCATGCATAGTGCCCACTGTTAGAACATAAGCAGATCTCTCTGCTTCATCTGCGGATACCAAAATAACATTTAATTGAAGGTTGCTTTTATGCAACTTTTATTAAAGTACAATTGCAGTAACCAATAAATGGATTTAAATTTGTATCCCCTTGTAAAATGCCCGAGATGGCACGAGGGAGTAACCTAATTTATAAATGTATCATTTACCCAAGGTATCTGCTTATATGTTAATATATATTAACATTTTAATTAAAATAAAAGACTAAAGGATGCAGGTTGCATTTTATTGCAGAAACTTTTCACAACCAGCATATCGTCTAACTTGCAAAGTATTCCAATATCTATAATTATGGTATATTTTTAAGCTTGTACAATTAAATACATTCAGAGAAGATGACAATGAATAAATACTATGACAAATTTCAGATATTGGAATAATCACATTTCTTTCTTTGTGACAAATTCATGATAGTTTGCTAGTTACTAAGCTTTTTTAAAAATATATATTTTTTTTGTTCCTTTAAATCCACGTTGCTTATTTTGGCACACCCTTTATATTTTTCAGGACGAGTATTCAATTTTCCCTCAGTCTCACTCAATGGACATACATGGGTATGTTCTGGTGTACTCTGTCACATCAATGAAAAGGTTGGTGCTTTGTGAATGGTTAGTGTAGTGAACTCATAGAAAATTGAAGTGGTCTGTTTGATAGTAAAACTTCACTTATTGTCTTTGTTTTTTCTCTCTGTCTCCTGAAACATTTACTTTTTATGCTAGCTTTGAAGTGGTTCAGGTTCTACATGACAAGCTGCTTGACATGGTTGGAAAAATACAGTAAGTGTGTTTGCTTGTGCATGTGACTGAATAATCATATGTGAAGCAAAATGTGACTGTGGATTTTTTTTCCAGGGTACCAACGGTTCTTGTTGGGAATAAAAAAGACCTTCACATGGAAAGGTAAGTGCAGAAGCTCAGTAGAAAATAAAGTAAGGAAGTTATAATGCATGGTTAAAATCTATCTCTCTCTCTCTCTCTCTCTTACTCTCAGAGTTATTAAACCAGAAGAAGGCAAAAAATTAGCTGACTCTTGGGGAGCTGCATTCATGGAATCATCTGCTAAGGAAAACCAGGTAAATTATTGTAATCTTTGAATGCATTTAATCATGCAAACCACTTGAATGTCATGCACACATGCACAATTGCTTTTTTGTGCTTACAGACAGCTGTAGAAGTTTTTAAGCGGATAATTTTGGAAATGGAGAAAGCGGACGGAAATGCCCCAGCTGAAGATAAAAAATGTTGCGTGATGTAGGTGCTGGTCTTTTAAAAAAAATAAAAATAAAAAAAAACACAGCAAGCTACCTAGCCAAAGTTAAGAGTGACGACATCACCAGTAAGCAAGATGCAGTGCGGTGGTGGGACTGCCGTTTTAAAACTCTACCCACTTCTCACAGCAGACAGGACGAGTTATATATGAATTTATAAGAAATTGAGAAAAACACGAAAGAATGGTAAGCTTTCCCAGAATAAATATTCCCCCAAATGAAAACCATTTCAAGCACCAATTTCACTACGGTTTGCTTTCAATCAAAATTGATGCAGGTGCATTTATGGTGAATTATTTTAATTGCACCTTTTGAAATCTGACTTTTTGTTAGAACATTTGGCTCCTAGCACACATCTTATAACCTCTGTGCCATAGGGATTTGCTGAGTGAACTATGACCTGGTCAACTCCTGCTGGATAACCTGCCTTTAACATAGCATGAATGAATGAATTATGACATATAAATCTTGTTCATCCATCCATGACTTAATGTGCTGGACCATGTGCCTGATATGTTTTTGGTGACATAAGTGGGCAGGTATTATACCCTTGTCACAACAGATATTGAGGTCTAAAGCAAGTGCACACTCACTCTTTTTTTCTTTCCCCTCCCCGCCAGGTAAATTTTTATTATTTAACTTTGTATTCATTTTTATTTGTCGCTAGATATGATTTAGAGGTGTGTGCTTTTTTTTTTTTTTTTTTTTTTATTTTAACAATGGTGTTTGACAATTCTGTTTAGTATAGCTATGATTCATGCTTCGGCAAACATGTATGTGGGGTTAGTGAGAAATGTAGTTATATGTGGTGCAAAAAAGTTCCAAGTAAGGCATAACTTGCCTTGACAATATATCAAGCCAGTGATCACCATGAAAATGGCTTTTAAATAAATTATTTGACTTTTATGCCCCAGGAATAATGTAATTGGTTTGTTTTTGCTTTTGAGGTGAAGCAATTCATTATTTTTTATGGGTTGATATACATAAGACATTTATTTAGTCATGCATGTTTGTTGTTTATGCTTGAATCAGGCATAAATTTGATCATTGTACAGCAAGATCTGCAAAATATATCACCAGAGCACAACTAAAATTTGAAAATTTTCTAAATTTATAAAACTTGACGCTTCAGAGATTAAATGGAATATGGAGTTATTTGTATCTCTCAGAACCTCCCCATTAGGTTCTCTATTATTAACATTTGTTTTGAAGAATGCTAGTTTAAAACAGCTGGAAAAGTTTGCAATGATATAGTGTTGCATAAAGCCCTCACACCTTGAGTTTGGACGGAAAAAGAAATGCTTTCAGTTTAAAATACTGGTTTTTGAACTTCTCTGTCCCAAACTTATGGGCCATCTGACTGCTTATTTATGGTTCATTTATTTAGAGTATTTGTCTAAATCATCTCACTTTCTAGCAGCTAACTGGAAGTTAACTGCTGAGACTTATCACTTAACTCCAAGACATCCAAACATTTAGTGATAAATCAGTGTCTGATGGTATGCTCATAAACTCCAGTGTAAATGCTGTCAAAACCATATCATCACAAACTCAAAGTGTAGTTGTTGATGCTTCATGATTGTATTAACAATCTCATATTAAAATACCAGTGTTATAAAATGATTTTTCAAGTTGGTATCGTACTTTCCATGAGCATGTCATAGCATGTTTTTTTTTTCCTTTATTGGCGTCATATAAAGTATTCAATCTGTACGTTTTCTCAGGTACGTGGTCTGAGAAGGTTCTTCGCACATTTGTGGGTCTACAAATACATTGTATACTGGACTAGTTGAGTTGGATTGGTCTTAAACATTGGTGGTTTAATCTTGATTGGTTTGATTTAACTTAAAATAAGCAGTATTATAGAAATTCTGCATATTGAGTACTAAAATATTGTATGCTTGATCAGCCTTTGCTTTAAATTCAGTGCGTTTCTTTTGATAGTAGGAAACTAGATTGTGACTTTTTTGGGGTGCTAAAGGGGACTCTTGTTGTATTTATTTTGATTGGGGAAGCAAGGGAATAATTCATATTTTAAGAAAGCAAGGTGATGCTGTGTTAAGTGCCTTTATCCCCAAACCACCTTTGGTTTGTGCTCATGTCTAAGCTGTGAACATAATGTCCTGAATTACTCTCACAGTGTAACATCAAATCTCCATATATACCCAGCATCTCATTTCAGTTTGTCTGCATCAGTCACATTATTTTAAGTGCACATGTAAACATGGGGATAAAAATAGCATGACTTAATAGGTGAATTTAAAATCAGTCGTCACTTTAGACAAAAAAGCTTTTTTGGAATTAAGTTTAATGAAAAGGCATGGTGGCATGCAAATAACAGGTAGTTACCACTTCGACTACTCTTACTAGGGAAGTCACCAGCATCCATTCAGATTATAAGATATCCAGACACATTAAAATTCCTTCAGGTTCATGGTGCTTTTTCTGTTTTTTTTTTGTTTTTTTTCCAGTGTCACCTAAAGTTTGTATTTATGGGGAATACTCTTGTGGTATTCCCCAATACCTCTGAGTCTCTGCTGTGGTGGGGTTCATAGTTAATTTGGAAAATCTTGCTGTAAGCAATTTTGTATATACAAATAAAATCTTTACTCCTTTCTATGTTGTTCATCATGAGTTCTTTTACTGTTGACTGATGAATCGCACAACCCAAAATGGTGTTACAGAAATTGACTTTTGACACACACAAAATGATCAGCCATAACATTATCACCACCCACCTTATATTGAATATGTCCCCCCCTTTGCCACCAAAACAGTAATGATCTATGTCTTCTGACATCTTTGTATTGGAACCAGCAATAACCTTTTCCTTAATTTGAGGTACAGTAGCTCTTCTACTGGATCGGACTACACCAGCCACCTTCACTCCCCATTTGCAGCAGTGAGCCTTGGACACCTATGGCCCTGTTGCCAGTTCACTGGTTTTCCTTCTTTGAATCACTTTTATGTCCTGGCCATTGCAGCCTGGCAACATCTCACAAGAGCCGCAGTTTTAAAGTAAATATTGGTGAATGCCACCCAAAGCAGTCAAGCTATTTTGAGCCAGTTAATTTAGCTCAAAGCTCATTTTGCATTGGCTATATGGAAGCAATGAGGCAAAATGCCATGCAGACAGTAACCTCCACTCAGGACTGAATACTGAATTGCTACCTGCCACTAAACTGAAGACTGGCTAATACAAATTTCATGCCACTGTGATTTTCTCTGTATCAGTAGACATCTCTCAGTGAGTGGGGCATTTCAATCTATAGGCTCCCATCCTTAGTTCCTCAAGATTATAGCACTCTTGTCTTTTCCTTGGTTTTCCTCACTCCAGCATATTGTCCCTTTACCAACATCTCAATTTATCTTCACTAAATTTCTCCACTAGATAGCAGTGTTGGGCCATACAAGAGCAATGAGACAAGCGTGGCAAGTTGTCTATGAGGGGTCCATCTCATGCAAGCTAACAATCTCACTGTAAGTGTTTAGTGAAATTCTGAGAAACACTCTAGTGGAAGTGCAATAGTGTTTTTTCCAGTCAAACTAAATATTTTATCAGCTGTGCTAGCAAAATGCTTCTGATGTTGTAGGAGGTGAATTGAGTTGACATTTAAAATGGTTTATTATTTACAAAACATGTAAATAATAAATGGCTTCCAAGCTTTAACAAAAATTTATACAAAAACACACGTTGTCTTTTCCAATGTAAATGCCCTCAGTGACGATGGAATGACCGATCCTTTATTTTCCAGGGAGCCCTCATATCTCATGTTTCCTTCTGGCTTTCCCTTTTAGTCCTGCCAGAGACCCTGTTTGCACTCTGCACAAAATATACATGTCCTTATCTGTTGAGTCTGAGAGGTAACTTAACTATCTCTCTCTCTCTTTCTTTCTTTTATTTTTATTTATTTATTTATATATATATATAGTTTTGGGCACTGGTGGCTCAGTGGTAGGTGTTTCGCCTGCCATGCGGAAAGCCCGGGTTCGATTCCAAGCTAGTGCCCAAGCCATTGGATGCAGTGCCGGTCCCAAGCCCGGATAAAATGGGAGGGTTGCGTCAGGAAGGGCATCCGGTGTAAAACCTGT
>JAOVVA010000017.1:5734306-5746292 GCA_028565275.1 Leiocassis micropogon | reverse complement strand
TTTAAGTGTGACAAACATGCAAAAGAATAAGAAATCAGGAAGGGGGCAAATAGTTTTTCACACCACTGTATAACATAAGAGGAAAACAAATCCATATATATTAGTCACAAGTTACATAAGTTCTGAATGTCTTAATTTCCTAAAGTCCTAAGTTACTTAAGTTCTTAATGTCAGGTGCAGTTGTAGATGTGTAAAATAGTACTATTGTGACTATAGTGGAAAAACAACACAAGTAGAGGAACTATTGTGGTTATAACATGGAAGTGTTTGAACATGTAGCCCATTGCAGGTAGGAACTAAAGTTGCAAAAGTTGGAGTGAAAAAAAAACAAAACAATAAAACATTGTTTCTTGCAGTTGGTCAAAGGACGCATTTAAACCAGTCATTTGGATTTGACACTTGTATGCATACATAATATACGAAGAGTTAAGAAAATGTCAACTCACTCATCATGCTGTTGTTGTCATTCGTGGCTGCTGAAAATACAAAGGAAATGCGTAAACCCCCCCCCCCCCCCCATTTACACAGTATGTCATGGTTTAAAACATGCAAGTCAGTCTTATTCTTTTTTTCATAACTACTTCAACAAATTGTCTGAATAGTCATTTCTGAATTCATCCTGCTACTTCTGCTATTATCAGTAATTTTTTAGTAAAAACTAGTGACCCAGTTCCACTGGCAGCCATACACTCCATAATGTTTGACAGATAATGTGATGAACATTTAATTCTTTAACTTCTCCATATTCTCACTCATGCTGGTGATCATTCAAGGTTATTTGAAGTGGGTAGGCATTTTTAGAGGGCTTGATTGATTGGTACCATCATTGCTGACATCATTATGAAGGGATGTACTGATTATAGATTTCATGAATCATGATTATAAATTTTTTTTAATATGCAAACATTGTTTTCACTGGCTGTTCTATTATCATGTATTGTATTTTCACAAAGCGCGCATTTCAAGACCTTTACAGAGGTTTTTTATTTTATCAATCACAGACCTTGAATTGCCACATCCCATCCCTAGCAACGGAGTCAACCACACCTCCTCACTAAGATAAAGGTTTTTGTGCTTTCCTTACTTAGAGTTGCTCTGAGAAGTTTCCTAAATCACTTTCAGTCTAGGGCTCCCAGCTTTTTAAGCTAAGATAGGCGCTCTCTGAGAGAATTCTAAGAAGCTTTGTAAATACGGGCCCAGGATCATAGACTATAGGTAGTAAGTGATATGGCTACCTCCTCCAGAGTGTTCTAGTCTACGCTAGAAGTTTTTTTTTATATAAATAATTTTTTTTAAACCTTATGACAACCTGTTTCCGTTTGACTTTTTTGAATGCTTTGTGTCCGCTTAATGCATATAGGTGTGCCAAACACTTATGCGGTTTGACTTGGGGTGAGGCGATGTGTTGGGCACACATGCGAGCTCCTGCGATGGCTGGCAAAAAAATTTAATGTTTAATTTTCCATGCAGAAAGATTGGAAACGTGATCACAGGGCCAAAACTTGTGGTGAATCATGATGAACTGTATTTGCGGGTGCTGGTGAGAGAGCGTTATGCCATGATGAACGCAACAACCAAAGAAAATGTCAAGTTGATTATGCATCTGTTATTTTTATCAATATATGGTAAATGTCTCTCACACATATGCTAAAAACTAAAATACATACTACTGTTTGATCAGAGACAGGCACGTGCAGTTTTACAACTTTAAGTATTAGATAATTAAACCTTCAGTTTTGAATCGAGCCGTTACACAGAGACTCTAAGAACAGAGCTAAAGCTACATAGAAGTGTTGGGGGACGTTACTTTTTAAAGTAACTAATTACATTACAAAATTACTGTCTTTAAAAAGTAATCATTTACATTAGTGTTATTTTCTAATAAAAGTAACTAGTTCGAGTACTTTTCCATTGCAGAAAATGAAAACTTTGTGGTTCCTCATGCATGTTGTTTTAGTCAAGACCTTTATAATTATTCTACCATCATCACTCAGCAATTACTTTGTAACGCGTTACACCCAACACTGCAGAGGAGTATACTGGAAGTGTGTTAAGATTGAGCAATAAACCCTTAGACAACAATAAATTCTGTAATACTTGATTCACTACCCCCACCAACCATCTAACCTTCTCTCCCTCTCATTTTCTTCGTTCATCCGCTCTGCAAAACACTCTTCACTTGTCAGTACATTTCCATCTCCATCTTTTATCACCCTAGCCTGTAGCACAACCTTCCCCCCTTGTTGTTGATTTCTTTAAACATTATTTATCATTATAATAATTATTATATTTAAATCATAATCAAGAAGCATTCAGGTTTAAACAGAGTAGTGTTTAGATATAAGAATATTATTGGCTGTGCAGTCTGGAACTTCATGCTGGCATCAACATGACGAAAACTACATGTTGGAAATTTGCAGGTTTTTTTCCATATAGATTTTTCATCTACCCCACTGGGTGTCTTATCTCTGTGCTGATGTTATGGTGGTGGGGTATGAATCTGCACTTTGCAGTATTTTCCCTAGCACACCCACTTCTGTTCAGAAACAGCTGTTAGTTAGCTGAGTATTTAAACTAGGTGTGCTGGGAGCAGAGACAGTAATATGAAATACTAAAATGAGCAGAGGAGGGGCTCTTCGGCACAAAAGTGCATTATAAAACAGTTAGTACATTGTCTTTGTATGCTATAGCATTAAGATATGCCCTTTATTGGAGCTATGAGGCTTAACTTTCCTTAATGTGGTGCACAACCCACAGTCCATTAACTTCTCTCACTTCTCTCTGACTGGTTACTGGAATCTTCTTTTTGTGTGACTTTAACAAGGAAACTCTCTAATTTTGCTTCTTTTTGAGATTTTTGTGGAAATTGAATTGTCGTTAAACAGATTAATCTCCCACACTCCTACAGCCTTTTAAACATTTTTTTCCTTCATTGTTGCAAAACAGTTTACTGAAGAACAGTCACTACACTCAGACAAAAAAAAAATCCTTTATGCACGCACACATGAATGGTCACACAGTTATAGTAAACAGTTCACGCACGCATAGACATTGACTATACGACCATGGGAGATTATTATCTACAATCCCACAGCATGAGAGGGAGAGGAACTATTGGCAAAAAATTTAGATCACTTTCTTACTCTATGGTCATTAATGATTATTTCTTTCTACATTGTAAAGCAGTATGAAGGCATCCAAAATATGCAGTAATCTCCTTTGAACAGTTAATGTTGATGTATTTGCTACTCATGAATTGTAAAGCCTTCATAACAGTTCTAATCCGAAGTGCTGTTAATTGGTAAATTTTGAGGCTGCTAACTCTAAAGAAACTTCTCCTCTGCAACACAGGTGAGTTTTGGTCTTGCCTTATTGGGAAGGTCTTTATGAGAGGCAGTTTCATCATGGTGCTCGATGGGTTTTGCAAATGTACTTGACAATACTGTTCATGCAAGAACAATTCCAGAAAGGCTGACCTAAGAGTCTTAAATTAACAACTGACTTGTTACATAATCACCTAATTCAAAATGTGTTATTTCATAGTTTTTAAATCCAAAGTATTGTTGTAGAATGTAAAAAAATAAATAAAATCACTAAACAAAAACAAAGAATTTTGTAATTTGATCTCAAATTTTTGCGGTAGTGTAGTTGATATTCTAAAGCAGAATAAGTGGAAATATAAAGTAGATCTTTTCAGGACTGTCCACCGCTTCCAAGGTTTATTTTTTTGGGGAACAGAGTTATCGGTAATAATTTAAGGAAGATTTCACACTTAGCACGATTGATTTGTACTGTATGTAGGAATAATTGCTCCTCCCTCCCCCATTGACCAGTGTTCACACAATTTTTGTTCTCTGTACTGAGGTACCCTTGCATATTTTCTCTCTCTGATACAGCACCTAGTTGGTTTACAAGCCACAATTAAAAACTAACTTAAAAAAAAAAAGATCCCGGGTCCTTGATATAAAAACTAAACTACTTTCCGGTTACTTTTGTTAATTACACTAACTCTCTGTTGCCAGTTCTGCCTGGTGCAGGAGGTTTCGAGTTTATTAGAGCAAAATAACTGGTAAAACAAACATATAAAAACACATCACATAAACAAATAAAATAACCAGATAAACAAACAAATCATAATCTGTTGATGATAAATGGTATTTGTGGAACTGTTGTATAAAAGCAATTTTGCCCTCAAAATTGTGCTGTTGTGCTAAACGTCAGTGCAGCTGTGACGCTGTCGTAGACATTTCATGTGAGATTGCTTAAATATTAAGTGTAAAGGTATACATACCAGGCATGTTTGTGCTCTGTTTACTAATAGTAGTGTTGTAACAACAATACATGATTTTATAATTTTAATGTTATGCTAAATATTGTGGATGCTAATGATTTTACAGAAGTTAGTGTTGTGTCCAAGGAAAAAAAATAAAGCAAGTGATGATGTAGCCTTAAAGCCTGCCATTAATTTCTACAGGAAGAGCCTACTTACTTGTTTATTGTCATTGATTATGAGCTATTTTTATGTGGCCTGAAAGCATTCTTTTTTCTTTTTTTTTTCGCATTTACTGCCAACAAGATTTGCAGATCACAAGATTGCATATTACGTAGGGTTACTTAAACATAATATGGTCTTTTAATGTTTTTTTTTCTTTCTTTTTTTTCCCTTTTCAATATGCCATTAGGCAACTGAAGAAGCTTAGCGAGGACAGTCTGACCAAGCAACCCGAAGAAGTATTTGATATATTGGAGAAACTTGGAGAGGGGTGAGTAGAAATGAAGAATTGTCCAGTACTAGAAAATTTTGCGTAATAATAGTATTCAACATACATGCCATGTTGACACTTGAACTGTTGTCCATCTGGAAAAGCTTGTCTGTAACTATTTCAACAAAAATATTACAGCATTTCAAGGTTTTTTCTTCGAAAATAAAAGAACCACATAGAACTTTTCCTTTTACTCTTTTGTCTGGGTTAAATCATTATAAAATAGAAAGCAAGATTATCAAGCTACCTAATATAATGCCAACTGACAGGAAGCATATGCCTTTATGTGCTATATGAACAAATGTATGTAGCCACCTGCCCATCACACTCATAAGGAGACATGTTACAATTTGTTACCACAGTTTGAAGATCACACTGTTCTACAATGTCTTTGTATGCTGTATCATTAAGATATGCCCTTTATTGGAACTACAAGGCTTAATTTCTTTCCTCTGTGACCTGAAATGACATCATCAGGACGTGATTGAAATATAGACGTTTAGTTTTAATTCAGGTGGTTGCATTCATATGGACACTTTTTCTGTCAGATTATCTAATGAATCATTACATCCATTGAATGAAATGCCAGCACTTCAAATAACAAAGTACCGCAATAAATAATGAAAGTACACATCAAATAATAATCATATCTAATAATGAAAATTCAAACATCAAATTCAGTGTCCATATCTATTAATAAATAACAAACACATTTTAAACAAATACTCATGACAATAACTGTAAAAAAAAACCAAAAAAAAAAAACCGTCAACACATCAAATAAACACGCAGGTAGAATAATAAAATGTCAGAGATTAAATAAGAAGACAAAAGAACTTTCACGCATCACTTTTTACTGTTTTAAACTCTGTGTCTATTGCTTGTCACTAGATGTCGCAATTTCACCATTTGACATGGGTCTATTGTCATTCATTGCCTCCAAATTAGTTATTCGATGTGGTCATTTGTTGATTGATGTGCCTGACATGTCAAAACCTACCAACAGAAGTCTCCGCCCATTCTCAGCCAAAACAATATACTCTTGTGCTCTTTGCTGACACTAGTAATGGTTCAGGCTAATATGACTTATTATGAGGTAGTTCACCATGAATTTGTCATTTATTGGACCAAGTCCAGACTGGAACAATACTGAAAGCTTTCTTTTTTATGTTTTTTTTCCATGTCATGTCATGCATAGAATTGCAGTTAAACCATCTATTCTTGTTGAAAACATGGTTAATCTATCTACATGTAAAAATTAATGGGTGTGACTTTAACAGGTTAGTCGCATCCCTAACTCTTGTGAATGATTAAACTTTTGTTTTTCACAAGGTTTCCTTTTTGTTTCCAGTAAATTGTGTCCCCAAACTAAAACACCTTTTTATTCTATGTTTTTTTTTTCTTTATTTTTATTGTTTTTAGTCCTGTATTTTAGTATAATCCATAATGCAATAAACATGAAAATACAACATGAAATAAAGTTAGTTTTCAGTTATTGTTCAAGTCTGGACTTTGTCCAATAAATTGACCAATTCATATTGGACTAATTCAAAGTAAATCATTTTTGGCTGTTGGCGTAAGCCAGCATCCCTATCGCACCTTAGCAATGAGGATGTGGTGTTACGACATGAATAGCTTATTTGGATCAGCCACTTCAAAAGATTCCGCTCGCACGATAATGTTTGCCATTTCTCACTGGTTTCATTTGGCTAGCAAAAGAGAATGGAATAATTAGTACGAAAAGTATTGATTATTTTATTTATATCACTATAACTAATTATATCACTAACTTGAAGGCTAAAAATCATGCATGTCTGTTGGATGCAAACTATTTATTTAAATACATTCCACAATTATATTTAATTAAACACTGATATTTCACGTACTCACAAACCAAATTACTAACAATAAGCCACAAGATGCTTTCATGTTTCATGCACATTTTTTAAGGAAATAACACTTGGAATGACACTGTGACTGTGACACTGTGACAACCGAAGCCTTGTTTGTGGTCTGTCACTTTTTTTCTTCTCCCAAAATGTTATGAAGCTTCATCTGCCACGACCCCTCCGACCCGTTACAAGCCCCAAAGCCTTGGGTTCAATTGTCCTGTTACTGTCTGTGTGAAGTTGGCTCACCACTTGATCAGAAACCAAAACAAAACTATTGTGCTCATCCGTGTTCTTTTTTTTTTTTATTTTTTTAAGATATTAAGAGCATCATATTTAGACTCCCCATAATTTAAATTGCTACAAACTGGTCTTTGTAATTTGTGTATCGTTTTTGCACACAAACATTTGTGCTCATTTACTATAAAGAACTGGAGATCAGCATTTATGGGGGATTAGATTTATCAGGTTTAAATGGGAGAAAATGTCAATTTAAATTCAGCTATACTTGGTTCTTTGTCTAGAGAAAAAAAAAAGCCGAAACAAGAGCACTTTGGAGTGGGTAGACATATCGTTGTCAAAGTACTTGTCATGCCTTTATGAATGTAAATACAAATGGTTTACCTCAAGATGCAAACCACTGATAACACTAAAAAAATCTTTAATCTTTTATTAGAACTCTTTATTAGAGTGATTGGAAGAGAAGTATATGGGAAAGTAAAGGGTGGGCTCATGTTTCAAAGCATACCACATCATTTGACAAACAGGCTGTGATCATCCACAGTGTGATGCCATGTGTAGCATGCGTAGCTGTCAGTGGAACTGGCTCACTGGCATATTTTGATAATGTGACTGTTAATAAAAGTAGCAGGATCACTTCTACAGTATAGTGTAAAGAGCTGTTTACTCAGATTTGTTCAAATGCTGAAAAACCAACAGGACACGCTTTTTTTTTTCTTTTTTTTTCTTCTCCCATTTATACACCATAGAAACTCGTGTGTGAAATTGTGCATGATTTAAACATAGAAGTTTTAAACACAAAAACATCTAAACATAAAGGTCAATTCATTAAATGCACATCCACCATAAACGGAGCAAAATAAAAAGTTTTATGATGCACCCGAGTCCGATGTACTCGGTACAGTTGTTTCAATATCAGTAGCGCTATCAGTGTCTGTGAGTACCAAAAACCATTTACTCATACTTTATGCAATTTATGTGAGAAGGTGTCAGTGAATCCCTGACATGTCATATTGTGTGTGTGATGAAAGGAATATTAACATTCTTACTAATTTAGCAGTGATAAGGAAATTGCTAACACTTTTTCCATACAGTGTTCAACATATAAAGGAAACTCATAAAAACAAATAAAAACAGTACTTAAACAGTACTTGAACACATTAGTTATTATAGATAATGTTTTATTTTAAATGTAGGAGGGTTGCATCAGGAAGGGCATTCAGCATAAAACCTTCGCCACGAAAAAGGAGGCTGCAAAAAATACCATGTATTGTACATTGCCTGAACTGCAAGTTCACATGTACATGTTAAAATATATTTATATGAGCGCTGGAAAAAAATACATGCAATACAAACATAGTCATTGAATATCTCTTTAAATCGGTTAAATACTTAACCCCAATTTGTTAATTCATTAGTAACCATTAACATTCTTATTAAGGAGGCCTTTTATCCTTACCTCTTGTCTGTGATTGAAAACAGTCATTAATATGGAGTAAACCTTTTGCAGGTCTTATGGCAGTGTATTCAAAGCACATTATAAAGAGACTGGGGAGATTGTGGCGATTAAACAGGTTCCTGTGGAGTCAGACCTACAAGAAATCATTAAAGAGATCTCCATCATGCAGCAGTGTAACAGGTTTGCTCACACACATGAATCTGTCCTTGACTGTTGCATCCCTCTAGCAATTTGCCCATTTATAATTTGGGGTGTCAAGTTAATGTAAAAATTCTTAATAAATTGTTGTTCTTAACAAATTTAATATACATTCAGTTTGTCCCAGTCTTTTTATATGTAATGGAAAAATATTGTAGAAATCTATAAAAAAACAAAAGAAATATAATGAGTTTCTTTAACTGCATTGCCATATGGTTATTTCTTTTATATTTATTATTTATTTCTAATACTTTTATTAAGTTTATTAGATATTCTTTTACAATTCATGATTGGCCGTTGATTGTTTTAACAGTCCGCACGTGGTGAGATATTATGGCAGTTACTTTAAGAACAGTGATTTGTGGATTGTCATGGAATACTGTGGAGCTGGCTCTGTGTCTGACATTATCAGACTACGCAACAAAACAGTGAGTGAAATTTTTCCTTCAAGTTAATCAAACAATCCATATGATATAATCTATTCACTGCTAATTGTTTTTATATGAGAGAAAAAAAATACCACAAATTATTTTATTTGATAAATTTATGGAAGCTACACATTTTTAAGGTAACCTTTTTCATAACATTAATTCTGCTAAGCTCATTATAAGTATTTCTTGTATTCTAAGGTTTCCTGCTTTAACTAGTCTGGAAAAATTGGTGAAGTAAAGCTCTCATAATTTACCCATGTTTTTGCATGTGTAACAGTTAGCGGAAGATGAAATAGCTGCCATTGTGCAGTCTACCCTTAAAGGACTGGAATACCTGCACTTCATGAGGAAAATCCACAGAGATATCAAAGCTGGAAACATCCTGCTGAACTCTGAGGGACAGGCCAAACTTGCTGATTTTGGTGTTGCGGGACAGCTAACTGTAAGGGGAAAACAGTAATAAGTTTACATAGGTTGTATTTCAAGATTTTGAGATGTAGTTAAATTCATGATGTTTTGAAATACCTTGACTAGTGTATGTAGCACTGTAATGCAATATGATTTGGGAGAAAATGTACACTAATATATATATATATGAAGTAGTACTTTTGTGTAAAAGCTAAAAAAAAAAAAAAGAATTTATGTACCTTTTGTTTTTTGCCTCACATTAGGACACAATGGCAAAACGCAACACAGTGATTGGGACACCATTTTGGATGGCTCCAGAGGTCATTCAGGAAATTGGCTATAACTGTGTAGCAGATATCTGGTCTCTGGGCATTACTGCTATAGAAATGGCTGAAGGGAAACCACCGTATGCAGATATACATCCTATGAGGGTAAATCCTCGGCTTTATAAAATCACAGTATGATTTAATTTGAATATGAATTATTTCTAGCACAAAGACCTTGCAGTGGTCATTTTACACAACATATCTATTGTTTAATTTGTGTGGCGCCCCCCCTCCAAGTTAGATTTTTTTTTTTGTTGTTGTTAGTAGTAAATGTCTCATAAATGTGGATATTTTTATAACTAGCTACATTGTAAGATCTTTTGAGTTACATGGTCCAATAATAATTTAAACCACAATTCTTTTTAAATGCTGATGTGTGTTTGGGTTGTTGTTGAAACAGGCAATATTCATGATTCCAACAAATCCCCCACCAACGTTTCGGAACCCTGACCAATGGTCAGAATCCTTTAGGGATTTTGTGTCGCAATGCCTCATCAAGAATCCTGAAAACAGAGCAACAGCCACACAGCTATTACAGGTATGTCGGTTTTCTTCTCTCTACCTCTCTGTGTAACTGTCTCCCTCACCCAGTATGTTTGGAAATTGTTCATTAGCAACTGATTTTCACATCACAGTTCTTGGAGTTACTATTTCGCCATTTATCATGAACATTTAGCATCAGTTTGATTTTATCACATGAGCTCTCATTTTTTCAGTTTTTTTTGGTTTTACTTCCAATTTAAGTATTGCGTTTACATTTTATATATATTTACCAAGTAAAACAATTTAAATATGCATTTTACATTTGAATATATAGATTAAAGTTCTTTATCGATACAATGTATTTCCTTTAGTTGGATTCCAGAGAGGTCATGAATAAGTTTAGTGTGGTTCGGAAGCAGGGAAAAGTGAGCTACTAATAAGATGATTAAGCAATATCACACGAGAGAGTGCTGATGTGTTGGTTTTCAGCATGGCTGTGATGCGGTTGTTCTGTAGGCACGAGGGCGCAACTCTTTGCTTTATGTGACAATTCCACAAACAAAACTTATTATCAACAGATTATGATTTGCTTTCTTATTTAACCAGTTATTTTGTACACGTACATTTCTGAACCTGGCTGAACCAATTAACCGCGACTGGTGGAGCTGGCAACTGACCGTAGGCGTCAGAGCTAATTTAATTAATTAGTTTTAAATTCTTATTGATTACTATGTAGTCAAAAGTTGAGGAGAATATACTGTGGAGGTGGGGATAGTCCTATAAATCTTGTAGGTTTCTCTATTTGTTTCCTCTTTAGAATATCAGCAGCATTCATTTCTAGGTTCCGGGGTTAAATGGAAAGCTCTTTCACTAAGATGGCAATCACTTTCTGTCGGTATAACATACAGAACAGAGAATAATATAGCACTATAATGTACTGAACTAGGCAATTCAGTTTATTACATCTTGGCATTAACATTCAGATTCAAGTTTAATATATACACACACACACACACACACACCCAGGTTAGATTAACAACAAAATATACATTTATAAAAATGACAATGTACCACACAAATCCCGAGATTGAGTGTTGTAAAGTGCACCAAGCCAAAGAAAAAGTTAAAATACAAATGAAGGTAATCAAGATGGCTGTCAAAGATAAGGTTTGTGAAAATCATTGCTGAGGATGGCCCCATATGGTCTGCTTAAAGATTAAGTTGACTGCGTAGGACAGTTCCATTTAGGAACCGTGAGGATGGGATTGGACTGCACTTGATAGTCAATTTTGCTATGGTGGTTTATGGCTGCAGTCACTCATTACTTTTAGAACTAAAATTACTACAAGCAGTTTTGTACCCTATCAGTGAACAACTTAGTAACCCCAACAAAGTGGACTTAATGTTAACTGAAACACATTTCCTGTTACACAATTGCAATTTTGAACACATAGCACACAGTTGCAGAATTTGCTACTCAGCTAAAATGCTATAATTTATATATAGTCTGTGTGTGTTTGTATATATATAAAATTAGTGTCAATTAGATCCCTACATTTTATTTAATTTTTAAGACAAATTTATATTAGGGCAGCAAATAACGATTATTTTAATAATCGATTAATCTGTCGATTATTTTCTTCGGTTAATCGATGAAAATATATATATATATATATATATATATATTTTTTTTTTTTTACACAAAGCATTCATTTCCAACCCTTTATTCAAAAACAGAACAAAAATCTTTAGAAAGTGCCCAAACATGTTGCTCCTTGAGCTGTTATAA
>JAOVVA010000017.1:5695863-5714555 GCA_028565275.1 Leiocassis micropogon | reverse complement strand
ACAAGTTCTGGGCAGAGGTGAATGGGGAGCGCATCCGGGGCCTGCAGGAGCAGGTGGAACAGCTCCAACACCTGCTCATCCGACTCCAGGAGAGCCAAGCAACAGGCTCTGAGCTTCCTCCTTCTCAGCCTCTGCTCGACACAGAGGACGGCATGCTTCCGCTACCTCCGCCTCTCTTCCCCGTTGAGAACGCGTTTCTTCCACCTCCGCCGCCTCTGCCCGACGCGGAGGACTACGCGCCGCTTCAGTACGGCGACGAGGACGCGTTTCCTCCACCTCCACCGCCGCTGCTCGACGTAGAGGATGACGCTGCGCTGCTGAACGGCGATGACGATGCGTTTCCTCCACCTCCTCCACCGCGGCGTGAAAGTGGGGAGACAAGGAGCAGCCTGGAGAGCATCGTCCTTCCTCCTCGCTCCAGCTCCGCCGCCGCCCAGGTCAGCGGACGTCGCTCCCGCTCCACCAACGCCCAGGTCAGCGGACGTCGCTCCAGCTCCGCCGCCGCCCAGCTCAGCTGACGTCGCTCCAGCTCCACTGCCGCCGAGCTCCGTGTGCGTCGCTTCAGCTCCGGAACCGGCCAGCTCCACGAATGGCGCGTCAGCAGCTCAGCCGCCGAGCGCCGTAAACGTCGCTTCAGCTCTGCAATATCCAAGCTGCATGGACATCGCACCAGATCTGCCGCCTCCAAGCGACACCGCAAGCGTCGCTTCAGATCTGCCGCCTCCAAGCTGCATGGACTTCGGGCCAGCTCCTCAGCCCGGCTTCGAGGACGGCACGCTTCTTCCGCCGCCTCCCGGCTTCGAGAACGTCGCTCCAGGCGACTGAACTTCAGTCAGGCGTCTAGCTTTTGTTACAATAATTATGATTTATGTCGGTTGTGTTTCTGTAAGGATTAAAGTTACTAGTGCTCAAAGAAAGGAGCTTTCGTTTCATTTTGTGTTTTACTTTAATAAAAGCCTTCATCGAACCGCCAGCTCGCCTCTGCAGTTATACCACACTCACCCAGACACACGCGCAGACAAGCACAACGTGACAGTGTTTTGAAATACGAGCCCACTTCCGGAACAAATTATGCTCATAATCCAAGGTTCCACTGTAATTTGAAACACAAAAATTTAAATGTAAATATTTTCAGGGAATATTACTAACAAAGCATCTTTGTAGTACTCTTTTTTTTGTTGTAAGTGCATCTATACACCACTGTTGATGTGAGGATGGATCTGCATGTTGTCTTCCTCGACCTTGCAAATGCATTTGGCTCAGTTCCCCACAGCATCATCTGGGGCCATCGGCCTTCAACTTCATCAGAATACTGGAGCCCATCACAAGTTTGATCAGTTCGGCCTACTTTCATGACCTGCAATTCTACTTCACTAGCCTACACGATGGCAATGGAAGTGATCATAAGAACTTTAAAATGGGTGGCGGGTAGAAAATGACTCAAGTCAAGAGCTTAATTGACACCAATTAGGGTTTTCATGATGATATAACAACACTGATTACAACTGCACCATGCTCCAGACGCTTGCTGGAGAACCTTAATGAAAACATTACCTGGGCTAGAATGAAGATCAAGCCATCAAAATCTAAAAGTATTTTCATCAGGAAATATGTTAGACCTAAGGTTTCTCATTGACAGCAAACCAATACCAACTGTATCAGAGAATTCATCAAAATCCTTGGAAGATACTATGATGCCAGTCTCACAGACCATAATCGGGTCAAATAGCTTAAGCAGGATTTAAACAGGGACCTTGAGAAATTGATTTGGACATTACAAAAACAGGTCGGCCTACTTCCGCGGCCACTGACAGTCACTGACTTGTTCACAGCAGTCGAAAAGATGGAAAGAATGGTCAGCTCCTTTGTGAGGAAATGGTTAGGAGTCCCAAAATGTCTGAGCAACATTAGCCAACTATATATTGGCATGGCCATCCCATCATGGCCATACCATCTTGTCCTATAACTATAACTATAACTGTCCTATAACTTAAGAGTGTGTGTGTGTGTGTGCCCTACAATGGATTGACACTCCATCCAGAGTGTCAATCCATTGTAGGGCACAAACACACAAAACAGGAAACTGGAATAACTGGAGAAAGCCCACAAAGCAGGGCGAACGTGCAAACTCCATGCCACTGGACCAGAAGCAGGAATCTCAACCCTGTAGGTACAAGGCCACAGTGCTAACCACTATGCCACCATGCCACCTGGCATATGCATACATATTTGTTTGAGGATAATTATATGTTCATATACAGTATGATTAACAGTCTGAATAGTATTGTATGCTGTCCAGGTTTTTAGTACTATGGGAGATAATGAAAAAGTTATTTTCCTCTTATAAAGGAATCACTCATCTCATACTGTGTAGAAGAACCTGAAAGCAGATTATGTACATAACTGTAATTTACTACACCTCCTTCATTTATTTCATTAATTTTTTCTTCTTTTTCATCATCATCCTCCAAACACTGGCTATCACCTTCATATCCTTCATCCATCTCTCGTTCTTGTCCCTTCTTGTTGTTGTTTCTCACCGAAGCCTCCAGAGCCTTCTGTTTGCGGTAGAAATGCGAGAACTTGTTGAAGATGATAGTAATGGGTAAAGCCACTACTAATGTGCCACCCAAGATGCATCCAGAAGCTGCTAACTTTCCAGGCACTGTGACAGGCACAACATCCCCATAGCCAACAGTGGTCATGCTTACTGTACCCCACCACCAGCAAGCAGGGATAGTGTCCAAACCGACATCCTCCTCATACTCTGCAGTGTAAGCCACACCAGAGAAGACAGATACACCTACAGCCAGGTACAGCAGAAGGATTCCCACCTCTCTGTAACTGTGCTAAAAGGATAGCCATGAAGCAGGAAATAAGGTGAGCTGTATGACATGTATATTAAATCAGGAACATCACTATTAAATAGACCTTCACTGGCTAAAATCTTGGAAAATTACAAAACTCCAAAATTAAATTTCCAATATTTACTTTTCCCTGTTTCCATGCATGCATTAACAATAAAAATACACAATTGCTCCTGCTTAAGGTGGTAAATAGTAACAGCATGTGTTGGGGATCAATGTGGGAGTTTACTTTAAGATTCGGAGTTAATGGCCCAGGTTTCTATAATTGGGCTGTGAACAGTAAATGATTTTAAGCACATAAATTATTTGGAGTGTCACTGAGGCAATGCATCTATTAAACAAACATACAGTATTTACACCAAGTTTTGTATTTCAAATAATAATACACAGTGCAGATTTATTTAAAAAAAACCACGTCATATCCAGCCAAGAGAAGTGTTTTGTTGAAAATACTTGAAATATTCTTGTGAAAATAAGTGACTACTTTTTGTATAAAAATGGATGTTATTTTTTTTTAAATAAATTGTACACCTACAGTACAACATAACTCAACTTAACTGCAGGTAAGTTTGTCTAATAAGCAAGTGTACAGGATATAGGTCGACAGAGGTAAGTTTAGTCTATGGAATGGCCTGTGACCAGCTAAAAAACACAATGCAGAATGGAATATGATGATTCCATTGATGATGATTAGGATGATGGATAATAGTATTTGGATATGTCAAGACTTTTCCAAAATTATGATATTTAATTTTGTGTTTAGAAAGCTGACTGTAAGTCACAAGCAAAATTAGCTTACCCGCAATGTAGCACCTAATGATCTCAGGCCTGTTGAGTGTCTGGCCAATTTCAGCACCCTGAAGATCCTCATGAGCCTGAGAACCTGAACTATTTTCCCAATGTTTTCCAGCTCCGATTCACTACCAGCAAGCAGGTCAAAAATCAGGGTGATGTAGATAGGCACTACTGAAACAATGTCAATCACATTTAGAGGATGAAGGAAAAACTTCCGGCGGTTTGGTGCAAGGAGCATGCGGGTTACTACTTCAAATGTGAACCAGCAGATGCAAAAAATCTCCAAAGCTTGCATGGTTGGTTCTTCAATTAGCTGACCATTTTCATCAAAACTTTGGTACTCTGGGATACTGTTAATGCACATGGTGGCAATTGATGTTACTACAACAATGATAGAAACCAAACTGAAGAGCTTGCTTGGAATGGAATATCCTGGATTTTCCAATGTCAACCACAGGCACTTACGTACATTACCAAAGCGCATGTCCTGAAAATGTTGGATGTCCTTGTTAAGGTCAGATATCTCATCCACAGAAGTGTCCACACTGCTTACATCACTTTCCTCATCCCAGGATTTGTGATGGTTCTCTAACCTGCGATCATGGTAGAGATAACTACAGCAACTATCCAAGAAGAACTCATTTATGCCCCAGTACTCAATCTCTTGGCAGAAGGAGAAGATGCACAGTTCCTCCATAATGTGCAGTTTTCCAGTTTGATAGAAATGGAAGACATAAGGAAAGAGATTAGGGTTTCGGTCAAAGTAAAATTCCTGTTCTTGAATGTCATAATCATCGCAAACCTGTAAAATGGCATCTATAGTGTCACAGGACAGAAGGCGACACAACCGTGTGTCTGGAAACCTCAGTAGAGTGCTAGGAGAGAAACTGTGCTTTAGACCACCCACGTTGATGTTAACCAGGTATTCCTCTGGATTTGGATCGCATCCGGGAATGTTTTTGTTCACCATATTGTATTTGTCTGTAAAGGCATAAATAGCAACTCATAATACAATGTTCAATACTGATACAATCTAATGTTTGATAATGTGTTGTGTAGTTTGCTTGCTAAAATGTTTGGAGACTTTTAAAAAGATTGTTTTAAAAT
The DNA here is from genome assembly GCA_028565275.1 of Leiocassis micropogon. NCBI lineage: Eukaryota > Metazoa > Chordata > Actinopteri > Siluriformes > Bagridae > Leiocassis > Leiocassis micropogon. The sequence goes on along the minus strand of JAOVVA010000017.1, from coordinate 5,709,786 downwards.
CATTACTCATTTAAGAGCATCTGGCTAATAACGGCAGCACAGTGACATCATAGTTTTTCTTATTTTAAAGTAAATATAAATTATTGTATTATTTTCCATCTTGTCAATAGGACAATACATCTTAACTTCTATTGTTTTGGTATACACTAAAGACATTTAAGTTTGAAATAAATAAATGATTATGAGAAGGTGGATCAGAAAATCATCCTTAGAGCTTCACTTAGAGATACTTAAATAAAAGTGAAGAAATATGCTTAAAGGAAAATTAACATACACTGTAAAAACTCCAACTAGATAAATTCTGAATTAATTATTATTGTTTTGATCCCCGAACTTTTCACAACAGAAGTTGTTAAGACAACAGGTAACATTGTGTACTTGAAAAAACATATTGAATAAACTAATAGATTCAAGCTGAACCAGCAATGTACCTTCCGTGTGGTGCAACCACATGATTTTGATAAAACATTAAAACCAATAAGAAGCCAAAAAGAAAAGTTTAATAAGTCATTATTTCTTTAACAGAATTTTCATTCAGTATTCTTTAAACATTCTGTATGTTACCAAATATTTAAAAAAATAACTCCTATTTTTGCTGGCTGAACAGAATTAGACATATATATACACACACACTTTTCCGCTATCTTAATTTGCCCTTTGCACTTTACCTACCAATGCAAATACCCCTACCACCTGACTGATGAGAACCAACTGCACTAGAGAGAGATAAGGATGACAGTTTGAGTGCTTTGGAATACCTTAGTCTGAGTAAGTTATGCTTTTTCCTAAAAAAAAAAGAAAAGAAAAAAGGTGACACTTATGTTTCCTCACTTATTGTTATTAACTGACTAACTCAACGTTACTGAGGCGTATATATACCTGGCCAAAAAAAGTCACACACTCTACTACCCCAGTCCACAGCCGAACTTGTTACTGACCTCTCCTGGTGTCTCCCGATTTGAAATCAGCTCCAAAGTTGTTGCTGTTGGTGCCAATCCAAAAAATTTTTCATGTGTACCCACATCCAAGCCGTTAACGATTCCAACAAATTTATAAGGACATGAAAACGGCTCTATAGTACATTTTGACATGAGGCAATAACAAAGTGTTTGTGACATGATAACGTTTCAATAGCAAGCCGGACGTAATTTAACAATGTTATACCGAGTCCTAAACAAATGATAAAGAAACCAAACCGTTGATACTGACATTAAGCGAAATAACAATGACGCTATTGACTATCACAAGCTATTACTGAGGTGTTTTAATAATACCCTCATATCGTCACATTAATGGATAGGCGCCAACCTATATACAGTGGAACCTTGGATTGCAAGTAACTTGGTCTGCGAGCGTTTTGCAAGACAAATAACATTAAAAAAAAAAAATTTTACCTGATAAACAAGCGAGCTATTAATATATAGTCAACATCCGTGCGTGCGTGTACTGAATAACATTGTGACTATGTGTGTGCGCAGGTGTAAAGCCTTTATTATTTTGTGTCCAAGTGTAGTGACTGTTGCCTCAAACTTATGCTGAAAAGTGGTTAATAACTTTCTGTGTAGCATTATATTGAGTGACATCACATTGAATGACATCACTTTGAGTACCATCATAATGTGATGCTTTTTTTCCAGCATCTGAGGCTTTTTGGATGTCTTAACATAAAATTTGCCCTATTCACACACGCACATCTCTCTCTCCCTCTCTCGCTCTCTCTCTCTCTCTCACACACACACATACATTCAAGATTCAAGATTCAAAGAACTTTATTAATGTACACACACATACTGTACACACACATATATATGCACACACCACAAATGTTAACATTCACACACTCGCATCTCTCTATATGGTGTGTGAAGTGTGCACCCGGGTGGCATGTCTTAACATGCTCAAAAGCACACAGGTTGTGTGGTGCACCTGGGAGGCGATGGCGCAAGGTGCTTGGGCCTGCTCATCGTTGCTTGCAATTATTTTTTATTAATTATTTTTATATGAATATGTTTGGGCTGTTGAACGATTTATCTGAGTTTCCATTATTTCTTATGGGGAAATTCGATATATATGAGTGCTTTAATATACAAACACACTTCCGAAAGGAATTATGATCGCAATCCAAGGTTTAACTGTACAATAGAAGAATAGGACATATGTCAGATACCCAGCTATTTAATTCCAGTAAGCTGAAGGAGTGCATAGAGGATGGTACCATCAAGTTTCCTCCTCCAGAACCTATGAACAATGATGACAAGCTGATGCCTTATTTTATCCTCAGTGATGAAGCCCCAGAGCCGATTTAATTTTAAATAGATCATTTCCTCCTCCATAGTTTGGTAGAGCGTAATCCTGATTCCAGAACTCTTGTCCTCAGTGTATTTAAAAGAAAAACAAACAAAAATGTCTTTGCTGTTCCATTAGTTTTGAAGGGGACTTGTATACATTACCCCAACAATAATCAGATTAAACTTAATAAATGTGACTTTTTTGATTAATTGTTGTTGGTGTTGTCTTCCTTGAAAAACAAGGAAGACAACATTTTTTATCCAATGCTTTGATTATTTGATTTATGCTGCTGATGTTGAAATTTAAACCACCTCAACTGAAAGGTTAAAGTTATCTGTTACATTAATTAAACAAAAGTGTAAATCAATTAATGAACAGGATTATAGTTACTCTCTTCAGTTTAATCTTTCTTTGTTGGTACAACCCATGTGCAATGGACTAAAACCCCAGTCTTCCATGCAATGTGTTTCTTTTAGGTTTTACAGAAGTGAAAAGCACAGCCAACCACTATGTTACTTTGCCTTTTAACTTGAATCTGCTTGGAATAATAATAATAATAATAATAATAATAATAATATTAAAATAGGCAAGAATAATAAGGTTTATATGAAGTTTAAGTTATTATATTATATATAAGATTTATGAGTAAAATCAATCTTAAGCCTTTTCAAAGTTGAGAACACCTGCTTTAAACTGTACACTGATGTGATGGGGCGGGGGTCCGGTGCAGTGGCAGCGCCATGAAATTAAATCTAGTTCGGAATTTAATGCGACGTTTTCACCTTTCGGTATTTGTTTTTGGTTTTGCACAAGCATGCCTGTTAACTATAGTTTTTTTTTTTTTTTTTCCCTTTTTGTAGTGTGCTGCATGTATCAGTAATACAGTATTTGATAAGAGTCGAAATGTTTTGTCATCACTAGACTATAGACTGGCAATATTACCATAAATAAGCACACGCTGTGTTATAGCCTGTTACTGTATGTACAATAAGCATTCACACTCCAAAACAATACAGGTTGTGCATTCTCCTTTTTAAATGGTAATAAATCGTTAGAGACTTTTATAATAGTTTACCGAGCTCAAATATTACAGAGTACACTCTTCTCTTGAGAACAGTTCCTAGGCACTTTATGCACTTAAGGCTGAAGTTAATCTATATTTAAAGAGAGGTGCTCTTGGCTACCATGTTCTCTAAAAAAGACTCTCTCTCTCGTTGTCTATCTTTCTCATTCATCTCAATTTCTCATTTTGTATATATCAGTATGATTAGTATTAGCAATAATAACAACAACAACAATAATAATAACAATAATAATAACATTAGTATTAGTAACTGCAATAACTCACATCAGAATTTGCACTCCCGTCCTGCTGTACGTTTCATTTCATTTTTTTCTGATGCTCCGAATCAATTTCCGTACTTGATTAGTTCCGTCGATAGAGGTCTTCTGCTTCGTCTGAAAGGTGTGTGTTGCACAGAAAACACACGGGATTTTTCGCCGCAAACGACGCCCTCATTCATACTAGTACACTCAGCTGAGTGCCTCGTGCAAGGCGCGTGTATCAGAGCAGCGGTGATACCGATACCTTTTTTTTTTTTTTTTTTAATCCTGCCGTGCGAATTTGCTGTGGCACCCCAGTGTCCGTCCACGTCGTGTTATTGGATTTAAGTAGAAAATGTAGCGTCAGTGCACGCGGAGGAGATCATAACTCAAAGCTCAGACCGTCCGTATTATCTATTTAGAGTCAGTGACACCATAGAGCGCAAATGTGTAGATTATCATGTAATTGCTTTAGGCTGTAAAATATTACAATGATAGACTGATGTAATGTGAAATATACTGTAAAATTATATACTTTCAGACATTCGTATAAAGTAAGTAAAAAAAAGAGATATTTTATAACCTAAACGATGAAATAGAAGAACTTGAAAGAGGGCTATCCTTGTTCTTGCTGATTGAATTAGTTCGGTGTGGAGAGGATGAATGAAATCAAGTTTTCCTACTACGAATGGACATCGCATAACTGCAGTGATTATATTACCATGATCTTTTAACATCGGGAAAACTGATCCAATTATCATTTTTTCCAGGATTTTTATTTATTTATTTATTTATTTATTTTCTAATGTAGTTGTCTGCACAGCAACAAATATACCTAATCTCAGAAATCACACAGCACTCACAAAGCCACTAAAGTACAGAACTTGAAAGCTGCGAGATAAATCAAATTATTACATCTTACGTTTTCAGAACAGGTGGCTTTACTTAATAATATATACTGTAGGTTTCACACAATTGCTGGAATTTGATTCTGTTTGTACAAAAACTGTCATTTTAATGAATATGTACATTTAAAATTAATAATAATAATAATAATAATTATTATTATTATTACTGTAAGAAGAAGAAGAAAATACTATCCTTAAGTCATCTATTTGCATACATTGATTAAATATTAATTAAATTAACATGTTTAAATTGGATATAAAAATGAATGACGGAACTTTGCAGTTTATCCTGTATGTATAACAGAAGAAATAAAAAGTAGTTAAAAATAAATTACATAATATTCACATATATGCATGTATTCTAAATGTACACTTACTGTACTAGGTCTCGCCTAATGCTTGTATTGGTACTTAATTGGTACAGTGTACTATTACATTAGCCCCTTTACATAGTCAAGCAGATTGTATACCTGTCCTGAATAAAAAAAACAACAACATAAAATTAAAATAAATATTTTGTATCAATATCAATTTGCCCATTCCCCCTATTAGACTTTGATCTAACTCCATATATGCAAAGAAACTCAAAACTCAACTCGCTAGTATTAGCTAGACTTTCAATGTGCTATCATTTACATCTAACTGCAAACAACAGTTAGACTGGCAAACCAGTCCTTATTTCAGCAGTAAGATGCATTATAGGATAATAACTTATTTGGTTTGCTTTGGTTCCTTGCCTGCTGGCCCAACCAGTGTGCTAAATTTACCAAATAGCAAATATGTGCTAACATATTTAAACATTTTTTTATCACGGACTCCATAAATAAGAGGACTTAGTAGTCTGGGAAATATGTCAAAAAATATATAGGTGATAAACATAAATGTACTTTTATATTTAGGAAACAATGCTAAGAAAAAATAGTTTATAATTGGTGTGACATAAGCAAGCATGCAGAGAAGGAGCTGTATGCCATGGAGAAGAATAGTTTTCCGAGCCTTTCTGGCCATTACTTGGTCAGTAGTGGTAGCGTTTGCTGCCTGCAGAACCTTAAAGTAAGTGAAGATAAGTGTTATCCAGACAGTTGACAAATACACTGTCTGTGTAAGGATTGTTTTGATGAGGTGCTCATTGGAGCCAAAAATGTTTTTGAGGTAGCACATAGTTGATGTCAAGAAAAAACTGATGGGTTGATACAGTAAGGAAATAATGATATCTGTTAGCACAGACCCAGTGGTAAGCAGCCATATCAAACCAATGCAGAAGTAGGTCCTTTTTACTGTGCAGAGCTGAGGGTGATGAAGTGGTTTGCAGATTGCAATGTATCGTTCCAAGGCCATTCCAGCCAGATTCAGTGGCGTGTTGCCTGAGGTTGTTGAGGCCAACAGAAGCAGAAAACAGCAAACTGTGACATTAACAAGTGGTAAGGTGTAAGACATAACTTGCAGAGTAACTGCAATGAAAAGCATCATTATGTCGTTGATGACAAGATGAATGTATAGAATATATCTTGGATCAGTGTAGAAAATTTGAGTCTTAAAAAAGGCATACACAAAAATGCCATTGATGTAAGTTATAATGACACCTAGTACAACCGATGTAAAATTCTTTATGAAGGCATCTTCAAATGGATCTCGGCTCATGTTCATTCTCACTATTCTTTTGTTTAAATCTGTCTTGTTAGGCTATTTAAATGAGCAAATGAGCATATACAGCAAGTGAGCTGTAATTATAGAACAAGGAAATATTTCGGTTAAGTGATTTCAAATTAAAAACTTATGGCATACACATTAAAAGTTGCTATATTCTGTAAGTTGATAAGTTCTTAAGTGAGAGATGAAGATTATATATAACCGTTTAGATGTAGCCTTGCGTGAAGAAAATCGCACGCCGAAGTCCCTGCGATGGACTGATATCCCATCCAGAGTATACTTCAACCTTGTGCCCCAAGTCCCTTGGGATAGAGTCCAGGCCTCCCGCAACCCTTTTAAAAGATAAGCGATACAGTACAAAGAGTGTGTGAGTAACTGAGATGCAGAACTTCCACTTTTACATTCTTTTAGGTTATATACTCTTGTGTGTTGTGGAGTTCATACTCTTGTGTCTTGCATAGTAACGACAATTAATATCATGGTCAGCCCTTTCCTTGACAGTCCCAATTAATTTAAAAGTTGATTAACTAAATGATTATTTTATTCATTCTTTCTTTTCAGATAATTGTTTACTTGTTTGTTTGATTTATTTAATTCATGTTTTATGGATTGAATGAATTGTTTTCAACTCTAGTGGTTTAAATCTACAAATACACAATGTTAATTGTCAGAGAGGCAAGACCATTTATGTTTTTTTCCCCCTGAATCTTTTCTAAAACATCTTTAAAATGCCTAAATCGGTCCTTATCTTTTTTCAGATTTTTCATCTCTCAAGTCATATGATTTTTAAATTGCCCTGTTAAAATTATATTCACTTGAGTAAAAGTATTAACATGGTTTGGGGTGTCCAGTCATTTGGCCAGTGTAGCTGCATTTTTAAATAAAAAGAAACCACACTTGTTTCCTCTATTTAAACTGTTGATCTTGGCTGTCCAACAACTAGGGTTAGGCTGATTTGCTGACATGAAAAACATGTTTCTGATTATTTTTGAGCCTGGTAACTCTAAACAAACTTCTCTTCTGCAAGGTGGTCTTGTTTTGCGAACACACTTGACAATACTTTTCTTGCAAGAACTATCCCAGAACAGCTGAACTTCATGTATTAAAATAACAACTGACTGTTGTTGCTGTTTTGCAGGAGCACTAGCTTCATTTAAATCTACATATTTTAATTCATGTATCTGTTAAACACAGTATGTAAACTTGATGATGAATAATTTCATTAACAATAAGTCTTTAGATGTGAGAGATCTAATATTTAACAGTCCTAGCTTCAGATCAGAGCTGCTTAACATGTGGTTTAATTTAATATTGATTAGATTACTAAAACTGACTTTCTGAATCCTTCTACATTTTGTTTAGCTTGTTGAAATGACACAGTCTCAGTCGGGTGGAACCTAAGTGTTGACTCTTGGAGTGGAATGGACAACATCCTGCCCTAACTGGGCAGCTTTGGCCTCAAAGGTACTGCAATTATTTATGAATACCACACTGCACCACATGGACATCCAGTGCTTCAGCAACAATAACCTGCTGTAAGCTATGTAGCCACCTCCCATTGGTCTGGGGCCAGAACATACTACTTCATTGGATTTTGCCTTCACTAATGTAAACACCTCTACAAAGAAAATTTTACTTTAAAGTTAACTTTTGACGGACAAAGGTGCATATCTTTAGCTCCAGCATTTACTCCTATCTTGGTAAACCAATGCTGACCTAATGCCTTAAGATTAACTGCTAGGTCCAGTGCCCTGGCTCCCTGGATACACCTAACTACTGCCGCTGGGGACCCTAAAGGCCTAGCTAATTTCACGTGCCTCAATATGAAGCCTCCTGTAACCACAGCACTTACTGAGGACAGCAAACCTGAACAAACCAGACTTTCACCATGAGAAATAATGCTGCTCTTGTGCTTACTAACCCTCTTTAAATTCTGGATGTGCTCCTCTAATGCTACATCTTCTCTGTCAGAGTGCTAACTAATAAACACCTATCACAGATAAAGATAACAAACAAGGAACTTTGCAGTCAACTTAAGAAAATAAAAAATAAAAAATCAACAAAGGATTATTTAGCCCATGATCCTGCCTTCTCTGTATTCATTGGTTTTTGAATGTACACATTCCCCGGTCAGGTCAGTGACCACTTTACATCACGCAAATAAGTTTCCAGAGTCAGCTATGAAAAAATCAAGTATTTGATATACTCCAACTCATGTTGGGAGCAGTTTGTTCTCAGTCTGTTCAACTGACACACAATTCAAGTCTTTAATCCTCATACACTTATAGTACCAAATGTACCATCTACAAAAGCCAATTGTCATAACTTGTGCTGATAAGAACAGACTTGGCATGATTTTAAATACTATACAAATCCTGTGTATAGTTGTGTAGTGCATAGCTGTAGTGTATTGTGGTCATTGACCCAACCCAAATGTGTACTGTCAAAAGCCAATAAACATAGATGAGGCAGGGTCGTGGACAGGATACAGGAAAAAGTAAAATCATATCTAAATTTTAAGGTAATAGCGCACATTAAAACAGCTGCTGCCTATCTTGTAGTGATGTATCATGCAGACCTGCAACCCATAGGAGCCACAAGCATACCAACAGGCCAGGCGGGTTCAGGTGATTCATGTATTTATTTTTTTTTAATATTGCAGGTTTATGTTTTGTTTTTTTGGCCACCATCTTCTGAGAGTGGGAGACAAATAGTAATGTTCTAGTTCAAGTATTTTTGGTTCTAATTTTTTTGATAAGTTGTGTTGGCTTTCTTGTTGGGTCAGGTGCAGGTATGGAAAAAGCATGAGCTGCACATCACTACTGCCTTGAATTTGTTTTTTTTATTTTTTCCCCTATTTTCTTTGTCTTGTTTTGTTCTTCTTAAAGCTTACTCTTTCTCTTGTGAGATTTGTCATGTGAATTTGGTCCATAGAGTGGCCTCAGTTGGAGTGTCAAGTCATGTAATCTGTGATCCTTTATCTGGTGCAGTCGTTATGTATATAATTCAGCATTTTTTGAGTTGTCATACAAGAATCTGAGGAAGCCAGTAGGTTATTGTTTTCTCCTGGTCTTATCAGAATCATTTAGAATTGTGAAAGTTGTGTAATATAGTTTTAGATAACTAATGCTCAATATTTAGAAAGCTTTTCTGTTTTCCACTAGCATCATCCATAGTCTACATTTTTTCCAAAACTGGTTACTGTTTTATGTACTTTATTTTCTGGTAACCGGCCATATAGCCTAAGAAGGACCAGCTCTATATCTCATACATTCCTCTGTAAAAGTGTTAAAATTAACAAAGGAAAAAGGATGAAAGAAATAACTTATTGTGTCAGTGGAGAAGTCCAACTTCTAATATCTAAATGTTGAGAATGAACAGTCTATGCAATGTACTGGTCTGACAATGATACAGTGGTTTACAGATGGCTGTAGAAAGCTCCTTCAGTGTAGGTTTGGATATATCATCCCCTGCTGACAGACTTTAAAATTACACTACATGTACGCAGTTATAAAAAATGATGATCAATTAATATCTTATAAATATAAAAAAGGAGATTATGTCAAAAAATGATGTATATATCTATATATTTTTTCTTTTTTTAATGGGAGTGGGAATTAGTCCAAGTACTGAAGAAAAAAAACTTAGTCCATGTGTCAGCAAGCTTTTGTATTCCATTATTAAAAAGTGAGTCTTTGTCCTCGTAGGGCCACTTTCAAAAAAAACGAAAGTCTGATAAAACAAGAACAGGACTATAGGGAGGATGCTTTAAAAGTTCAAACTGAAGTTTTTACTGTGTCAACAGTGTATGCAGTATTGTGCAGTGTACGTTTGCAGAGGACTGCTATCCAAGACATCGTGATCTTTCATGACAATGCATGATTTTCTTTGCAGATATCCAAACGCTTTCTTTATATTACGCACAAAGTCTTAAATGAAATGAGTAGTTACACCCTCAGATGACCAGGAAAAAAAAAAGAATCACTGCATGCTGCCTTCTTTATGTAGGTAAATAATTGCCTCTTCCTGATTTATTTTTATGTATTTATTTTTTGCATACTTGTCACACTTACATTTAAAAATTAGTGAAACAAGAGCAATTTAAATAGCTCAACATAACTGCAAGTGATTTCTCTGTTTTAATTATTACTGCAATGTCAGAATTATTAAACCCCCTGAATAAAGTCCCTCATTAGAGCACAAATCTAATCTGATCTAAGTTGGATTTAAGTCCAGACTTTGACTAGGCCACTCAAACCTTAATTATGTATTTATTTACATTCAAATAATGTTTTGGAGCATTGTCCTGCTGCATAACCCAAGTCCGCTTGAGCTTGAAGTCATGAATTGATGTCTGGGCTTTTTACTTCAGAATTTTCTGGTAGAGCACAGCAATCACGGTTCGATTAATTTTCAAAAGTTGTGCAGGTCCAGTCCAGGTAGGACTATCACACTACCATCATCATGGGATGATGTTCTTTTTACAAAACACTGCCTGATGTAACGGGACAGACACCTTCCAAAAAGTTAAACTTTTGTCTCATCAGTCCATAGAATATTTTCCAAACGTCTTAGGGATAATCAAGATATTTTTTTGCCAAATGTGAGATGAGTTCTTTTTGGTCAGCAGTTTACCTCCTCCGTTGATGCCATTTTTGCCAAGTCTCTTTTTTGTTGTTTAATCATGAACATTGACACTGAGGCAATGCGGCCTGCAGTTCTTTAGATGTTGTCATTTGTACTCTTGGAGAAATTTTGGTAGGCTGCTCCTGGGAAGGATAACCACTGTTCCAAGTTTTCTCCATTTGTGGGTTCTCCATTTTCCACTGTGGTGAGTGCCAAAACCTCAGAAATTAGTTGGTATTCCTTTCCAGACTGATGCGTAAATTAGTTTTTCTCATCTGTTCTTGAATTTTTTTAGATTCTATTTTAGTGATTTCTTGATTGAACAGGTCAGGCAGTAATCAGGCCTGAGTGTGGCAAAATAAATTTATGTCATCTTTCCAAATATCACAGTTCATTCATGATTTAATGGGCTGGGAGACAGCAATTACTTTTTCACATACAGTAGGTGCCTGGTTTCCCTTAATAAATGTAATCATCATTTAAAACGGTATTTTGAATTTACTCCGGAAAAACTAGTTTCGTGATCTGAAGCATTAAAATATGCAAAAATATGCAAAAACATTCAAATATGCAAAAAAAAAAAACCTTTTCATGGCACATTATATATAATGCAATATTAAAAAAAAAAAAGGCAAACTTTTTAATGGCACTTTATATACACTTTCTTTTCTTTCCTTTATTTTCTTTTACATGCTATCTAATTTTGCAAATGTAACCCCTTTTTGAGAATTGTATAGAGAACTTTAATTCTATTGTGGGGTTTTCCCATATTTTATTTTCTTTACACGATGAAGACTTTATGAAACAAACAACAAATTATGTTTTGCCTTGTTTTTATCTGATCCTACTTTTGCAATAAATACCCTACATGAGAATTTTTTTTTCAGGTGTTTGGCAAATGTCTGATCTCGAATACCATAAATTAGTGGACTAAGCAGGCGTGGTACGAGGTTTGTTATCAAGTAAGCGTAAAAGCTAATTTTTGTCCATTGAGAAGGCATAATATGAACAAAAACTAAGTCTAACACAGGAGGGGTAAAGGACAACATACAAAGCAACTGCTGTACTCCGTGCAACAGAATTGTGCTCTTAACTTTTTTAGTAGATTCCTTGTCATTTGACATTTTTCTGGCTATAATCAGCACCCTACAATATGTGCAGATGAGAACAATCCATACAAAGGAGGTGTAAATTACTTGTGTAGTTTGCTTTCTTTGTTCATGGTAAACAGTGTTGTACATAAATGATGAACTGCATACAGTAACAGTTTTAAAAATGAACAGAGGAAATAGGATGACAGAAATAACCAAATCTGCCAGTGGAGGAATAAGTCCAATTCCCCATATCAAAATAATAAGAATAAATGTTCTATGCAATGTACAGATCTGAGAATGATGCAAAGGTTTACAGATGGCAATATAACGCTCTATTGCCATAGCAGACAAGATTAATGGTGTGTTCTTCTGAGTGGCTGAAGCCGTCATTACTAATACACAACAGAATGAAATGCTTACATTTTTCCATGTATATGTCATTACAAGGAGGGCCACAGAGGCACCAACCATAATCATATCATTGACAACCAAATATATGTATAAAATATATCTTGGATTGTTATAAAAAACTGAGCTTTTAAAGAAGGTGAAAACAAATAAACCATTGATACAAATGATGATGAATCCAAGAAGAACACTTACAAACATTTTGCTGAAAGATTCTTCAAAGCTATCCTGCTTACTTACACCAGTCCCTGAGGAATTCATTTTCTGAAACCACAGAACTGTTTAATCACTGTAAAGGCCTTGAAAATAATGCTATAACTAGCCAAGATGCTTTTTACTCCAAGTAAAAATTACATTGTTGAACACTTATATATATATATATATAGACTCAAAGCTAAAATATTCCTTGTGTAAGATATACTTAATGTTGTTGGTTAACAAAGGTTCATGGTGAAGCTGAAGTTTATATAGATTAACTGAGTGTTAACAAGGAGGTGTGGGGTGGAATTTCCAAGGTGACTGTGCTCTCCCTATGGACAATGTCATCTTTGACACCTGCTTGATCTTTCTACACACACACACACACACACACACACACACACACACACACACACACATATATGTATGCACAAAGTGTACACAGACTGATTAGCCTATTTAGTGAAACAGGATAATATGCCCTTACCTGTTCTTCCAGTTTTCATGGAAGTAGTACAGTGTATAGAATCACACAGGTTTGAAGTTTCAGTTAAAGCTCACATCAACCGTTATGATATGTGCTCATTATATTTTAAGAACAATCTAGGTAGTAAATGTAACATACTTAGTTAAAAATGTTGTAGTAAAAATTCAGGTACTAGAGGTATCTGTAGCACTAGAGGTAAATGCAAAAGTTATGGTAGCGTATAGTTGGTGGAGTAGAGTATCGTTTAGAGTTCAGTGAAGCTGTGGTAAAATATAATATTACAGTATAGTTTAGAGTAGTGTATATTTTAAGTAGGGTATAGTAAAGATTTTTTAAAAGTAAAGTCAAGTTTTTGTACATCTACATATATAGGTGGTAAGGTGATTAAAATAGTACAGTAATTATTAAAAGTAAAATATAACAAGTAAAATAGAACTATTTAGCAAACAGTGCAAACAAAAGTTATTTTAATTTAGGGCTATTTAGTAAAGCAAATAGTGCTTAAGGTGAAATGTGGATTTATAACTTAAACAAATTTGTGTTAAAATCTCTGAAGTGATATTTAAAGGAGAAATATTATACCCATATAGCAATTTTTAAAAGAATTAGTAAATTTCCATACAAATATAATCTGATCTTAAAAGGAATCATTGCAGAATTGCATGGAGATGATCAGACGGCTGCTTGACTTTGAACATCTCTTTGTTCAACAGGTTGTAAAGCATGTGTGTATCAAACACGCCAAATTTTGGCTTATATATCCTCGGTCAGGTGACGTCATCTGATGAGGTGCACCTGCAGGTTATAAATAGGAGTGAGCCGGAAACAAAATTTTTTTGTCTGAAAGGACGTCCAGTCACGCCAGCAGTGCGGCATTGGAGCGCAGCATCTCGTTCCCGCTTTTTCAGGGAACAGGGTTACAGCAAAGTAACCCGAGACG
>JAOVVA010000017.1:5685313-5695763 GCA_028565275.1 Leiocassis micropogon | reverse complement strand
ATTAATATATATATATTTATTTATTTATTTAACAATTGACTTTATGTTCATCCCTGATGGTGATTGACTGATCTGTGAGTTAGGAAATGCAAAAAAAAAAAACATAAAAGTTTTCTTTAGTGACACATTGTATCTGTTTAACTGGGCAATGGTAATACAGGTAAAAAAAAAGCATCAACTTGTGAAGCACAATAGAAAGATTTTAGTCACTCACGTTTCATTCAGGATCCTTTTACTTATTTATTTAAAAATTGCTCTGTTCCACTAAATATAAATGTATGCATACTATATATTTACTAGATATCTTTTGTTTGTGTTTCTACTGACATTTTGGCAGAATATATACATTTTATTCATTTATAAAAATTCAATTCAAGTATGTTAAAACCAAATAAATATTTTAATGTTATTTAAAATATTAATGCTTTGTTTTTTTACGGATCAGATCTACCATATATGTGATCATCTAATCTTTACAAGCACTATATTACAGGAAAAATAGCCTCTCATATGTCTTACAAACTTCTGATCTCGAATTCCATAAATTAGAGGACTCAGGAGTCTTGGTAATATGTTTGTAAGCAGATAGTTAAAGAATGTGATCTTAGTTCGATGAGCTGGAAAAAATGGAATTAACAGCATATCCAAGACAGGTGTTACATAAGACATCATACAGAGGAGTAACTGACAGCCATGCAACAAAATTGTATTTCTGGCTTTTTTAGCTGAATTTTGATGATGGCTTGATGAGGCAACTTTAGCTATAAAAAGAACTTTAAAGTATGTATAGATTAAAGTTATCCACACAAATGACATGTAAATAGTTTGTGTAATAATTGTCTTTTGTGCATAATAAACTGTGTTGTACACAAAGATCGGCTGGCAGAATGTAAGAGACTGAAAAAATTTACTAGGTTGCATTGCAGTAATAATGATTGTGTCAATAATTGCAGGGATAGCACCAATTCCCCATAGCAAACTGATTAACAAATATGTCTTTTTCACAGTGCAAATCTGTGTATGATGCAGTGGATTACAGATGGCAATGTAACGTTCTACTGCCATGCCACCCAAATTCAAAGGTGTGTTCATATAGGTAGTTGATGCTATTGCTAATAGTGTACAACAAACAGAAACATTTATGTATGGCAATGCATAAGTTAACACATACAATGTAACTGATATGCAAATCATGAAGATATCATTTATAACAAGGTTAATATATAAAATGTATCTGGACTCACTATGAAGTACAGGGTTGCAGAAGAAAGTCACTACTAAGATTCCATTTATGAAAATAATGATTATAGCAAGAGAAACAATAACAATATTTTTTGCAAAAGCTTCCTGATAATTATCTGGGATTCTAAGATGGTCTGTTGTGTTCATTGCCACTGTCTTAAGTATATAATAGCCCTGAAAAAACATTATATTAATTAGTTGAACTTATATTAATTAATTATAATTAAACAGCATATTAAAAATATTATTAATTCATCAAATATTTCTAGGATAGAAGATTCTATATTTGTTGTACCTTTTAAAGACAAGCTGGTATAACATTAGCATTTCCACTCCATATCCTTTCATTTCTTTAACCAGTGGTAAGATTTCTGGTTGTTACAAGGACTGTTGGGTTTCAGCTCACCGTTGTTTTATAATGCATCAGCCTCAGGAGAATATAGCGGTGTGCATATGCAAGAATAAACAAGCAAAATATTCATTGTGTACAGCCCATTCAGATTTTGCCTTAATGATTCAAAGTGTAATATTAATGATGTCAGTGCCACTTTTCTAAACAGGAACAAATAACCAGTCTCAGGACATACTTTATGAACACATCCTGTGAGTGGTTCATAATAAGAATATATTATATATAAAAAAAGAAAAGTAAAACTTATAAATAAAACAAAAGAATAATTCCAGAACTGTAGAACATTCTCTGAACATTAGGTCATAAATTTGGTCTAGTCAAGTAATTATTTTTTAATTATATCTTTCACATCTGAAAAAAATATATATAGAAAAATAAAAGCTTGGTAGATCGTTTTAGGTTTTGCACCTCAACTTATCTATGTTTTCTACACTTATCTGGCATTATTAGATAATTAGATATATAAATAGAATAATAGATTATTATTATTAGGGTTGTTCTTGAGGCCAATTTCACAAGAAGACTCTTTGGATGAACATATGGAAACTGTCTGACTGCTGGAATCATTCACTTGACTTTTGCAGTGACTTCAGTTTTTAGAGAGCAACATCTGGGCAATAAACATTGAGCAGCCACAATTATTGTGCCATAATATTACAGTTTAATATACCAAAATATACAGTGGTGTGAAAGTGTTTTCCCCCTTACTGATTTTTTTATTTTTTTGCTTGTTTATCACACTTTAATGTTTCAGATCATCAAACAAATTTAAATATTAGTCAGAGATAACACAAGTAAACACATCATGCAGTTTTAAGTGAATGTCTTTATTATTAAGGGAAAGCAAAATCCTAAACTACATAGCCCTTTGCGAAAAAGTGTTTGCCTCCTAAACCTAATAACTGGTTGGGCTACCCTTATCAACAAAAACTGCAATCATGCGTTTTTGATAACTTGCAATGAGTCTGTTAAAGCGCTGTGGAGGAATTTTGACCCACTCATCTTTGCAGAATTGTTGTAATTCAGCCACATTGGAGGGTCTTTAACCCGCCTTTTTCTTTTCAACAATATTTTTATTGGTTTTAAATAGGGATATAACAGAGTAAACATGTAGTGTTTCAATGCACATTTTATAACCCCTTTATAAACCCTTATACCATCCACCCCACCTCTCCCTGACTCCAAGCCAGCAGTATACATGTAAGAAAGGTTAGGCGCCAGGTATATTTAAAAAAGGAAAGGAGAGAAACGAAAAAGCGTGGAGCTGGAAGTTTTTTGGTTCTGCATGCAGAATAAAGGGAAATAAACTAAAAATGTATATGAAAAAAGTAAAGGAAGGGCCCCCACACCTGTTGAAATTTCAAGACTGAATGACGGATTGAGTAGTGAATCTTCTCCAGGAACAAACAGTACATAATATCTCATAATATCAGCCACTGGGCATGAGTGGGTGGCGTGGCATCCTTCCACTTGAATAAAAGAGAACGCCTACATATGAATAAGAGACGCCTCTCCGCTTTTACATTCATCACAGCAAGGATCAACATCTGGGTAGAAATAGGAAAGCTTACGTTTGGAGAAATCAGCCCAGTGTACAACCTTAAACTGTAATAAAGAGTGGCGGGCACATAAGGAGGTTGAGTTGACAAGCTTAAGAATTGAATTCCAAGTATCATCTAACTGTCAAATTTAGTCCTTCTCCCAAGCAGTTTTAATTTTTGATTTTAACATCCACATTAAAAAGAGAAATTGGTCTATATGAAGAGCACTCTGTTGGGTCTTTATCCCTCTTTGCTATAAGGGTCATATGAGCCTCATTAAATGAAGCAGGCAGCTTAACTTACTTAAAAGATTCTGATAGAACCAAAGCTAATTGTGGTGCAAGGTATGAGGAGAATGATTAAAAAAAAAACTTTGCAGGGAACCCATCAGGACCTGGGGAATTACCAGGTTGCAATGATGAGATAGCTGAAATTATTTCCTCTTGTGATATGGGCTCTTCTAACCTTAATCTAGAATCAGGGGACAGTGTTGAGTTATCTAGGTGAGTCAGGAATTTCTCAACTGAACTATGGTCCTTTGGGATGACCAGCTCACAAAGTTTAAAGAACTATTCATTCTCCTTGACAGAAGATGCAGGTAGATAAACATAAATAATACTGAAGTGCCTAGTATCAGCCTTAAAACAAAAGTGTAAAACTGTCACAGTCGGACCAGGCTCCAAATCAAGTCAAACACCACGCCCCCCATCTCCGGAATACTAATCACTGCCACCTGATATCAATCAAGACAAAAGCACACACCACACAGCATTCAGTGTCTAGACAGTGTCTATGGACGAAAGTGGCCCAAATCGCTAGAGAAAGTAAGAATCAAATACTTACCTGTACTCCTTGTTCCCCTCTTCGTCTTCGTGGCTCTGTGTGTGTGCATATATCCCTCGCCGGCTCTTCAGTGGTTCCAGTTCCGATTCCTCGTCGCTCACTATCCTCCACAAAGGAACAAAAGTGAAGGATCAGTCAATGTCGCTTACTCAGCGAAAGTAACGTTTTACATTGAACCTTACCTGATTCAGACTGCATATCCTTGAATCTGCCGTGCTCTATCAGTTTGTCAATAAACTTTGCTCATCCTGAAAAACTTACCATCCTGTGTGAGTCCGACTTTGTTACAGAAGCCCGGACCGTAACAACAAAACAGGATGAACAGTGCTTCCAGCTCTTCTTCGGCGTCCCCGGCATCCAGCCCCATGGCGCGACCGGCGCCCTTCTCTGGTTCGGCAGGGAATTGCAAGGGGTTCTTGCTCCAATGTTCACTCACGTTCGCAATGCAACCTTCCAGGACCTACTCTACCGATCAGGCAAAAATCGCCTATATTATTTCCTTGTTGTCTGGACCGGTGCTACAGTGGGCGGAGTTGATTTGGTCTCAGGCAGGACCACTACCACTTCTTATGACCTCTTTGTCTCACATTTCAGGGAGGTATTTGAACGGACTAACAGCAAGGGGTCTGCAGGAGAACAGCTCTACCATCTTAAGCAAGGTAACCAACCTGTACAAGACTATGCTCTCCGTTTTCGTATGCTAGCTGCCACTAGTGGATGGAATGAGCAAGTCCTCATTACCACGTATCATCAGGGGCTTGACACAAATTTGCTAATTATGCTCGTTATCCACGACGACTCTCTGGGGCTAGAGCAATTTATCCAACTCTCCATCCGCTGCTCAGCACGTCTCGCTTCCTGCCACTCCATCACCCACAATCCAGCAGACCTCCTCCAAAATCCGCCGACGATGTCTTGTAACCCCGAAACCGTACTGGAACCCATGCAGCTGGACAGGGGTCGAATCTCACCGGCCGAACGACAGAGAAGGCTGGCCCAGAGTCTCTGCCTGTACTGCGGTAACACGGGACACCTCAGGCTTGAGTGCCCCACCCGTTCTCCTCGTCCGGTGGTGAGGCAACCTGTGTCGGCACCTCAAGATGAAGACCACGCCGATGGAACGAATCTTCCAAGTCCAATCAATAACCGGAAAACCCCTGTCCAGGAAATCTGTACGTTCATCCGCTGGCCCGTTACACTGCGGGTGGGTCTACCCCATCAGGAGGAGATCACCTTCTTGGTTCTGGAGGAATCCACGGCAGTTTCCCCACACTGCCATTAAAACCCCAAGTCTTGAAACTGCAATCCACCTCCATTGAAAGCTCAGTGGAAAAACAGTCCGTTGACGTGCCTCCGCAATACTCTGCTTTAAGTGTGTTTCATGTGTTCTGCCCCAAGACGACAACCCAACTGCCACTGCATCGTCAATGGGATTGCGCAATAGATCTCCTTCCTGGTGAACCACTGCCACGAGGGCGAATCTATCCACTCTCCATCCCAGAAAGAAAGGCCATGGAGGAATATATTACAGAGGCTCTCCAACAAGGCTTAATCCACCCGTCAACTTCCCCTGCGGCATCCAGTTTCTTTTCTGTGGCAAAAAAAGATGGCGGACTTGTATTGATTTCTGTACCCTCAACAAGGCCACCGTCAAATTCCGTTACCCGTTACTCCTGGTCCCAGCAGCTTTGGAATGTCTCAGAGAAGCCAACTCTGATGGCCATACCTGCATACTCGTCATTGTGGACAGATTTTCAAAAGGTTGTCGACTGATTCCTCTCAAAGGCCTTCCTTCCGCAATGGAGACAGCTGAACTCCTTTTCAATAAAGTCTTCTGCTACTTCACGATCCCAGAGGATATTGTTTCAGACTGAGGTCCCCCTTAGACGAACGGGCAGACTGAGAGAGACATCCAGGAAATCGGACGTTTCCTTAGGACCTTCTGCCATGGCCACCAGGACTCCTGGAACCAGTTTCTCGCTTAGTTTATTTTTTATTAGTTTATTTTTTTTATATAGCACATTTAAAGAACAACCATCAATCAATACATTAAAAGTTGTCAAAATGTCTCAAAAACTCAACTCAATAAAAAGCCAAAGAATATAAGTGTGTCTTAAGTAATGACTTAAAAATTTCAACACTCTGAGCAGACTTTATGTGAGCAGGTAAATGGTTCCACAACTTCGGTCCCACCACTGAAAAAGCTTGCTCACCTTTATATTTTAATCTGGCTCTCGGAACATCCAGGAGCAACTGATTAGATGACCTCAGTGCTCTAACGGGAGTGCAGATATGTAAAAGATCTTAAACTCAATCCTGAAATGGACAGGAAGCCAGTGTAGTGAAGCTAAGACTGGGGTAATGTGCTCACACTTTCTAGTCCCAGTTAAGAGCCGAGCTGCTGCATTCTGAACCAACTGGAGACGCTAAAGAGATGACTGATCCAATCCAACATATAAAGAGTTACAATAGTCCAGTCTTGACGTTATAAAAGCATGAATTACACTTTCAAACTCCTTACATGGAAGGTAGGCCTTGACTTTCGCCAACAGTCTCAGTTGAAAAAAACTGGCTTTTATAACAGAACTAATCTGTTTATCAAATTTAAAAGCACCATCAAAAATCACACCGAGATTCCTGGTAAATGGACGAATATACATTCCTAAATCATCAAGTGCATCTACACAAGCACCCAGATCACCAGGACGACCAAACATAACAATCTCAGTCTTATTTTCGTTAATACAAAGAAAGTTCTGATTCAAACATATTGGACGCTTATCCAACTAACGCTTGGACCGAATATGCCCAAAACTCCCTTCGACAACGGACTACCCTTTCCAATGTATTCTAGGTTATCAACCCCCGGCGGTCGACAGCTGGTTCCAAAAGAGTGAGAGAGTCTGGGTGGAAGCTCACCATCATCTGTAACGTGCTGTACGCAAGGCACAAGACGCTGATAGACGTCGAGCCATCGCTCCATCATTCGAACGGGGAACAAGGTATGGCTCTCGACTCGAGACATGCGTCTGCGTCAGCCTTGCAAGAAGCTCAACCCCAGGTATGTCAGTCCCTTCACTGTTCTGGATCAGGTAAACCCGGTCACATACAAACTACAATAACCTCCACAATATCGTATTCACCCCACTTTCCACGTCTCTCTGTTGAAAAAATACCAAAACCCTGTCTTCTCATCCACAGAGCCTGGCGCTCATACAAATTTTGAGCTCGGTAGGGAGTCCACCTTCAGTAGCTTCTGGAAGACCCAGGATATTCAGATTCTGTCTCCTGCTCTGGTCTTCTAGGTCTACGACTTTGGCCGTTAACTCTGAGTTTTTTTCCCGAAGACCAGAACAGATGTTCTCCAACTCGCTTACACGCTGACTCAGGTCATCCATAGCGAGTTCTAATGAGGGTAAGCGCTGGCCATGGTCCTCTACTTGGGCTTGAATTTGGTCTAGTTTACTTTCCAATAAACTAAACAAGGATTTAAAGTCAGCCGCTAACGCTTCACGTGTTTGTCTAACAGCGCAGAAATAGCCTCAACTGTTAGAACGGTCGCAGTGTCATCTTTTTTCCCGGTTTTAACACTCCTAGTAGCCATTATAAGTGAAAAATAAATGACTGTGGGGTAGAGTATATAGTTATTATATCCTAAAGATTAAATTTAACATTTGGAGACAAATAAGGAAGTGAAGAAATTCAAAATTGTCAGAGCACCTGTCTAGCACTTCTACTCCATGTGGCTGCTAACTGGAAGTCATGAACTGCCTTTTTAAGGTCATGCCACAGTATCGCAGTTGGATTCAGGTCAGGACTTTGATCAGGCCACTTCAAAGTCATCATTTTGTTTTTTCTTCAGCCATTCAGAAGTGGACTTGCTGGTGTGCTTTGGATCATTGTCCTGCTGAAGAGCCCAAGTTCGCTTCAGCTTGAAGTCACAAACAGATGGCAGGATATTCTCCTCCAGGATATTTTGGTACACAGCAGAATTCATGGTTCCATTTATAACAGCAAGTTTTCCAGCAAAACAGCCCCAGACCATCACACTACCACCACAATATTTTACTGTTGGTATGATGTTCTTTTTCTGAAATGCCCTGTTAATTTTACACCACACATAATGGGACATGCACCTTTCAAAAAGTTCAACTTTTGTCTCATCTGTCCACAGAGTATTTTCCCAAAAGTCTTGGGGATCATCAAGATGTTTTCTGGCAAAACTGAGACGAGCCTCTGTTATTTTTGCTCAGCAGTGGTTTTCGTCTTGGAGCTCTGCCATGCAAACCATTTTTGCACAGTCTCCTTCTTATGGTGGAGTCATGAACACTCACCTTAACTGAGGCAAGATACTCCTGCAGTTCTTTGAATGTTGTTGTGGGGTCTTTTGTGACCTCTTGGATGAGTTGTCACTGCGATCTTGGGGTAATTTTGGTCGTCCGACCACACCTGGGAAGGTTCTCCACTGTTCTATGTGTTTGCCATTTGTAGATAGTGGTTCTCTCACTGTAGTCCCAAAGCTTTAGAAATGGCTTTATAACCTTTTCCAGACTGATAGATATTAATTATTTTCTTTCTCATTTGTTTTTGAATCTTAGGATGATGTCTAGCTTTTGAGGATCTTTTGGTCTACTTCACTTTGTCAGGCAGGTCCTGTTTAAATGATTTCTTGATTGCGAACAGGTGTGGCGGTAATCAGGCCTGGGTGTGGCTAGAGAAATTAAACTAAAGTTATGTAGTCACTTTTTTACATCACTGTATTATAGTGGAACACTAACAAACACATTTTCATTAAGGCAAAAAAAAAAGTGACTGACAGATGCTTTATATAAACATAAATACATACTTTGCGTGGGTGTTACCCTTCTTCTGCAGGGTTTTGATGATCATCTTCTGAACAACTGTCAGTTCAGCAGTCTTCACCATGTGCAGGGTGAACTAGACTGAGAGATATATAGAATTTATACTTTTTATAATGACCTCACTCATTTTTTAAGTTAGAATTTATAAAAAAACAAATTTGCTCTTCTTAGTGCTCTCACTTGCATACAGAAGTGTAATGGAAAAATTTTAAAGACCGTCCTCGTTTAACCTGCTCTGTTTACTATGACCAAATCAGCAGAAAAATATGAAGTGAGAACATGAAGTGCATCTTCGAACAAGAATTCAGTACCCCCATTTCTTGTTATACTGCACTTTCACCCCTTTCTCTTTAATGTTCTAGTCAGCTAGTGTCTGTTCTTTAGTAACTGTCCTGAAACAACGGCCCCTGTGATAAAAATTTTCCGACAGATCAGCGATTCTGTGCATATGTTTGTGTTTGTGCGACGAGAGAGGAGAGGTGGAGGGTGGGAGCTACTGTGTAGGATGACTTTCACACACACACACACACACACGCATTAACATGAGAGTTAATGCTCATAATTGTCAGATTCTTATTCTGGTAGAATTTATTTTAGATCTGTGGACAGTGAATTGACAGTGAATTATTTGTAGTGATATGGACCGTTTGCATGGACATTTTTAAATAATTATAAATTGGTTGTTAACATTTGACATGGTATGAATACCATGGCATGGCCCAATTTTAAATGTTCATACATTTTTATTTTTTCAGAATATATTAAATATATATTATTCATCTGGATGTAAGAGACATTGGTTAAAAGTTACTGCAGTCTAAATCAGTCTTTTGTTAATGTTGTTTGTATTAATTTAACTAAAAGCTATTCAGCAGCAAATTCTGAACATCATTTATAATTAGATAATGAGCTTATAGTGTGTGTATACCTAGAATCCAAAAGGGAAAAAAATGCATAACAATTGTTATAACCATGTTTTTTTATGTCCATCACCAGCGTTAGTTTCATTTGACAAATAACCTAATGATTGCAAAGAACAAGGAACGAAAATTAACACTAATGTTATTCACTTTTTACAAATCAAAATTCTGAAGCTATATCTCACACTGCAAGTTACTTGACCACAGTTGTTTATCATCTCTGCTCCTAGGGCCTTGCTGGTAAGTGGTCTCTGCTCCTACATAGAACTCTTAATTTGGAATGGCCCAAATGCCCTAAAAAGAGAAGGGTGTCTTTGTTTGCCATTTATAATTCAAAAGATAATATAAACATAGAAAAGTACCTTTGGCTTCAAAATTGTATTAATAAGACTAACAAAATCCTCTATTGCAAAATAGAATTTAACAGTTTTTACAACCATCTAATCTGAAATGTGTTGAATTGGCATAAGGCCTCTGTGTCCAGAAAGATCTTAATGTTAGCTTGCACAGAATAGACAATTGGTAATCATTTTTACAACATGATTTTTTTTTGAATGTGAAACAAATTATCATTTGTTTATTAAGGTCATCTGGTAAGTGTTGACATACACACATATTTATATGTGTTAG
>JAOVVA010000017.1:5660554-5680307 GCA_028565275.1 Leiocassis micropogon | reverse complement strand
AACTTCAGCCCTTTTCATATTTTGCCTGAGGTGGCTATTTTAAAAAAGTTTTGCCTTCCAAGGCAACAGATTATGGAGCTTCTTGACCTGTTTAGACCTGCGCTTGCCAGGTCAACGCGTCGTACTTACGCTCTACGTCCCGATGTCCAGCTGATTGCTGCTTTTTGTTTAAAATATGTTTCATTGATCATTAGCCATCATCCATGACTCATTGGACTTTTTTTTTGACACGTTTTATTTTATGATGAAATTTGATTTAGTTAAATGAGAAAGTAAACTTGGGAGTTTCAAACCCCGCATCCATTAATTTTTCTAAGTGATTGTAATGCTTAAAACCTCTACTCTTTCATCTCATTGTATTCATTCCATAAGTGCACTATACAATCCCAACAACTGACTTCTGGCTTCTGACACTGGCTTCTCTTAAAGTTGTATAGGCCTACACATTAGAATATCTCTTAATGTCAAAAGTTAACTAAAGAAAAAGTATAGAAGACTGCAGCTGTTTGTCAATCAGCTATGATTGTATAACCGGTTCATTTCACCGCCACTACAGGTTACATGAAAATATTAGCGACAGTTGGGTGATTTATTTTGTATATTTGTCTATTATGCTATTGATAAGTTAACCCATGTCGAAATAAACGTTATTGGAAGAATTTTGTGCAATGTTTAATTTGCATAGAAAGTGCCGTCTTTCTAAACCCTTCATGCAAAAGGAGTGAAAAATCAAATCCTGAGCAATCGACGTCGGCTAATTCAGTACCTTCGCTGTAGACAGCGCCTTGTAACATCGGACGTAAGAGGCAGTGACTTAAGAAGACTCCTAAGGGGCAGTTTGGG
Organism: Leiocassis micropogon; assembly: GCA_028565275.1. NCBI lineage: Eukaryota > Metazoa > Chordata > Actinopteri > Siluriformes > Bagridae > Leiocassis > Leiocassis micropogon. The sequence goes on along the minus strand of JAOVVA010000017.1, from coordinate 5,679,464 downwards.
AAACACACTTAGAAAAGTAAACAACTTACTTAAGATATATCTTAAGAGTCTTCTTAGCGCGCTAAGAGTGTGCGTTATCGGGAAACCGGACCCTGATCATTCTAATGTGTTTTCGTTTCTATAGTTAAAAAAAAAAAAAAACACACAGTACTGTTTATGGTGAAGGCTCACCATATGGAGGAAATGGATAAAAAATATGTCCAGTTGTTTAACTGACATTTTCGGAAGGACTTTCTTCTGTCAGCATTTTGTACCCAGTCAGCGATAAAGTCGCAGCTGTATGTGCAATATGAGAGTCTTCTGACTAGAGAGGTTTGCAGTTTCACACCATGATGACTAATGCTTTTTTGCCTATTCACTTCAAGTGAGATACAAGTAAAGGCTGATAAAGGAAAATGACTCTTAAATGTAAGCATTAAAGGGATCCAATTTGTTTTGCAGACATTCCACAACATTGAGTACACAAGAACAACAAAACACTTCAGCAAATATGTTTTTTTGGAAAATAATTATATTTATGTTGGCAAGAGCAACTTCACTTTGCATCAGTCAGAATCAGACAGTAATGGTTATTTTCCTATTGTTGCAAATCAAATAAATTGTTGCTGGTCTTTCGCCTGCTCCCGGCAACGGGTCGCCACACTGGACCATCCAGTCAGCACACAAGCTTGGATACAGATTTTACACCAGATGCCCTTCATGAAGCAGCCCTTCCATTTTATCTGGGCTTGGGACAGGCACTTCATCCAGTGGCTGAGAATTGAACCTGGGCCTTTCATGTGGCAGGCAAAACACCTACCACTGAAAGTACAAAATTTATGAATATTAATACTAAAACTAAAACTAATAGGAATTCAGGATTTATATTCAAACCCCGAAAACCGGAGTTGTAAACCTGACAATTTCAAAAACTCAACAATTTATGCTAGTAAAGTAGTTGGTTCAAATTAAAGATTGATATTTGCCAATTACAAGAAATCTTGCTTTCTAACCTCCTAAACAGTAGGTAGCAAAAAGTGGAGTTTATGTTTTCTCCCGTGCGCGTCTAAACACATTCTATTCATAACTCTAGAGAGCAATCAGATGACATAAATCAAAAACATTAGGGTCCCCAGATTTGTAAAGATTATACTTACAGCATCATGCAAAGACAGACCAATCCACCATCTTGATCAAAACAATTCAACCTGGGCAGTTTACATGTGCATTGATGATGTCAGACACAAAATTGCTAAGCTGAAAGATTTTAGGTTGGTGGAACTTTAAGGAGACAGTTACTGTGGCTTAAAATATAAATAAAGTTGTTCAGCTAACTTGAAAAGTGTAATTTCTACAAACTCATAAATACCACAAAGTTCTAAATACTCATCAAGGTTTATTAATTTGAAGTAATTGTAATTATTTAAGTTAACAGTACTCAATATGTTTAATTACTTTGAGCATTAGGGTTTACAGTGTATATGTGATCCCCTATACCGAAATGTTACCCTTCATTTACATCTACAGATAGAATACTGCATGTTTTCTTGTTGCACAGAAGATAATTGGTCAGATTAATTTGCTTCAGTGATGTACATTGAATCTGGCAAATACTATTTCTAAATGATTCCAGACTTGTTCAGTTTATCAATCTGTTGTGTGTTTATTTGTTGCTGAAAGAATCACCTCTAAGCTCTACTACCTTACATCACTAATAATTAGTGTTCTAGTTCCAGAGGCATGTTTTAAATTATTTTTATAAATCATGCACTTTAATTTATCTTTCAGTTAAAAATGTTAATTTGTTTGTCACATTGTTTTAGTAATGTGTTATACTTTTAGCTGTTTTAGGCTTGTAGTTGACACATACTGTATGTATGAGCAGTTATGTGACATTGGTATGGGTGTTATTGCTTTAGTGCACTGGTCTTTTTACTGACCCTGTGTCTGCTTTTCTTCACCTGAAATATTTATTTTTTTATATACACGTGGTCTGTTTTTTTTTTACTTAGGCTGAGCAGAATATAGTTATACTTTTGAGCCTTTAGCTCATAAGGGTCACATACTCATATACTTTTAATGTGGCACAGCTTTTACACCAGATGCCCTTTCTTATCCAGGTTTAGGACTCAACCTACTGTATGTGGCTGTTTTTCCAATTTCCAAAGGCATTGGTTAACTATTAGAGTATATAGGGTTCTGAGACATGCATTATGGTTGCTCTGATTCACTCCAAGTTATGCTTTTTATTTTTAGATGTACCTTGAGCAAGTGCTGTTTTCTTTAATTAAGCCATGTGTGCAAATGTGTCCAAATGTGTATATAAATAACCGGCAACTATAACTACAACAGTAAAATCAGGCATTTTATATTTTTACTTTGTTGCTATTGCTTGATTTACGTTTGCCTTTACATTTTATTTTGTATGCACACAAAATGCAGAAATAGTCTAAAGTGGTCTGATGGTCCATGCATTGTATGATTGCTTTAAATGTGTTTTTAGATGTATTGAAACTATTCAAAGTCTAAATCATTGTAAATACAGTACCACTTTATTTCAGTATTTGTTTAAAAAAATATTTTACTGTATAATGAACCGCTTAAGTAATTTGAAGTAAATATTGCATAGTGAACTGGTCATGTGTGTCCTGAGTGATAAAGATCTTTATTAGACTGTGATTAGACAGTGTCATTATTATTGAGCGTTTTTCATGTTAAATAAAATACTAACTGTTTAATTTCCATTTAGTCGTTATTGAATGAATATTGTTATATGGTATTATGAAAGTAGTAGAAAACAACCAGGAATATATTTTCTGATCAACTTAAATAGCACAGTGTTAAATTTCTTAATGTGGAGCACTAAACTGTAAAAGTTGTTCTTTAATACTGTTTCCTAGAGAGAACTCTAATAGTGGTGAATGTGTCTGTTAAAAATATTATTTAAAAAAAATGTAAATATGTAAATATTGCTTATATGTCGGATGTTATTTTAATAGTATATTTTAACTATATACAATATACATATAACACAATACAGTATTTCTTGTATATTAATTGTTTGTCTGTATGATTATTGTGTGTATTACTGTTTGTGTTATTTCTTATTATTATTTTATACAGCATCTTTATCATACCAGTTAGGCTGTGTATATTTGGTGAGTAAGTGCACGTTTACAAAGGTATTAATTTTACTGCATTATAAAACAACATGTTAAGCCAATGCAAAAAAAGACCCATTGTCAAGCAAACAATACCAATAAATGAATAAATAAATAAACAAACAAGCAGAAAATTTATGTTTCTGAAAAATAATAAATAGTGAGAAAAGTCAGTACAGGCTAAAATCAAGTTGGATACTTAATAGTAGCTCCACTCAAGGTTACAGTTACTAAATAGTTACTATTCATTTTGCCATCCTTTTTTTTCCCCAGAAATTTTTAGCCACCTCTGGGTATAAATTTTATTTAATTTTTTGTAACAGTTGTAGTTTATCCACAGTACAGCATCAAATTTTCTTCTTTTTTTCCCATTGCATCCCATAGCTGCTCTGACTGCTTCGGATCATTATCCAGCTGAAAAATCCACTTTTGTCTCTTGGGGAGAAAATGATGATTTCTGCCTTCAGAATAAATGTCTTTGTACACGTCTGAGTTTATGATTGGTCTTCATGAGCATGACTATAGAAAAACACTAGCCCACATCACCATATTTTATAGTTTCCATTTGTGCAGATTGATCGGAATTAAACCATCAGGGCTATCCAAGTTCAATTTGATTTTTATACATGTTCTGTGTAAATTTAAGGACTGTTCGAATCCAGTCCTTGAGGGCCAGTGTCCAGCACAGTTTGCAATCCACCAACACTTAAACTCAACCACTAAACCTAGCAATTAAATGGCGATTAACAGATTAGTTGCATCAGCTGTGAGTGAAGAAATCACCAAACTGTGGAAACTGGCAAAGAAATTTGAACAGCCCTGTGCTTAAATATAAGGTTTGGTTTTCTCAATAATCTTTCCCTTTCCACATGTTTATTAATCCTGTTGCATCCTGTTTTGTGCAGTATATGTACCTGTAATCCACAAAGATGTCTAAATTAATCCTTGATACAGTTTCTGAACTGTTTTTTTTTGTTTTCTTCACAATTATCCTGTCCAGTCCGTTGGTCCTTCTGGGTCTGTCTATACTTGTCTGCTTTTATTCATTCGTCCTTCATCTTTTTTTTCTTTTTTTCTTTTTTTTTTACTTTTGTTGATCTGGTGAATCAACAGCTAACGATTAACTCTAATTTGATACAGGTCACCCTAACAGAAGAACCACTGGGTGTAGTCCATCACACTGACTATCAATTAACTGTGACAAAGATAATAATTTTAAAAATGTCCAAATCCAGTATTTCAATAGTTTTAAACATGTAAATATATTTCTATATGCTTAAAAGCATGCTTGTCCTCTGTTTAAAAGTAAAGCTACCAGGTTTGATGTTGCTTTCTAATGCAGTAAAATTCATGTGTGTGTAAAACTTGTGTGTCCGAATCCTTTTTACTGGCTGCTACAAAAACAAATGTTTGAATTTGTTGTATTACTTTACAGAATATTAAGGATCAAAATCATAAAAATAAGAATAAAGGTGAATTTTGAAGTGCCAAAAATGTCAGACCAAAATGAAAATGTACAACTGTTCACAATAGCTGTTAATGATACTTAAACATAAGGAGTAACGTTACTATATAAATTTAAATCTGCCTTTAAGGTCGTGAACAGATCCTGTACCATTTATTTGTTTGTTTTGCTGTTAGTTTACATGTATTAATTATATACAGTAAGAGTATGATTTAAATTGAGATTGTTATATGTCCACCTGGAACGGATTTTTTTTTCCAGCACTACATGGTCCAAATTGTTTAAGTTGTGTGAAATTGATCAGTAGGATTCTTGAACTAGAGGTAAGAAGCCCTTACATAATTTTTCCCTTCTAAAAAAAATATTATTTGTTATACCTGAAAGTTGTCATTATATGATTGTATTCATCTTTTCCTACCAGTAACTTTGGTCTTAATGCTGAGATGAAGTCTCTTTCACCAACTTGAGTTTTATCTCCATAAACTACATAATAATATTTTTAACCTCAGACCATTGATAACTACTGTACATGCGTCAAATATTCTAAGGATTTTAAGGAACCAAATGCAATTCTGCTCCATTGTCACTGGATGTATTTCTGCAGTGTGTATTTTATGATATGTTTTGTTGTTGTTTTGATTGTTTGCTTGTTTGTTTATGAACAGCATGTTTGAAAATGATCAATACAACTTTGACACTAAATGAAATAAATAAATTATACATACTGTACATAGAATTGCTAATCAAGGGAATTGGACAGAAAAAACATTATATTTATATTAATTATATATCTATGATTTTTTTTGACAAACCCCCTTAGAAAGAAATCACATGGTATAATGTTGGGCTCTCCTCTATGGCCAATTCACATGTTTGGGTTATCTTACTCATATCGTTATATATTATCAAAACTTTGTTTAGCTTTCATTGTAATCTATTTCTTTACCCTGATGGACCTTCTGTGTTGTCAAGTTTGTTTATAATACTGCACACTTTAAGGCAATATACAGAGACATTTAATGTAATTTAAAAGTCATAATATACAAAAAGTCTACCACATCAGAAATAAAAGGACATTATACCGCAGATGTAACATAAGATGAAATTAAAAAAGAAAAAAACTATAATAATAAGCAAGCTTTCCATCACAAAAGCTACACAAATATGTCGTTTTCTGTCGTGCGTCCACTTTCAGTAATTATTATTCAGTCACTGCCGTCTTGAAATTTTACTGTCTTAACTCATTCTGTAATTATTTATGTATTCCAACAACAGATACGCAGTGTTTTACTGTAGGTAATGCTTACAGTATGTGTGTAGTGTTGTTAATGTTAAACTAAAATAGAAAGAAAAAAGAAGAAAGTATGCCATGTATCACTGATGATATGGAATTTTCAATATTGCCTCTTATTTTCTATTATCAACCTTGCGAGTTTAAACAGGTTGGTATTGTTGAATATGAAAATAGATTTGAAATGTCTTCACACATAGTACATCTGTTTCCATAAAAGCAGCATTTAGTGTCATCACTTTGTGATGCTAATTCAATCCAGTGCTCAATAAGTAGTGAAATACTAATGTGAGATTAAGTGTGTGTGTGACTTCCTGCAATTATCAGGAAGTCAGGATTTTACAGTGAAATGGTAAGTTATTCCCAGAATAATTTAAGCAATCTCACGCCAACAATGATGTTCATCAGTGCTACAAACAGGACCCTTTTCAGACATTTTCGACTCAGTAAGATTTCTTGCAGATATTCAATGTGACAGCTTCATTTTCAGCTAACACGTGTTGTTAAACATTGACACAACCCAGTTTGAGAAGAAAGCATCAAACCACACAATAGACATGCATTTGTTTTACGATCACAATCAGCAATATGCAGATAATACATAACACCAAAAAATAATTCTAACTAGCCATGTTGAATACATATTAGATACAACACCAGAAGCATAATACTCAATATTGCATGGTACAGATGTAACACAATTCAGCAATTTTTCATAACCAGAGAGCGACTTCACTACAGTGCACTTCTCTTTAACATTGATACTATAACTACTTCTATCTTGTATCTATTACTTCTATCTTGTATTTATCTTGTAGATCAACACCAAGAGCAAATAGTTACCTGTGGCACAACCTTATATTAAAACATACCATAGCTCACGAGACTTGCCCTTAAAATTGATTGACATATTGCTTATACTGTATGTACTATAACACTCCTATTGCGATTAATACACAATGTCACATAAAAATAAAGTACATTTTGGCACGGATTTGACCAAGACACATCTGCTATAGGTTCCTTGCAAATTGTTTATTAGGAGTGGTATATGGTTAATGATGAGTTTAATTAAAGGCCACAGAGTCTTAGTGTTCTAGTCCAGCACAAAACCAAAGGATTTAACTAAGCCTCACACAACTAATATAAAAAGAAACTGTTGCTTTTTAAGACATGAGCACATTGTATGAGTTTTGCATTCAAACTAATATGAACTGTAAGTTTGAAGTGTGTTAAACTAAAATAGATTTACGACACATCTAATTGTATGCATTAATGAGGCTGACAACACCAGCAAACACGAGGCAGTCTTCTATCTAGTAATTTTACACAGAAATAATGTACATAACTAGCAATATTTCTAAAAACAACTTTATGGACTTTCTTTTCAGTTCCATCCTCTGTTCAAACACATGTTCTGTCTTTCTGCAGGCTGAAAATACATCAAGGTGAAGTATTTGTAACCATAAAAAAGAGACTTTTTACAAAGATGTTTCTATTCAATTTAAAACACATTTTTCTATATTATTTACAATGGAATTATCTGAAGAAGTCAAAATGTCTAAAGACTGAGAAACAATATAATTTTTATATTGTAATATAATTACATTTTCTGAAGGCCTCTTGGTTTTTTAAAACAGACATACTTATTTACAATAAAAGCACTTCAGCTTCATACATTTGCAGTTATGTTGGGTTATCTTATCTATCCTTTACATTTCCTTGAATTTGTGCAAAAAGGCACTTTCATGATAAACCTTCTGAACATCACTGTTAAAGAATCTCAATTTCAGTATCCCTGTTTGGGGAGACCTGGATTGACATCAGCTGCAAAGCTTCCACAGCCTTTGCAAACAAGTACGGAAGGACCAGCTATATAAAGTCAAATATCTAAATATTAATCTTTGGAGGGCTAAAATTGCCAAGTTATTCACTGATGTTCCTTTGTTTTGGGGTAAAATTATTGAGAAAGTATACTATTTTAATATTAATGAAAACACCAACCAAACCAGATATTGATAGAATATTAGGATGTTATGTCCAAAATAGTCAAAATGACGCTGAAGACTATATATTTACAATATAATGATTTTTTTTTTTTTTTCAAATTAAGCATTTACAGAAAAATAAGTGTAAACAAGAATAAACCAAACAAGTTTTATAAAATCATGAGGTGCTTTGCTTGTATACTTTAATGACATTTCCAGTACTAACAGCTGCTTAGAAAATTCTTTTTAAAAAATATCACAACTCTACTATTTAAAGTATGGTATTAGTTTTAGTTTGCAGGTATTCATTTTGTCTTCTAAACTAATAAGAGGTCAGAGTTTTTACTCAATGTTTCAGTTTCACAAAAATGGTCCCAAATCAAGAACTATAAACATTCACTGTTTAAACTGATAGTCAAACTACACTTGAAAAATGCATGCCTCATATGAGACAACTTTTCCAAAGACTTAAGTCAGCATGTCCTCTGTGAGAACACCAACTACTTCCTCACTTGTATCAACAGCAATAAATGAAACGTACATCATGACATCTATCTCAGTGATAGATTCATCTATCAATATAATGGTCAGCGTTATGATCTACAGCCATAAGTCCAAGATGCTATTTACCAGCATGTGGAAAACCAAAAGAGGTTCAGTAAAATACTAATACTAATCAGACATTCTAAATAAAATACTTTTGGCAGATTAGTAGCACTTTTACTTCTTATATTTCTACTACATTAAGTCAATTAGAGTCAGTTTTAACGTGATGAAATAATCCTTTTCCTGATGATTAAAATGTGTCATAAGGGTCTACAGAAGCACATGCCAGTTTGTTTCCCTTTGTATCATCCGAGACTTTTTTTTTTATATAGTTTCTTAGATAAAGCCATTCCTATCTGGTCAGTTAACATTTTCCTGATCATCAATATGGTTCAGGTCAATTCAGCAGGTCATCAATATTTAGTGGATTTTGTTAATAATCATCACAATTTTTTTTATTTTTTGGCACAACAATGCCTTTGAGATCTCATGGCCCTAGAAGTTCTATGATTTATATAAACGTCGAGACCAATATTTGTCTCCTTGACCATGTGATTGTTAAAGGTATTGAATTCTCTTGTGTTCAGGTGCAGATTGCTCTGGTGAATGGCCTGCAGTGTCAGTTTGTCCCCACACAATGTAAGCTCATACAAGTCTCTGAGGTGAAACTGGACTACTACAGCCCTAGGTGTGAGGGGTTCAGCGGATCCGAGAGACCGCAGCTCATGTGGCTGGGGTTTCGGCCTGCAGGCTGGACATGCGGATCTGCGAGCTGCTTTTGCTGAGGATGGAGAGCTGCGTGCCTCCATTTACGCCACTGCTAGCCAAGGATGGGTGTCTGTGCTTCATGTCAACAGCAAAGTAACGGTTTACTGTCCAGCTCCGCCACTTCCTCTTCACCTCTGACTGCACCTTTAAGGAGAAATTTATCAAAGTGATTTATGCAGCATTGTGAAGTGAAAGACAGAATTCAGAAGGCTGAGGTCTTGCATAATCTCTGCATTCGTGGTGGAATATTTCAATACTGCTGATGTAAATCTTACCAGGATTGGCAGGTGCCACGCAGAAATGAAATTCGTCCTACATTTATGTGTACAACATGTTGCCTGGGATAACCCCTGGAGGGCGCCATGTTGCACGTTGGTGGTTGGACTCCTATATTGACATTTGGACTTCAGTTCCCAGAGTATACCTCAGTGATCTGCCTGATTGGCCTCACCTGAACCTTGATTTTGTGTTTTATACAGTGCCTGGCCTCAGCTTCAGTTGGTTTTTGTCTCACATCAACATTAATACTGTGCCGCTGTTTCTACTGAGATAGGTTTTTCCACTCTGGTCATTGCTATTTAATTCATAGCTTTTTTTGTTTTTTGTTCTTATGTTTGGTTTCTTTGATTAAAGTCCTCACATCTGCACTTATGCCGTGATGCCGTGTCTTCATCCATCTAAACCTGACACTCATGACTAGCTAGTAATCAACCAGTTAGGAGGGTGTTCAGACTGTTCTTTCATGACGTTTATATTAGGTTATTTCTGTTTATTCTGCTCTAATTGACCCCACACAAAAAAAGTGCTTCTGGGCCCTGGGAAAAGAGGGTAAGCTTTTAAGTAAAAGTGTTACCATGGATACACATCCAAATCATAACAACAATACAAGCCACGTTTGTTTCTGACTTTGGCCGGTACGTGATACTGAAAAAGTAGGATAGTTCCTCATGGAGCGCCATTCTTTCAATAAATAAGAACACTTTTACTGTACTTATATTAGTGCAGAATTCTGTAAGTAAAAAAAAAATTTTTTTAATTAATGTTATATTGTAATAGTACAGTAAGCACTTTTTATGTTCTATAAATTAATCATCTATAATCATTTTATCACATTAATTTAGGTCATATTTATAAACACATCATCCATAATATTCAACCCATTTACATTAAAACCACCTAGGTTTTGGGTTCCCCTTGTGCCACCTAGGGGTGTGGTGTGTGGAGTCTGGCACCGGGACACTGGCAATGGATCCTTTGAGTGCTGTGGGTTAAGGACTGGGTCATCTGTGGATAGGATTTGTTTGTCAGTCACATCCCATTGGTGCTTGATCAGACTGAGATCTTGGGAATTTGTCATATATTGAAGCTGTGTAGCTGGAATGCCTTTCTCTCATGGCCAGCACTGATCCTGTCACCAGTTTGCTGGTATAGTTGGTGATCAGTGTTGTTCAGGTCACTGGTGGTCATTATCATGTGATGTAAGTGTGTGTCTTGCGGACTGAGGTCAATGACTGCCAATGCTACTTTCAAAACCAAAAGTGAAGTTGTTACACCAAGACTTACCTCTCCATTAAGGAAGCAGTAAAGGACAGCAACCACGAAGCCCTGAGAAAAGACAGTTTTTTTTCCATCAGCACTCCCAGAAGACTTTTATTTTTGGCTCTTATACTACAGTAACCTCCTGATAATTACAATCGATTTTTATTTATAATTGAGCACGATTATCATGATTGTTGACTATGTTTAAAGCTCGGAGAATTTTAGCCATGATTTGTTTTGTTTTTTTTAAATAAACATATACTGTATAGGGCACAGAATTGTGTTTAATTGCAGTATAGAGTGACATATCATTTTTTTTCAGCACAAAATAGGTAATATAATGAACTCCAGTTCATTAGTAGTGGTCCAATTTACCCTTTATAATAGACCTGATAACTTTTGTTCTACCTGATATATCCAAAACCCCAAATACACAGTTTGAAGTCTGAAGCCAGCCCGTTAACACACACCAGAAAGGCTTTAATATAAGCACATTCTGTCTGCTAATTAAGTTCTTCATATCACTTACGTCATAGCAGCTCTAAGTAGCTGTTTGCTTACCTACATCCCTTTCTCTCTCTCTCTCTCTCTCTCTCTCATGGTTAAAGCAGAGATTGCAAAACTTAATGAGGAAACCTACTGACCTTTCTTTAAAGCAAATACTCCACTAACTTGATAAATCACTAACTCACTAAACTATACATTTCACTTTATTAAATATGAATTATAAGCATTAGCTTATGTAAATTGTTCACTACAAAACTCTTTGTGTACATTGTTGCTATTAAAGTAACAATATATTTTCAACAAGCGCATTAATATGAATTTAAATTACTGTAGAACTGCTGTATCAATCTAATGTAATCAATATATTTTAAACACTCAGATTTAAGTTTCCTATATTGCTGTGGTATAATACATTATATTCAACAATATATTTAAATATATTGGAGTAAATATAATACATAGCATATTTTCCAGTACATCATAAAAGACCCATCAGTTTTGGAAACTCCACACCAACAAATATTGTGCTGAACAAACTTCAACTGAAAGCTACTTCAAATAGAGAATCCACAATAACCAAATATTCCTGTGTAACTAAGCAAAGGCAAAAGAGGTAGTACCTGGAAAGAGCCAAGACCCAGCTCAAACACAAGCCGTTCTCTCTTACTGACATCCTCAGGAGTGAAAGCAAACACAGTGTAGTGGATACCAAAGAGAGGGATGAGCAGGAGAGTGGACCGAGCAAGGCGTCTGCCGGTTACACAGTACATCCATAATGTCAGCAAACTAATGCACAGGCATTATGCAAAGACACTCGAAATAAAAAGGGAGATAAGCACATACAACATACACTTACAAGTAAATGCTGGATTCATTGCCTCCTATATCAGGAGACTGCAACTTCTGAACAAGGATTATAATGATTCCAATAAAGAGGATAAAGTTGATCTGAAATGTAAATATCTTAGGTAAATAAGGTGTATTGTTTAGTTTTTTTTATTTATAAAACAGAACTTATAACAATAAGGAAAAAACACCAAATTCCTATGAAACCCATATTTCAAAAAATATTATCACTGTACTCATAATTCTTTTAAGTTGTTACTGATTTTCTGTAAGAATTGGAAGACAACTAACAAGTGCTAATAATGTGTATAAGAAATTACTTGATATTCTCATAATCATAGAATACGTCACTTTTAATCATAGTAAAGTACTATTTGATAGCAAGTACAGAACATTTAAAATGGCATCAGTTATTGCGTCAAGTATATAATTGCGTCAAGTATATATTGCGTCAAGTGGGAATATTAAATTATTCTTCCGTATAGATAAGTTCCAAAACACTTTAAAAGGTAGAGGTTTTTGTGATTTTCTATACATTTTAAATGCAACATGAAAAAATGTAACTATAGATTCATTACAAAAGTAGCAACGACACACATATACAGTATGGCTTCAACGTAACCCAAGAGGGACAGAAACCTAGTTGCAACATGCAGTATGTGTGTCATTACACCATTTAACATTATACATACTGTAACACACACCGAGTTATAAATAACTATAACTAAATATAAGGGGCACTGAAATCAAAACAAGACTTGTTGTGAAATTTGGTGAATAAAAGCATAAAACTGATTGACATTTACAGAGGTACTGTGATCAGACTCTTAGCCGCAGGAAACATTTTAAAGATGGCCGTAGAACTGTGAATGACGAGCTCAGCCGAGGTGCCTTGGAGCTCACTGCACTTATTCCAGTGAACGGTCAGTGAGTGGAACCTCTGATACCTGAAAATTTAGGGATAACTTGTCGCTAACTTGCAGAAGAGACGCATTTGTCTGTGGGAACTGTTTACATTCCTTGTATAATCCTGATCTGGCTCCAATGGATTTCCAGACCAACGGAGTTCCTGGGAAGCTAGCGTCTCAGACGTGAAGCTAGCAGTCTGATCATGCCTTTGACGTATTAAGGAGACTTTCTACTTTGGTGGTATCGAAGCACTATTGAAACGCTGAGATGTGTAGCCGGGGATTATATAAAGGAATAAAGAGATTTTACTCTCACAACTGTGTTCTGTTATTCTGCACAATCGTTGACTTGAACGCCCCCCATAAATAAAAATAATGATGCCATAATTCATACTAATATGTTCAAACTGAAATAATGTGTTTACAATTGTTAATAAATTTAATATTTGCATTCTAATAATGCACAGAGCATTATCAAGTAACATGATAATCGACACACTAATAGCACAGCATTAGCATTAGCATCCAAATGAATGACTAATAACTTAGGAAAAGCATGAAATAAACACTACATTAATGTTTTATAAATATTGGCTCTATACAAAGTGCAACAAAAAATCAATAGTGTTTTTATTACGTACCATAATGGAAGCCAGCACAGGTCCCTTTATCACCCACCAGATGGCAGAACTGTTATTTATGTCCCAACATCTAAACCATTTATTCACATACAAAACCATCATTATTTATTTTTATTTATCTTGAGCAGTAAAATTTTTATATTGTTAAGCATTATGTCGTATATATCTCACCCAGTGTTATCAAAATGAACCCGAAGCATTGCCCAGACTGTCACACACACTGTTGGGGTTCCTGGTTCAAAGATTATACTGAATAAGTCACAAATATTTTAATTATTGAATAATCATATGCTGTGGTCGTCTTTTAGCTCACCCCAGCCGATGATGGTGTACCAGTAGAAGTATCTTCTCTCTGGAAAGAAGGTCTCCACCAGCAGGGTAAAGAGGTACAGTCCCTCAATGAACAGCCAAAAGTAGTTTGACAAAACGCAGTAGTGAAAAAACACCATTACTGCCTTACATTCAACCTGCAACAGAAAAAAAAAACATGCTTTCAAAGATTTTTCTTAATATCACTAAAGCAACAAACATGCATATGCATGATTGAATGCATCTGTGTTTCACATTTTGTTTTGATTTCTTAAACTTTTGCTATCACTATTATTGTTTGTTCTTACACTAATAGAATATGTACTGTATATTCATTTGAGTTAAATACAAATTCAGAACAGGTGGCACGGTGGCGTAGTGGTTAGCACTGTCGCATTGCACCTCCAAGACCCAGGTTGGGTTCCCACCTCTGTCTCTGTGTGCATGGAGTTTGCATGTTCTCCTCGTGCTTGGTGGGTTTCCTCTGGGAACTCTGGTTTCCTCCCACAGTCCAAAGACAGGCAAGTTAGGCTAATTGGCATTTCCAAATTTCCCGTAGTGTGTGTGTGTGTGGGTGACCATGAATACATAATAAGGCGGTATAGATGATGAGTGAGTATTTTGAACCTGAGAATGATTATTGTTTTTATTTTATTTGTTTTAATCATGATCATATTCTTCCCAATTAAAACTGAATCCCAAAGCAGCAATGATCTAATCCTAAAATAACTGCTTATTGTTTGTTTCGTTTTATGGATCCCAGGGGTATATTTCACTTTTTATCCAACATATTAAAAGAGCCAGTGAATAAAGGTGTGTGTGTGTGTGTGTGTGTGTGTGTGTGTGTGTGTGTGTGTGTGTGTGTGTGTGTGTGGCTCACAGTATGTGTAAAACAGTGGCTGCTGTCTTCCTCAGCATACAGAACTCCATCTTTAATAAAAACTGAGATGGCTCTCAGAATAAAAGACACAAAGAGATTCATGTGGATGAAGTTCCTGGTACAGTGAAGCTTCCTGTGTGGAAAAATCACAAGTCACAAGTGCCGAGAATGTTAAACTAAATTTATCCACCACCTCCATTACAGATTCAACGTGTCTTTCGTTTGACTCGTTTGATCTGTGTTGTTGTGAATGACAATAGATGTTTAGCTGCTTCATTGGGGCATTGTGCTGCTGTGATTATGACAAATATTCTAAACCATGGTAGTAAAGGTTTGTATTAATACTATAGTAGTAACAGTAGTAACAGTAGTAGTGTTAATTGGAGTTAATATTACACATAGTATCTTTTTTCATCTTGTGGGTGCTTTTCTGATCTCTCACCTGAACCAGCAGAGGATCACCATGGCAGTGGTGAGAGACACCAGAGACGTACTGTAGCCCACTGTGTACAGAGCTTTTACAGACACATAGTACTTGTCCTAAAGGGAAGACACAATAATAATAATCTGCAGTATTAAATGCATTATATATAAAACTTTTAATAGAAGTGGGGCTCATTTATCATAGTAAATGGAAGTGAATGATTTAAATGTAAAGTTGGCTATTTTTAATTTTTAAGATACTTGGGTTAAATAATTTACAAATATGAGGGCCGTTCAAGTCAAACTGAGACTTGTGAAATTTCTGTGAATGAAGGCACAAAACTGCCTTTACAGAAGAGTTTAAGCATAGTTACAGTATGTGATGAGACCCTTATCTGCAGTAAAACGAATTTTCCCATAAGAAATAATGGAAACTCAAATTATTCGTTCCACAAAAAAAAATAAAATACATAAAAATAATTAATACAAAATATAAAGTAAAACTAAAACAAATTAACCTGCACTTAAAGTAAAAATAAATCCTGACAGATAAGTGTTTCTGTTTATGTGTGTGTGTGTGTGTGTGTGTGTGTGTGTGTGTGTGTGTGTGTGTGAAGCTAAAGTAAGAGGAGAGGAGGAATCAGCCCCTCCCCTCTTCTCGTCTTACACAGTAACTCTTCCTCCTCTCTTATTTGAGTTTCACACAAACATGAGTTTTATCGGAAAAATTTGCATGTTAGGAACATCGCTAATAACTCTTTCGTGAGTGCACGCTAACGGAATCACTGCTGTAAAGTAAAAAAAAAAAAAAAAGAGAAGAATGGTGTGTGTAAAGGGGCACAGTGTCAAATTACGGGATATTTTATAGAGAAATATATAAAGTTTTACTCACAGAACTGTGTTCTGCACAATCGAAAGTCCCGGTTTGACTCGAACGCCTCTCAAAAATATTTTAAAAGTAAATTAGGGGCAAAATAACCATTTATGTATTTACTTGTGATAAAATTTTTCATGAATAAAGGCATAAAAAGGTTTAAGACTTAAAGGAGCTCTTGGGAAGCCAGTGGTGGTGACATGAAGCAGGCAGTCCAATCATGGCTAAGTAAACTTTCTACCTTGTTGGTATCCATGAACTACTGAAAAGCTGGGAGAAGTGCATTCATGTAGCAGAGGACTATACAGAGAAATAAAGGTAGCTTTTTTACTTTCATAACCGTGTTGTTATTCTGCACAACTAAAAGTCCTGGTTTGACTTTAACGTCCACTTGGACTAATGATTATATATAATAATAATAATAATATAATATGTTGATTAGATGCTAGCAAAAACATTTTTTAAAGAAAACCAATTAAGTGTTTTGTAGAACACAAGGAAATGTGGTGCTGAACATAACACAAGACATTTGATTTACACAGAACGTATGTTGCTGATGAGCCAACAAATAATATCTCATTGTCTGCATCAATTACAATCACTTAATGCAGTCGATTTTATAATATTCTATGTTTTAACACAGTGCAGCAGAATGCCTGAATCTGATATACAGTAAACGGTGAGAACCTGTGCATTGGCTTTGTTTAAATCAGTCAGTACTATAGCTCCAGATGTACTGGGAACGATACATGGTTAATATTAATGCACTCATTCTTATGCAGTATAGTTTCTATAGTAACAGTTCATACGCATGGACCTGTACAGTGATGCTCAACATAATTTCAAATGAATAATAAATAGATTTTAAAATGATAAGTTGGGGACACTTGCATTCACATGAGAATCTCCTGTGCATGTTATGTAAGGCTTACCAGAAGACTAGTTCTGTTGTCATCAAAACAGACATCAAAATAATGAGGGAACATATCTGACCAGCCATACTCAGTACAGTTACGGCTCACCTTTCCAAACTCTAGAACACATAACAGACTTAATAGTTAACATGTCAAACAAATGTTCGTCGCTTTCAAAGGTCAACTGGTCATTTTAGCAGACTGAGGTCATTAACAGCTGTCACATACCATCATATTCTTCATTCATGACCTCAAAGAGTTCAGGGCAGGGCATCCACACCACTTCACCTAATCTTGCTGGCTGCCAGCATGTCAGATTGTCCCACATCCAGCTACACACTGGAGGTGAAAGAAACACACTCATCACTTCTAAATATAGACAGACAAACAGAAAAGTGTGAATTGTGACACTGAGCCAGATAAAAATCCCAGAAAGTGGGGATGTATGACTTTAAATCAGAAAAAAAAAAAACAAGTATCATGTTATAGGTCGAGCAGTTCAGTTAATGTTTAAAGCCAATACTATATAAAGGGGAATAAATCAGTGACCATGACGTTTTTTGCTTCTTTTTTTTTTTTTTGGTATCAGATAGGCTGCTTTGTGTTTTTTAGAAGCTGCTGATCTCTAGAGTTTTGGTGCGAAACTGGAAACACATCCAGTGAATATTGTTTCTCCAGGTGAAAACGGTTTGGTTGCTGAGACAAATTCATAGAATCCTGGATGTTTAGATGAAGTCATTTTTCAGATAAATTCGTCAGTGATCTTGATTAATTATTTAATGTTTGCTTATATGTAACAGTAAACAGAAAAGCAGGAACACATTCCATAAAAGACTATTTAAAAAAAAGCCCCAAAACATAAAAACAGTGGATTTGTGTTTTTAATCAGACAGAATGTTCATGATTTGTCTCTGGCACCAGTAATGATTATATCTAATTTAGCTACACGACCTGACAGATTGTCTTTATTTTAAAGGAGACATGCGGATAAGTGACAGAAATAGTTCTCCATCTGTAGGCAATCTTTCTGCATTTAACGCATATGAAGGCATTTTAACATTCAAAGCTTTTCAAATGTCTATCAAGTATCAAATATACTCAAATGTACTGTGATGCTTTTTTCATCTCTTTCATCTCTCTAGAGATCTGGTTTTGCACCACACAGGAATACATGGGAAGAAGGTGCCTCAATTTCAATTCACACCAATAAGTGAACAATCCTCCGTCGGCATCGCTCAAATTCATCGAGCATCACGACGTGCTCCTGTCACAATTACTTTGCTGCTTGCAAAGCTTGCAGTCAATTAGAGCGACCGCAAAAAAGTTTTCAACCATCTCAAGGTTCATCGATCGCTTTTTATATACAGAGGAGTGAGTTATCATCATCATCTTCTCACCATTAACCAACGATAATGATACTATACTAAACAACTCAAGTCTGTAGTGAAAGTGCAACAGAAAATAGGTAAAGCAAACCGAGGAAACTGAAAGAATTCAGTGATTTAAAAAGACAGCAGTTCTTCTTTTTCAAACATACTGTAGATCCATAGACAGTGTTTTGGTATAACTCATACAGAACAGCTGCAGCCAAAACTTTTGAGAATGACACAAATATCATTTTTTTTACAAAGTCTGCTGCTTTAGTGTTATTAGATCTCTTTGTCAGATGTTGCTATGGTGTACTGAAGTATAATTTCAAGCATTTCATAAGTGTCAAAGGCTTTTATTGACAACTACATTAGGCTTATGCAAAAAGTCAGTATTTACAGTGTTGACCCGGGGACTTGTTCATGATTGTGTTCTTAGGCAAAATTGTGAGTGAGCCCACTCCCTTAGAATGGTCAAGAATGGTCTCAGGATGCTTTACTGAG